>OY856187.1:386115262-386775984 GCA_963693315.1 Diogma glabrata
AAATTTGGCACCACAAAAGTTTGGCATATTGAACTTTATTCTTCATGCAAGTTCATGTTCAACATGGCTTTTGTTAGAAAAAAAAAGTGTAGAAAAAACCATCATTTCATAATGTCCAATAAAGGGAAGACTGAGAAGAAAGGAGTGAAAATCAATAACCTGAATCTTCACACCTTGTTGCTTTTCTAAAATTAGTAATAATTTTATAAAATAAGTATCAGTTGTATTTTCATAAGTAAAATAAAATATTCAAAAACAAAAATAATATAAATTAAGATGTTTATTATGAAGTCGGGGTTGGGGCACCAGAGTTCTTTTAGTTTCGGTCTAGTTAAATATAATTTTCTCTCTTAATTATAATTTTTATAATTGTAATTGTAAAATTTGTTAATAATTCTCATTAACCAAAATCGGTTTATCTGTTTTATAGTAATTACGAAAAAACTAAAAAAAATTTTTTTTTTTAACACATCGTGAGAATGAATAAATCTAAATAAATCTAAAAACCTATCATTTTATTTGTCATCATCATAGCTTTTGTAAGGCTTTTGTAAGAATAAATAATTTCGTGCAAAATCTTTCTAATTGTTTTCAAATTTTTACTATGAGAAACTCAATTTATTGCTTAATTAATCAATAGGCTAATAGCAAAAATAACACAATATATGCTTCTGATAAACTCCCATCTACCTTTCACCTACTTCTCCCTTAAAAATTTTTGGTTTCTTCAAATCTTTTGGTTACAGAAAGATATATAGATAGGTAACTACTATTGGACCAATCCTTTCTTATTTACTTTGAGACGAGCTGACTAACAGTCCTCCATATTACAGGCCATTTACCTATACTGTATGACTGGTAGTCATGAATTTTTATAAATATTGTACATTTATTTTGTAAAAATATGGTATTGGGGACCGCGATTGTTCACAAGTTGATTAAGTAGGCGAAATAAAGTGGCGCTAAGTCAATCGGAGCGAGAATTTTTCCAACCACTTCCCAAACTACAAATTAAAAAAAAAACAATTTAATGCGTGCAGGAGATACCGCGTTTCATTTTTACAATTGATCTTAAATTTTTTTTAACCTTCTCGATCCCACTATTTCAATCCAAATCACAAATCCAACACATTTCTCCAAAGCCACTGTCATTCACAAGCAATTTTATTCCTGTTTTTTTATCTTTTCTTTTTTTCTTTTTACATCATTATGGAAAAAAAATTAAAATTAAAAAAATTTAACAACGTCTTTCTGTTTAATACTGTCTTTGTACTTCAAAATAAAAAAAAATTGGAATTTGCTGTTTATTTAGTGAATTTTAGAGTTTGCATTTCCGGCCGTTCTTTAAATTCCGGGATACGGGAATTAGGAATTTCTTAATTCCCGGGATTCTTGGGAATATTTTAAATTTAAAACCTTTTATAAAAATAACATTTTTTTTAATTTTTTTGTTGAAATTTCATTAAAACCTCAACGGTTTTGTTAATTTTAAAGCAATAATTTTGTTAATTTTAAATCAATAAACAAAATAATCGAATAATTTTATTAGAACGCATACAATACGTACCAACTACCAAAGAAAATATAAAAAAGAAAATATAAAAAAATAACACGATATTACGATCTAACTCAAAACCTCTCACGCATAAGAAAAACTTCGAAATGAAATTACGTTTCGAAATGAAATAAATGTACGTTTATTCACTTCTAAGGAAATAAATAAACTGAGAAAAAATAAATATAAAAAAGAAAATAAATTTTTAAGTTTCGTTTTTGTTGTTCGTTGTTCGATAGCTAATATATAAAAAAGAAAATACAAAAAATAAAATAAATTTTTAATTTCGTTTTTGTATGTATGCAAACTTATAATGCATATGTACATAAAAAGTTTTTCGTATATCATAACTTTTTTATTTATGATCCGAAAAATCTCAATCCCAATTCCAGACCTAAGTTACAGTAATATCAGTTAGCACTGAAAATTTGAAATCAATCAAAATTCGAATAAAAAAGCCTTGGGCCCCACAAAATTTTGCGTTAGCGTATTAATATATAAGATTATTACCCGATATAACCAACTGTTTACTTATTTGACTAAATTAATATCTTTTTTTTTAAATAATAAATAAATGTATGCTTCGAACAAAATCTGAAAATTATATTTATTAATTTAAATTTAAATTGAACGACCTTGTTAATTAAAATTGCGCGATCTTGTCTTTTGGCTGTCTATCAGAAGCTCGAAAACCTCTTTGAATTCTTGATGAAATTGATAGAAATTCGGTCTTTTGCTGCAGCTAATCAGATTTCTGTTTTGTAAAATTATCCAACATTTTTTGTAAAAAGAATTGAATACTTTGCAAAAAGGGATTGGAAAAATATATCGACATATATCGATATTTATCAACGATATAATTTTACTTGATACATACATCGATATTAAATTAGCAGTTACTTTTGTTTACATATTCAATATATACGAACTATTGATTGTTTGGCCTTTTGAAATAAGCAACGATAGAAAGCTTTTGTTATCTAATTTATTATGAAATATGTGACAACTCTTTCTCCATTGTTAAAGGGGGTGGGGTATGGTTTTAAAATTATGTGTTTTGCATTTTTTTGGTTATTTTTTTTCTGACTGTACAATATGTCGAGAATAATGTGTACAAATTTTAAGTCAATTCGAGTAAAACTAACGGAGTTACAGCGTTTCAAACGATATGGTATGGTTTTAAAATTATTTTTTTTGCATTTTTTTTTTATTTTTTTTGTGAATGAACAATATGTCTAAAATATTGTGAACAAATTTTAAGTCAATCCGAGTAAAACTAACGGACTTACAGTGTTTCAAACGACCGGCTGTGATACCTGATTTTCCCGAAAACGTCATTTTTGAAGTTCGTGAACATTAGAGCTCAAAATCTACTGCACCGATCCTTTTGAAAATTTTAACAATACTTCTTCACATAAATCAACAGGTAATCAGGAAGATTTTTTTTTTTCATTTTATTCTATTTTTTAATAACAAATTAACCGCGATTTTTTGAGCTAAAATCGCGTTTTTCACTTGGAAGTGCAGCAAAAGTGCTGCAAAAAATAGAAAAAAAAACTGATTACCTCGTCATCTTTAAAATGCATATCAATTTTGTTGATTCAGATGATCCGGTAATGAGTTATGATGTTCACCGCAAAACAACTTTTTTTCAAGGCACCTCTTGAGATTCAACGTCACCGGCTTATTTATAAATATTTTTCATGGAAATTTTTTTCTGACATACTTCAAAAGTTGTACAATAATATGTAATTAAATTTAATAAAATTATATTACTCATGTCACCGCAAAAAAATCTCAAAAATATCCTTTTTTTCGTCTTTAAAACTATACCCCTTCTTAAAAATGAAATAATGATAGTGTTAAGTTGTGCAATATGACCAAAAATATCGCTATATTTTACATATTGCATCAAACTTGATCGGAAAAAATAATGGCTTATACGCCAAACTTTATGGATCACTTATATTTAATTATAATTAAACTATACGGGTTTAAATAATATCAATAATTTATATAAATAAATTATTGCAATTATAATCAACGGAACAACCTTTTTTGGTATATATTTATTATAACATGTTTCGAATGTTAACATTCAGCGTCAGATTACAAAAATATACCAATCATTAATAAAAACATATTTTATAGGTTCCCGAGAAATAAAAAAAAGCCCGGGAATCGTGATTAGATAAAATAGCTCGGGCGGGAATTTCCGCTCTGGAAATCCCGGAATGTAAACTCTAGTGATTTTATATATACATTTTGGAATAGTGTTTAGAGTTTATTATACTATAAGCAAAGATGACGAGAAATTAAAGTACGGTTGACAAAGAAAAACCCAAAGAAAACGGAGCAAATATCCATTTTTTAGTACTTGGAGGCAATTTTGTTCTAAAATAATAAAAGCCACATTATGTGTAATTGACTGCGTTATCTACATAACCAGAGAGAACATGCTGGTAGGTCGTGATCAGATACTGGTGAGTTTGATATATTTACAGTTTACATTTCAAAAGTTACAATAAAACTCCACCTATTTGTGGAATATTTTGCAGTTTTTGACTGTTATCATACTTTATATTTGAAATAAACTAGTTCAGATGAATAATATTTTGATATTATGGTTACCGGATCCTCGTAAAGTACACAAAACGTCTTGGCATTGCGGCCAATGCCTTCTGCTTAAGATGTAAAGTAAAAATTGTCATTTTTTGTTGACATAGTTATACAATAATTCAAAATTTCATAATCCAATCAAAATATTTGATATTTTTTGTTGTCATAGTATAGTGTACCTAGACAAATGGTCCACTATTCCCAATATAAATTAATATTGGTCAAACATCTGTGAGATAAATCAAGATATATCACACTCAAAACATAACTAACAAAAACCATAAAACAAGTAAACAAACATGTAACCGATATATGATCTCGCATGAAAAACATATATAACAAAAAACATAAATAACAAAATTTGTAAACAAATTTATTTGACCGAATATCTCGTGATGTAATCAAATTACATATTATATGTGTCGGCATTCCTAACATTGAAAAGAAATTATGAAATTATAAATTAAATATTTTTAGGCAAAATATTAATTATTAAAATGCATATGCAAGCTATAAATTACTAATTGGTTATAGTAATATTTTGTTGTTGTAACATTACTTACTAATTATTTGTATATAAGAAATTAGTTTGAATGAATAAAATCAGATTCAAATTTGATACTAAGTGAAATAGAACCTTTGGTGTTATCATTCTAATATTTAAAAGTGAATCTCAGTTTATGGACTGATAGATCAATAAATATATATTTATATATTCATTGAGTTCTGTCCCAACGCACACCGATAGAGTTAGATCGAGATTTGAGACTTGGTTCACAAATCAAGAGAACTCTAAAGCATCCAGAGCCAGAACAGCTTTAACCGCAGAACATCTCTAGTAAAGAGTCCAGAACATCTGTAACCCAACCAAAGAGTAAGTTAGTAGCTAATTATATCTTCCTTGGAGGATATAGTTAAAAATCGTCATTGGTCAACTATAGTCTTTTGCTGCTTTAGTGCACAGAAGGCTATATGAAGCTCTAGGGAGTTCACGGTAATAACAGCTACGGTTATTAAAAATAATAATAAATAATTATCAGTTTGAATCTCCATAAAATCAATTCGGGATATTATGATCGCGTGTTAACTAACTTCATATCTACTCTCTGCCAGCCAATTGGCTGCTTTCGGCTATATTACATCGAATCAACAAGTTATTGAACTAACTTGCCACAATAGTTATACAATGTGTTTGAAAAAATAACAAATATTTTGGTCTAGTTCAATATATAATTATCAATTCATAATCTCATGTTATGTTACTTTTGCTACCTCCGTAAAAATATGGAAAAATGGGGATATATTTTCTGCCGTCGTAAAAATATGAAAGTTACTTTGCTGCATCTGAAAATAAAGACTTGAACCTTCTCCTAAGCGAATGTAAAGTTAAATTTTACAGCCGTTAACCGGAAAACCAGTTTTTTATTTTTCGTCCCTATATTGTGTTTTTTTTGGAAAAATTATTTTAGTTTTGCTAACTAAGTTTTAAATCCTTTTTGCTTTGCACACAATTTTTTTTTCTCCTCTCGATTTTCTTGGAACTTTAGTCCTATTCCCGCAATTCGATCTGTTCAACTTGGCGTCTCTGGTTGATGTTATTTTTGACAACCGATTCGCCAATCTCTCACCTCTCTTTTCTTCAACTACTTTTCATTCGATTTACTTAAGGGTCTTCCTATTTTAATTTTACATTTTAACAACAGCAACGCCCCATGCAACTAGTCCTTAGCCAAGATCCGTGTAAGTTCTGGACGGAGTTCAAGATTCTTGTAAGACCTGACTCACAGAAAATTTTTGTGTTTTTGCGTACTGTATCCTAGTTTGGTGAAACTTCTTGACTTCTATGATGAAGTCGAAAGTGTTGAAGGGACATGAAATGAACTTTGTTGACCCTGATAGTTTAGCATCTACGTCATTCCACAATGGTTATTTTACTAGAAGAATGAGTTTTCAATGCAATGAGGGTAACATGTAACACTCAAACTAATCTAACTGCCATGGTTTTCGAAAATTCTGAGCCATAGTTAGACCGCCCCCTGTTCTCTGATTTCAACAAAGCACTCTCTCAAAAAATCAGTTTTTTTATTCTTTGGATTGTCGAATGCGTAAGTTTTTGACTCACATACGACTTTTGTGTCTCATGTAAATGTTTTTTAATATTATGAAATTTGTTTGTGTTTTATTTAAATTTTTTGTTTGGCGTTCGAATGTTACTTTATATTAGCTCGACTATTCTATTGCCACATATCGAAATGGTTTTCTTGTTTTATTCTCAAGTTTTCTTGAATTTTTCTTTGTATACATTGATCTTATATAGGATGTTCTACGTCAACTGAAATACTGCTCTTGGCATTTTGTAAAGACATAAAAATGAGCTAAGGCTTAAAATTTTTGGTGTTGCCGATAGTTATCGAATGCCGTCTAGCGAATTAAAAAATTTCAAACTGAAGACCTTAAAATGACCGCCTACTGCAATGGCTACCAACACAAATTTAAGATTTCAAAAGATGCGTTCTTGGGCTAAAAATGTTGGTAACGATACGTAGTTTCAAATTCCTTATAGTATTCAAGGCGGCTACAAAATATGGAAAATTACAATTTTTAGCGAGACATTTCGACAATTTCACGAAATTTCAAATTTTTTTACAGTGGTATAGAGAATAAAACAAAACGTTTTGTAGCAGAACATCTTTTGTTTGTCGCGAGTGGTATTCCCTTTATAGCTATGGGTAGTTTTGTGTCTCAAGAACTACTGACGAATTAAATTTTTTTCGTTTTAATGGGGAAAATGAGTTCTTTTTATTATAAAAATTACAGTTATAATTTTTGATAGTTTATTATAACAAATTAAAAAACATAAAATTATAGGGGTTGGTGGGCTCATATCGCTGTTAACTTTTATGCTTTTGTTTATCATTTTATTATTTTTGTACATAATGCCGAAGACTTGGATTTTGGTGATAATTTTTTAAATTACACAGATAAAATTATGGAAATAATGCAAAAAATGGGGATATCAACCCTCCAACCCTTATTATTTGTTTAGTTTTAATTTTATAGTTTTACATTTTCGAACCGTTTTTGAAAAAAAAAAATTGAATATCTCGGGATTTGACACCGTATCATTGCCAACATTTTTAGCCCAAAAACGCTTTCAAAAATTCATCACACGGCATTCGATAGCTCTTATCAACAACAAAAAAGCCTTGGAGCGTCTTTTTTATGTCTTTAAAAAATGTCAAGAGCAGTGTTTAAGTTGAAGTAGAACGTCCCATATATTTGTTTACTCTTTATGTTTGGCTTTATGATTTATTTCTTGATCTTAGTATAGTTTCTCGTTTAGTCCGGCTAGCTCAATCGATAGATTATGAGACTTTTTATCTCTCGGTTTGGGTTCGAGCCCAACTTCATTTATTATTATAATTCTCAGAACGAATATAGTCCACAGGTCTCCTTATTTGTCCTGTCCTGTAATGATCAAGACCTTTACCTGGGAATGTCTTATTTTTTTTTAATTTCCTCCACTTTTGAACCGAACAATTTTAACCTTCATAGAAAAACTCTTTTATCCTCCCTTGATAATTGTAATAAATAATAAACACAATTTGTTCTGTTTTTCTTTTAAATCAATTTTTCTCTGGAAAAGATTGTTAGGTTTTTGGAAATAAAGTGGAGTGGTTTGATGATTTAAACGGCGGATGGATGTTAGTGTTAGCATGTGGTATGGAAGTAACAAATTAACTTTAATTAATATTTATAAAACAAAAATCAAAAATGGAAAGCGTTAGCTTAAGTGCAATAAAAACAAGAAAATATTAAGAAAACTTCTGTGATATAGTAGTAAATCTTACGTATATTGGATTTAATAAAGTAACATTTCAATTAAGAGAAAAGAAAAGTTTATATTTTAAATATTTTAATGTTTGATGTCCACACATTCCAATGAAAAAAGTCCAAGCGTCATGTATATCCGCTAGAAATAGGTAGATTTCGGGACCAGACAGCTTTCTGTACAAATAGAATTGGATGTGTCAGATTAATTTAAATAAAAAATTGAAGTAGAATAGTCCAAGTTCAGAATAATCCAAAAAATTTATCAAACCAAAATAAATACATTAACGGAAACTACTTTATCAATGCGATTTCGGAACAGTTTTATTTAATTTGGTTAACAACATATTAAATCCACCAAAGAGCAAATAAACGTTCTCACAACGTCACAACGTCACACCTACAAAACCACCACACATAATTTTATATTCTAAAATTGTCAAACAACTTTTACACCTCAAATAATTCAAATATCTACAATTTAGGAAGACTTTTGTAAATGTGTAATCAATATGCATATAAGAAAATATTCCTTTATTTAAAACAACAATGACTCAGCTTTATTTTAATTTTTTTTTAAATTTTTGCGAAAAAAACCAAAACTGAAAAAAAAAACAAAAATTTTTTTTAATTTTTTTTCTATGGGATATTTTTATATTTTTATGGAAGTTGTTGTTGTAATTGAATGGCATGCATTAGGTTTAATGCAAATAACATTGAAACCTCTTGGGTTAGAAAGTTGAAAATCTCGGAGGTTATAGTTGAAAAGTTTATCTAATGTAAGTATGAGTTTAAATAACATAAACTCAAAAATGAGGAAGGCATGGCCGTTTGCGTTTGTTTTCGTTCTAACAACCCTGGTGTCTCAACCTCTAGACTTGAACAATTTTTTTTTTAATTTTGGAAAGATTTATGTTCTAGTTAACGTATGTATACATTTTCAAAAGTGAGATTGGCCATTTTCAGCAAAATCAAGGACAACAAATTTTATTAAATTTTTAAAACAGCTAATCTTTGTGTAATCGATAGCGTGTCTGCCCAAGGATTCGAGCCGGGCACTGACGAGGTAGGTTCGAATCCCAACCGAAACATGAAAAATGTGAAATGGAGTTTTTTTTCTGAGAAACTTCATACCATCCCTTTGAATTGAAAAAAAATTCCAATTACTTCTTTACTTACTTGAGTTTAATTGATCTCAAAAAAAAAAATTCATGATAGAAATATGTTCAAATATTCAATATTGATAAGTTTTATTAAAATATTATGATTTATACGGAAGTTATAACGCCCTAGATTATTCGACTTTTTTGGCTCCAGCCACTTAACCTGTACCCGGATATGTCCAGTTCGCGAACTTGTCCAAGATATTTTTTGCCGCAACGTATACAGAAAAACTTTCGTTGTAGGTCAAAAAATGCGATCGTGCGAGTGCCGGTAAAATCCGTTTTAGCTCATATCGTTATCTATATATCTATATATCGTTACCTATATATATATATATATATATATATATATATATATATATATATATATATATATATATATATATATATATATATATATATATATATATATATATATATATATATATATATATATATATATATATATATATATATATATATATATATATATATATATATATATATATATATATATATATATATATATATATATATATATATATATATATATATATATATATATATATATATGGGTAATTCTTTTATAAACCGAACAGATTTGGACAAAATCTGACCGACCCATTTTTGATTTGGCTGAAATTTTTTTTAGGGGTTTTCTATCGAAAAAAAAGATAAAAGTGTTCGAGGATTTTTTTTTTTTTGGAAAATAGAGCTTTTCTAAATTTCGAGAATTTCGTGATTTTTGGCTTGAAGACTTATTTTCGAAAATTCATAACTTCAGTTTTATAGAAGATAGAAGGTTTTTCTTTTCTTTATTTGAAAGTTAAAAGATGGAATTTTTTAAAAATAAATATTTTCAACTAAAGTTATTAACGAATTCCTATTGTTATAAACAAATAAAATGTTAAAATTAAATTTTAACCATTGCCTCACCCATGAAATTAGTTTTTAATATTATCACCGTATTTATCGTTCAATTTTCTATAAAAATAGTATATTGTATAATGAGTGTAGAAAGAACACTATTGCAGTACGAGTGTGAAATTTGCAGCACGAGACGCTAGTCGAGGGCTGCATTCACATGAGTACTGCAATAGTGCTTTCTACACGAGTCATACACGCTATTTTTTCTACAATTGCAAGATTCGATAGTCATACACTATACAAATATTTAATACCATAAACTAATGTAGATTTTAAAATTTTCATTTTTTATACTATATCAAGTATGTCATGATTTATTGTTGTCAAAAATTTTCCCATATCGTTTTTGATTTTGTAAAATAAATCGGTGAAAATGAATAGTGATTTCGGTGAAAGTGATGAAGAGGTTATCATTGGAACTCCTCCAGACATTGCTGAGGCAGCTAAAAATGTTTGTTTGGAACTTCTACCTGAAAAATCTAAAACTAGATATAGAAAAGAAGAGAAGCTTTCTTGACATGGTGTGGAGAGAAAAAAGCCACGAAAATTACGGAGAATGTTCTTTTGGCTTATTTTTCTGAAAAATCAAACATTTTCAAGTCATCCACTTTATGATCAATGTACTCTATGTTAAAGAGTACACTTATTTTAGAAGACAACGTCGATATCTCTAAATATCATAAGTTGATTGCATTGTTGAAAAGAAAATCAGTAGGCTATGTTGCTAAAAAATCTAGAACCTTTTCCAGAGAAGATATAAATAAGTTTGTGAATGAAGCACCAGACAAAGATTTTCTGATGATGAAGGTAATTATTTAATATTTAAATGTATAAAATTAATATTAATATTCAAAAAATTCAAATTAAAGATTGCTCTTATAATGGGTATCGCTGGAGCCTGTCGAAAGAAGGAGCTACTGAAAATGATGTTGGATCATATTGAGGATAAGGAAAATATATTAATTGTACAGGTGCCAGACACCAAAACTTACATCACTCGAACGTTTACTGTTTCTAATGGGGTTGGTGATTGGATCTCAGTTTATCGTAAATACAGAAATCTTCGCACTGCAAACACCACTCATAACAGGTTTTTTGTTAACTATCGGAATGGTAAATGTACTTCGCAAGCTATTGGAATAAATACATTTGGAAAAATTCCACTAAAAATTGCGAGCTACTTAAATCTTCCAAATTTGCATTAATATACAGGGCACTGTTTCAGACGAACATCTGCTACGTTACTCGCAGATGCGGGTGGAGACATTTTAACACTCAAGAGGCATGGCGGATGGAAATCCTCTGCTGTTGCGGAAAGCTATGTCGACAACTCCATTCAAAATAAAATATCTGTGTGTGAGAAAATAACTGGACCTTCTGCAAGTGACAATATCGCAATGGATAATGAAAATATAGGTCGCGGTAGTAGCTCCATTGTTGGAAGTGCAGCGGAATCAATTATGGGATTCAATAGAACAATTGTTAAGGCTGCTAAAAATACGACTGAGGGGATAAATATTAGTGCATGTACTTCATACAACATCACAATAAATATTAATAAATAAATTTCAATTAAAACTATAATTTATTGGTTATGTTTAATCTATAATTATGATTAATTTGATTTATAATAAAATTCTTAAGCTTGTAATAGCAAACCACAGGAAATACTGTGCATTGTGTGTTGTTGAAATGAAAGGCTTGTGATGCATCCGGAACTATGAACTTATAATTTTCTGAGAATTCTAGCACAACTAACACCTCTCCATGGACAAGATTTTGTTTTTTTTCTTCAAAATATTGAGATTGGGATTTAGCTATAAAACTATGAGGTTTCAAAAGCAATAATTTTGTTCCCAGTGCGTCGAGAAAATCTTTTGTAGGTAGAATTTGTGTTAATAAAGTCGATCAGTCAGTTCCAGTCCATGCGCTGAATCGTACTTCACACGTGCCTTGCTCATCCAATAACTTTTGTAAAAATTGTAACAGTTTTTCAATACCTGGGCCATTGCAACATTTATTTAAGAGAGAATTATCAGTTGGATTCTCACAGCACATCAAGCTTAGACAATCTTTATAATTTTTGATTACTGTTTGTGAATCCGCAGTCAGTTTGTCAATATTTAATGCAATCCAATGATAACTTACAATTTTTATGAAATGTACAAACACAAACAGAATGTGTCCCACTGGCACCTGCTAAAACACGTGCTAAACAACATTTTTTTTTTTGAGAAGGATTTTGGTATAAAAGCCGAATGGCACTGTCACGCAACTGCTCACGGTAAAGCCACATCAGACGGAGTTGGAGCATTATTTAAAAGAGAAGCTGCTCGAAATAGCCTTTTATGTAAACCATGTGATGCTATTTTATCGCCCGAAAAATTTCTGGATTGGGGCAAAAACACTTTAAAACAATAAAACGTTATTTTACAGTAAAGTCGAATATACATGATAAAGTTGATCACTAAGAAAAATATTCAGCGAAGCTCTAGCAGTTCCACAAATTCTAAAATGCCACAGCTTTACATTATCGGAAAAAAAACGATCTACTCATCAAAAGGTATTCAAAAGCTACAACTGGACATCACCTTTCACATACAATAAAATAGAATAAAATTGACTTCAAAAGTCACTATAATTTTATGTAAGATAATTGTAAAAAGTTGAAAAATATATTGGTTACTGTGTATGTAAATTAACCGTCAATCTGGAGCAGAATAATGATGTATATTAAATGTATTGTATATTGAACAAAAAACTCTATGTAAAAGTACAAGTATTTATCTTTGTTTAGAAGTTTATTACAAAACTAACACGAAACATGAATTTCTATCTCAATAACAGAAAATCTTAAAAAAAATATATCACATACATTTTCGACTTAAAATTTTATGTAGAATACGATGATATTTTTTAAATTTCACAATTCAACGAATTTTGTAAAGTTGGCCGCCATATTTGATCCGACATTTTGTTTAAAAAAAATTTTCTTTTTTGAAATTAGATTCGTAATCTGCGAGCCTAACAATCTTAGAATATACTATTCTTTTACCATTTATTAGCGCATAGAAAGAGAAAATACGCTAAAACTACGCATTTTCCCGTTTTCGTCTTGTTTTGGGCCAGTTCATGGTGGATGCCAATTACAAAACAAAAGTTAATCGAATGTAGATAAAAGAGAGAAAAAGTTAAAAAAAATTAAAAAAAATCGTGACATATCTTGAAATCCCGATTTTAAAGTTTTAACCCTTAAAATAAGGCTGAGAACTACCAGCAAAGTTTTTTAAAATATTGTTATTATAATCTATGGTAAAAATTCTAACAAAATCAAATTTTTTTTTTAGTCGCACCGAACCCATTTTCCTACATAATTCACAAGCTTGTGGGCGAGACAAAAAATCGATTTTTGTGAGCGTCACTGGCGCCACTGAGGGCCACATTTTATCCGCCATTTTAAAATCATAAAATATGACACTAGATTCGTCACTGACACCTCCAAAAGCCAAACGAATTAAATTTAATAAAATTTTTTTTCAATTTTCCGGTCGGCCATCTTGGATCCGCCATTTTAAATTTTGAAAATCTAACAGTGGATTTGTGTTAAGCGAGCATCAAAGCTATCGGGTGCACATAAAACAATATCATACCAAGACAAATGTTGCTGTTATAATGCTTCTTACATTAAGATCACTGCTCTTCGTGGCTACAGCCACCATATTGATCTCGCCATTTTGAATTTAAAAAAGGGGCACACGGCATGGCATTAGAAACTAGAAACAGTAAGCTACAATTTTATGCCCATAAAAGTTTCGAAAATCTTTAACCAATTCTGGATAGCAGGGGGTCTCCGAGTTGCAAAGAATGCCCCATATATATATATATATATATATATATATATATATATATATATATATATATATATATATATATATATATATATATATATATATATATATATATATATATATATATATATATATATATATATATATATATATATATATATATATATATATATATATATATATATATATATATATATATATATATATACATATATATATATATATATATATATATATATATATATATATATATATATATATATATATATATATATATATATATATATATATATATATATATATATATATATATATATATATATATATATATATATATATATTGTAACGACTCTTCGTTGGTTCTTTTAGATTATTGAGCAAATACGACAGTAAAAAGACAGATCTTTAGTTAACAGAATCTCAAACTTTATTTGACATCAAATTACAGCAGCTTCCGTTATTCCTTACAATAAATTCCAGGGTCTCCAATTTATGTACGATAAACTTCACTGCTTTTCCACAATTTGAATCAATAATACTCGGAATCGTAAAATCTGTATTTACTATTCCACTAAGTTCAAATTCTTTCACTATTAGTACCCAGGCTCAAGTACCACCGATTATTCCTTATACTTGCGAATATTTGTAAAACACTTTTAATTGCAAAATTAAAACTGACTATCTGATATTTTTGTTCGCTTATTTATATTCAAAAACAAATAAGCAGAATATTCTGGTACTCACTGTAGTTGTTTCTAGAAACAATAGGCCACTCCTCCTTTTAATTCATTGATGTAAACAAATTTAATTTACATTAATTTATGCAACTTGTATTAGTTAAAGGGAGTTAACTTTTAATTAATCTTTGCCATAGAATGTAGAAAACATTTAGGCGGAACGCATTGGTTATTTATGATTAAATTAAATTGACCCATTCTGAACGAAGTTTATTACAATATATATTTATATATATATTTTTTTCCGTCTCCGCTTATCATTCATAGTCGTTTGGCACTGAAATTTTTCCGAAATTCCGAGATGAAGCCCATTGCAATAGGTAGATTTTTATATGAAATCTACCTAAAATTAAGAAAAAGACGAAATTCGACAAATAAAGTGAATACGGTGGATTTTGTCGAGAACTACAAAATTGTTTGGAGTTTTGTGATTGTGGGAATTGACTTTGGGAAGCACTTTTTCATAATTGCATTTCTGTTATTTGAAAGGAACAGCAGAAGCCAAGAGGTGGATCACCACAGGGCAACACCCCTGTTGGTAATGTCTTTGTTGACTTTGTATATATTAAAAATTAATACTTAAATGATGTTTTACTAAGATAATCATTCAAGGAAAGTTTGTCTAAGGTATTGAATATTGCAAGAAAATTGCAGGCTACGTTGAGGTACAAAAATTTTGCATATTGAACTAAAACTTTCTTGCCACCGAGGAACTCGCTAAGATTCAAGCCCGACAAAACTAGCCAGAGATTGACCTTCACGGACCACTAGACATCTTAATACATTTTGTACATGTTCAGCACTAGCTCATAGAATTCCATGGCTTAGTTGAATAGATACCTTTTAAATTCACAATTCCTGCTGAACTGAAACCTTGATATAACAAGAGTGGGTGAATGCAGGTTTTGGTCAATATAAACCACAACATTTAACTTCAAATGATTAATTTTGAAAAATTTCGTATTTTGTTTTAACATCTACACCATCCCACCGGCACATTAAAGCAAATAACATATCTCCATAAAATCTTTTAAACAAAAAAATCCTATAAAACAATATAATAAAACAATTATTACAATCCCATAAAACTTTACAGTTTCTTTTAAATTTTCTTTTCCTTAAGCTTTTTTGTTGTTTTTTTTTTCATCTTAATTTAAATTGAAAAAAAAAAAACTGTAACGAAGTGTAAACTTTTAAATCGATTTCTATTTCTGAACTCAATCCATTTTGCAACAATAAATCCAAATAACTAAATAAAAATTCTACTTAAGCAACAAAAACTAAATTATTTTCTTTCCAAAGTAGCAAAAATATATAAGAAACAAGCAAAAAAAAAAAATAAAATTAAAATCGAAAAGAAAAGTATCAGGTGTTGAAAACTTTTGAATGTCATTTAATCAAATAAATTATTTTTTATTTTAATTAAAAAATAAGAAAAAACTTTTTCTTTTACTCTTGAAATTATTTCGTTTCTTTTTCTATTTTGTCGTTTCGTTAATAAAAGTTTTCCTGTTTTTGTTACCGTTGCCTCTTATTTAAAAAAAAAGGAAAAACTTTGAAGAATTTTTAATTGTGTTGAATAAGAAAAACATTAAAATTTACATGACGAGTTATTTATGGGTTTTTCCTTAAAGAGTTAAGATAAGACATGATGTAGGACAAGAAAAACATAGAGATTATGATTTTATTATCTCTAGATATTTGTATCAACTATCCGTTATAATAGGATGATCTCTGATTAAAGTCAAATACAATTTTCATATAATTACGAGTAGATTTTCCACTTTGTTTTTTCCGTTACACTCAAATTTTATAGATTTCTCTTATGCGATGTTATTTAATTTTATAATGAATTTTTGTGTTCTTTGTGTAAGGAATGAATTACAATTTGTTAGAAACAAAAAAAAAAGTATATAATTTTTTAGTACTTCAGAAATAATGGGTTGATGGGGGTACTTTTTAGATTTCAAACAATGAAATGCAAAGGAATTACAGAAAATGCTTTTGAATTATATTATTCTCGTCGAAATTTAATTAAATTCGTGGCATATTTTTATGTTTAATGGAAGCATTTTTACTTTGAATTTTATTGTACGTTATATGAATAATCACATGTAATCATTCTGTTTTTATTATTATTAATGAAGGAGGAATCCTTTTGTGTTATTGTGGATGGATTATTTTTGATGGATTTGAACGAATTTTATTTTTAGATAAATCTGTCGGATATGTTGAATATTTTTTATTGTATACTGTGTGATATTGTGGTCCATATTTATGTACATAAATCATACAATAATTTTCTCAAACTACTGATATGTTTAATATATTAAAAAACCACAAACTTATTTCTTAAAATACAGAAACAAACATGAATGTATGCCAAACAAGTCTCCCGATTCTCTTAATTTAAATCTATAATTCATATCTCCATATAACAAGGCATTTCAATGTATGGCAGCAAATTCACAGTCTAGGTGTCGTATTCATATAGAGTAGTTGTACTACCATGTCCCCGTACCTCCCACAATCGTGTTGTGAGGCTGTTTCTTAACATTTAAAGAAAACTGTGCATTAGATTTTATACCATTGATTAATTGTAAGTGCTTGTACTTGAGTTCCCATTAATTGTGCCCGACTTCTTTGACTACATGAGACTCTAGATATCTGAAATTGCATTTGATAGCCTGCCTAATCTATTTCCTTCTTTATATTCTCAGAGCAAATGTTCTCAGTAAAAGGGGCTCTTCCATTCGTTATGTCCTGCAATGTTCTAGTTTTTACATCATTACTGTCGTCCTAGATAAGTTGATAATTAATATAGTGCTAGTCTTGTTGGGAATGTGTGAAATTGTTTTGAGAAATTATATGGACTTTATTTTTTTCAGATATGGTCGTTTTTTAACCATTCTGAATATAAAGTAAAAGAAAAAGTTGAACTTGGTATCCGAGGATATTTAAAACTATAGAGTTAAGTAGTAGGCTTCAATATTAAACATGTTGTTTTGAATAATAATACTTTCGATTGTTTGTTCCATTCATTATTTATGTTTCAAACCAATTCCATGTGTTCCAATTTGAAAATGTTCATTTGTATTTATACAGGGCCTAGGTATTAGTAGCTTTTACGGGCTAACTCAGTCGACAGAGCATGAGTCTTTTCACGTCTGGGTTTGGGCTCGATACCCTACATCATTTTTTCACGGAACAAATTTAATCGAAGACCTCGTCCCTCCGTCCTTCCCTGTAACGGACCTTTTATCTTCTTCTGATAGTTGCAATAGTTCAAAATCAATTCTCAATTTCAATTATCAATCGAAACCCAAACAAAATTGTAGATTTAACAGTTTTCACATTCGTTATATCTATACTTTTGTTTGGTTATTTTATATAATTTTAGTTTTTTGTTTTCATTGAAAAAAAATTTCAAAAAAAAAACTTTTAGGCACATGAGCGTTGAATGATTTTAAATAAAAATTGTCTTCAGACGAGTTAGATGTAACTCTACATTTCTGAATGCAACTAAGGTATCTTATAAATTAGCGGAAATCATCAATTTAGATGATGTTGACTTCCAGACTTCCAGATATTGTTCCAGGACAAAATTTTGGAGGTTGAAAATGAAATATTGGTTGGCGACATTTTGTTAAGATCAAGAGTTATCACAAAGATTTGCTAGGGTCTGTTTTGGATATTGCTGAGCATTAGGAGTCAAACGTACAAGAGGCAAGTGCAAGTTTTAGTTAAAGGTGCACCAACAATTTGTAGTTTGTGAGCAACTTTGTGTTTCACAAGATTTTAAAATATCTTTGGAAAATCTTCAAAATTGTTGATATATATTTGTCGTTGGTATTTTACACATATCGGCTGTTAAAGGCAAGGTTCTTAGTTTTAAATTACTGCCTTTTGAGACGTTGATAACTATAACTTGCCAAACAAGTTGATGTTAGAGTGCGATATGGTTTGACGTAGATATAGTGGCTGTGAATATTGACTATGTGATGAATAAATCATCGACGACAATCAGTTAAAAAAACTACATTAAAGATTTTTGTATTGGCTAGTGCTGTATTGAGAGTGGTGGTTGTGTTTAGGATATACAATGTCGTATCAAAATTTTGACTGCAAAAAGTTGCAACTTACTAAAACAATTAAAAATGTGTATTTTATGATAATCATATGTGAAAACGATTTAAATCATGGTACCATCTAGGACTGTATTTCTGGAAAAGAAAATATTCATATGAGCTTTTGAGCTTTTGCTTTTTGTAATACATTCAAGTTTGCTTTTTGAGATGGAGAAAATATTTAAACGCAGAACACATTTTGTTTCAACTTCACAAAAAAACGACAAATTCAAAGAAATTACAAAACTTCAGACTTCAGAAATTTTTAATCTTTGCATTTTGAAATCTAGAAAAATGAGTTGTCACAAATTTTGGTGAATAGCATAAAAACTTAAATATGAACTCAAAACATACACATAGTTGAAGTTTGAGCTAAATCGAGTAACCGGTCTAGGAATTGCAGCATATTTAGTCAACATTCTTGTTTTGTATGGACAATTGGAGATTGCTAGAGTATTCTAGCTAGAGGAAAGAATCAAAAGACTAACATGACTATAATATGACTGCTACACGAAAAACGTGAAACATATCAAGACAAACGGTGATCTATTTGCGAAGTTTGACAAATTTTCAATCTACATTTTTTTTGTTGTAGAGAAACATAGTTTATCAAAGATTTGAGTGAAGGAATAAAACTACAATTGTAACAAAGTGTTTTTGATTCGCAGGTGTGATAATCCCACGTGCTCTAGGCCCTACCACTGACATAAAAGTTAACAAGAAATAACATATATAACTGGTATCAACATCAATAACCAAGGTGGTACCTTATGGGGGTTGGCGGAAGGTGCACCGTCAATCTAAGCTACGGAGCATTCCTTGTTGATAGCGCACCATTAATCGCAAAGAAATGAGCATTCATTCAACTTTATATCTGAGCTTTAATTATACTGAAGAAGACTGAGTGTCACACTTTCAAGGAATATGCCACTAACTGAATTATTTGCAACGTATTATTTTAGTTTTGTTCGTGAAAATATTTCTAACATTTGGCTATTAACCCTTTTATTTTTTTCATGTTCATTTCAACTAACAAAACTACTAGCGTCACATAGAATAAATACATCAAAATAATATAATTCACCGGGGTGCCTACCTTCCAGTTGCACTTTTGAGTTAACGATAACCTTTAGAAAGATGATTTTAAATGCATTTCAACAGACCTGGTGTTCGGCCAAAGCGTCAAATTGAAGGATATTTTTTTGAGTCTTGGAAACTATGGACCACAACTTGTTCCTAGAATGATTTTGCATAGAAATGCGCAATTAAGCCCAGTCGATACTCGACGATGCTCATTTTTATACTCAAAAAAATTGCGAGTACGATTTCATTCGCGTCGACAAGATGCGACCAGTCCTTTCTGCTAAATCGGTAGTGTTTAGACAAACTTCATTAAACTACATTATATCTGAGGAAAAGGTAATGTAGCAGTCGTTACCACGGCCAGAACATACCAAATCACGAACATTAAAAATATTGTATAAGAAATTTTAAATCTAGAATTGAAAAAAATTGTCTATTCAATTGGAAAATCTCAGCTCTCAGCTTCTAGCTTATATGTATGGACAACAATCTCCATTGATCTTTATCTCATCGTTCAGTACAAACGTGGTACCGTCATTTTCATTTTAAGGGAAAGATATGATCTGTTTAGTTCGTGTCATCTAAATTTTTTAAGATCCGCCCAGGATCACCCAGTATATTTAACCTACTATTCGTATACGGTCTGGCTACTTTCACTCAACTGATGCAAAGTAATATGGCGGAGTAGCTTAATTCTGCAGTAGTTACAGTGATAGCATATATCACAAATAATAATGTTCATGGTAATTATGCTTGGATATATATGGCATATTCTTGTGATTGTTCAAAGCACAACGAATTCACTTCAAGGTTGTGATTCAACTCATGACACCTATTTGGAGTGAGTGTTTAGGTTAGTGGTAAGCGTTCGTTTTAGGCTCCTCTTTGTCATCTTTCGCTAAATAGATTGAAAAGTTCTTATACCACAGGTCTCTCCAATCTCGTAGATTACGTTCACAAGTCATTATAGTTTTTTGTTTATCCTTTTGATCTTTATTTCAATGCAACTAAAAGTCAACGCATGATAACTTTACCACCCAACCGTTTTAGCTGCTATCCCGGCTTGAGATGTTCTTAGGGTATGGCAAAGCCCCACGATTTGTGACGAAAGATATTTTTTATGTGTGTTATGACTCTTTATCCAATTCAAGAATATTTTCAATGTTTCAATATGGCAAATACTGCAAATATCACTAAGTTTTAACGGTTCCCATGTTCATGTTTTTTAAATATTTTGTATATTTCGTTTTCTTCAATTTTTTTATTAATTTTTTTCTAAGTATAAGATTTAAAATAAATATTCTAGTGATTATTTTATACTAAGTTAAAGTTCATAACTATTTGTGCGCTAACAACATATATATTTGTTTTAATATATTATGTTTAAATCTTGTAGACATGTATACAAAATGTGTATAGAGCTTTTCTTTGGTGTATGACTTTCAGACAAGGATCTTCTAAAACGTTTTGAATCTTTCCTTAAATAATTTTTTGATAAAGAAAAGACAAATGAAGATAACGATCGTTTATTTAAGTTGTCAATTGAAAATGTATATGTGTGCTGGTTTTTGTAAATGAGGCATCGTCCATTTTTTCGCTGTTTTTAATAATACAAGTTAAAAGAAAAAAAATCAGAAATGAAAGATTTATATATTTGTCTCATATATAGACAATTTCCTTCATTTTCCATTATTTTCTTAATACTATTAATTAAATTTAAATATCAGAAAACCAACATGAAACAAAGCAAACAAAAAATATTAAAATAAATACAATAATTTTATTTAAATCACTCAAGATTGTTTGTTTTTTTGTGTTTGTGTTTTTTGTGTTTGTTCTCATTGCCATCACAAAAAAATTTCTTTTGCATATGATATTAGATGAAAATAAGATAAATTCATCAATTTCATATTATGAAAGTCATATTATCTCATAAAAAATTAAATCAAATCAACATTTTACAAAATGTATTAAATGTTTTTTTATGCTTTCATTCTTTTGTTTTTAATCAATAACTTTATAGTGTATTCTTTTCGGCTGTACCGAACAAATTTCAGTACAGTTCCAACACCGAATTATTTTTTTTGTATTGAAATTCATTCCAAAAGAATACAAAATTCGATAATCGGTGTTGGAACTTGTTCGGTACAGCCGAAAAGAATACACTATTAGTTTTGTTTTGTTTTTACTATCGTAAAGCAACTGGTTGAAATGAGTGTGTTAAGCCGTCTTAACACTATTGCAGAATTGTGCAATGAACAATGACTGCAATGAGCAATGAAACATGCAATGGTTTACACAATACGCATTTTAGTACAATATTATTGCGGCAATTTCATTGCGAATTCATTGCAATGGTTTGCATGACTTCATTGCTAAACTTTTCTGCAATGAATTTTTTACTATTTACACTATTTCAATATTTTTGTCAAAAACTCATTGCAATATCATTGCAGTTGTCATTGTTTTCATATAGGAGGATATCTGTAAAATGTATTGCTTTTTTCAACTAGAAAAATTAAAAATATTTTCAGTTGTCGTGCTGTCATTATTTAGTGTGTACGCGTTCACAAAACAACAAATTGTTTTTTTGCCATTTTCACAATTTTAATTATTGAATGAAATATTGTGATGGAAAAATACAATTGAGTGCTGTTTAGCTTGTGCTGTTAGTATGTGTGGTTATGAATTGTTGTTACAAAACAAAACAAAATGGGTTCGTGAATTGTATGCGGATAAAGGGTCTAGTTTTTTCTAAAATTGGACACATGTTACGGGAAAAGGACCCTGAACTATTCAACAACTTTTGCGAATGAGTGCAGATGACTTTGATAATTTACTCTACTTGGTTCGCCCACTCATCGAAAAAAAACGACAAACATCTCGGAAAGGCAATTACCGTTGCGAAAGATTGGCAGTGACCCTCTGTTTTCTGGCCACCGTTGATTCATACAGTACTTTCATGTACATTTTTTATATGTCCAAAGCGTCCATTCAGCATACAATTGAGAAAATATGCGATACGATCTATGAAAAATTGAAAGACTACTAGGATTTTGGACTTTATTCAAAATAATTATATTATATTTACACCGGAAAGCTCAAAAAAAACTATATGAAAACTGAATCTACGACAAACTAATTACAATTGGAAATCTCTTATATTACGAGTCACAGAAAAATTGTGAAGAAACTGTTTAATTGGCTAACAAAAAAAATAATTTAGCTAAAAATTCATATCAAAAATTATATAAATTAGAATTCAATATAAAGCTTACATTAATTTATCTTGAATGTTGTCTTCTTCATGTTTTATTTATCGTCTTCGTTTATCTTCCTGTGATAACTCCTTTTATTAACAATTCCCCAGACATTTTATTAAAAGTAGTAGGTATTGCAGTTTTCTTAAGACGTATCCCTTAACGGTGAACTTCGATCTAAACAATTTGCCTCAAAATGCTGCGAACAAATTACATCATGTTTCTGCGGTTTCCAAGGTTATAAATTTAGTGCTTTTAACCATGCATTTAAATATTTTGTATCAGTTGGAAATCTGTGACATGTTATTTTATTTCTATTATGCTTTTCGTAACGATTTGAGTTCACACATTTACATATACAACATTTCATAACTATTATTATTTAATTAAATTTGCAAAATTTTAATGTTTTCAAATTGTAAATAACTGCATGTCCAAACAAAACACAAAACGTCCAGATAACATTATTTTTCTTAAAAAACTTAAGCTTTCGATTTTTTTTGGTTCTGTCATATTTATATATATAAATATTTTCTTTAGGCTTAAAATTTCAATTCAAATTATCACTAAAACGAATTATGGTTTTGAAATGTCACAAAATACAAACTCAATAAATGAAAATAAACAAATATTTAATATAATAGAATTTATTGAGAACCATTATTATAGTATATTAAATTAAAACTTTAATTTTGCGATCACTTGTAATTCTTTGATTCTAATTTATATCCTTATTGAACATTTAAAAATTATATTTATAAAATACAAGTTTTATTTGATTTTTTTTTAATTTGAAAAACATGAGAATTACTTGATGGAAAATAAAACAGAAGATCGTTGATAAAATGATATATAAATGATCTAATTGTTTGGATCGAGAAAATTAGTAATATTTAAATCAATTAGTTTTAAATATTACTAATTTTCTCGATCCAAACAATTTGATCGTTTATATATCATTTTATCAACGATCTTCTGTTTCATTTTCCATCAAGTAATTCTCATGTTTTTCAAATTAAAAAAAAATCAAATAAAACTTGTATTTTATAAATGTCAGTTCGTGAAATCATGTAGTTTACAGTTTAATAGTCAATACTATTAGCCCACTGAAAAAGTAGTGATATCCTGTGTTCAGCAGAAACGAGTGTAAACCTAAACATTTTAAAATTATTATAGGTTCTATATAATTCGAAGTACCTCCTTTGTTACTTGAATTAGAGCCTAAAATAAAACAACTTCAACTAACTACCCTGGCAAAAATTCTTGTAGGAATTTTTGTTAGGATCTTACATGAACTATAAAAGATCCTATGTAAATCTTGTATGATCTCGTAAACTTCTTGTCCTAATTCTCTACAAGAAATGATCATGATCATGTAAGTTCCTATATAATTTTTATATAATTTTCCTGCAAGAATATTCGGCAGAGTAGGTATTAAAACAAAAGTTGCTAGTAAAATTACAAAAAAATAAATTTTATTTATTTTTATTATAATGCAAAATTGGGGTGCGATATTTTAATTGTTATTTAATATGACTTAATTTGTTTGAATAACAAATACACTATATTCCTAATATATTTATAATAAAATTAAAATATACCTACAAAATACAATTATTTTAAAATTATTTTCATATATAATAATTATTAGTTGAGCGACACACAATCATTTTGTAACTGACACAACAACAAAACTTAAAAATTTTCATCAAAATTGTCTGCAATGACAGCAATAATATTGTAAACCTGTTTGCAATATTTTTCATTGCCAAAATCATTGTCAATATTTCATTGCAAAGAGTTTACATTGGGAATGCAATGAAACGTACAATGACTGCAATGAATATAGCAATGTTCATTGTTTCTCATCGACAATGATATTGCAAACCGTTTACACTACCATTGCACGAATATTGCACGAATATTGCAGAGTTCTGCAATAGTCTAATTGCGGCTTAAGGATATATGTTCTACGGTGTCTTACGACATGTACATGATATAGTGCACAGAAATTTTAAATCATGCACAATTCATGCACATATCAAGCATTTTTTCAAAATGCTTTTACAAGGTTAGTGTTAGAAATATATGGACTCAATCAAATTAAAGTGACGAAAATGACAAGGAGATTTGTATTCTAATTTGTTTTTAAAATAAAAAGCATGATCTGTGGTAAGCGCATATTGTGAAGTCATGACATTGCAGGAGATACCTATTGTCCTTACTCTAAGAGTGGTATAAATTGCAGTTTTATAAATGTCCTCCTAATGTGTTAAAGTTTGGTGATAGACATGGCAAAAATTAATCAATGACAAATTATTTACCTCGAACAACATACCAAAACAACGATTAACACAATATTTAAACCATTTATCAGTCAATCCCGTAAAGCGTATTTTGTTGAGCAATTACTTCGGTTTGAAAGACCTAAGCATTACATTCATGAGCCAAAAGAGAAATTCTTACCCCCACTTCTTTTGGCAGCTCTCGACGTTTTTGGACTTACTGATTCTAAAAAAGCAAAAAAAATGTTTGTCTGCCTGCCGGCAGTCTTTACCTACGAAATCTAGACAACGGATTTCATGGAAGAATTTCAAAAATTTTTTTTTCTAGAAATATATATATTCAATAGTAAGAGCCAAAAGAAAAATGTGTTCGATAACTGTCCCGGAAGTGTGTCAAAAAATCGTCACGTGTGTCGAAACAAAGAAATTTGTATATTTTGGCTTAAAGAACGTTCATTACCAGCAGGAACATTGAATTTGGAGAAATCTTGATTGAGATCAAAAACTAAATTATTGCATTAGAAGTTTGTCAAAAATAGTTCTCAACTGTGTCAAAAGAAAGATTTTAATTTATTTGTTCACCCAATTTTTTGGAAAAAAATAAAATTAATTATTTGTATTACCTGAAATTTTATTATTATTATTAACAAATTTGGCATTATAAGTTTGTCAAAAAATTAATGTCAAGTGTGTCAAAAAATGATGTCTTTTATTTTTTTAGCCAATTTTTTGGAAAAAAAAAATTTAGCTGTTTTTATGACGTAAATGTAATTGAACATGAAATTGGACATGAAAATTTTTAAATTTGTTGTTTTTGAAACATTTTTGGAATTATGAAAAAAGTTTGTATATTAGAATTTTTCTGCAATATTTTTAGAATTTTGGAAAAGTTTCAATTTTTGCAAAACTTTTAGAATTTTGAAAAAAATAGAATTTTATATATATTTTTAGAATTTTGAAAAAAGTTTTAATTTCGATTTTGTGAGAATTGTTGGAATATTTTTAGAATTTTGAAAAATTTTAAATTTTAATTTTTGGAATTTTAAAAAACGTTTCAATTTTTGATTTTGTTATAATTTTTGCAATAGTTTTAGAATTTTTGAAAAAAGTTTTAATCTTTGATTTTGTAATAATTTTTGGAATATTTTTAGAATTTTGAAAAAGCTTAATTTTATTCAATTTTTACAATATTTTTGGAATATTTTTGCTAGAAAAATTCGTAAAATTGATAAACAGTTTTTTCTTTCTGTTTGCACTAGAAATGGAAGAGACAACAAACAACAACAAATATATTATTATTGAAAATTAAAATCAATTACTTAGTATTTGCCCGCAACACGTCATTGATAAAGTTGCTGAGTTCAATTAAGAAATTTTGTATGGAGTTTTGTTTCTATTTTTCATTTTTTTTCACGTAGGAATTTCTATGTTTATTGTTTTGAATATTTTGGGCTAAATTACTTCGGTCTGAAAGACCTAAGTATTACATTCATGAGCTTAAAGTGAAATTCTTACCACCACTTTTTCTGGCATTTCTCGACGTTTTAGGACCTACTGATTCTAAAAAAGCAGAAAAAATGTATGTCTGTCTGTGAGCCGTCCATGCGACCGTCACAACCGACAAAATCTAGAAAACGGCTGGACGGATTTGAAATTTTTTTTTTAAAAATAGGTTTACTCAATGGAAAGAGCCGAAAGGACGATGTGTTCGATGACTTTACCGGAAGTATGTCAAAAAAATCGTCAGGTGTGTAAAAACAAGGAAATTTGGATATTTTTTGCTTAAAAGACGTTCATTTTAAGTGATTACGAGTAGGAACATTGAATTTGGAGATATCTTGATGGTTGGTATTGGTATGTGAGACCAATATCTAGATTATTGCATTATAAGTTTGTCAAAAAAATGTTGTCAAGTGTGTCAAAAGAAAGATTTTTATTTATTTTTTTACCCAATTGTTTGGAAAAAAATTAAATTAAAATTATGTTTGAAATGAAATTTTATTTATTATTATTGGGAATTATGGCACTATAAGTTTGTCAAAAAACGTTGTCAAGTTTGTCAAAAGAAAGATTTTTATATATTTTTTTACCCAATTTTTTGGAAAAAAATAAAATTAATTGTTTGTTTGATATGAAATTTTATTATTATTATTGAAAATTATGGCATTATAAGTTTGTCAGAAAAATTATGTCAAATGTGTCAAAAAATGATTTCATTTATTTTTTTAGCCAATTTTTTGGAAAAAAAATTTTGCTGCTTAAACGTTTACGTAAATGTTTACGTAAATGTAATTGAAAATGAAATTTGACATGGAAATTTTTGAATTTGTTATAGTTTTTGAAATATTTTTGGAATTTTGAAAAAAGTTTGTATTTTTGATTTTGTAATAATTTTTGCAATATTTTTAGAATTTTGGATATAGTTTTAATTTGTGATTTTGTTAGAATTTTTGGAACATTTTTGGAATTTTGAAAAATTTTAAATTTTTGATTTTTTATAATTTTTAGAATTTTGAAAGAAGTTTCAATTTTTGATTTTGGATTGATTTTTGCAATACTTTTAGGATTTTGGAAAAGTTTGAATTTTTGGAATATTATTGGGATTTAGAAAAAGTTTAAATATTTGATTTTAATCTAATTTTTGGAATTTTTTTGGGATTTCGAAAAAAATTTTATTTTATTTAATTTTTACAATATTTTTGGAATTTTGAAAGAAATATGAATTTGTGATTTTGTAATATTTTCTCGAAACGCTAAATGGAGAGGCTTTTGAGTAGTTCGCTGAGTGTATCTTTTCACTAAATTATGTAAATTTATGTTCTGTTATAATTTTCCGACAGCGTATTGATTTTCGTGTTAGTTTTGTAATAAACTTTTAAACAGAGATAAAAAATAGTTGTACTTTAACAAAGAGATGTTTGATATACATCGCTGCCCAAACTAAAACCATGTCCTCATAAAAGTTTTTGCCGAAAACTATATCAAAATCTTTAACCCAGACCGAAGTCTTGATATCTCAGAGCTGTGAGATTTCAGCCCCTTCATATTTTATATACTAAGTTTTCATATAAATTTTTAACTATTGAATTCATGGTTGCATTTAATGATATATGTTTTATTATGTTATTGTATCTATTATCTAATATTACCCCTTTCAGTGGTGGTTTCCTTATGGTTGTTTTCATATTGTGTAATTTTTGTTTCACTAAGCAAAAAAAATTTTAAATTAATATTATTTTTTACGGTTAGATTGATATGCTGCAATGATGGCTTTCTTTTTTAAAAAAAAATTCTAACGATTGATGTCGTTAAGACTAACATCTCTAAATATCGGAAGATACGATGCCAGCAAGGGAGCTGAGGTTACTTCCTAAGCATACTCCGTGTAGATCGATTTTCTTTGAGGTTTTTTTTAACTCTAATTTTAAAGTTTTGAGGAATACTATTATCAAGGAAGACCCACGTCAGTAAGGTATTTCAGAGATGAGATTTTAAGAGATTCTGTTAAAAAAACCTCTATGAAAAGTAACATATTGTCACTCGAACCTTAAAAATATGGGTTGCTATTGATACTCTGGAGTAACGGGCGAGTTATATAGGCTCAAGTAAAATCGATTTGATTTTGGCAGACGCACGTTCATGCATATTATATTTGAGTACCTTCAAATCAGCAACATACAAGGAATCAAGCTCATTAGTAAGATATAAATTGCTGAGCAGCATGGAAAATCTCACCAATTTGTTCCAGATATGTGTTTCAAAGAAAGTAATTCTGCCGTCACTCTTCCTTTACGGAAGCTTTGGTTCGGACTTCCGTAGTTTGATAGATTTGTGGAAAAATTGGCTCAAAAACCACTATTTAAAACTTCAATAACTTTAAATTATACCAGATTCTTTTGATCAAATATGCCTTAGACGTAATTACTCATTGTTTTGAAAGGTTTTTGGAAAAGTAGGATAAGATGTGTCGAGGCTTCCATACAAATGTTTAATTGAAGCTTTAACAACTCGAAGTTTTGTCACTTGATTTTAATCAAGCGTGGTATATAAACTTTTTTTTCTAGTTTGGTTTCCTAAAGTTCTGAAAGCTCTTGAAAAGAAATTGAACGAAATTCGGTTTTGTTTAAAACTACAATAATTTTATTTAGTCTTCCTTTAGTCTTGATATATTTAAGATAAAATTAGACAAAGAGTAGGGATAACAGTAACAGTTAAATAGTGAAAAATCATGTACTGTTACAAAAAAATTTTTATTTTTCTATCCAAAACTAAAACCAGCGTCCCCATAAAAACAGGAAAATTTAATAAAAAAATTCAACTTTGAGTTTTTAAAAATAAAATAATTTTTTAGTTTATTTTTTCCAAGAAACACCCCTACAGAGTAACTGATAGTCTATTCTTAAAAAAACGATAAGAGGATTATATTTATGAAAACTTTTTTTGAAAATAAAGCTATTGAATTTCAAAATAGATTATTAATTTTATACCAAAATATACTTGGAACGTACTTATAACAACAATAGTTAGTAGAACTTAGTTTTTAATCTAAAACTCTTATAATTTAATTCTTTTTAGCATTAATTAAATTTAATAACCACAATCACTTAAAGATGAAGTGGATACAAAAGAATACTTAAATTTGAAATTGGTATCAAACGTGTTATTTACATCATCAAGATCCTTTGAACTTATCCCACATTAGATTTCTTACAAATAAATTTGATTTCAAATAAATTAATATAAACATTTTGCAAACTTCAAAATACTCGCATTGTAAATTTAAAAAAAAAAACGCAAGTTTTGTTTCTATATAGCTTCATTATGTTAATTTGTCATAACAACACTCATTAGTAGAATGCTGCGCATATATATCTTCCCACTCTTGTTTCGAAAATAAATCCCCAGTTCTATGCTTATCCCAACAATCTTTTTGTTTATTCACATAAATCTTGAGTTGTTAGGTTTCATTAATATCTAATTTTTCTGTTATTATCTTAACACTTGTCTTGTCTTACTCCCATAAGAATATGAATAAAACAAGTAAAAATTTTTTTGTTAACATTAAATTATTCAAAAATTTATAGTAAGCTTTTGAGAAAATGAAATTGTGTCAAAAATCAAATAACAAACACACAAAGATGGAAGAATAAGTTCTTAATATTTTTACAACTTTGTATAACATAATTATAGCAATATTGTGTAAGTTGTAGTTCTATATAACGAACACTACTACAGTGATGTGTGAAATGATTATGATTCTGTGTTTTTAAAAGATGGAGTTGACGTGAGGTGAAAAAAACTATTATGACACATATGAATGTGGTGCAATTGAATAGAGACAATAAAGCATTTTTCATTACACCAAAGATATCTCGACTGTAAGGACAAGGAAAAAAGAGTGGATCGTAGTTGGGGAGGAAATTTCACTGACACTGTAATTTTTTCATATTCAAACCCGAGAATAGTTTCCTTATTTTGGTACCTTGACAATAGGGTCAGTGGCAGGAACACGAACAATGCAAGATTTACCATCCTTCTGATATGACCTTAAAAGATTTCGAAAAATTATGTTACTCTAACAATTATAGCAAAGCTAAAATCTTTAAAACCTAGATATATGCATAAGCAAGCTAGTTTTTGTACTCCATCAACAACCTTAGCAGGCCAGTTAAGCGACTTGTCAAGAGAAACTCAAAGATGCTTTTCACTATCGTGGGGTGTTATGTGTAGTTACTAATTGTAGAAGGATGAAATTAAATTAAATTTTTCTGTTGGTAAACGCAACGATTTGTCTCTTAAAAGCATTGATCGTTAGATCATTCTTCAGGCAAAAACTCTTGGCAATGTGCCTTTTTTTACAGAGATTTTGCCTCTTTTCAAAAAATTACTAACATCTATACAGCTATATATTTTTAGCCTTTTATCTATTAATTCATTTAGAACTTGGTTTAGAACTTGGTCCACCATAACGTTTTACAGGGGTGATAAAACGTCCCCAAGATGGAACCTTTACTCGCACTTACATAGATTGTGGAGTTTCCCTCTGTGTGAATCATCGGTTGTTTACCGTCCGTTGCATACAAACTAACAGGATTTTATTCAATCTATTCCTTTCCGGTCGAAAGGATAATATTCAGAAACTTTCACTGATTTATTGGCGCTTAGCAGGTTTTTCTTCAGACATTTCTAATATGCTAGACAATCAACACATTCAAAGGCCTTAGCATGAAGAAAATTTTTGTCAAGCAAGAAATTAATTTGTCTTGATTTTGGGATTTGAATTACCATCACGTTTCAAGTACCTGTTGTTCAAAGCCAAAAAAAACCTATCATCTAATATTTCCAAACACTGTTGTATAATAATAGGCTAGATTCTGCCAGTACCGGGAGATTTGAAGGGCTCAAAGAAACTGATAGACGAAGACAGACAGACTCTTTCTGCCGTAGTTCAATCGATTTGGTTTGATTTTTTCCAATATTTCAACGCTGCCTCTTGCGGAATATTTCCGAATACGCTGTTCAGAAAATGGTGTGGAAAGAGTGTTCAATGGATTTCTTTCTTTGAAGAATATGGGTATCGTTGTACAATCTTAGATGATCGTTTAAAGATTCCCTTCTAAGGCTCGCATTAATACAGCATCTTCTGTAGTGATCTAAATTGACTTAAGGAACTTTTCGTAAGATTCTTTCCTTGATTTACTTTCCTTGATTCCTTTTTTCACTGTACAAAGCTCACAATCGCTGCATAACCAGTTTACAATGCTCTTTTTAATGTCTTCGTTTTTCAACCTAAACCGCATTGCGTGCTCGAGCTCTTATCTAGACTAAAAGGTCGTTGAGCTTTTTTCTAAAAGGTCACCAAAGCGCCTCAAATTCATCGTTCGTTGATTTCAGTTTCCACACTTTCCCCACGGAAAAAAATATACATAAGGTTTTCATCGGATGGGTAGATGCTCCATTTGGAACGCTTCCTTAAATGTAGGCAGAGTTACTATTAGTTCATCATATTTTCAAACAGGTGATGTTGGAACAAATAGGGTTGGTTCAAGCACTTTATTTTATGAAATGCAACAGTTTGTAGAGTACGCTGCACTAGAATGGTTTAATGCAGTATTTTCGGTCCTGTTTCAATCGTCTACGAAGTCTTGCGAAGTCTTTGAGACAATATCAACTGAAGTTTTTCCGCTATTGTGATTTGAGATTTTTCCACACCCTAGGTACCCCCACTAGGACCTGAACGAAGGCTTGCATTGTAACACGAAACCTAGGTTGTAATGAAGCGCTGTGGGGACGAGAAAGAAATCCTGCTGCTCCAGCACAAATACCAATATTGTATGCGTATCTCATGAAAAAAAACGGATTAAACAAAAAAAAATTAAGTGGAATAATTAGACTCTGGCGACCCAAACTATTTGAACAAACCGCGATCACCGCGTTCAACCACATATTTCAACACATATTCACACGCTTTCACATTCCATACACTCGCACACCTACCCACATACACACACAGGCACGTAAACACCCATACCAGGTCCTTACGCACATTCACACCACCCTGCTAATCAACTATTTCACATATACGCTCATATACCTATTGTACTCTCATAAATGATTCATCCATGATGCTATGGTATCGAACGTGGATTAAGTACTCTCCACATCGAATATCGTTTGCAGATTTGGTAGTTGATCAAAAAAAAATATAGATTATAGCAACCACTCGATACGGCCAAGCTACCATATTCAACCCAAACAGATTAGCTTGATATCCCTTTCGTAAATGTTGATAAGTACCATCTGAGATATACAGCCGGAATACAAACTATTTTGATGATAAAAAAAAACAATAAAACTTTCTTGAAAGGAATATCAGATGCAGAAAGATCTTGTGTTTGGCGGCTTGAATATTATGGCAAAACCATATGGTTAACAAAAATTAGCACATGACTTCATTGCAAGAGTGGATCTTGACTTAACTTTTCGGTAAGCGATCGTATTGCTATCCATGCAGCGTTTCCTAACCCAGAATTTACTAAAAGCGGTTCTACTGCTTTAATAGTATAGACTGATCATACTTGTATACCCCATTCTATGCATTCATTAATGATGGCAATATATCTCCTTGTTTTGGAATTTTTCTTAATAAAATTCACCTCAGGACCACGCATACGTTTAACAAACGAGATGCATATCCCTAAATGCTGTTGTAACATTTCTATTAAGTTTGTTCCCAGCTTAATACAAACCTACCATAACAAAAAAAAATCCTCAAAAAATAATAGGAAAATCATGTTCCTATTGTAATGTAGTACAAGATTCATCGAATTGTCAAAACATTATCCACAGAGACGCAATAATTGGACTAAATATTTGTATAATAACAATAGAGTGATGATATTCGTTTTCCATATCTTCCTTTACTAATCCATTCGTCACTGCTACTTCCCAAATTCTGTTTTTCATTCCATCATCCAATTTACCATAAACTAAATCAATTGATTGGTTAAATACTAATAAGCCATCCATTTTCAATTTTAACTATTTTTAAGTTTTTCTCAATGGATTTTTGTTTTACAATATTTAGGTAAAATATTTGTTTACATATTTCAAATTGGAGTCCGACAGGCAAACGCGCATGCACCTAAAATACTCGCTCATACGCACCCACATACACACATCCATATACACACACACACACACACACACACACACACACACACACACACACACACACACACACACACACACACACACACACACACACACACACACACACACACACACACACACACACACACACACACACACACACACACACACACACACACACACACACACACACACACACACACACACACACACACACACACACACACACACACACACACACACACACACACACACACACACACACACACACACACACACACACACACACACACACACACACACACACACACACACACACACACACACACACACACACACACACACACACACACACACACACACACACACACACACACACACTCATACACCTACATGAATATTCATAATCATTCATACATAGCAATAAGACAAAATTGCAATATGACTCACCCCATAGTTAGTCCAAATCACGCTTCTTCAATCCGATTTCTTATTTATTCATAATACTCCCTGCATGAGAAATAAATACTCAGTTCCATCCGTTTATTAATGTGCTAGATGGAACAGCAGAAAAAAAACTGGAAGGCTAACCGTATACTCCAAGAAGAACGACAGGAATAACGCAATAATGGTCGAGGTGATAATAATAATTTAAGTTCCAGAGTACACGACAGCTATTCTACATTTGGTTTGATTAAATGCGGGCACAGTACATCGAACACAAAATATTTTTCTTGGCTTTTTATTTAATCTTGGTTATACTAAGTTATAATTTTAATAACAATAAAAACACTATAGCTAAGTTCATTAAGCACATAGTTGTATATAAAATTTCGACTATAAGTTAATAATGTAGACGTCACAAGACACAAAAATAAGTTATTAATCTTGCTTATACTAAGTTATAATTTCATAGTAATAAACACACTATAGCTAAGTTTATTAATAACATTAATGTTTATAAAATTTCGATTATAAGTGAATAAATTAGATGTCACAAGACACAAAATAAGTTATTATTTTTACACATCACATTCTCCTAAATATCAATTCAATTTTTCTAAGTTGTCAGTGACTGTACCACCGCCATTTACAAAGGTCAACACTAACAAAACTGGTTTTTGTTTTTTTTATTGTCCTTGTTCGATTTCTTTCCGATGCTGTAACCACATAGATTTTGGGTTTATTATATCAATTTAACTACGTTACACAAATAAATTTAGCTAGACAATCACTAATAACTTAGAATATAACTCACGAATTGTATTATAAGTCTGATGGACTACACAGCACATATAAATTTCTTTTATTTTGGTTGTGATATATTTGGTTTTTCTTTTCACAGCACATAGATTGGACTCCCAGAATGGATATTATAATCCTTAGCCCGTCTGAACTGGATGATTGGATTTTTTTTATTGTTTCTTTTTCAAAAAACTACTCCATCGATTAATGACAAATCATCCAAAACAAAATGTGCCACATTTATGATAACATAAGACTGAGAGACAGAAGCCCTCTATCGGCTTCTATTTATAGTATGTTAACAGCCGTTTGTAAACAATAACAAAACGCTAATTTTGTTTCTTGGGAACTTTTTGCTCATTAATATACCCACTAAGGAGTTTGCACATCTCTTTCATAACAAACTGAAAAAAAATTATGTAAGAGATAATTACGAATTGGATGTAAGAAATTGTGTTTTAAAAAGAGTAAAAACAACTTCAAAAGCTCATGACATTACAGTAAACGAGAAGTAACATAGTGCTTGATTTATAAATCAGTGCATTTTTTTTCCTTTGTCTTTTTGGGAAATAGAGCGATTCCAAATTAAGGAGATTGCACAACTGTTTCGGAACGAATCTAAACAAAAATCATTAAAAGAGACGATTACGAATTGAATGCAAGAAATTGTGTTTAAAAAAAAAAGGTAACAAAAACTTCTAAAGTTCCTGTTGGGATAAACTAGTGCGTGTGAAAAAGAAGGGTGACTCCAAATTACTGAGACTGGACAGCGGCTTCGTTACAAGGTGATCGGTAGATGAATCTCATCCGCTTATCCAAGCTCTTTAGCCTACGGAGTATGTTGGTACAAAAAGACTACTGGAGGTAGAGTAGACTGTTCTGCAATATCTGTTGGCAGTGAGAAGTCAAGGCAGTCAATCTTAGCTTTCTTCTTCAGTGAACTAAAAGCTTTTTTCTCTTCCTCTTTTCACCTATCGTTATATAGAGATTTAAAGAGTTTATGAGCTTTTAGATTTTGAATGTGAGAACGTTTCACCGTCCTTATAGTCTCCATCTGGTTTTTTGTTGTTGTTTAGTGTTTTAATGTGTATTTGTGCTTTTATTGTAATGTTACGTTTTTCTTTATTCTTCGAACATAGAAAAACGCTCAATTCGATAAACGTATTTTTTTAAAACGTGCTGGATTCGATCACTGATTAGTAAACAAAAACACAAGGTTTTATTAAATCTTCAACACCTTTACTGTTTCACTACAACTGCAAACCAATACGGCGATTATGTAGAATAAGTAGTACATTACCTACCACTTAAGTCTATTACGTCCCGATAGGGTTTAATTCTGTTTTTCAACTTTTGAATTAAAATTTTGGATTCTTTTCCTGTTTATAAATACTTGCCGTTTTTTTCGTAGGCACAACTTGAAATCTCATTATTTTTTATGTTTCTCTTATGTTTTCCATTTGAGTTTTCCAGACTTGCGTATCCTGGGGCCATTCCTATTTCTCATGTTTTCGACTGCCACACATTCCAGATTGAAGTACTTTGAATCACTTTATTTAAGCTGTTTAGGCTAATGACTTCGGCATGTATTCGTCTTTCTTGTCTTGGTTGTTTAAACGTCTGCGTCTTTTAGCCTGTCTACCACTTATTGATTTGTATTGTGGTTTCAGAATTGTACGTTTACCGCATTGTTGTTTATTTTTGCCAATATCTGGGTAGTCTGCTTCATTCAACAGGATTGGCATTTCTTTTGATCCCTAGCTTTATTTCAGTGATCCTTTTACCGTCTATATCAGTACTGGCAGTCGTGTAAGATATGACCCGATTTTCGTCATATCCACTACAGGAGTTTCCTACTGCTGCTACGTGTTCCTTTTCTTCAGCTCTTTCTCTTTTTAAAGAAAAAAGCGATTTCTTTGTTTCTTAATTTTGTTGAACTTCCATTACATGTGAATCCCTTCATCACATACCCAGCATTTTGGCGTGCCAATTTTGTTTTTTTATGTTTCTATTTACATCTATTTTTCTGCATTCATAGGATTCGTACAGATTCTCGGTATCATCCCAAATTGCATTGTGTATGCAACTGTTTCATAGAAAAGTTGAAGACAATGTTCAACTAATATATAATAATAATTGACATTTTCCTACTCCTATAATAAGTTCGAGATGGAAGGAGCTAGACCAGGTAAAAAAAATAAAAAGTTTCAATATCGCGAAAAATTATACATAAAAATTACCTCTTTTGTCGAAAACTGTTACAATAATGGTTTGCAATCCTGAAGCTCGATTCTGTATAACTCCATTATAGGATCGCTGCCGTAATTACATTCTAACGCGTTTCTTACTTCTTCATAACGTAAACGGTCGCTTTCAGGCACTACTGCACTGTTCTGCCAAAAGCTTCAACAACTCGAACTATTGGTTTTAGAAATTTCCACTACAACACAGCGTCCAAAACATTACACGTTATTGACACAATAACATTTAAAACTTTATTTACAACCAAAAATTGGGTTAGCATAACTTAAATTTTAGCCGTTTATGCTTTTGCAGTCTAATTTGAACTACATCTCGTTCTGCTAAAGAAATTCCCTAAAAATAATTCTGTTAATTTCTTATTTTCCGATTATTTGAGTCAATTTCTTTACAGAGAAAATTCGACGAATTTTGAAAATAAGGACGTCATTATTTTGCATTTATTTTATTACATGATATGTGTACACTTCTTGGAATTTATTGCACTTAAATTGAGGGGAAACACGATTTAATTTTTATTTCTATGGGATTATGTAGAATTGGCTTTTGAATGTTTCCATTATTTGTACAATATTAATGGTCAAAAACAAACAGAAAAAATAAACAAAAAGTACTGAATCGAAAGAGCAAAGAATTGTGCAAAATGCTAAAAAGTAATAAAGAAAGCAGTACAAAGAGATAGTGATAAAAAGAGTTAATAAGATAAACAATGATAAGAAAAGTACGAAGTAAGAGTAAGAAAAGTAAAAAGAAAGAGTAAGAAGTTATAAGAAAATAAAATCTCAAGAATGGAAGTAAAGTAGAACTTTGAAATTAGAAATAGATTAACAAAAATGAAAAATTTAATATGAGAGGAAGTAAAGAATAAATAAGGTAACACCTTATCAATAAACTGAAAATCTGACAAACCTATAACCTGATCCTTGAAAATGCTTCTACCCTAACTAATCTTGTAACGAAAACAAAATTACCTACACACCTTTAACACGTCTAAAGACTAACAGTAATGGCACTTTTATATATTTACTTGACTTGTTATACAAAATGTAATTAAAATAACATAATACTTAATTAAATAAAAACAGAAAACAAAAACATTCGACACCTCACGTTCTTTTCATTAATTTCCCTTAAAAATTAATTAAAAGGAGTAGAATGTAACTCTAACTTTGTGAGCGGAAAAATTTCTGCGACTCAAATAACATCTGTTTTATTATATTTAAAATAACTGTATAAGAACATTGTTTCTAATTTTAAATATGTATTTATTTTAATTTCATTTCAACATGTTTATCCATACATGTACAACAAAAATATGTGTCGAACTCAATGGGTTGATATATAAATTTCTTCAAAAATATAAGAAAATAGAAACGACACAATATTATTTTTGTCTCACCCTTGCAAAAATAATTTTTGCTTATAATTATAACAAATTCTGGCAACCCTTCGTTGCAAATGTTAACTGATTTTTTCATTTTCTTAAATTTTGTTCCTGTAACTCAATTATTTTTTTTTTAATTTCTGTAAACATGAGATTATTTTTCTTTTTTGTGTTAGCTTTCCTCGTTTTGTAGCACACTTTTTCCTTCGTTCCTACTAATTTAATTTTGAATTTCTTTATTTTTTGCTGTTTTTTTACAAGGTGCTTATTTTATTATAATTTAAATTAATTATGTTTCAAAATGGTAAAAAAAAATTAATTTAATAAAAATATGATTAATAGATGTAAGAATAAGAAAGAGTGACAGAAGTGACATGATATTATTGTTATTGAGTTAAGGTGTTGTATTTGAAATTATTTGTATCGTATCACGTTGCTCGATATTTAATGGTATTTTCTAGAGATTTGGGAGACTTTTAGCTTTGTTTTTTGAAACTAAATAATAATAGAAATATAGGTTTGGAAAACCGGCGACGAGGTAAACCAAAATAATAGTGTGTTTATCTATTGTTTAAAACCCGAAACCCGTTTTTTAATATTTTCTATAATTTCAATGTTGTTTAAATCCTGGAATTATAAGATTATTTATGTCAACCACAATAATATCTGTCTAACAAAATGATCCAGAAAACTAGCAAATACGTTGGTGTTAAGGTAGAAAATGATTAAGACAAAGGTAAAATTATATTAAGTTCAATTTCTGTTATTTTTATATGCTTTTTCGCAACTCAGATATAATTTTTTTTTGCTTTTTGTTTTAATGTTGGGTCGTTAGTCGTTGATTGGATAAGGGAAAATATTTTTAATTTTATTCTTCATTAACTGAATTGTGGGTATACAGTTTTTTAGGTAAATGAGCTATTATAATGGTGGTGGTGACATTTATAATCCCTAATATGATTCAGCGAAACAAAATATAGCAATTTTTGAGCGGTCTAATATCATCTTTGTTTTGTATGGAATGAAATTAAATAAATAAATAATAGTATTAGAACAAGAGCCCGCGACGGCCAGACCTTCGTTATTTTATAAAAGCTGAAAGTTTCTCTGCGCATACCCCCTACTCAGGTAGGAACGATAAGCGACATATGAAGTTTGGATCAAAGTGGCTTTGGCAGGGAGCAGGTAACATAGGGGCCTCCAAAGTTTCGTGAAAGTATAAAAGCTAATTTTTTTATATATTCTTCGGGATAGTATTAGAAGTCACGTGACCCATTGCCAGACACTTACTTTAGTGGAAACCCCCTACCAGACACCCTTAAACTTTAAAGTTTAATGGTGTCTGGCAGGGGGTTTCCACGATAGTAAAGGTCTGGCAATGGGTCAGGTGACTTCTAATACTATCCCGAAGAATATATAAAAAAATTAGCTTTTATACTTTCACGTAACTTTGGAAGCCTCTTTGTTACCTGATTCCTGCCAAAGCCACTATGATCCTAACTTCAGATGTCGCTAGTCGTTCCTACCTGAGTAGGGGGTATGAGCAGAGAAACTTTCAGCTTTTATAAAATAACGAAGGTCTGGCCGTCGCGGGCTCTTAGTATATATATTATTGAATTAGGAGCTAAAGTTGTACTTTTTAGGTTGAGTCTAAAGTTTGGCAGCCGACCGTAGGGAAAGCGACAATTACACTGTCCGACAGCCTAAATCCGCTGGGGTTCTGACTACCGGGAACGGTTATATCGGTAAAAAAAAGTTATACGTGTCCCGGCGTTTCACTGGGTCACGTCTAGGAATCGAGATACGATTTGAAGTTAGTAAGTATCATATAGGGGATATTGTCAAGTTTGGAGGTCTTTTCTTGACATACTTTGAGAACGACTTGTCCGATTTTGCTGAAACAAATTTAGAAATTAAGAATTACAATTCCTTTAATCTACTGATATACTATACTGAAAAAGTAACGAAAAAATAAAATAAATAAATAAATAAAATAAAAATAATAAAATAAAATGAAAAAATAATAAAATAAAAATATAATAAAAATATAAAAAATAAGATAAAAAAAATATAATAAATAAATAAAATAAATAAAAGATAAATAAAATCGAAATTAAAAATAAATAATTAAAGATAAATAAATAATTAAAGATATAATATAATAAATAATTAAAGATAAATAATTTCAATCAATATTCGCCTTTTCTACTGATCGGTCGTGTTTCTTTGCAGTAGAAAAACATTATTTAATTAAAAAATATTAAAATTTTTAATTGTTGTTTTTCAAATAAGTGTGTGTAAATTTTTTTTTTTTTTTTTTTTTTTTTTTTTATTGAAGCACTACGACTTTCGCCATAACGTGCTGAAGGATATAATACATAGCTATTTTGATACATTTTGGTGGTTTAAAAAAATTATACATAAATAAAAAATAAATTATATAGTAATTTTATTTATAAATATATATTTCAGGATACCATGAATAAGCCGCAGATCCTTAAAATTGATGATGCCCCGAATATCATATGGTGGTTCGATTCCTCTTGCCCGCAAAGCTGATTCAAGTTCCAAGTGATCAAATCTTGGGCAATCCCACAACAAATGGTCTACTGTTTCAATACTGCCTTGGCAATCGCATGTATTTGTATCCGATACGTGAATTCTATGTAAGTGGTTCTTTGTTCTCGTATGACTCGTCAAAATACGATTTAGCAGTTTATATTCGCTTCTAGTGAAGGTTGATCTGTGATCTGCCACAAAGTGCATCCTTCCAACGTTTGGATGTATTGCATAGTAATTTCTTCCCTTTGATCCAGAATCCCATTTAGACTGCCAGGATGTTTTTAGTTCTTTCTTTAGCTTGCGTGTAATAGTTTCTAAATTACTCCTGATGTATATTTCATTTTCAATTATGGCTGATCCAGCCAATTCATCAGCTGCTTCGTTACCATCAATTCCAACATGTGACGGGACCCACAATATAGAGATTGAGTAATTACGCTGCTTCAATACCATCATTTTATGTTTAAAATCTCTTATTAACTGTGAGTATTGAGACGGATGCTTGATGTTATTCAAACTAGTCAAAACAGAGAAACTATCACTAACTATACAAAATTTTTCTGGTTGATGATGCGTTTCAATATGTTGAACAGCTTGGGTTATCGCTGTGAGTTCTGCATCAAATACTGAGCCGATATTTATTACCCAATTTCCTTGGAAACAGTCTGGATGTATAACTGCAGCCGTAAGCCGATTATTTTTAAACGATCCGTCTGTGTATATAAATGATGTAGATGCCGGATATTTGGCAGTTATGACTTTAAAAATATTTCTATGTACTGCCGTTGAAAAATTATGCTTATGGCATATCAACTCTTTCTTGTATGAGAGGTCAATATTTATTGTGAATAGCATTGCAGATTGGGAGTAGGAATACCATGGGATATTAGGTTTTAGGTAGGAAAGTTTAATTTTTTCGAATATTATGGATATTTGGAGCTGTGGTTTAATAATCCCCAACTGTATGAAAATTGTAAAAATTAGCTTTTTATTCTGCAGAAAGCATTTTGCAAAAAATTTCTGTTGCAAAAAAGTTAGTCTTTCTATAATAGGTGGTGTATTTCCAAGTACCTCGAGTGTGTTGGTAGGTGTGGATTTCATGCACCCCAAACATATTCTTAATGCTGCCCATTGAATTCTTTCAACTTTTATTACTATTGTGTTGGGTGATTGCAAAACTGCTATTGGGAAATATTCTATAACTGATCTTATTAAGCATTTAAACATCACCAATAAGCTAACCATATCGCTACCCCATTTGGTTGAGCTGATCATTTTTAATAAGTTGAGTGAGGTTTTCATCTTCTTACATATATATTCAATGTGGGCATTCCAATTCAGCTTTCTGGTAATAACTACCCCTAGATATTTTACTTTTTCGACCACTGGCAATACTTTGTTATTTAATGATATTTTTAGTTGGGGTAATCTGTGGCTGCGAGTAATTGGTAATATACAAGATTTTGTTGTTGAAAGCGTGAGTCCATTTTCGAGACAATAAATGGCAATTGTGGATATTGCATGTTGAAATAATTTTTCAGCTTTTTGTATAGTCTTGGCCATTGTATATACTGTTAAATCATCTGCATACAAAATTAGATTAGTAGTAAATCCATCAATGTTTTTACCAATATCTGCTATATAAATATTGAATAAAACAGGACTTAGCGATGAGCCTTGTGGGATTCCAATATTTGATAGCCTTGAAAAAGAACTATGACTCGTCTCAAATATAAGTTGTCTAGAACACATAAGTTTGTATAAAATATTTATACACTTTTGAGGTAGTTGAATTATCTCAAGCTTTTTGCAAAGAATATCAATACAGACCGTGTCAAATGCTGAATCTATGTCCAAAAATCCCACCACCATTACTTCTTTCTGATGCATCGAGAGATATCCCGCTGATACCAATTGATTAAGGCAATCCTGAGCACCTTTACCTCTTCTGAATCCATAAATATGCTCTGGAAATATATTTTGTTTTTCCAAAAAGCACTCAATTCTAAATTTAAGCATTTTTTCAAAAAGTTTTCGGAAACATACCATGAGACAAATTGGTCTGTATGAGTTTGGAGAAATTGGGTTAACATTTGCTTTTTTTACTGGTTTTACAACACAGTATGCCCACATATTTGGACAATTTCCTTCTTCAAAAATTTGATTGTACATATTTAAGAGAAATGTTTTACCAATATGTGGTATATGTTTTATTAACTTGTATTTTACTTTGTCAATTCCCCCTGCTGTATTTCCAGTATTTTTAAGAGCCAGGTTCAACTCTTCCATTGAAAAGTTATCACATAACGAAGGGTTCTTATCAATTTCCGCCTTGTATTCCTCTGAGTTATATTTAGTTTTTGGTACATATTCTGATAAGCATCCACTTGGAGCAAGTTTATTCGCGATTTCTTCCATAGTATTTATGTGGATAGGCTGTTGTATTCCTGATTCTGATCCTCTAAAGTGCTTAGCCATCTTCCAAGTTTTCCCCAAAGATCTATCATTTCGTAATGATTCGCAAAATATATTCCAACTCGATTTTTTAATTTTATTAAAATACTTTTTGGCTTCTGCACAAATTCTTTTATATTCTATGAAGTCTGTTAAATATCCTGTTTGACGATATTTTTTATAAAAAATAACTCTTTTGTTTTTATATTCGGTACAAATTTTATCCCACCAATAAACTCGATTATTTGATTTAGTTTTTACTTGTGATTTTTTAGCGGATTGATCAATAATTTCCATAAAATAATCATATTTTTCTTGAAGGCTCACAGGTGCATTTTCGTTCTTAAATAATTCTTCAAATGTTTGGGAAAATTTTTCCCAAATTAGCTTTGAGTATAAGCAATCACTGTTATTTCGCACATTTTTCAGTGGAAATGTTATAAGTATTGCAACGTGGTCACTTGTTCCAGTGTTATCCAGAGTTCTCCAGCTACCACAAAGACCAATATCACTACTACATAAAGTTAAGTCCACGGCACTTCCACCGCTAAGTGCGGCTGCTATTCTTGTTACTGAACCATCATTTAAGAAAATTAAATTGTGATTTTCCATTGCATCCAATAAGTTGGTGCCTCTAGAATTACTACTCAAGCATCCCCATGCCGGATCGTGAGCATTAAAATCCCCCGCTATTATGCAGGGTTTAGGAACTTGAATGAATAGATCTTCAAAATCCTGAACTGATATATGCTGGTTTGGTGGCAGGTATACTGATAAAATAGAAACTTCTCTTTGGTTTAGAAATATTGTTACTCCAGTATTTTCAATTTTTGGTGTGTTAAAACTTATTTGTTTGATAAAATATTTCTTCCGTATTCCTATTAAGACTCCACCTCCTCTGCTAGATGATCTATTCCATCTTGTTATTAGAAACCCTGGTAACTTAAATTCATGGTCATCCCTTAACCAAGTTTCACTTATAATGTAGCAGTCTATATCCTCAATTTTATACAAACTAATTAATTCTAGTTTTTTGTCTTTTAAACTGCGGGCGTTCCACTGTAAGATGTTAAATTTTATTTTAGCATCACTCTCCATGATTTGCATTAAAGTAGCGGGCGAATGAATTACTACAGCGGGTCCAGAATTTGTCTAAAATTGGAATCAATATCTTATCTAATAAATCAATGAAAATCTTGGGTACTTCACATTCATTCAAAAAATTTAATATGGTTTCACGCACCATGGAAGTTTCAATAGTTTTTTTAAATCCTGGAGGATTTCCTTTTTGTCCTTCCACAACTTTTGGTTTTAGTATTGGGATATGTTTTGTTGTATCTGAATTTTCCTTTCCCATCTTATTGGGTTTGCTTGGAAATGTGTTCCTCTTAAATGCCGGTTCTAAGTCAGGAAAATCTTCTACAGACAGTCTACGTTTAACTTGTTTATTTGTTTTTGTATGCGCTTTGGAAGTTGAGGGTTGGTTTTGATTTTCACATTCTCCTGGCATTTTATCACCTAACTCCGATAATATCTTGGCATATGTCAAATGCCGAGAGTACATTTGACGAGCCTGTAACCTTTCATTTCTTGCTATTCTTGATGGACATGATAAATTACCTGTAACGTGTTCATCACCACAGTCTTTACACACCGGATTATTATTATTGCATTCATCAGAAGTGTGTTGCCCGCCACATTTGGCACATACAACTAAATTGTAACAGTATTTCTCTGTGTGGTTGTACTTTAAGCATTTTTTACAGTGTAAGACATTTGATAATCGTGGGTAAACTGGAATAAGTAAATTGTAAATATTTACATAATTGGGCAAAACTTGACCTTCAAATGTGACCCTAACTGAATTTGTGGGATATAACGTCTCGTTTTCCCTCTTTTTCATATTTCGATGAACGTCTATGATCTTGACATTATTTTGATTTAAAAGCCTCGAATCTTTAAAAGCTCCAAATCCATTTGACAGAATTTCATTAACATCAGATCCGATATTTAAGGTAATTATTCCTTCAATTTCAACATGTAAGGCTGGAATATATACCCTATGCTCTTTCAAATCAATGTCATTTATTATATTATTTGCATCATCTACATTTTTAAACTCAACTCTAATTTTATGAGTGTTAACGGGTTTTATATAGCTGATATTTTTATTAGTATATTTTTCAATTAAATGTTTTGTTATTTTTAAAGAGTTAAAATTTTGTTTGTCCATTGCTTGTGCAATATATACAATATACGGTCCTTTATGATCAGCGGCATATTTTCGAATTCTAATATTTGGTTTTATTATATTATTGGTTACTATACCTTGATTTAGAGTGGGTTGGTAATGTTGGCTATTCTCGATTATTATTTTATCTGGATCTGGATCTTCGTCTTCCATTGTGGGATTATTAAACAATTAAAAGGAATGGAAGGAAAAAAGGAAAATGCACTAACTTTTTCTTTTTTTAATTTTTAAATACAGAAATGAAACAAAAATACGATTACTCACAATCTTCGATAAAATTATATTTTCAAATATTAAAGAATGTAAATAAAACCGACCTCTCTCTACAGCAGTTAAAAATAAACTGAAGTGTGTGTAAATACTAAATATAAATTTTCACAATATAAATTTAAATTTTAAAGTGTGTGTAAATATAAGTTTACCGTAATTATAAACCAATTGTGATAATTTGATTGCTTTTAAGCCGTAATATCTATTTAAATATATTAAATTGGTTTTGAAATGGTTTGTGATATTTGCAAGCAAAAAACTTCGCGCAATAAACCTGGTACCAAATGCTCACCTGTGGCAAGGATTTCCACTTTAACCGTGCAAGTATTTCCAATGAAAACTGTTGGCAACCCTGAATATAAAGCAGATATAGCAGCTGTCACTTTTTATGTTCATCTTAAGTTAACACATGTATTTGTTACTATCATTGAATTGTGTAATTGTTTTCTAATATAATTAATAAATGGAATCGTTTAAACATGATTGTAACTTATATGTTGTATCTATGAACACAACATAATTGGCGACGAGGAAGGTAACATTAATTATAAAATAATTTTGATATTTAACAAAATAAACAAAAAAAAAATACATAACCTAAAAAAATGGAAAATTTGAAGGAAGTTCTTGAAAAATTAACATTGATAGTGGTAAATCAGGACACCACAATCAAACAATTGTTAAACACCAAAAACAATATAACATCCAAGCCAGATGCTGAAACGAAAATTTTAAATTCAATATCAGAATTTTGTTTCGATCCGGAATCAGAAATTTTTTTCGAATCATGGTACAGTCGATACGAACAGCTATTTGAGGAAGACGGAAATACGTTAGATGACTCCGTCAAGGTCAGAATACTTTTACAGAAACTACACAGCACAAATTTTGAAAAGTATTCCAACTATATTTTGCCAAAATTGCCAAAAGAATTTTCATTTGCTGAAAGTTTGGTTAACCTCAAAAAAATTTTTGGTCCTCAAAAGTCAATGTTTAGACAACGTTTTGAATGTTTTTTAATTGAAAAACAAACATCCGAAGATTTTGTTTCGTATGCTGCACGTATTAATAAACAGTGTGAAAGGTCACAATTGGCAACTCTTACAGTAGAACAGTTCAAATGTCTATTTTTCATTAGCGGTCTTCGCTCATCTACAGACGCTGATTTTCGAACGAGATTGTATCAACAAATTGAAAATGACAAAGATGGTAAATTGAAGTTATCCGATTTGACTGACGAATGTCAGCGTGTCATCAACAGGACACTAGTTTGATTGAAAATCACAATTCATCAATCAAAGCAATCAGAAATACGAAAACAGATAGTAATCAGAAATTTTATGATAAACAAAATTATCCGTCACCACAATCAGAAGGAAAATTTCAAAATTATCAGAATCAATCGTCCTTTAACTCAGCACAGGCAACACATTCACAAAACACAGTTTCAACAATGCCAAGGAAACCTTGTTGGTTTTGTGGTAATATGCATTTTGCAAAAGATTGCTCATATAAAAATCACAAGTGTCAACAGTGCAATCAAATAGGACATAAGGAAGGCTACTGTATCTGCAATGAACACGCATAACATAAACAGATAAGTACCAAGAATTCACATAATTATAATAAAAAATTTTCAAAAGTAATTTTTTCTGTTAATAGTTTGGATCTGATTTCAAAACGAAAATAATTATCCGTATTCATAAACAACGTACTGATTAAACTCCAACTCGATACTGCATCTGATATCACAATAATTTCCCAAACGATGTGGCATAAGATTGGAGAACCACCAATAAAAACCACAACAGATACAGCTCAAACAGCATCAGGGCAAACATTGGAACTTATTGGTAAAATTGTTTGCGAAATTTCATTCAATGAAGATGTCGGACAGGGCGAATGTTTTGTATCAACCAATGAAGATCTTAATATATTAGGTATCAATTGGATTGGAAAATTTGACTTGTGGAGTTTACCATTTAATCAAATTTGTAATCAAGTAACATCATCACCATCAGATAATTTAGTAAATGATTTGAAATCGCAATTTCCAGATGTATTTCAAGAAACATTAGGGTGTTGCAAAAAAACACAAGTTGTAATTCACAAAAAACCAAATGTTAAGCCTGTATTTAGAGCCAAACGACCAGTTGCTTTTGCCGCATTATCTAAAATTGATGATGAACTACAACGTCTTCAACAATTGGGAATAATAACACCAGTAGATTATTCCGATTGGGCTGCACCTATTGTTGTGGTAAAAAAAAGTAATGGCTCAATTCGAATTTGTGCAGACTATTCAACCGGATTAAATGAAGCTCTGGAACCACATCAATTTCCACTTCCACTTCCGGAAGACATCCTAGCAAAAATTTCCAATGCAACCGTCTTTAGTCAGCTAGATTTTTCTGACGCATTCTTACAAGTGGAAGTGTCCGAAGAATCTCGTAAGCTGCTCACCATAAACACACATCGAGGCTTGTACAAATTTAATAGATTACCACCAGGCATCAAGTCAGCTCCAGGTGCATTTCAGCAAATAATGAGCACAATGGTGGATGACCTCGATGGTACAGCAGCATACATTGATGATATATTGGTATCAGGTAAAGATGCGGCTGAACATAAGAAAAACTTAATAAACGTTCTAAAACGTATTCAAGAATTCGGATTTCACCTAAAATTTGACAAATGTAATTTTTTCATGTCAAAAATTAAATATCTGGGATACGTAATTGACAGACATGGTATACGTCCAGATCCATGCAAAACCGAAGCAATCTCCAACATGCCACCACCAAAAGATATTGCTTCGCTACAATCTTATCTGGGCGCCATAAATTATTATGGAAAATTCATTAGAAGTATGCACGAATTACGAAAACCAATGGACGCATTACTAGTTCAAAACACCAATTGGGAATGGTCAACAGCATGTCAACGCTCATTTGAATCATTCAAAAATATATTATCATCAGATTTAATGTTAACTCATTACAATCCAAAATTTGAAATAATAGTTGCAGCAGATGCTTCAAGTACAGGTATTGGAGCATGTATCTTGCATAAATTTCCCAATGGTTCCATAAAAGCAATAAGTCATGCATCGAGAACGCTTACATCAACTGAAAAAAACTACGGCCAAATCGAGAAAGAGGCGCTAGGTTTAATTTTTGCTGTAACGAAGTTTCATCGGATGATTTTTGGTCGAAGATTCATTCTTCAAACTGCCCATAAGCCTCTCTTATCAATATTCGGGCCAAAAAAAGGAATACCGATATATACAGCAAATAGACTACAGAGGTGGGCGCTAACATTACTTCTATACGATTTTAAAATCGAATATATTTCAACAAAAGAATTCGGACATGCCGACATTCTTTCAAGATTGATAGATTCACATACAAAACCTGATGAGGATTATGTCATCGCATCAATTCATCTTGAGGAGGATATTAATTTTGCATTGAACGAATCAATTGTCAATACTCCAGTCACATTTTTAATGATCCAAGACGCAACAAACAAATGTCCACTGTTACGAAATGTCATGCAATATATCAAAGATGGGTGGCCATCAAGCATACACAACATCGAAAATATTGTAGTTAAACAATTCTTTACACGTCAAACAAGTTTGACCATCGTCAAGGAATGTATTATGTTTGGTGACAGAATTGTCATTCCCAAAAATTTCCAATATAAAATTTTAAACCAGCTACACCATGGTCATCAGGGAGTAGAAAGAATGAAATCCATAGCTAGAAGCTATGTTTACTGGCCAAACATGGACGCTGATATCCTTGAAATGGTAAAAAAATGCCCAAAATGCATGAGTGTAGCCAAATCACCGGTAAAATCACATTTACATTCCTGGCCTGTACCAGAACGACAATGGAGCCGTCTTCATATTGATTACGCCGGGCCATACGAAAGCCAAAGTTTCTTAGTAATCGTGGATGCGTATTCCAAATGGCCAGAAATTTATCGAACAAATTCAACTACGTCATCACAAACGATCAATATCCTAAACAAAGTGTTTGCACAGTTCGGATTACCAGATACAATTGTATCCGATAATGGCACACAATTTTCTTCAACACAATTTGAAAGTTTCTGTAAGGAAAATGGAATCCAGCATATCCGCACTGCACCATATCACCCGCAGTCGAACGGGCAGGCGGAACGCATTGTTGACACTCTTAAACGAGCGTTGAAAAAAATTAACGACGGAGGGGATTTGGACAAATCACAACAAGTGTTTCTTCATACATATCGTTCAACTCCTAACAAAAATACACCTGACCGAAAATCTCCTGCTGAAGTCATGCTGGGAAGAAAAATGAAAATCAAATTGGACTTACTATTTCCAAAATCTGAAGTAACATCAAATAATATAAACAACGAACTTGCAGCTCAAAAATCAAAACAAAATGAACAGTTTAACAAACAGTATTCAGCCCGTAGACGAAGCTTCAATCCAAGGGACGCAGTCTATGCTAAAGTTCATTCACATCATCAGCGATTTCGTTGGTCTAGTGGTATAGTCATTGAAAGGATTGGCCATGTTATGTATAATGTAATGTTGGAACATAACAAACATTTAATTCGTATTCACATAAATCAACTCAGAGCTCGAACATTAGAAGACTCCTGTATTGAGCAACCAATAATATCATCGCCACAACTACCATTAGATATTCTAATGAATTCATTCGGGTTAAGTCAATTGCAAACGCGCGCTGAAGTTGCACCTCCAGAAGAAAATCCACCTACACCAACAACACTAAGGGCAAGTTCACCATTGCCTTCACAAAATGAAGCTCGAATGGGTTCACCATTCAACACTGGAAACACACACCTCATTAGGCCTTCAAGATCCAGAATTACCCCGTTCCATTTAAGAGATTATGAGCTATACTAAAAGGGAGGTGTTGGCAACCCTGAATATAAAGCAGATATAGCAGCTGTCACTTTTTATGTTCATCTTAAGTTAACACATGTATTTGTTACTATCATTGAATTGTGTAATTGTTTTCTAATATAATTAATAAATGGAATCGTTTAAACATGATTGTAACTTATATGTTGTATCTATGAACACAACAAAAACCAGTTGGAGATTAGCAGTGGTGCATTTCAATGGCGTTGTCAAGTTTGCAGAAACAGGAAAATAAAAAATTAAAGTAGGAGATGACATCACTCGTTCAAAAGCTCGATCAATTTGAAGAAAACTCGAAGAGCTTAAATCTTGTTTTTCATGGAATACCATTTACTGAAAATGAAAAACTGCCGGATATTATTGGAAAGTTTTTGACACATCTTGATGTTCCAGCATGTTCTAACAATATAACAAGTTTACATCGCAGTCGTAACAATAATGCCACAAACAATAATTCAGTTTCAATTATAGTATAACTCGATAAACAAAAAGTTAAAAATAAGATTTGTGATGGGTTTAAGGCGAAAAAAATCAGCTTAGGTAGAAATGTGATGTCAGCCGACATTGGATTTCCTCAACAAAACAACGATGACAAAACCAAATTGTTCGTCATAACGGATCACCTAACATCAAACAAACAAGTTCTTCTACAAAAAGCTAAACAATTAAAGACGTCAAAGTTATTTGAGTTTGTATGGGTACAAAACGGGAGTGTGCTGGTTCGGAAAAATACTAAATCTAAAATTATCAAAATTCATTCAATTGATCAGGTAGAAAAAATGATGAATAATACTTATAATAATTACTTTAAGCAAAACAATTACGATAAAAATAATCAAAGAATTAATAATATTAGTAATAATAATGGATAATACATTTTATTTCTAGTTCGTTATTTTGCATATGTATAATTTAATGTGTAGTAAAAATCAAATTTCAGTGTATTTTCAGAATGTTTTTGGATTAAGAACTAAGACACATACATTTTTGAAAAATATTTTAATTAGTAATTATGACGTTGTGTTGCTTAACGAAACCTACTTGAATGAAAATGTATATGACTATGAACTTTTTTCAAATAACTACACGGTCTATAGAAAAGATAGAGATTTATCGCTTTTTCCTAGCAAAACTGATGGAGGCAGTTGTCTCATTGCAATTAAAAATCATTTAATTCATTTAGATTGAGGTCGTGGGAGATTTATAAAGAAGAAATTTGGATTTGTATAAGATTAAACAATAGAAAATTATACATAAATGTCCCATATATTTATCCAGGTGCTACAGTGTCTGACTATCATAACTACTTTGAAAATGTAAATAGCATTGTGAATAACAACAATGTTAACTCAAATTTCTTTATTATTGGAGATTTTAATCTTTCGCATATAAAATAGAACAAAACTAATTCAAATATTCTTGAGCCAATTCTATCAGAAGATAGTCGTATTATGGATTTAATTCAGTCTATGAATTTTTGTGGTTTCAATCAATTTAATCGTATTCCGAATTCAAACGGAAGATTTTTGGACTTATGTTTTTCGAACCTCCCAGTTAGCCATATATGTGTCAATGAAGCAGTTGAAGTGTTAAGTAAGATAGATCGTCACCATCCACCATTGTCGATTACTCTAAATTTAAATAAAATTTCATTGTTAAAGGAATCAATTGGGTCTCGCTATAACTTCAATAAGTGTGATTATAGTCAAATTGATTTGGAAATTTCTCAAATAAATTGGAGTGAAATTTTCAATGACCTTAATACTAACCAATCAGTTGATATGTTTTACAGTATAGTTAATCAGATTATTGCTAAAAATATTAAAAAGGTTTCAACTAAAACAGCTAAATTTCCTGTATGGTATTCCGACAAGTTAATTAAATATATCAGTATACAAAATAAATTTCGTAAAACCTTCAAATTAACAGGTGACTACGAGTACTACAAACTGTTTTCTAGTGTCAGATCTCGTGTGAAAAAAGAAATTGAATTATGTTCTAAGAAACACCTACAGTCTATAGAGAGTAATGTTTGTAGTAATCCTAATTCATTTTGGTCATATTCCAAAAAACGGAATATGTGATTTATTTGCGAAAGCGGAAATTATTTGCAACGTTTTTTAACTCAGTGTATAATCTAAGCAGAGATATTCCTTTTTCTACAACCCCAACTAATAATTCAGAGCTATTGAGCTCATTAGTAATCTCTAATCAAGAAGTTATTGATGTACTGATAAAGCTTGATGCAAGTAAAGGAAGTGGTCCTGATTGCATACCGGGAATATTTTTGAAGAATGTTGCTTATTCTATCTGTGTTCCGCTTGGTTTGGTTTTCAATAAATCTATTTTGGAGGGCTGTTTTCCAAATGAATGGAAATGCGCAAAAATCGTTCCCATTTTCAAAGCAGGTGACAATAGCGATATTCAAAATTATAGGCCTATATCCATTTTCAATAGCTGTAGTAAAGTATTCGAGAGAATAATTCACAATCATATCTTTAATTGCGTGAAACATTTAATTACTGCAAAGCAACATGGGTTTTTTAAAAATCGTTCTACATTAACCAACCTTCTTAACTTTACTGAATATGTATTTGATTCGCTCGAGAATGGCCTTGGAGTTGATGTAATCTACACTGACTTCTCCAAGGCTGTCGACAAGGTGAAACATTGCATACTTCTATGAAAATTAGAGAATATTGGAATAAAGGGTAATATTTTGCGGTTATTGGCTTGTTATTTAAAAAACCGGCAGCAGTTTGTTCAATTGAATAATAAACGATCTAATAATCTCACACCAACCTCAGGAGTTCCACAAGGCTCAATATTAGGTCCCCTGCTGTTTATCCTTTTTATAAATGATGTTATTGACGGCATGAATTGTAATGTTTTGTTATTTGTCGATGATCTCAAAATTTTACTGCAATAAAATCTTTGGATGACTGTAACAAACTCCAAAAAGATATTGATACACTATTTGAATGGTGCACTAATAATGAGATGTTTTTAAACTGTAATAAATGTTACACATTAAAAATTAAACCACGAGACTTTCACCGTAATTTTGTCTACAACATTAACAATGTTGATATTTTGCATAAAGATGTTATACGTGATCTTGGTATTATTGTTGATGCTCAATTTAAATTCAATGTACATATACAAACCATTGTCAATAGAGCTCTTAAAATTCTTGGTTTCACCATGAGAATTTGCTCAAATTTTAAAAATCCTAAATCATTTACAGTAATCCCTCCGACTGCGCGGGTTTTAACTGCGCGATTACCACTGCGCGAGATGAGTTTTCAATACTAATTTTCGCACTGCGCGATTAAAATTTCACACTGCGCGACGTTTAAAATTTTTTTTTAGAATATGTAGGTGAATTTCGTAAAATTAAAATGAAAAAAAAATTAAATTTCCCACTTGGGTCATTTTTTACAAATCGAACAGATTTGAACAAAATCTGACCGACGGATTTGTGATTTGGCTTAAAAATTTTTTATTGGCATGATATAAAAAAAAATATACGTGTTCGAGGATTTTTTTTTTTGGAAAATAGAGGCGATCTAAATTTCGTGATTTTTGGTTTGACGACTTATTTTTCACTTCGGTTCTATTAATGATAGAAGCTTTTGTTTTATTTTATTTTAAAGTTAAGAGATGGAATTTTATTTAAGAAATATGTTATAAACAAAATAAAAATTATTAGCAAATTCCTATTGTTATAAACAAATAAAATGTTAAAATCGATTTTTAGTGATTGCCCTACGTATCCTACGTTCAATTTTCAAGAGAAACGTATTTTTAACTAAGGGAGAAATAAGTTTTATTGTTAGAAATATATTAATTTATCCAGCGTGGGACAACAAAAATTTATGGAATTTTTATCTTTCCGCGCTCGATAAACTGATTTATTTCTAATGCTACTCGTACACGAGAGAGCAAAATTACGGGTGTCAGAGAGAAAGTGTCTAACTTATTGCTAAACTGTTTACACATAGGAATTTGTTAATAATTTTTGTAGATGACAATTTTTTTTAAAGTTCATCTTTTAGCTTTAAAATAAAACAGAAAAAATGTCTATCATTACCAGAACCGAAGTTATGAATCTTTGAAAATAAGTCTTCAAGCCAAAAATCACGAAATCCTCGAAATTTAGAACCGCTCCATTTCCCAACCCAAAAAAATTCTCGTGCATGTATATCTTTCTTTTCTTGGGAAATGGGAATTTGGAAATTTTTCATAAAAGCCCTAAAATTTCAGCCAAATCAAAAATGCGTCGGTCAGAAAGATGTTCGGTTTGTAAAAGAATGACCCATATATGTGGCAATTTGCATTACATATTCAGTTTATTTTTAACTGTGTGGCTGGAACGTTCAATATAGATCAAATTCAATTTCAAGCCAGTAAAGGTAGAATATTCTAAGCAAATTCAGATTATTGATATAATTTTTGTAAATTTAAGTTATTTTTTGAAATGTTATTTATGTTAATTTATCTGTTAACTTATGAAGTGTTTTCTTTTTTTAAAGTTGTTGAAGTAATACATGTTTTTCAGGCTGTATATATTCATTTTTGTTTAATTATAACTTTAAATTATTTTTTTTTTTCAATTTTTTTCAAAATTTGGAACCTAACCCCCAATTTTCATACAAAATAGGGTTCACATTGCGCGGTTTTGTATTGCGCGCTGTTTTTCTACAGCGCAGTCAGAGGGATTACTGTATTTCTATTTTTAATGGTTTGATAAGATCTATCTTAGAATATGTATCACCAATATGGAACCCAGTTTATCATGTTCACATAGACATGTTGGAAAGAGTACAAAGAAAATTTACCCGCTATCTAAATTTCAAACTGAATACTCCTTATGAATCTTATCAAAATAGATTATCAAGATATGGAATGAAATCACTTGAATCAAGAAGAATAATTTCTGATGAAATTGCTCTGTTTAAAATAATAAATAGTACGATTGAAACAGATCTCTTTCGATTTATTCAGTTTAGAAATGCAACCATATATAATATTAGAAGACCGGATACGTTTTATATTAAAACTTTTAAAAATAATTTTAGAATGCATTCTCCATTGATTAGGATTCAATTGTCACACAATGTTTTGTTTAATAGCGTGGATCTGCTCTTGTTCCGACTATCCATATTCAAAAAAAAGATTCTGGAAATTACACTGTAATTAATAAAATACCTTTTTATTTTTTGAATAAATTTTTCCTTTTTTTTTCCTATTCAGATCAAAAAGAAATTGTTCATTTTTTAATTATTGTTAACATTTAATTATTTAATATATTAGGCTAGGTCTTCCTAACTAACTGCCATTTAATTTTTATATTTAATGATTTATAAATATACTTTGTTTTTATACTTTTAATATGATTGTAATGTAATTATACTAACCTGTAATTGGACATTTGTCTGTAGGTTAGTCAATTGAAATAAAATAAATAAATAAAATAAATAAATAAAAACAATAAAAAAATAATAAATAAATAATGTATAAATAATAAATAAATGATAAATAAATAATAAATAAATAAATAATAAATAATAATAATAAATAATAATAATAAATAATAAATAATGAATAATAATAATAAATAATAATAATATTAGTAATAAATAATAATAATAAATAATAATAGTAATAATAATAAATAATAATAACAATATAATAAAATGTAATAAAAATATAAAACTATAAAATAAAAATTATAATAAAAATAATAAAATAAAATAATAATACAAAATAAAAAAATAGAAAAAAGAAATAAAAGATAGAAAATAAAAAATAAAAAAGTAAAAAAAAAATAAAATCAATACACATAGACACATGTCCAAAAACATTTAAAACAATAAATTTTGGACTGGAATATTAAAATATAAAAAAAAAAATGGCTATGAAAAATCAATTCAATCAATTCTTGTCAAAATCAGATACCTTTACTTAATAGTGAATAAAAGCGAAACGCGTTCATCGATTTTCATGATCCATGTCTCATTTTGTGCACAGATTATGTGATTTTACATCAAAGTAATAAGACTTGACACTTTTTCCCGTTTTGATTTTTTCATGATTTTTTAAAATACAACTTTTTAATTTTTTACGCAAAAAATGATTTTTTTCTTCATAAATTTATTTATAACTGCGAAACTGTGGATTGTGTAAAGAAGTAGTATAAGAGTAGATTAAAGGGATTGTAATTTTTAATTTTTCTAAATTTTTTTCAGTAAAATCGGACTAGTCGTTCTCGAGTAATGTCAAAAAAAGAACTCCAAAAAGTGACAATTTCCCCTATATGATTCCTAGACGTGACCCAGCGACACGCCGGGACACGTATAACTATTATTTTACCGATACAACTTTTCCCGGTAGTTAGAACCCCAGCGGATCACTGACCCCTACCATTTGTCGCACAGTGTTATAGACGAAACACAAAAAGTCACTTTAGCTCCGAATTCAATACACTATTTTCTCGGCAAACGTTTAAATTTGTTTAAAAATATGAAATTAATGCATCAAATTTTTTATAAATATGTTTTAGGTAATAAATTTTCTGAAACTAATTTTTATTGATTTTAATTCATTAAAATGAACTGAAATACATTCTGTTTTGAACAAATTAATAATATCATGTTATTTTACTTTACTGCCGCCGTAAAAATATGAAAATTACTTTACTACTGCCGTAAAAATATGAAAATTACTTTACAGCCGCCGTAAAAATATGAAAGTTACTTGACAGCCGCCGGCAGATAAAATAAAAATGGTGTTACTTTTGCAGCCGCCGGCTAAAAAGTAAGACTTTAGCTAACTCTCCAGCGGCAGTAAAGTTAATCTTTACAGCCGTTTGCCGAAAAACAAGTTTATTGTCAAATGTAAGACCAGAGTCATATTGGAATCCATTTTGGAATAGTTTAGATTATTAAATTTTAATTCTTGAGTGTATCAAGTTTGATCAGTATGCCAAATGGAAGTGCTCGACTAGCAATTTGTTCGGGTATGCCTTGTTATGATCCGGGCCGGATCAAGGTGTATTAAGGTAAATCCTTATAGGGAATTTGCATCCGGCCCCTATCAGAAATAGCACTTGATATCACTACTAGGGCGTGCCGTATTTGTCCTGATCCGGCCCTCTCTCTCTCTGGCGTTTACATCCCATGGAGGGATTTTGCCATCTGTGCAATTAGTTTCCAATCACCTCGTCCCATGACCAGTTGACCTCAGTTTCGACATCCTATATCACGAAGCTCTTAGAAGATGTCATCACGCCAGCGTTGTCTAGGTATTCCTCTTCGACGAACACTAGCTGGTTGTTATTGGGACGCTTTTTTTATCATTTTGTCTAATGGAACTCTTTCTACATGACCAAACTATCTAATCCGGCTGGATTTAATGAACCCGATTACATCGCAGCCTCCAAGAAACTATCTGATATCATGATGCATTCGGATTCTATACTGATTTTCAGAAACTTTACATGGGCCACAAATTGTTCGTATGACCTTCCTCTTGAATATTGACAGAATTCTACAATCGGAGGAAGTCAGTATCTAGCTTTTACTTCCAAATGAAAGCACAGGTCAGATTAATGCTTTGTAAAGTGTGAGTTTGCACGACTGCGAAAGATATTTTGATCGCAAAAGTTTTGAGTATTCGTAGAAAACTCTGTATGCAGCTGAGACATGGGCTTTAATATCTGCCTGCATGTCATTTGACGATATTATTACAGACCGGAGGAATTTGAAGTTTTCTACGCGTTCTACTGCATAGTCACCTGTATTCAGATTGCCGAGAGGTATGTTCCTCGATGTTGTTAAAAGTTTAGTCTTTCCGGTGTTGATGCATAATCCAAATCGTTTAACATTTCTTTCAAGCTGAGAGAGACTTTCCTTAATATCGCTTTGTCTACGTCCGAGAAGCACAATATCATATGCATAGTCAATAATTTGAGTAAATTTGTTAAATATGCAGTTTTGTGTCTCAATTCGGCTTTTTCTTATTTGAGTACGCGACTCAAGCACCAAATTAAATATTACGGGCGCAAGTGCATCCCCTTGTCGAACTTCTGATGTTATATTGAAAGGACCAGAAACTGACCCTTCGATTACTATTCTACAGTTCGATCCCGATGTTGTGAGTTTGCAGAGAAAAACGAGTTTCGCTGGGATACCAAGGCATATATGAGGCGGACCATAGGTTTTCGCAAATGATGCTATCATAGGCTTGCTTGAAATCAACGTAGAGCTGGTGAAAGTTTATGTTGTACTCCATTTTTTCCAGAATCATCGTTAATGTAAAACATTAATCTGTGGTTGAACGGTTGGGGCAAAAGCCACACTGATAATCGCCGATGATAGATTCGGCGAAGGGGATGAGTCGAGCAATTTCAAGTCACCTATTTTTATGTAGCGGAACAATGAGAGCTGTTTTCCATTCAGCAGGTAGTTCTTCTTGGTCCCAAATTGCAAGAATCAAATCTAATATACGTGATACCAGAGAAGCTCCTTCATTTTAAAATAGTTCTGCAGTGATTCCATCGATACCTGCTGATTTACCATTTTTTAATTTTTTGACGGCAGCTTTCACTTTTGCTATTGTTGGGTAAGGGACAAAAATCTCCCCACTTGATCGAGCAATTGCTCTAATAGGATGAATTCAATCGTCCTATTCAGTAGGTCTTGAAAGTGGGATCGCCATACTGCCAGCACATCACGTTCATTTGTTGTAAGCTCGTTGTTTGCATTTTTGATGGCTATGTATCTTGGGTTGAAATCTTTTGTTAGATTCCGTGCATTGGCAAAGCACTCTTTCAAATTTCCGTTTACCACATGTTCGTTGATGTTTTCGATGCAGCTCTTCATGTGTTCGCGTTTTTTATTCCGTAGGAGTTTTGTTGAGGCTTTTCTGGCGCATAGATAATCAGTTTGGGTGTTCCTTGTTAACCATTTTTCTCGCAGTTTTTGTTTGTGTTCAACGCTTTTGCGGAACTCGTCGTCAAACCATTCTTGACGTAATTTCAGTGATTGTTTTCTGATTGTAGTGTGTGCTGCGGATATAATAGTTGATTGAAGCGTTTGCCATTCTTCTTGTATGTTTAATGGCATCTCAGGCGGGATGTCATGCTCTTCTATGCTTTGCGTTGCAATTTCCTGATATCTGTTCAGCGTGTCCGGATGTTTAAATGCTTCGACATTCCAGCGTACGATCTTTTTTTGCTTGTCTATTAAATGTAGATCACAACTTGCACTTGTACTTTAATATGACAAGCAAATGATCGGTGTCCATATCAGCACCTCTGTATGTTCGAACGTCAGTTACACTTGTAGAGTGTCTCTTAGAAATCATGACGTGATCGATTTGATTTTCCGTTCTTCCGTCATTTGATTTCTACATTGCCTTGTAAATTCTCTTATGAGGAAGTGCTAGATATTGCTAGATCAACCAAACTCGTAAACCGTTATTGTTACTAGTATGATGCAAGCTGTTAGGGCCGATATGTGTTTTAAGTTCTGCACCTTTACCAATATGAGCATTGAAGTCATCTACCACGATTTTTATATCGTGCCATGATATAGATCTCCTGGTCTTCTGAGGCTTAGCACGTTCCAGGTTCTCATTTTTTAATCGTATTCCGGGTACAGTTTCCGAGGTCATTCTTGAAATAAATCCGAGATAATCCGAGGACAGTGAACAGAATACATGACAAATAATTTTTTTACGGAAATTGGGTGTTAGCCCTTCGCCCAACCCAAATTTTCGTGAATAGGTTCATTCTGCAACTTAGGGTCACCAGAAACAACCTTTTTACATGTTTATATAGCGAGCCGCTTGATCCAAGACAGACGTCTGCTCCAAGCCGCCCCTAACATGAAGAACAGACGCTTGAGTCGCATTGGTTTTGTGGTGCCAATGACTCGCCATGGTGCAGAATCATTGAGTATAAGCAGTATTTACTCTGCCCCTCCCAACTACACCAACCTAATTCTGTTAGCGTTACCCAAGGTATACCCTATTTGTCCGGATCTGAGCTCTTTTTCATTTTAATAAATTTCATTTGGTTAAATTTCGCTAGAGTATTATCCAATTTAGATATACATAGTTTGCGAAATTTCAAATACACTTTAGATCACTTTTCTGCGTTATGAATACATATAGGTAAGTATAAAGTTAGAATAATTTTATCAACATTTTTTTCTAATGTATGTAGTAGTAAATTTTCTAATTTTTTTAATGTATGTTAAAGAAAATTTCCTATTTTAAATGATCTGGCCCTGGTCCGTTTCTAGTAGGGCTGCCTGATCCGGTTTGGATAGTTTGAAGCCCTACATTACTGATCAGGACCTGTTCAGTGTGCCTGATAAGGGACCGTATCAGTAGTAGGGAAAACCGTAACCGATCCAGATCTGAGTCCTTACATAATGCAAGTCGGGTGGTTTATTACTTAACAAATTCAAGGGAAATAAAATCAACTGCCACACTAGATAATTGTTCATATAATAATCTAAAGATAACATCCAATACATACATACTTTTGTCCAGCGAGCATAGACTGTCTAGCAAGGAACACACCATAAACTCTAAAGAACTAAATAATAAGAACAATTAGAAAACCATAAAACTTTCCATTTTATTAGGTTCCAAAAAAGTCAATGATGATATAACAAAAATAATCATTATATAAAATTTAATTTAAAAAGTTGAATAAAAACAACGATAGTAAACATGTGCATAATGGTTCGAACCGTTCCAGTTAAAAAGGATGACTTTTGATTCAAAGCTTGAACATCACAAGGATTACTTGAGTTGTAATATATGACTACATTCAACAACCACGAGAAATTTTGACACTTTTAGATTTTCCAGTATTCTCACATTAATACAAAGTATAGTAGAACCTAAGATAGTATGAAAAACTACACTTTAGCTAGTGGCATTTTAAACAAAATTGATGAAAATTAATTTACTGTGCAAAAGGAGCTGTTGGAAATGGGTGGCTACCGTTACCATTTTTCGTCATGCTGTTAAACCAAGTCAATTCGGATATTGTAACAACCTTAGATAACCTACAATTCTGAGTTCTGAGGTGTTGCAGAGAAATTTGCTTTTGCAAATATTGCATAATTTTTTTAAAAGTGGATAACTGAGCAATAAATCTTATCGCAAATATAATATATTTTTTTTTTAAATAAAAAGTGTTGTGTAATAGGTTTTGGAATATGTGTCACAACAACACATACATACCTTTTAAGTCCTAGGTCCCACAACAACTGGCGTTCTAAGGTGTGGATGAACGCTTTTTTTTAAACCTCTGCGGGTTGAAGCCACCTGAGACTCAGGATTCCGGCAAACTATTGCATTTGTGATATCTCATTGTCATTATCAGTGAAAAAGTGAATTGGCAAAAGTTATCACATCCGTAGATAAAAAATTTAAAGAAATATTTACAAATCAACCAAAACTGATTCCTCCATGCGAAAAAAGAACAGAAAAATTCGAAAATATTTTGTTCCTAAAATTAAGGGGATAGCAATCTGGCCTTACGCATTCTCTTTTTAAAAAAATTTGTTTTGCTCAGACAGATTGAAACCACCTTTTATGAAAACTGTTTGCTGGTAAGAAAAAAATTGGCAGTTTTAAACTGAAAGTTGGAGTAATGCAGAACGATATGTATTTTTTGCAAAAAAATTTCATATCAAACATAATTCAAATAGGTTATTTGATAATTAAAAAAGGTTGAAATTACGGATGTTTTCATGAAGAAAGTAAGGTGGTCCATCATTGTTTAAAAAACAAAAATTGTATGCGCCTTAAAATTGAATCAAATGCTCACCATTAGCGCTAACTATTTTTTAAATGTTATGATAAGCTATAGCACCATTCACTTTTATTGGGGTGTTTGGGTTACTATGGTTTAATTTAATTACGCATGGACTAAGATAATATGTAAAATTCACAGTGGTAAAAATCACATAAAGTTTTTACAAATATTTTTTTATGAGTTGAACTAGTTGCAGCCATATTTTACCTATACAGATGGAAACTGCAATCAATTCAAACAACATTTTATTCTCGTTTGTTGAATCATTGTTCATTGTCAGAACTTTAGTATTAGTTAAAATTAAATAGATTAAATTTCAATTCCATATTGAGAGTTAATATTCGGAGGGATTTAAGAAATCTATAACTTACCTAAGTCTTAGAAAATATTTCATGTTGTTTTTTGGTTTTGGTACCAGGTTTTTTTGTACACAAAGACTGTATTTTTAGAAAACAATAGTGACAAAACACACAGAAGACACATAGAAGTGAATTATATTTTGACAAAAATTTAGCTGAACGTTCCGGGTAAACTTATATTCGATCAAAACATTAAAGGGTTGTTTTTAGAACCGATCGAGTATAAGTGCCAGGATTGTGAATTTTATGAGCGTTTAGCATGTTTCAAGGATGAAGTCACATTCATAGATGATACTCCCACTCGTCAAGCATCGCACTGGTTATAAATGATCATCTAAATGCTCAACACTATTGGCTTTCTTACATACTGGATGTGCAATCAATGCATTGGAGAAATGAAAATGAAGGCACAAGATTGTCTGTGCAGACGGAAAATCCAAGACAAAGCTGAGCGACATAAGTGGTTGAACAAATATTTAAAGAGCATTGGTCTCATCAACCCTTAAGAACCAAATTTGGATCGTAGATCGTAAATAGTTCTCTATGCGCATCAGGAAGCCCTCCTGATGGCAGGGCCTCTGATGAAATATCCATATACTGAGGTTGAACAGAGGAAGTTTTTTGAAAATAAACGGACCGCAGCTGAATGTTATGAAGGAGTAAAATATAGACCGCAGTAGCTGAGATGTCCAGAATTGAAAATTTTGCGAGCATGCACCAGACCCTGAACTCAAAGTTGCTACGAAAAGAGCTTATTTGAAAACCCGTATAAGGCCGGAAGGCATACCTACTGCTATTTTTTGCATTATTATAGGTGGTGAATATAAAGGTTGATGTTGCAGCCAGACTTTTTACAACGGCAGCGAAGGAACACATAGCAATGAAATCGATTGCAGGAACATAAAGAGCAATAGTTTCACTGCCAATACAGGTGAGGTCATTTGTTGCAAACTAACAATGGTGCCATGGCTCAGTTAGAACTAACTCAAGCCTACATATTCAAATATTATTACCCTATATTTAAGGCCAACATTTTTTATTTTGAAGTCCATAGCAACTATTGGTGCAAGAAAACTGGAAGGTGTTGCAACACAGGCACGTGCAATAATAAGGTGTGACATAAGTTTTTCGAAGGCAAGGTCGACCAAAAGAAGGCACAAGGACACGGATGTGACTAAGAAACGCGAGAATGCGACACTTCCAAATAGCATGGTGTATCAAGCCCCTTTCGGGTCATGGATTTTTATCATGAATTCAGTTTTTAGCTTACAGAATTGGAGATGCCTATTATGCTCTCGAATTTTCACCATGACCGAATCAATGTTCCAAACACTTTAGTTTGGAACGGCAGAAATTATAATGAATTGCTGGTATCACCACTAGATTTTTCAATAATTTGATTGATTAATTAAATTAAATTTGAATGAAAAAAAAGTTTTGACAACCGTTTGCTGTTGGCTGCATGTCTTTCTGGTACCATACTCAATGTGCTTCCCCTGACGGTTAACAATTACTACTACCAAAACAACAGACAGAGTATGGATCGATATAGGTAACGTGCACACCAACATACACAGTCAAACCCACCTGTAAAATTAATGTCCTTTGCACCCTTGTGTGCATTGGCTGCTCAATATCACAGTAAATAACTGTTCAAGCCACCGAGATTTTAAGTACAAAAAATTCCGATCTCATCAGTAACTTTACGTTACATAGTTCATTTTTACAATGTAACACTAAGTGCTATGTTATGTACCTTGATGATCTGGAGGAATTGCAATATTCGTTGACGAATGCGTTGACATTACTTTTCTGAATTTAAGTTTTAGGTTTCAGATCGCCTACAAGTACGCTGGCAACCTGGTGGTTTTTACGTGTTCATTTCTATGAATTCGAAGATTATTAGGACGATACCATCAAAAAAGTTATCTTTAACTCAAACTTCATTAATAAACTAGGTTTCGGTTTATATCTTCCACCCTGAGTAAAACCGGCATAGTGACTCTAGAAAAAATAATTACGTAACATTTTGTGAACCACAAGATGAACAAATTTTATGAATGAACTCGCTTCTCCAACCTTTGTATAATCATCTTTTTTTAATCACCGGATGCCATCTGGCTCAATTTCTGTGCAACATACTCCCTAAGCTCCTAATAATTCTGGTTCTTAGCCCGGCTTGAGACTTTCTCATGGTGTGGAACGTTCCTATGGTATGTGACGAAAAAAATGGTGGACACGTTTTTTTTGTGCCAACATTTTCATCTACCTCTTCCGTCGCAACATTCAAAAATCCAGTAATTATGATTATAAATAAACTCACGGTTTTGATGACATCATCATCTTTTCTATTCCTCCTAATTTTCTCATGCTTTCTGTTATTGATACATAAATAATCAAAAACCATAAATTTACAATTACTAAGATTCATAATTTTTTTGGTCTTAATGAAAAAAAGTACTTTAATCATATTTCAAAATTTTTCGAAGGCATTCTTAGTTAATATTAAATTTATTTTTTATTTCACCATAATTTTAAATTGTGTGAAGTAATGCAATCTATCGTGAAAAAAAATCTTACATACCCCTAATTTTATTTTTTCTTTTGTTTTGGACCATCCTCTATCTAAATAGCCAAAAAAAAATTTGGTGTACGTCTGTGTGTGGGTGGGTGAATGGATGGGTGGGTGTGTGGGTGGGTGAGTTTTCTGCATAGGATCTTGAAGAAACTTTGGCAAAGGATACAAGTTCACTTGAAAATGGAAGATCTGGATTCATTTCACATTTGGACAAAAGGGCGAGGGTCTCCCGAACACCTCTAAGTTTAAATCTTGAATAACTTCTGATCCCGGGCTATGATCTTATTGAAACTTAGTATATAAGGTTTTAGTACTGTTTCCAATATTTCTGCATACCAACTTCCGGTTTGTCACTTCCGGTTAAAAAGTTTTTTTTTCAGGTGTTTATCCCTACTGTAGCCTACAATTACCGAACGATTTTCATGAAACGTTGCGAAAAGCTTTTAAATAACATGAGACAGATTTTATCATCTTTTGAAGCACATTGGACAAAGGGTTGGGGGGTCCACCATACAACAGGTGGTTTTTTCCACAAAGTTTTTATGTTTGTTGGGAGCATAAAACATTCATTCGTAAATGAATTTTGATGAAACTTTGGAAAAAGATGCAAATATGTATGGCAAAGAACTGATTAGTTTTTGAGCGATAGTGAACAAAGTGGTGGGGGGTCCCTGGAGCACCTGTTTTTTGAAAGCTCTATAACTTCTGTACCTGATAAGCGAATTGGATGAAACTTGGTACATGAATATGTAGTACGGTTTAAAATAGTTCTGCATCCCAACTTCCGGTTTTTCACTTCCGGTAAATGTTTTTGTTTGTACTTTTTTGAAGTTTTTTCAGTGTCTTTATGCACACTACAGCCTACAATAATGAAGTGATTATGATGAAACTTATGGAATAGGGTTCCAATTAGTGTAAGAAGATAATTATCATCTTTTGGGACACATTGATCAAAGTGGCGGGGGGTCTATCATACAAATGCTGACTTTTCACACTTTGTTTTTAAAGTTTGTTGGGAGCATACAGACTTCATTCATTAATCAATTCTAATGACACTTTGGAAAAAGATGGAGACTTTAATGACAAGGAACTGATTAGTTTTTGGACAATATTGGGATAAGTGGTACGGGGTCTCCCGAGCACCTATTTACTGTGTCATCATTTTTTCAATGTTTGTTGGGAGCACACAGCATTCGTTCGTGAACGAATTTTGATGACACTTTGGAAAAAAATGCAAACATGTATGGCAAAGAACTGATTAGTTTTTGAGCGATTGTGAACAAAGTGGTGGGGGGTGTCCCATACACCTGTTTTATTTTAAGCTCAATAATATCTGTACCTGATAATTGAATTGGATGAAACTTCGTACATAAGCATTTAGTATGATTTACGAAAATTCTGCATCCCAACTTCCGGTTTTTTACTTCCGGTAAAAAAAATTTTTTTTAATTGTTGGCAGTTTTTTCAGTATCTTTATGCACACTACAGCCTACAATAATGAAGCGATTATGATAAAACTTATGGAAAGGTTTTAATTAGTGTAAGAAGATAATTATCATCTTTTGTGACACATTGATCAAAGTGGCGGGGGATCTACCATACAACTGCTGACTTTTCACACTTGGTTTTTAAAGTTTGTTGGGAGCATACAGATTTCATTGATTAATCAATTTTAATGGCACTTTGAAAAAAGATAAAGACTTTATTGACAAAGAATTGACTAGTTTTTGGACAATATTGGGAAAAGTGGTGGGGTCCTCCCGAACACCAGTTTATTGTTTCAATGTTTGTTTGAAGCATACAACATTCGTTCGTTAAGTAATTTTGATTACACTTTGCAAAAAGATGCAAATATGTATGGCAAGGAACTGATTAGTTTTTTAAGCGAAAGTGAATAAAGTGGTGGGGGGTCCTCCAAGCACCTGTTATTTTGGAAGCTCAATAACTTCTGTACCTGATAATCGAGTTGGATGAAATTTGGTACATACAAATTTAGTACGGTTTACAACAGTTCTGCATCCTGACTTCCGCTTTGTCACTTGTAATGAAGTGCCTCTCATGATGATAATGGGAGTGGCTTAGCAGGAAGCGTACCTAGAAATGTTGTATTGCCGTTCGACTTAGTCTCAATCATCGTGGATAGGAGATAATAATAACCTGCTGCTTCAGCACAAATACGGGAATGTACGCATTTTTCAAAATAGATCAGAAATGGAAACAAATACAAGTGTGAAAAGGAGACTCTGGCGACCCCCTTTTACGAAAGAACCACGGTCGGCACGTTCAACCCCCTCGTCCACTCACATACGCCCATACACACACACACACATTCACACCCCTAAATCCCATGAATAGTAAAGAAAATCAATCAAATCGACTCACCCATGGTTATATCCGCCTGGCCTCCAATCCTGCTTAAATCAGCACTCTATCAGCACGGAATTATAAACGTTGATTAAAGTGGTCATCACATGCGTTGAATGAATTGGTAATCAAAATCGTTGAATAATTTGTAATCCAAATTGTAGAATAAAATTGTAATCAAAATCGTTGAGTAAATGTGTAATCATAAACATCGAAGAAATTGGTAATTATAAACGTTGATTAAATTGGTCATCACATGCGTTGAATTTATAATCAAAATTGTCGAATAAATTTATAAACAAAATTGTTGTATAAAATTGCAATCAAAATCGTTGAATAATTTGTAATCCAAATTGTTGAATAGAATTGTATTCAAAATTGTCGAATAAATTTGGAATCACAATCGTTGAATAAATTTGAAATCGTAATCGTTGAATAATTTTATAATCAAAATTGTTGAAAAATGGTAATCCAAAATCGCTGAATAAACTTGGAATCAAAATTGTCGAATGAATTTGTAAACCAAAATTGTTGAACAAAATGGAAATCAAAATCGTTGAATAAATGTGGAATCACAATCGTTGAATAAATTTGAAATCGAAATCGTTGTATAATTTTATAATCCAAATCGTTGAATAAATTTGGAATCAAAATAGGGGAAGAAATTTGTAATCATAAACATCGAAGAAATTGGTAATTATAAACGTTGATTAAATTGGTCACCATAAGCGTTGAATTTATAATCAAAATTGTCGAATAAATTTGTAAACAAAATTGTTGTATAAAATTGTAATCAAAATCGTGGTATAATTTTACAATCAAAATCGTTGAATAAATTTGGAATCAAAATTGTCGAATAAACGGTATGGCAATTCAGACGATAACTGGTACCCACTGTAGCAAATATTGACTCCACAGCGTAGAAATATGGCAGTCAAAATAAAGGTTGCGTTGAAATGTCGTGGATGTTGTATCGCAATAGCTCAGATGGTTGTTGTGAAGATTAAATAATTATTGGGGGTAATCTTCTGTTAACGATAAACTCACCGACACTCGTGTTGCTCCGCGATTCGCTACGGTAACTAACAACCAAGAAGGCTTAAACCGATCCTGATGGAATAAGGAAATGAAAACACATGCCTTCTAATTGATAACGTTTAATGTTTCTAAGTTCTTTTCATCTATTCCAGTCACAGTAATTATTTGTAATTTTAGTTTCTAAACATGCTTAAGTTTAAAATATTTTCTTTATTTACAAAACAGTGGCGAAAGAATAAATTATGGTATCATTACACTAATAGATTGCGTACGATCACAGAAAATATCTCCCAGGTACACTACAGAGACGAACAAATAAATTATTTTCGTATTACATTAATCATTTGCAGTTTATGGTGCTTTAACCTTAATATACTTTTAAAGATCACAGAAATTATTTTCTATTTACACTACATTGATAAATAAATTGTTTTCGTATTACACGAATAGTTTGCATATTATTATGCTTTATCATTTAATATAATTTAAATGAACACAGGGAATACTTTCTATGTACAATCCAGTGACGACTAAATAAATTAATTTTGGTTACACTAATATTTTGCATTATGCTTTAACGCTTAATATAATTTAAAATGATCAAAGAGAATCTTTTCTATTCACACTATATTGACGAACAAATAAATTAATTGTGGTTACACTAATAGGTTACGTGCATTTTTTTATTTTTCTGTTTCTATTGGGACAAGTACAGCACACATAATATTATTTTCTTGTAGGTTAATTATCTTCCCTTTTTTTTTTGGAATTCCCGTGCCAATTAGTTTTCTTTTAAAGATAAATTATATCCCTTTACTTTTATTAATTGGTATACAGACTATGTCCATATTCACTACCAAAAACACGAATTAAAACAAAATCTACTCACAAGAAAATGAATCCGCCGAATCAATATGGTTGCTATTCCATGTATCCTTTTTTTTCACGTACTGGAGGAATCTGAACACGTAACACATCACTTCGAACCAACCCCGAGCTATCTCTTAACCTCTGCACACAAGCTTTTGGTTGTTTTAAGCGCCCGCCATCATAAAAGAACCAAATAAACGTTTTTCATGCCATGCGATGACAGCTGCTTTTTAGAAAAAAATATTCTCTATTCCACACGAAAGACTCCACGTCACCAACACAAAAATGTAAAACGAAAAATGATCGATGTCAACCATTCAAATGCAAACGTAATAGAACTAAGAGAGTGAAAAGGCTACAGTGGCTTATTATATAGCCAAATTTTTAGTCTCGCAATAACTCGAATACAGTGTTTAGATGGGAGATAATTAATTTACATCAGATTTTCAAATTATTGGGAACTTTTTATAGTTACACAAAATCATTTGCTATTTGATAATATTGTACGAAAATAAGGTTGTGACCCAAAATATTTCCGACACATCCATAACATTTATAATTGAATTCAAAATGAATTAAATACAGATTCGATCAATGTTATGATGTTTAGACATTTATTAAACTACATTCTACTATATCAGTACAGTGAAGTTCAGTTCAATAACGGAAGGATTGTTTAAAGTAAAACACTCATACAAAGACAAATCAAATGTTTAACAAAGCAAAAATAGTAATTCGTTGCATGTTGACGATTGGAAACAAAATACGTGCAGCTGTTATGAGGTTTTGAAAATTTCGTTGTTTCATTACGGTTTGTGTTTAAAAAAAATTCAAACTCAAGTAGTAAGGCGAGAACAATCGAATGGAAGTATAGCGCGCGTCAATTTTAGGGTGTTGTAAGATTAAATTTTAGTGGTTATACGGATGATAATTAAAGAAAATTATTAATTAATTCAAATTAACCAATATTATGTTATATTAATGAATAAATAAATCAAGGTAATTAGTGCAATTTTCTTTCTCCCATACGTTTGTCCGGCCATTGAAGATTTAGTTAGGTTTTAAGAAAAATAAGGAAACTATGGGTTAAGGGAACTATACGAAATATGACTATTGATGATGAATGGATGGGAAACTATTACAAGCGGTACAGATTAATATAAGAAACAACAACTAAGGAAACTGCGACAGTAATACACTATGTTCAGACATTTGTCCAGACTATCCATTACACACTTCCGATAAAATTTTTGTTTACTTTTTCTTGTACAACAGAATTTAAGTTTGTTGGGATACTACTGCCTGCTTTAATATTTTTATTATTAGAACTACGAAGTGCATAATATTGGTTAGCTTTTAATTAAAGTATTTTATGGATATTACCTCATTATATATCCAGAACACTATGTTTCCAGAGCTGTGGTGAAGTCAGCCTATGCATCAGCGTCGCAATATTTTTTTCGAGAAATTCCATCTTTTATCATATTTTGGTTTGGAGTAAAATCGTTTGAAATTTTTTTTTGTTCTGTTTCTGCTCCTAAAAGTCCATCTGGTTGCCGAGCAAACCCAACCCCTCTTTCCTGGTACTACAGTCTCACAATGAACAGGTCCCGATTTGCAATCAGAGAGACAAAATTTTAGATTTGTTTTCCCGGGACATCTAGTTACCGCTCTCTAGGATACGACTACGTTTCAATTTCATGGGGAGCTATTTTCTGACATTTAATTTTCTGTTGAGTTCTAAAAACTGAAACTAAACATCTGGGTTCATGATTCTCAAATTTTATTAGTATTTGTAAGATTTAGTATTTGTATTTAGTATTTGTAAGACTTCTTTAGTCTTTACTTAAAACATTAAACTATAATTTTTCTAAATTTATTTTTTTCAAAAGAGATTGCGTTATTTCTAATTTTGCATCATTTATTGGTCCCTCGAGCCGGCTACGCATGTTAATTAAAATGGTGAATATTCTTGAAGGTATTCAAAAACATGGGTTATATAGAGCATCTTTAATAAAAATTGGTAAATTTTAACAAGCTACAATCTAAGCTACATAGCAGATTGGAATTCGAGTAGAATAAAAAAACGTGATATGAGCGATTTCACCATTTCTGACTTTCCATTGATAAATTTAGAGCAAGTATCGGCAGCAGAGAATTTTCACTTGCGTTCAAATTATTTAAAGAAACTACCGAAATAAAACCGCTAGTCTTTACTGGAGACACCATTCAATTCAAATTAAAAATTAAGCTTGTAAAAGGTTAGTTATACGCAGTAAACTTCCAGTGCTTGACAAAATTATGAATAAAAAAAATACTCAGAGTATAAGTTCAATGATTTTGGAAATCTGGATGTCGAAAAATGGCTAAAAAAATGTTTATAAATTCAACATATGTTCCAGGCACAAGCAAACAGTTATTATGTTTAATTATTATTCACATTTATTGTTCAATGAAGATTATCACACGACCCTCACCATAGTTGGGTCACAATCAGTATTTTTAATGCATTCATTGTTGATCCAATCATTTAATGCAGTCATCAAGCTACATTTTGTAAAATATAGCGATAATGTTGTTGTGACTGTGGTTAGTGTTATACATGATTCAGAGATATTACACTATAGAGAGGAAATGCTTGGAACACAATTTTTGACTTCGTAACTTTGTTTGGACTAATAAAAAGGTGAGCATTTCTCGCTAACACAAGTTCCCGCCCGCAGCCTCTATGCTCAAGGGAAGGGGTGGTTTTAAAGTCTCATTTTTCGGTTTTTTGCTTATATCCCAAGAACTATGCGTCCCTCCGTCATGACTATATACAAAATGAAAGCCGATTAAATGTGCTACAAGTTTTATCCGGGAAAGTTTTTTGACATCTTGTATAGTTTTAGAGATATCCGCTCTTGAAACTCTGTAACTTTAGAAAAAAATATTTGCTTCACATTTTTACTCTTTTTGACCCGATAACTCTTCAACAATGCACCGAGGAACTAAATGCTGGCCAAAGGGTTATTAAATTTTTTTTAATAAAATATATACTTTAGTATTTTATCTATTTTTCTTCAAGTTATAAAGCAGTTTAAGTGTTTAGCGTGATATCTGAAGCTTTGCGACACCTGTCTATAAAGGAATCTATAAATTTCTCACAATTTCCGGTCAGAGTATTGGCTCAAAATATGCATCATTATGTACACATATTCAGTACTGGAAGTCTAAATAGCAGACATGCTCATTGATAATGGATATCACTGAAAATATCAAATCCTAAATCTTGAAAATAAAAGAGAACTTCAATTAAATTTCGTTTAATAATTTATTGTAACATAGTAGATAGTGGACTGTATTTGGATAACAAAAGAGACTTGGCATCATGTTGAAGACACTTGACATCATATTGAAGACTGCGCTTGGTAGTATTTGGAAGTAGGGAAATATTGTTAACATCATCATGAAAATCTGCATTTGGAACCACTTGACGGCTGGTAAATATTTTGACATCAGAATGAAGGCTGCATTTAATAATACTTGAGGGGTGGAACATCTAACATCATAACGAAGACTGCATTTGAATATGTTGGCATCATAATGAAGACTGCATCATAACGAAGGCTGCGGTTAATAATACTTGAAGGGTGGAACATTTAACATCATAACGAAGACTGCATTTAACGGTTGGTAAATATTTGACATCATAATGAAGGCGACATTTAATAATACTTGAGGGGAGGAACATCTAACATCATAACGAAGACTGCATTTAACGGTTGGTAAATCTTTGACATAAAAATGACGACTGGACATAATATGTTTTTGAAGATTATCATTAAAGTATGTCCAACATCATATTGAAGACTGGATGTGGCATACTGTATCTTGAAGACGATTATTCTCAACATCAGTACTGACGACTAGATATGACATAATATACTTTTGAAGACTGTACTTAAAATATGTCCGACATCATATTGAAGACTGGAGGCGGCATACTGTAATTTGAAGACGATTATTTTTAACATCATGATGATGACTGGATGTAACATAATATGTTTTGAAGACTTTAAATATGTCCGACATCATAATGAAGACTGGATGCGGCATACTATATTTTGAAGACGATTATGGTCAACATCATTATGAAGACTGGATGTAACATGATGTACTATTGAAGAATTAATAAAAGTATGTCCAACATCATAATGAAGACTGGATGTGGCATACTGTATCTTGAAGACGATTATTTTTAACATCATGATGAAAACTGGATGTAACTAACATAATATATTTTGAAGACTTTAAATACGTCCGACATCGTAATGAAGACTGGATGCGGCATACTATAATTTGACGACGATTGTGTTAACATCGTTAATGAAGACTGGATGTAACACAATATACCTTGAAGACTTTAAATATGTCCGACATCATAATGAAGACTGGATGCGGCATACTATATTTTGACGACGATTATGTTAACATCATTAATGAAGACTGGATGTAACACAATATATTTTGAAGACTTTAAATATGTCCGACATCATAATGAAGAATGGATGCGGCATACTATACTTTGACGACGATTGTGTTAACATCATTAATGAAGACTGGATGTAACACAATATATTTTGAAGACTTTAAATATGTCCGACATCATAATGAAGACTGGATGCGGCATACTATATTTTGACGATTATTACGTTAACATCATTAATGAAGACTGGATGTAACGTAATATATTTTGAAGACTTTAAATACGTCCGACATCGTAATGAAGACTGGATGCGGCATACTATAATTTGACGACGATTGTGTTAACATCGGTAATGAAGACTGGATGTAACACAATATACTTTGAAGACTTTAAATATGTCCGACATCATAATGAAGACAGGATGCGGCATACTATAATTTGACGACGATTGTGTTAACATCGGTAATGAAGACTGGATGTAACACAATATACTTTGAAGACTTTAAATATGTCCGACATCATAATGAAGACTGGATGCGGCATACTATACTTTGACGACGATTGTGTTAACATCATTAATGAAGACTGGATGTAACACAATATATTTTGAAGACTTTAAATATGTCCGACATCATAATGAAGACTGGATGCGGCATACTATACTTTGACGACGATTGTTAACATCATTAATGAAGACTGGATGCAACACAATATATTTTGAAGACTTTAAATATGTCCGACATCATAATGAAGACTGGATGCGGCATACTATATTTTGACGATTATTACGTTAACATCATTAATGAAGACTGGATGTAACGTAATATATTTTGAAGACTTTAAATACGTCCGACATCGTAATGAAGACTGGATGCGGCATACTATAATTTGACGACGATTGTGTTAACATCGGTAATGAAGACTGGATGTAACACAATATACTTTGAAGACTTTAAATATGTCCGACATCATAATGAAGACAGGATGCGGCATACTATAATTTGACGACGATTGTGTTAACATCGGTAATGAAGACTGGATGTAACACAATATACTTTGAAGACTTTAAATATGTCCGACATCATAATGAAGACTGGATGCGGCATACTATAATTTGACGACGATTGTGTTAACATCGGTAATGAAGACTGGATGTAACACAATATACTTTGAAGACTTTAAATATGTCCGACATCATAATGAAGACTGGATGCGGCATACTATAATTTGACGACGATTGTGTTAACATCGGTAATGAAGACTGGATGTAACACAATATACTTTGAAGACTTTAAATATGTCCGACATCATAATGAAGACTGGATGCGGCATACTATACTTTGACGACGATTGTGTTAACATCGGTAATGAAGACTGGATGTAACACAATATATTTTGAAGACTTTAAGTATGTCCAACATCATAATGAAGACTGGATGTGGCATACTGTATCTTGAAGACAATTAATATACATCATAATGAAGACTGGATGTATCACACTGTACTTTTGAAGACTTAATAAAAGTATGTCCCACATCATAATGAAGACTGGATGTGGCATACGGTATATTGAAGACGATTAATATACATCATAATGAAGACTGGATGTATCACACTGTGCTTTCAAAAATATGTCCAACATCATAATGAAGACTGGATGTGGCATACTGTACTTTTATAGACGATGGTGCTCAATATCATCATAAGATATATTTTTGAAGACTGCATTTCTGATGACGACGTAACATTAGTTTTAACCTTACTTTTGAAAACTTTGTGGTACTTATTTTCTCATCAAAACATGACGACACAGGATTTTTGCCTTTCATTGTTGTTCACTATCACATATATATTTATTAAAACAAAAAGTATCTTACCCACGTTGGTTCGGCACCAACTCCTGAATCTTCTGTGTTGAGTTGAGCAGCTCCAATAAATCTTTACGTTGTGTTGATGAACGATGAAAGAACAGCTCTACCACGTTTTCATCCTGGCAAGTGATAAGCAAAAATGCTCTACCAACTTGTCCCCTTGAAGTTGTGATGATGAAAGAGCAGGTGTTGTCGCTTCAACTTGCTGATGATAAAGAGATCGATTCATACAAAACCATCTGTTTATATAGCAATATCAATCACCATAGTTGCTATATTGTACGCATTATTCAATTTGGCGTGATGTGAGAAACCTGCTTTATCTTAGAAAAATGTGTATTGAATTTGTCAATAGATGGATTTTTTGAGGCCAGCAACTTTACAGCCCATCATTGTTATTTGTTTTGACGTTTGTTTGTTGATGTAATTATTTTTAGGTTTTTGTTTACAAAAAATAATGTTGGTTTGTTGTTGAGTTTTTAAATGTTTAATAAATGTATTATATTATAGTGGATAATAGTGGTTTAAATGTTAATAAGTGTATAGTTGATTATTGTGATTTAAATGTTAACAAAGGTGTTGTTGATGATTCTGTTGTTCAAATATTAATAATGTATTGTTGATAATAGTGTCGGTTAAATGTTAATAAAAATATTGTTCATTTTAGTGGTTTAAATGTTAGTACGTGTATGGTTGATGTTTGTGGTTTAGATGTTAGCAAATATATTGTTGACTGATTTGTTAAATGTTAATGTTAATGGTATGTTTAATGTAAAATAATTGTGTTGTTGATGATTGTATAGTTTAATTATGTGTTGTTTAAATGTTCTGTTGATTATGGTGTCGTCTTTAAATGTTATGTTGAGTAAGGTGTCGTTTGGCTTTAACACTCATTTTAGAATATACACTTGTACGCCCGCTGACCATATTTCTCTCACTTCATTAAAGAAGATCTAAACCATTTTAATGGGAAAATGTTTTGCTATGATCATGTTTGTGCATATATGAGTGTCTTTAAAACATTGTGATAGTTTTACAAAACACAACCATTAAGTGAAAACGAAGTTTATTGACATAGAAAGGTAAATTAAAATAAAACATTACAACAACGGGTTCCATTCGGTCAATTTCTTGCTCTCTTTGGGGGAGGAAGGTTGGTTTAGGTCAAAGGATCCTCGCCTTCATTTCCAACTTTTTTTTTCTCAATAATCTTCTCCATCGGACCCCTGTAGGGAAACTTTCAGAGGATCCTCCTGGTTTTTCTTCATCTTCAGAGTTAACTTGAAGGACCCCATTCAGGCAGTTCCGCCGGCAATTTTAGCATGCTGGGGAACATTTGGGGCTTGTTTTTTTCTCGCCACACTTTGCGCTGACACGGTCTTCCTGGCATCGGCAGAAAATCATTTTAAGGATATCACCCGGTGCAGCTGCTAACTCACTGTGCACTGGGACCAGGCAGTTGTTCTCAATCTTCCGCCCATACATCTGAGAAGGCAGGTCAATTCCTAAAAATGATTTTCTGCTGATGAACAAAAGACAGTGCTAGCGTAAAGTATGGCTGCAAAAAAGCAAGCCTCAAATGTTCTCCAGCATGCCAAAATTTGCCAGGGGATCTACATGAATGGGGCCCTTCAAGTTGACTCCGAAGATGAGAAAAAACAAGAGGATCCTCTGATTGTTTCCCTACAGGGGTCCGACGGAGAATATGACAGAGAAAGAGAAGATGAGAACGAAGGCGAGGATGGAGGACCACACCCCTTCCCCCCTCCAAGAGGGCAAGAAATTGGCTGAATGGTACCTACTGTTGTAATGTTTTATGTTCATTTACTTTTCTATGTCCATAAATTTCGTTTTCACTTAATGGTTCTGTTTTCTAAAACTATCACAATGTCTTATAGACACTCATGTATGTACAAATAAGGTTATAGCAAAAATTTTTCCATTAAACTGGTCTAGATCTTCTTTAATGAAGTGAAAGGAACCTGGTCGGCGAGCCTACAAATATATATTCTAAAATGAGTATGTGTCCTATTTAGACTTCTACTACTGGGTTTGTGTACAAAATGGTGCATATTTTGGCCAATACGGTGACCGGAAATGGTGAGAAATGGATAGATTCATAAGAGTAAAGAGGAGTAAAAGAGTAAAAATGTGAAGTAAACATTTTATTCTAAAGTTACAGTGTTTTAAGAGAGGATATCTGGAAAACTATAAAAAATATAAAAAAGCTTGACTGGGTAAAACTTGTAACAAATTTAATCAGCTTTCATTTTGTAAGAGTAGTCATGTCGATTGGATGCACAGTTTTCGAGATATACGCAAAAAACTTAAAAATGAGACTTCCAAACCCCCCCTTCCCCCTGGCATTGAGGCTACAGATTGGAACTTATGATATGTTCACCGCCCAGCTTAACTAGTCCAAATAAAGTAACGAAGTCTAAAATTGTGTTCCAAACATTTCCCTCTATACCGTTTTTTGGGATTTCATTGCCAGGGACCCTATTCCCGAACACATAAATGTCATCACAATATTGTAAATTCACACAATATTATGAATTTCGTATTATGTAACACCAATTTAGTGAAAATTCAACACAATATTGTAAATCGACAAGAACAATATAGTTACTGTCAAAATCACAATTTTGCTTCATGTTTTGTGTGTTGACTTTTTTATACGAATTTCATCGATTAGCGTAAAAATTAATTTATAACGCAAAATTAAGTCTTTAATAATATTAAATAATCATATTTTTATATAAATATCATTAAAACATATTTATTTATTAAATATATTTCTATTTTATTTTGCATCTTTTAAGATTAAAAAAGTTAGTTGTCAAAAGTACGAATCTAGTACCAAAAATCTGTTATAATTTTGTAAAAATTTGTTATAATTTGTTTGACACACATATGAGTTACAGAATACCATTTTTAAACAAACTTGTTAAGCATTTTGGTGAAATTGACAATATTATCGATTGACAAATATGTGTTGGGGAATAGGGTCCCAGGATAACATCTTCATTTCATCGTGTATTATAAAAAACCAAAGTCATCAGCTGAACAAAAAACGGTTCGTTAATTACAGATATACAAAATAATGTATAATAATTAATTCAATCAAATCATTTTAATTTTATTAATTTTATTGAGATATGAAAGTTTTAAATTCTGCTTATTAAATTCCATGAATTTTATTTTATTAAAGAAACTTAGTCATGTTGCTCGATAAATAAATTGTTAATTAATCTTTAAAAAAAAAAATTTTTTTAAAATAAGTAAGTTTTACAATTAATAAACATTACAGAACTTTACAACAAAAAATTTAATAACATTTTCAAATATTTTTTATATAAATACTTCGGTCTAAAAGACCTAAGTATTACATTCATGAGCCAGAAGTGAAATTCTTACCTCCTTTTTTTTAACATTTCTCGACGTTCTAGGAACTACTGATTCTAAAAAAGCAACAAAAAAAATGTATGTCTGTCGGTCGGCCGTTCGTCGGTCATTACCTACGCTGCAGGGAAAACCGCTGGAGGGATTTCAAATTTTTGTTTTCTAAAAATAGGTATACTGAAGGGACAGGTCCGAAAGGACGCTGTGTTCGATTACTGTACCGCAATTGTGTCAAAAACAGCAAATTTTCATATTTTTGGCTTAAAAAACGTTCATTTGAATTGATTACGAGTAGGAACATTGAATTTGGAGAAATCTTGGTGGTCGGGATTGGTATGTGAGACCAAAATCTAGATTATTGCATTATAAGTTTGTCAAAAAAATGTTGTCAAGGGTGTCAAAAGAAAGATTTTAATTTTTTTTTACCCAACTTTTTGGAAAAAAATAAAATTAATAATATGTATGACATGAAAATATATTATTATCATGATGGAAAACGTGTTCTAGACAGATTTGTGAAAACTTAACCATTTTTGATTTTCCTGAAACTTGGCATATAAGGAGTATGGACAAAATAAAAAATACGACTTATTTTAAAATTTTTTTAAAGTGAATAGTTTGAGCTTAGGGGGCACCCGAACATGCATGAAAAATGAAAATTCTGCCAATCCGATGTAATTTTGAAATTAAATTGCTCAAGAACGGCTATACCGATTTCATCAAACTTTTTTTTGTTTGATAGATGATTAGTTAGATCTTTGAAAAAAAACTAATTTATTATTTTTATAATTAATTTTTAAATAAAAATATTAAAAAAACTTTTTTAAAGATGGCGCTAGGGTCGCAGATCAATTGAAATTAAACTAATTTTTTTCTGAAAATAGTTCTATCCTTACTTTAAAATATATCAAATTAACTCAGAGGTGCTAATTTTTGTTGTTGAGATATTTAATTTTAAAGATTTTTCGTACGACTGAAATTCGAATTTTTCTTCATTTTTTCAAACAACTTCCATTAACAAAAACTTTTAAAATTAATCAAATTTTAACTTTTTTTTTTTAAATATAGCTCTAACCTTACTTTAAAATATATCATATTTACAAAGAGAAGTTAATTCGTGTTCTTGAGATATTTAATTTTAAAGATTTTTAATCTGTAGAATTTGATGAAATTTATTACCACGTGATTGCTGAATTGACTGCAAAGGTGAACAAATTGAAATTAAATGAAAGTTCATCAACAAAGCATGATTCACGAAAGATCAGGACATTCACCTCATGATGATTACAAACTTCCAAAGTTAGATATCAAGAAGTTTACTGGAAATTACCAAAGGTGGCCTGCATTCATCGACTTGTTTAACAAAGCATATCATACGAATTCAAAACTTTCTCCGGCTCAAAAACTACAGTATCTCAAAAATCATTTAGCTGGTGAAGCAAACGATCTGATTCAACATTATCCATCCACTGATACTAGTTATATTGAGGCCTACCAAAAGCTTAGTGCACGTTATGATAGAAAAAATTTATTATACATTCCTATGTTGAACAATTTTATAATATTCCATCAATTAAAAAAGTGTCTGCACCATCCATCATAAAGTTATTAGATTGTTGTGACGATATTATAAAAGGACTAAAGGCGCTGGGAACAAGGGCAGAAAACAGGGACCATTTCCTTATATATACAATAGTCAACAAACTGGATGATGAAACTCGAATGTTGTGGTCTAACTTCTCTGCTGAGATTGAGTATCCAGCAGATATGACTAATTTGTTTGAATTTTTAAACATAAGAGTTGATTCGCAGGAAATATATAAATCGTCTTTTGTTGATTCAAAATACATAATTAAGAAAACTAATGCGCATGTTGCTGCCGAAGATAATTGTCCGGTTTGTGAAGGTGATTCTCATCCGTTATATGAATGCAAACAATTTCAAGCAATGGATATTACTGAAAGAAGAAATTTCATGAAAACAGTTGGTTGGTGTTTCAATTGTTTAGTTGCTAGTCACATGGTTTCAAAATGCAAATCTAAACGAAGATGTTCCATAAGCAATTTTAGACATCACACCTTATTACACATCGATTCTTTTAAATACTCAAACTCATCTAAGAGTTCTGCATCTACTAAGCCGTTGCTGGTGCATACTTCTGCTGTTTCAGATGCTGTTGCTGCTGTTGTAGATGAACCATCATCAAGCAAAAATCAACACAATTTGGTACAAGCTGCAACTTTAAGTATTTGTAATTCAAAGTCAGTTACGTTACTTCCAACAGTTTTTATCAGTGTGAAAACGGGTCTGGGTACCTATATTAACTGCGAGGCTTTACTGGACAGTGGATCTGAATTATCATTTGCTACTGAAGCCTGCATACAAAAGCTACAGTTAACTAGAAAAAACGCCAGAATATCTTCATCAACAGCTGTTGTTTCAAAGGGACGTTCGGAACTAACAACCACATCGCGCTTTGATAAAAATGTGAAAATATGTTTTGAAGTTTTGATTTTATCAAAAATAACTTCTCAACTGCCGTCGTCTGAAATTAATTCAATTAATGTAGAAAAATTGCGGCAATTAGAAATCGCTGATCCGAGCTTTAACAAGCCAAACAACATCGACATTTTTATCGGAGCTGATCAATTTTTTAAAATTCTGTTACCCGAAAGAATGAAAATTGACGACGGCTCCCCAGTTAATGCCACTGTTAGTCTGATTGCTGAAACAAATGTAGACAATCTATAAAAAAAAATGGGAAATTGAGGAAGTTTTAACCGAACCAATTTTAACCGAGGAATAACAAAAATGTGAATCTCATTTTCAAAAAACTGTCACGCAGAATGCTGATGGTCGTTAAGTAGTTCGATTGCCATTTCGAGAACCAATAACGAAGTAAGGCAATTTAGAGTGGACAGCTACTTATGGAAAATTGTTTTAATCGTTTAATTGTATAATGAATTTATGGCTGAGTATTTGGAATTGAAACACATGGAATTAATTCCAAATGACTCGGTAAAGGATGCGTCTGGTAAATTCTACTTACCACATCATGGTGTACTAAAGGAATCCAGCACAACTACTAAAATGAAAATAGTTTTTGATGGATCAGTTAGTATAAAGGACGGAGCTTCTCTAAACGATCAGTTGATGGTTGGTCCAACTATTCAAGAAGGAATTATTTCGATCATACAACGATGTAGGAAGTACGTGGTAGTATTCATAGTGGAGAAAATGTTTGGACAAATTTTGGTGCACAAAGATGATCAAAATTTTCAAAGAATTGTTTGGAGAAGTGATCCATCTGAATCAATAAACCATTATAGATTGTGTACTGTAACATATGGTACTGGATGTGCTCCATTTTTGGCCACCCGGGTCTTAAAGAAGATCGCGGATGATTGTCAGGTACAATACCCAGATATTGCAAAAATCATACAACATGGTTTTTACGTCGATGATGTCATTTCAGGAGGTGATAGTCTTGAAGAAGTTCTTGAAATTCAACAAAATTTAAGATCAATCTTAGACTGTCATGGTTTTCACTTCAATTCAGACTTTCTTGATTCAATTCCTGAAGATGACAAAGAAATTAAAAACCTTTCATTGGATTCCGATTCATCAATTAAAGTTTTGGGAGTTGCCTGGAACCCAACTGAAGATAATTTTTCTTTAAGGTAAAATTGGATGAAACAGTATCTGGCACAAAGCGCTCTATTTTGTAAGAAGCAGCACGAATTTTTGACCCACTAGGTTGGCTATCACCAGTTATAATTAGAGTAAAAATATTTTTTCAACAGCTTTGGTTACTTCAATTAAACGGGGATGATAAACTGCCTGATGGTCTCCTAAATCATTAGTCTGAACTAAGAGAAGATCTACGTCTTCTAGAAGATATCAAGGTACCGCGATGGTAAGGATTGAATAAAAATGAAGTCATAAAAAAATATGGGTTTTGTGACGCTTCTGAAGCTGGCTATGGTGCTGTTGTCTATTGCCGTATTGAAAAGTCAACGTCTGCTGAAACTTTTGTAAAATTATTGGTGTCCAAAACAAAAGTATCACCAATAAAACAACAGTCAATTCCGCGACTATTGTTGGTTCGACTTATAAAGTCTACAATAGAGTCAATGGAGTTCAATAATCCCAAGGTTCAATAATCCCAAGAAAACCTTTGTTGCAAACAGAACATCCGAGATATTTCAAGATCTTCCAAAATCTAATTGCCAACATGTTCGATCGAGTGAAAATCTGGCTGATTATGCGTCGCGTGGTATCAGCTCAGCGGAGCTTATTAATCGCGGTCAGTGGTGGCATGGGCCGGCTTGGCTGGTCAAATCTAAAGACAATTGGCCCATTCAAAGTACTAAAACTGAAAGTCAAGAAATTATTGAAGAAAAATTACCTGAAGTTTTTTCGTATCAAATATTCAACGCATCTGAAATTATTGATGATCTTTTATCTAGAATTTCAAAATTTAATAAACATTTTGGCTTGGGTATTTAGATTTAAGTTGAGATGTCAACGAAAGATTATTGGTAAACCAGTTTTATCCACAGAAGAGATTGAAAACGTAAAGTCTAAGATTATCAAAGTAATTCAACAATCAATTTATGCTGATGAACTTCAGTCTTTAAAACAAGGGCTTGCTGTGAAATCTTCAAGTAAACTCAAAAACCTGAATCCATTCATAGATGACAACGATCTTATTAGAGTTGGTGACCGCTTGGACAATTCTATGGCTAAATTTAAAACCAAGTATCCATTACTTTTACCGGGTAATCATGAGTTTACAAGAAAAATTGTAATTCATTTGCATAGATATAACTTGCATGCTGGACCTACGCTGCTTTTGGCTATTTCAAGAGAAAATTACTGGATCATTGGGGCCCGTTATTTAATACGACAAGTTTCCCCACTCCTGCGTAGAATTCTCCAGATATAGAGCTCAAAAAAAAAACTAGAACTAACGGGTAATCTTCCAGATTACAAAAGAGTCGCGGTCAAAAAACTTATAAAGGATACATTGCTCTGTTTGTGTGTATGAGCACTAAGGCTGTTCATATAGAAGTAGTTGCCGATCTAACAATAGAAACATTTATTGCTGCTTTTTGACGTTTTTTCGCTAGAAGAAGAAATTGTACTGATATATACAGCGATAATGGGTCCAACTTTATTGGGGCCAAAAAACATTTCGTCAATTTATTTAATTTCTTGAAACAAAACGCTAATGAAATTTCAAATTCTCTTCTATTAGATCAAACAACTTGGCACTTCATTCCACCATTAGCTCCACAGTTTGGAGGCCTATGGGAAGTCTGCAAAGTACCATTTAAATCGAGTTTTGGGTTCAACTGTACTAACCTATGAAGAAATGTGCACATTATTATGCCAAATTGAAGCTATATTAAACAGCCGTCCTCTATGCGCAATCAGGGATGGAGACACTAATATTCTGACACCATCACATTTTCTTATTGGGTATAAAAAAGCAATGATTCTTGATATTGATTTAAGAGCAATCAAGGATTGTTACCTATCGCGGTGGCAGTTATTACAAAAACTTACACAACATTTCTGGAATCGATGGCACAATGAATATATGACGTTATTACCAGCAAGAAACAAATGGTTCTGGAAACAAGATAATTCAAAAATTGATGATCTTGTTTTAATCAAGGAGGAGAATAGACAACCATCCAGGTGGGCACTTGGGCGAACAACCAAGTTACATCGTGGTAAAGACAATTTGGTGAGAGTAGTTAGCATCAAGGGGGCTAATGGGATCTTTAAACGTCCAATTCATAAAATTTGCATAATGCCTTGCTCATTTGTTGAAAATAGTGACTCAAGGCGGGCGGGATGTTCAGAATCTACTTAAGTTTAAATTGTTACAAACCACTGACATCTAAATATTTTCATTAAATTTATATTATATATAATTAAATATGTTTATATACATAGTTACACACACACATATTCATAACATGTTTTAAATTGTTAAATTACCAAATAACATTTTTTGAAAAAAGTAATCATTAGTCTCGCAGAAATTGTTTAATTCGGTTTTATCCATCAATTGTTCAACTTAAAAATTAATAAATTATAAATTCTTTTCATAGACTAAGAGCCCGCGACGGCCAGGCCTTGGTTATTTTATAAAAGCTGAAAGTTTTTCTGCGCATACCCCCTACTGAGGTAGGAACGATTAGCGACATATGAAGTTTGGATCATGGTGGCTTTGGCAGGGAGCAGGTACCAAAAGGGGCCTTCAAAGTTTCGTCAAAGTATATAAGGTAATTCTTTTAGAAGTCACGTCACCCATTGCCAGACACTTACTATCGTGGTAGCCCCCTGCCAGACACCCTTAAACATTATCAATTTCTTAAAGTTTAAGGGTGTGGGGGCAGGGTGTTACAACGATAGTAAATTTCTGACAATGGGTGACGTGACTTCTTTCACTATCCCGAAGAATATAGAAAAAAACTTACCTTTTATACTTTCACGAAACTTTGGAGGCCCCTTTGTTACCTGCTCCCTGCCAAAGCCACCATGATCCAAACTTCATGTATCGCTAATCGCTCCTACCTGAGTAGGGGGTATGTGCAGAAAAACTTTCAGCTTTTATAAAATAACGAAGGTCTGGCCGTCGCGGGCTCTCGGTCTCACATCACATTTTGATAAAATAAAAGTCACATTTTGATAAAATAAAAGTTTTAGTTTTTTATTTGTTCAAAAAACAAGTGCTTTTACTTAACATTACTGGGTGGTAGTTTAAAAAAATTTTTTTGGAAGAAATTTACAATTTTGCTCTCGCTGCCGCTTTCATCGCTGCCCAAAACTAAAAACCATGTCCTCATAAAAGTTTTTTGACGAAAAATATATCAAAATCCTTAACCCAGACCGAAGTCTTGATATCTCAGAGCTGTGAGATTTCAGCCCCTCCATATTTTATATTATAAGTATCAACAAAAATGTTTGATATTATCACAGTTTTTTTTTACAAAAATCTACATTTATAGGTACATTATTCAAATAAAATCTAATCAAAATTGTAACGGCTTTTGTTGGTTTATCTACGCTCGCTCGTTCATTCATAAATACAAATATGTTATTTAACAACCTGATTGTGTTTATTTGGCCAAGTGTTTCTTTCATGTAATTGTATATGATATGCAATATTTTTAACCTTAGTACACTGAACAATTTTATATCGCAAACATTATATCAACATAAATATTTTTATTTTTTTTTTAAATAAATAGAAACAATTATAATTATTATAAATATAAACTTTTTTTAACTTCATAGCGAATTCGCGGTTGTGCACAGTTGTTTTAAGAACGAGCAGTCCAGTGTATAAAAGAAACACACACAAAACAACTACTACAGCGTTGATTAATTAATATTTATATTTTCTTTTGGTAATTTATTTTTGGCCACCTTGTTTGTGTATTCATATCAACAATGTCATCCGCCGACGGGAATGATGACACAAAAACAAGTGCAAACAGCAGTAATTCAAAACAAGGAATACTCAATATTAGTCAAATAAAATTACCAACGTTTTGGCACCACCAGGTGAAAGCATGGTTTCTAATTGGCAAAACAACGTTTAAGACAAACAAAATAAACAAAGACATATTAATAAATTTAGTGCAGTATTAACTGCTCTGCCGCCAGATGTTGTTGTTAACATCATGGACGTAATAAAAACTTCCGCCACAGCAACAAGCCAATATGAGTTTCTAAAAAAGGTACTTACAGAGTGAAATCTCTTAGCGCAAAGCGCTTAGATAAACTACTGTCAAGTCTCCAAGAAATGGGAGATGCAAGTCCTTCAGAATTTTATCGCTAGATTAAAGCAGAATCTGGTGATTCATCATTGGTCAATAAAGACCTCATCAAACACCTATGGCTGAAACGCTTGCCGACACTTCTAAGATCATCTGCTCACGGGGCAGACAAGGATATTTATGAAATCCTTCCCATTGCCGATAAAATCCAAGAAGTTGCTCAACCCACTTCATCCTCAATTTCTGCAGCATCGCAGTCAAAATCCCATAGCAAGGCAACTTAGAGTGACAGGGATAACGACCTTGATAATCTCAAGGCTCGACTCGAACATCACCTCAACAAATGCACTGACAATCTCTACAACCGATTGTCTCGTCAAGACTTAGGTAACAGAAGCCGTCCGATGTTCGATGCTGTTCTGATGAACCGATGTTCTTTTAGATCACGAGATATCTGTTACTATCACAGCAAATTTGGCAATAAAGCACGTAAATATTTACAACCTTGTAAATACAAACCAGATGCAACAACTTCGCATTCTAAGGACTCTGGAAATTACTAAGTCCCACTGTTACTACGGCTAACAGTAGGATCTACAATTCACGCCGTCTTTTTGTTAGGGACGATGAAAACTTTTTACAATTTTTAATCGATAGTGGTGCTGAAGTCTTAGTACTACCCCATTCTCCATTTCCACACGGCAATAAAAATCTCATTCAAATGCTAACTGCTGTTAACGGTACAGCGATTCCAACATATTGTACTAAACTGTTGAAACTGAACATCGGACTTCGGCGTACATTAACACCCACTTTCATACTGGCAGATGTTAACAGGCCTATAATAAGTGCTGATTTCCTCAAGAAGTATGACATTTTGGTCGACCTCAAAAATCGGAAGTTAATCGATTGAAAAACATCTCTTCATGTGAATGCAATTATCACTAATTGTAATACACCTACACCTTTACATTTCAACGTCGACAATCAATTCGGCACTCTCCTGAAAAATTTTTCGTCACTTACCGAGGCACCCAACTATGGCCTCCCAATTATGCACAATGTAAAGCATTACGTATCGAATAATGGAAGATATCCGTCCATTAATCTTAAATGTTTGGACCCGACGAAACTTAAAGCTGCTAAGACCAAATTTAAGCACATGGTGGAACTAGGTATTTGTCGTCCTTCTAATTCCCAGTCTCCTAACCTTTACACATGGTTCAGAAAAAGGACAAAGACTGACGACCTTGTGGAGACTACAGACAGCTTATTGATGCTACTATTCCGGATAGATATCCCATCCCAATATACAAAATTTTTCCTAGCAACTAGCAGGATGCAAATTTTTTCCAAATAGATGAAGAGCTTATCACCAGATATCTATGGCAGATGAGGATATTTACAAAACAGCTATAACTACACCTTTTAAAGGTGTTCGAGTTCACTCGTATGCCTTATGGCTTACGAAACTCAGTACAGAAATTCCAGCGCTTCATCAACGAAGTTACAAAGGAACTGGATTTCGTCTTCGTCTATATAGATAAAATCCTCATAGCTAGCCGCTCCGAAGCATAACATCTTTTGCACTTGAAGAAACTTTTCACTCACCTAACCGAATATGGTATCATTATAAAAGGTTCAAAATGCATCTTCGGCCAAAAATCACTTGATTTTTTAAGCCACTTTATTTCGGAAAATGGCATACTCCCATCGAAAGATAGAGTCACTACCATCTCCAAATTTCAAGCTCCAACATCAATCCGCCAAATACAGCAATTAGTAGGTATGGTGAGTTATTATCACTGCTTCATACCACGTTTAGCTGAATTGTTTGCTCCTATTTACGGGCATTTGGCATCACTGATTAAAAAAGGCAAGAACAAATCGAAATTTTCTTGGCCAGAAGACTTTAACGAGTCCTTCACGAAGGTCAAAGAATTCTCTTGCCGCCGCTACTCTCTTAGCACATCCGTTGGACAACACACAGTTCAACATAACATCAGATGCTTTGAACACTGCAGTCAAAGCTGTACTACAACAGTACAACAATGGATGTTGGGAGCCACTTGGTTTTTTATCAAGGAAACTCACTCCTACTGAAGCTAAATATTCCGCGTTCGATAGAGAGCTATTAGCAATCTTTCTCGCTATTAAACCTTTTTGCTATTTTGTCGAAAATTATTTTTATCAATAAAATGCTCAATAAATTATTTTGGTGGCCATTTTTTCATAAAAATTATTTTGGTGGCCATGATTTTTTTTCGTCTATAAATTTTGTTTATTCCTTAAGGATGTAAAAAGATGGTAAGATTGAATTTCAATTTAAATTTAGAAATATATTTAAATATCGATTTTTTCTATTTTATTATTATATTAAAAATTTGTTTTTCTACTACCCAACATAAAAAATTTACTTTCGATGTTTGTTTATTGAATCGAAAACTTCTTTTCCGTCACCGGTGATAAAAAAAACCTATACGAATTATTTTCGTACCTAGTGACGACAGTAATTTTTTAAAAGCCATCTATTTTCTAATTTCTTAACTAGAATAAACCATCCTAGAATACCCGTTATAACAATCAATTGATTGAATTAAATAATTTTGTTAGTGTTAATTTGTAGTCTGTTTGGAGGATGACGTAATTTATTTTTGAATTATTTACGGACAATTTACATTAAAATTGTAAAAATAATAATAGTTAAATATATAATAATCATATATTCTTTTTAAATAGTATGATAAAAAACAGTTGGTGTTAAGATATTTTTAAAAAATATTATTTCTTCTTTATTATTTAACACAAATGAAAAAAAAAATTATTTTACGTAAAATAATTTAAGTTGTGTTAAAATATATCAAGAATTCACGTAACGTCATACCCATTCAAAAACTGATATTTTTATTTTAGAAATATGAATTTGATTTTGTTTATGACAAAGTACAAACCGTCTTTAGTTATAAGCCTACTAAACGCGAAATTCAAAAAACAACAAACCTTCAAAGATGTGTTATTTAATGATTTTAAGAACTTTATAGAGTAAATAGAATAATAATATACGATTTTGTAGTGTAAATAGAATAAAAATATAACATCATGAATAACTATATGTATGGATATGTAAAAATTCACGAAAAAAACAATAAGGCTTGTAATTAAAGACAGTTTATGACATAAAAATTGTATAATTTATTCATATTGAGTGATCTATTTTTTAATAGCAGGAATATAAATACACATATACAATTTTAATTTGTAACAGTGTATGTTTTAAAATGTGAATTGTATGTAATTATAAATGAAAATGTTTAATAATTAATAATTTTTAAAAAAGTAGTACAAAAAGTACAGTCTTCTACTCGCCGAAAATCATATTTTGAATCTCGCGACCATTACCCACCTCGGCTATCGCCTCGGCTGGTAAACTGGCCTCTCGTTTCAAAATATGTTGTTTTCGGCATTGTTGAAGAATATACTATTTATATAGCAGATGAAAATTAAAATTTTTTTATTTCACTTTCGTATAATAATGCTTCGAATATGGTTTGAAAAAGAAACTAACAGAAAAAAGATAATTATCACTTTTAAACTAAGATCTACACACTGTAGAAGTCCACAGCATCTTTATAAAAGACATTTAAGAAATAATAATTTAAGTGAATGTGGTGAAGAAGGATCATTGGATCACATGATACTTTTTTGAGACAGGAGAAGATATGAAAATAAAATTGTACTTAAAAAATATTAAATTATAGCTTTACTTTTCCGATTAACTTAAAATTTATAATGAATAATCCCTATGGTGAATTAACTAAATTAGTTATTAATCATATTTTAGAAACAAATATTGAAGAGTAAATTAAAATTATTGTATTAATAATAAGAATAAATCTGGCCAAAGACTTTTGGTCTTAGGTTCTTAATGAGAAAAAAAATGTTTCGACCTTACACCATCCATCCGTGAAAACGTAATTCATAACAAATTAAAACCAAATACTACAAGCTAACTCAACCATCAATTATGAAGTCGATTAAAATATCTACCCCTACACCTACCATTTACTTTTCGATTCACCTGAAATGGATACGCAGGACTTACTTCCAGTTTTTAATTTTTTTTTCTAAACTTTAACAGTATTGAATTAAAATTAAAACCAAAGTAAAATAGATGAAGCAAATCTAAGTAGAAATTGAAATTGTATTTTAAATTCATTTCACCTTTAATCAAATTAATTTTCAATCCAATCAAAGTTAAAAGCCTGAAAAGTTTGTTATCAGAAAAAAAAATTAAAAGCAATAAAAAGAAAACAGAATAAACGAGAAAACTGTGTGGTTTTTTGGTGTTGAAACGATAAATGGCAGATTGAAGCATAGAATAAGATAGAAAAATTCAATAAAAATGTAATTAGTATTTAATTAATTGATAACAATTTTTATTGCATGTTCTTTAATTAAAAATTAATATTAAATGATAGTAAGGAGCTGATTAGGAATTTTTTGTTTAACTGTCTGAAGAAGGAAATCTTTTTGTTTTATATATGTTGTGGAAAACTATAACTAAAATATTTAGGCTTTTTACATTTCAGTAAAACTGGGATTGAAAAATTTGTATAGCGAAAAAATGAACTTACACTACGGTTTTATTTTTGACACTCTATCTGACATTCTTTTATTCTTATATAATGAAACGTTTGATCTCGTTTGAATCTTCGAGTCTATGTTCCTAATTTAAGATTCTGTAGGAATTACTTCTAAAAGTTAAGTTTAACAATGTAATGGAGCTGTTGTTCAAACTTCGTAATTTGGAGTCGCACTACTCTCTCCCGCGCATTAAATTTACATTAATAAGAACTTTCTAATTTAATTTCACCCTTTTCCAACACAATTTCTTGAACTCCGTTCGTAATCTTCTATTTTACAGAATTTATTTTCAAGTTTGTTATGTGTTAGTTGTGGAAACTCTTTAGTGGGTGCAAGACTTAACGAAAGAAAATACCCAAGAAACAAACTTATCGTTTTGTTATTGTTTGTAAACGGCCGTTAATATATGATAAATAGATGCCGGCAGATAGCTTCTCTCTCTTAGTCTTGAATTATTATCCGATTTAAATGATATTCGATGTATCAAAAAGAAAAACTTATATTGATTTGGTGTAAAGCGTGGAAAGAAAAGAATGGAAATTCTTATTCACGTTATGTTTTTCGTTCTTAAAAAAATTAAAATTAGCCATTAAAAAAAGTGCTACGTGGATTTAAAAATAGTTTTAATGTAGGATAGATAATCAAATCCACAGAAAAAAAAAATAATTTATATGTTTGTAACCTAATTTATTGAATTGTCTTTGTGAGTCCAAAAATAAAATAGATTGTATTTGTGTGCATGCAAATTATTTGACATATTTAGTGAAACAAAATAAAACAAAAATTTTGATCATATGTTTGCGTTCTAACTTAATTAATTTATTTTTAATCAAAAAGAATGATTATATGTTTGTGTTCTAACTAGAGCATTCAGTTATTCGACATTTTGAGTTATGCGAATATCGAATAACTTTTTCTTTAAATATCCGAATATTCGGTTAGTTTTCGAATAGTAAAAGAAGTACTAAGAACTTTGAATAAAATCAAACAGGTTTAACATATTATGCATTTTATTTTATTTATTTTCTTGAAATATGCATTTAAACAAGAGAAGTGCGTTTAGATGTTTAAATTTTAGGCTACATCTTATTTCAGATATCCCGCCGTAGAGAAACCTCTTTCAGTTTTTGTTGAAGTGGGGCTAATAGTCAATAGAGCATTATTCAAATTGTCTAATTTATCTGTTCTTGTTTTGAACGAGAGTAAATAACAAAAATGTTTTTTTAAAATATTAACCGCGATTTTCATTACCACTGTTACTGTATCTCATGTCGTGGAATCAGTAATTGAGCTAATCTCTGGTTGCAGCTTTTGTTGCAATATATTTTTACTTTGATTGTTGACTGCAAGTGCGTCAACGATGGTTATTACTGTTTTCATCGCTAGGATCTGGTACATCTTTGAAGGCTGAGGAGGCGAGAAAGGAAAGTTTTCACAGCAGTAATTTTCTTTGCGTAATTATCTGTCGTTGGTACAATTTTGAGTATCAGAACTTTCAGGTGGAACAGATCATAATTTGATTTTCACATATAAGTCTCAAATTTATAAATTTCTAAACAGATTAAATCTGATCCTAGTCTTGTTTGGGATTATAGAACTGTAGATTGGCAGGGGCTTACAGATATGTTTAATTGATTAATTTCTAATTTTTCAAAAATAATTCACGTGGTTATGGGCAAGTTTATTCCAATTGATCGTTCCGAAAACTGATATATGGGTTTAGAGGACATATAAAAATGGAATAAATACAAATAGAAAGAAATGTATGTATAAAACTAATAGATGCAAAGAAATATCCATTTATTTCGAAAAAAGCTACTAAATTTACTGATCAACCCAGGTCATCCTCAAAACTTTAAAATTAGCACTCAAATAATCCTCAAAGAAAATTTATCAATAAGTACTACGAACAAGAGCAAGAGCACAGGATTACGAATAATATTGAAGAAACGATTGAAACCAAAAGTGTATGCTCCGCAGTTTTTCTTGATGTTGCTCAAGCTTTTGATAAAGTTTGCATCATGGCTAAAAGCATAAATTGCATAGAGATCTGCTCAAACAGTTTTATGAAATTTTAAACTCTTATCTGGATGACCGTCACTTTAGAGTCAAATATGATCAAAGTTATTCAACACTGGAAAAGATTAATGCAGGAGTTCCACATGGTAATGTCTTAGGACCGGTACTATACCTGCTATATACAAGATATTTGGCTGGCCGAAGCAAAACATCTATTGCAACCTTTGCAGATGAAACCGCAATTTTCACCACCGGAAAAACCGTAGAAGAAGCAACTAGCAAACTGCAATACGCTACTAATAAAATCCACAACTGTACAAAAAGATTGCAAATTAAGCTGAATGAAATAAAATCCTCTCATGTTAACATCACGAACCAAAAAGTAAGTTAAATGCCTCTGAAAATCAACTCAACACAAGTTGCTTATGCAAACTGTTATGTAGACTGGAGTATGATAACATAGAGCGGTAAAGTTCCAGATTCATCTAATGTCTGTTTTCGCATAAATCACAACTTTGCTTACCACGTGTAGTTCCTAATAGTTTCTCGTTCATTCACAATCTAAAGTCCTATTTTCATATAGTTTCCGTTACACAAATTTGTCCTTAGCATAAAACAATTAACAATAATATTTCCTAAACAATATCCTATTATTGGTTCACACTGAGTTTTCACGAGCGTTATTTCACCATACTACATAAATTTGAATTCTCCGGACCTTAACCGTAGTTGCTCTAAATGTTTTCAAACCTCAAACCTCTGTGCATATTTGTCCAATCGTTTTATTATCTAACAATTGTTATCCTACAATCCGTGTAGCCATTGTCTTCAAAACGTATTATATTTCGTATATAAGTATTTTTATCAATTTCGTTTTCCGTTATAAATCTAAATTTTACTGTAAGCTATTGTTTCATAATACATAAACATCAACAAATCGGTTAAACTTACGTTTAACCCATCCTAATATATTAATATTTCTTCCCAATGCGTTGGAAATAACTTATTTCGTGAAATCATCTTACCATTTTATGTATTACAAAATAACAATCAGTATTTTTTTACGGAAAATGTATTAACATTACCCCTTCAAAAAAAATCTTTGTAGCTCAGTTTTCGATATTAAATTACTATATAAGAGATGAATATATCGTCTTTTGTCTCTCTTAGTCTGTTAGCACAATTTTGGTGAACAGCTGTTCGGTTATTCTTGTTTTTAAATGACAGATCGAACAATGGATATCAACGCCTGATGAATTTGACAAGAATTTCGACGATTTTTTTATTTTATAACCTGTGGATGTCAACTTAATGTTTTGTTAGTGAATGCTGATTCATAGTTGGTATTAATTGAATATAGTAGTGCACAGTTTATCCTGTTTATTGTTATAACACCAATTAGGGAAATCCAAGGAATGATTAAAACCATGCATATGTGTTTGTACCGCAAAACTGACCTTGAAGAGGTCTAATCTTCCGCTGTGATATTGTGAATAAAAAAATATTAGTAAGCTTTTTGTTAATGATTGAAAATTTGTGCCAAAATAATTGATCTTGAGTACGCGTTTTTTTTTTCATTGCACTATTACTTTATTAATAGTGTAGATAGTTCACATCAAAATTAAAAGAAAAAAAAAATTAGTTAAACGAAAAGAATTTCTGATATGTGTTTGTGCCGTCCTTAGGACAATTTAACTGTTCAATAGATTATAAGTGTAACCACCTACTGCATGTCTATTTTTGATACAAAAGAAAGCAATTTTGAGAATCGAATCAGTTTTTTTTTGTTAAGAATTAAGATAGTTAACTGATAGTGAAATAAGCCACGAATTTTTATATGAAGGTTCAACTTAAAGCAATAAGAAATAAGGAATTATATTTATTCTTACTTGATCAACCTATATCGGGATTGAATATTTTGATCGAAATTGATAAAAATTGGAAGTTAACCAAATATGCTATTAACGCAATAAGGCTTATTGAACAAATGATTATTATGTAATGTGCCATCCGATTAGTTGTATATGCGTAGTATTCAAATTATAAATTAAACAACGAAGTTACATATCTATTTGCTGTGTTTTTTATTTGCAATTTTTCACCGTTGTGTTATATGACCCAAGATTAAATGATACATACAGTGATGATGTGTTAAACGGGAATTGAAGGATTGGAAAGGGGGATCTAACCAGGAGGTGAGTTGCATAATTTTTAATATATATAGGTGTAAATCTGTATGAGTGCTCGAGCGTGTTGGTATGTGGATGCATATATGTTGAGTCAATGTCGGGATTATACTTCATTTACATTACCATGTGGGCGAAGGTCAAAGCGGTATTACAAACGGTATAAAAAGGTCAACGTTATAACTTGACATTTCGCGCGAAAAATAAACTGACAATTAGCTATCCAATTTGTGTAAAAACTAGCTAAATATAATGAAAAGTAGTATATGCCGCAAATGCAAATAACAAGTTATTTGAGGGTATGCTAGGTTATGAAAATGTTAAAATTATTTACAAATATTCTAGTCACAATTCGACGAACGGTTGAATTATTTTTCAGTTCAAATATATTAATTGTAATTTCGTAGTTTTATTTTCCTTTGTGCCGATGTTGCTATACGCATCTAACAAGTTTGTTTATGGTCACTCTCCAAAAAAGGTCACGATGTGCATATATACCAAGAAATCGATTCTGTTGGTGATCTTTTACCAATTATATAAGAACTTGGCGGAAGTATTTGATCATTTTGCTTATCCAGGACTTATGTTCATACCAACAATCTATTTCAACCTAAGAGATGGATTGGGATTATTTGAATAGACAAAAAAGGAAGGAAAAGTAAACAATTACGCAATTGATGTTGTAACTGTTAGACAACTTATTAAGGGATAAACAAAAATTCATGGTTTGTTGAATAGTGCTACTTTCGTTTCAAAAATAAAATCAACATATTTCTTTTGTGGGAATCCATAATTTTCGAAATCCTTATTTTCCAATTGAGTAACCCTAGATTATTTTGCGCATGTACAATATGTATGTGTGATTGCATGAGGAGTGTGAGTGTGAGATTATGTGGGTGAATGTGGAGGTTGAACGTGCTGAACGCGGTTCTTTCGCAACAGGGGTCGCCAGAGTCTCAATTTTTCATTCGTATTGTTTCCATTTCTGGTTATTCACGTAATTTGCGTACATTTCAGTATTTGTGTTGAAGCAGCAGGTATTAAACTATCAAATACACTATGGCTGAGCTTTAGTCGTTACGGCGTTAATAATCTCTAGGTATGCAGCCTGCTATGCCACTTCATTGGTTCGCCAATGGAAAAACTCTTCATTACAAAACACAGAAAAATATCTAGGCATGACTCTGGATGCTAAACTGAGATGCAAAGAACATGTTAAAAAGAAAAAAAGAACTGAATTTGAAATTTAGGAAGATGTACTGGTTACTTGGTAGAAACTCAGTACTATCTATTCAAAACAAACTGCTTCTGTATCGTTAAATACTGAAACCAGTCTGGAGCTGTACTAAGAAAACGAACGCGAAGATCATCCAAAACTAACATCCAAAATAATCTTTTTCCAAAACAAAGTGCTGCTTTCCAAAACATTTAAAACCAGCAAAAAATCTGATTTTTTTCGTGAAAAATGGCTGCGTGTAGTACTTCGAAAAATCATGATTTTTATCATGTTTTCTCGACTGAGCACTAGGTTTATTAGTCAACCCCATCAACACTTTGCTATGACAATTTATTGGAAAACTTAGTCGCCGACACCGTCAACAATTTGCTAAAACTATTTATTGGAAAACTCATTGGTCAACACTATTAACCACTTGCTATGACGATTTATTGGAAAACGTAGTGGACACAATCAACGATTTGTTTTAACTTTTTAGTGGGAAGTTTATTGGTCATCATTATCAAAAATTTGTGCTAACCATTTTATGGGTCGATATCGACCACCATATATTAATACTTTGCCAAACCAACCATGTATTTATATATGGGAAGATGTATATTATTATTGGGAAGATTGTAATGAGTTTATAAGAGAACGATAATAAATCAGTTGTTAAATAGACATCATCGTGTTAACAATAAATAATACATGGCGCAGTTGATCTTGAGTAATTTAAAAAAAAATTAAATTTTAGTTAAAAAAAAAAATTCTAATAAATAATTAGTGATATGAATAATTTCAAAAAATTAAAATATATGTTTGAATTTTATGATATTACTGTAAAATGCATAAAATTTTGCAATAAACTTTTTTTTAATGGGTGTTAAAAAAGTTAAAGATCGTAAAGAAGGACTTAAGTTACCGCGAGGCAGGCCACCAAAACAACTTGTAATTAGAGAAAAAGTGATAAATCAAGAGATGGAGTTTTTAAGAAAAGTAGAAGAACTAAAATTGGAGGGTAACTTAGCTGAAAACTGGCGAATTTTTAAACAAAGTTATGAAATTTTTGCGACCGCCATTGAAATTAAAAAAAAACCTGAAGTTGTACAGGTAGCCATTTTTTTGAACTCAATTGGAAAAGATGCGGTGGAAATATTTAATTCTTTTTCATTAAGTGATACAGAAAGAAAGAGCTATCAAAACGTTTTCGATTCATTTGAAAATTTTTGTGTTCCAAAAACAAATGAAGTGTATCAAAGTTATTTGTTTTTCAATAGAAATCAAGAACAGGGTGAACCAATTGATATGTTTTTAGTTGATATTAAAAAAATGGTAAAAACGTGTGGGTTTGGCAGTACTACCATAGAAAACAGGATGGTACGTGACAGAATTGTACTTGGAGTAGCAGACAAAATACTACAAAAAAGGTTTTTGGAAACAGAGGAACTAGATGTGAACAAAGCGGTTGAAATGGCGAGGTCAAATGAAATCATCAAAGAACAGACAAGCGAAATGCAGAAACAATGTTCCAGTTCATCAGTATACCAGATTTCTTCAGATAAGTATACCTCAAACTTAAATAAAAATCATATAATGAAGCACCCTTTGAATCAAATTAGAGATCAAAAAAATAATTCAATTAGCCCGTCAAACAATTTTAACATTTGGGCTTGTAAAATGTATGATTTGCGTCCTTGTGTATGAGACAAGCGCAGTACGACACAAGTCATTAAGAAGTACATACACAATGCATTAAACCCCTTAGCGCAAGCGCTTGTACCGACGGTGTACAATCTCTTGCGTATGAGCACCGAACAGGCGCAAAGGATTGATTAAAGACAGCCTCAAAAGTGTGTTTAATATCTATTCTGTTTAGCACTGACGGTGTACAGTATCTTGCGCATGAGCACAGCACAAGCTCAAAGGAATGTTTATGGTCAGTCTCAAAAGTATGTTAAATGTCCATGTCACTTGCACTGATGGCGTACAAATTCTTGCGTATGAGCACAGAACAGGCGCAAATGATTGATTATAGACAGCCTCAAAAGTGTGTTTAATATCCATCCCTTTTAGCACTGACGGTGTACAGTATCTTGCGCTTGAGTACAGAACAAGCTCATAGCAATGCTTATGGGCAGCCTCAAATGTACGTTGCATATCCATTTCACTTGCACCGATGGTTTAAAACCCTTTGCGTATGGGCACAGAACAAGCTTAAAATAGTGCTTATAGGCAGCCTCAAATGTGTGTTAACAAGCACATCTGGACTTGTTGTGCAATAAAAATAACAATGTTGCATATACGTGTTATAAAGTGAATGAAAAAACTAGACAAGAAGATGTAACACATATTTAAAATATCCTCCCCATTTGAGTATGAGTTATGTAAACATTTATTTGAAAAAAAAACGTAATATAAAACGTGAAGAATAAATCACTTCAAAATCAATATTCCAACTGCCTAAGCAAATTTGGTAATCGTACGAGTCGAATTGTAAATAACGACATGTGTATGTTAACCCAAACTGACTTATTTTTTTATTATTTGATGAGTGCGAGCGCGGTTCATGCACGGAACATGCACAAAAACTTGTATAGCTCATTACTCTTACATGAACAACTTGTAATACCTAATCATTAATTTTTTTCAGTATAACGGCGAACGTGGACCATGCTCAAAACACACATAGTTACATATGTTTTGTGTGTACAATACTAATTTATATCATGCCTTTCGGTAAGGAAGAACGCGGCTCATCCGCAGGCACATGCAACAAATAATTCATTCTGTTGTTACATTACTAATTTATGTTAGGTAGGGACGAGCGCCAGCCGTGCCCAAAACATACACACAAACTTGTATCATTATTTTTAACTGAAAAATTTGTTATTCTTGTATATATTTTCTTTATTATATAGCGACGAACGCGGTTCATGCTCAAAACACCCACAATAACACATGTTTTGTGTTAACAATAATAATTTATTTATATTTAGATTTTAGTAATTTATGTATTTCCTTTGTTTTGGTAAGGGAGAACACCGACCATGCCCAGAACAGGCAAACAAAAATGTATTTTTGTATGTTTATAATCCAAAAAATTGTTTTTATAACCAAAAATTGCAGGTTTGCCACGCGACATGCACAAGGCATACAGAAAAGATCAAACTTCTGTGGTTGCTAAGTACTTGTACTGTGTTTGAGAACAACCGACAAGAAAAGGATATGCAAAAGCGCTTGTAGAAAATTTGAAAAGTTATATTTTTTGTGTACGTAAAACAGGCGCAAGATAAAATATTGGGCGTATTTGCGCTTGTTAAACAGACGCGGTTTGTTTGACGGGTAGTGTTCAAAATAACGTTCCTCATGTTTCAAAGTATAGTGAACGATTTAATTATAATTTCAATGAAAACAATAATAATTATAACCATGATAATAAACATAAATATGATATAAATTATACTACTAATATACCAAACCAGTCTCGTTTTAGATCAAATAATTCTAGTCGTCTGAATCAAGAATTTAATACAAACAAAAGAATTATCAGATGTCAATCTTGTGAGAGAAATCATTCAACTGGCAACTGTCCTGCTTTTGGCAAAAGATGCAACAATTGTGGTATGTTCAATCATTTTGCTATAGTTTGTGGTTTAGTTAAACAAATTCGGGAATTAAAAATAGACATTGATAGTGATGATGAAGATTTTGTGATCAATGAATTGAAAGATATTGATTTAATTTGTAAAAATCATAAAGCATGGTACCAAATCATTCGCATTCAAGACAAGTTTATCCAATTTAAATTAGACACTGGGGCAGAAGTAAACGTGTTACCGTTTCGTTTTATAAAAGATTTAAGTAATATAGTTATTGATAGTAGTAGTATTAAACTTGAAGCATATGGTGGTTTTGAATTAAAAACGAATGGCATAACTGAATTAGTGTGTATGGTAAACAATGATATTTCAACACAAAAATTTGTTGTGGTTGATACAGATACACTGCCAGTGATGGGTTTAACTGGTTGTGTAGAGTTAAATTTAGTTAAAAGAATAAATGCAATACAAGGGAATTGTAATAAAACGCAATTTATTTCAGATAATGAAGATTTGTTTCAAGGATTAGGGTGTTTTGTTGATAGTTACGATATAACGTTAAAAGAAAATGCACAACCAACGGTTAAGCCGGCACATAAGATTCCTTTGTCGATTCGGGATGCGGTAAAGGATCAGTTAAAAAAGATGGTTGATAAAGGAGTAATTGTGAAAGTAAATGAAGCGTCTGATTGGGTGTCGAATTTAATTATTGTTGAAAAAAAAAAATAAACAATTACGTTTATGTTTAGATCCAAGTGATTTAAATGCTTCCATCAAAGAAGAAACGTATTCTTTACCCATTTTTGAAGATATTTTAAGTAGACTAAATGGGAAAAAATATTTCACCGTTCTTGATTTAAAAGACGGTTATTGGCAAATCAAGTTAAGTGAAAAATCAAGTAAATTATGTACTTTTAGTACACCGTTCGGATGCTACAGATTTACACGTCTTCCGTTTGGTATAAAAACGGCACCGGAAATTTTTCAGAGGTGTAATGAAATAAATTTCGAGGGAATACAGGGTGTACACATTTATATGTACGATATACTAATAGCAGCAGAATCAAAAGAGGAACATACAAACATTTTACAACAGATTATTCAAAGAGCTAAAGAGAAAAACATTAAATTTAACAAAGACAAATTGCAATATTGTGAAGAGTCAGTCAGGTATTTAGGACACATAGTTTCAAATTTGGGTGTGGCATGTGATCCGGACAGAATGAAAGCCATTAATGATATACGTATTCCTAAAGATAAAACAGAATTGCAGAAAATGTTAGGAATGATAAATTATGTAAGAAGTTATATACCGAATTTAGCTGAAGTGTCATCACCCTTAAGACAACTTTTAAAGAAAAACATAATATTTGAATGGTTACCAATACATACAATTTGTCTGGATAATATTAAAAGACTAATAAGTAATGTACCAATTTTAAAAGTAATTGATGAAAAAGGTGAGTTAAAAATTCAAACTGATGCGTCAAAGGATGGTTTGGGATGTTGTTTAATGCAAGACAACAGACCCATTTGTTTTGCTTCGAGAAGCTTATCAGAGACCGAAAAGCGATATGCCCAAATAGAGAAAGAGTGTTTAGCGATTGTTTTTGCATGCCAAAAGTTTCATTTCTTTATATATGGTAAGCAAATCATTATTTAGACCGACCACAAACCATTATTAGGCATTATGGCAAAAAATATAAATAAAATCGTTAGTTCTCGACTTCAAAGAATGAAAATAAGATTATTTAAGTATAATTTCGAATTAAAATACTTACCAGGTAAATTTATGGTTATTGCGGATTTGTTATCAAGAAGTTACTTACAAAACAGTCATGAGATAGAAATAGAAGATCTCGATGAAGTAATACACACCGTTAATATAAGTGATGAAAAAAAAAAACATATTGAAACAAGCTACGGAAGATGACAATACTTTAAATGAACTTAAAAAAATGCTGAAAGAAGGGTGGCCAATTCGAAATGATAAAGCTAAAGATATTATCAAATTTTACTGGAAGTTTAAAAATGATTTGATGATCGAAGATGATTTATGTTTTTTAAATGATAGACTGATAGTACCAATAACATTAAGACCTGAAGTTTTAAGACAGTTGCATCAAGCGCATTTAGGCATCGAAAAAACAAAGCTTAGAGCTCGCGCTCGTTGGTTTATTGGCCAGGAATGAATGAGAACATTGAAAATATGATAGCAAGTTGTCAAGTATGTCAAAAATACAGAAGTTGTAATACGAAAGAACCTATGTTATCCCATGAAGTGCCAGAACTACCTTTCCAAAAGATTGCATTAGATATTATGGAAATAGATAAAGTAAATTTTTTAGTACTGGTTGACTATTATTCAAAATATATAGACATTATTAAAATTAAAAATAAAACTGCAACTGAAGTTCTGACAGAACTAAAAAAAGTTTTTGCTACCCATGGCATTCCACGACATATTATATCGGACAATATGCCTTTTGATTCATATATTTTCAAAACGTTTTGTATGGCAAACGATATCGAACTCACAACGTCAAGTCCGTTATATTCGCAATCAAACGGTTTAGCAGAAAAAGGAGTTCAAATTGCAAAACGGTTGATTCAAAAAAGTGGTGGAACTAAAAAGGAATGGTGGCTGAGTTTATTAGAATATCGGAATTCACCAATAAAAGGGTTAGAACTGTCACCAGTTGAGATGTTAATGGGAAGACAAACAAGAACTCTACTACCTGTTAAAAATACCCATTTTCAATCTCAGTTCATTCCAAATTTAAATAAAAATATGGAGAAAAATAATGCAAAAAATAAATATGGGTGGGTGGGTGGGTGAGTTTTCTGCATAGGATCTTGATGAAACTTTGGCAAATGATACAGGTTCACTTGAAAATGGAAGATCTGGATTCATTTCAAATTTGGACAAAATGGCGGGGGGTCTCCCGAACACCTCTAAGTTTAAATCTTGAATAACTTCTGATCCCGAGCTATGATCTTATTGAAACTTAGTATATAAGGTTTTAGTACTGTTTCCAATATTTCTACATACCAACTTCTGGTTTGTCACTTCCGGTTAAAAAGTTTTTTTTTTCAGGTGTTTATCCCTACTGTAGCCTACAATTACCGATCGATTTTCATGAAACGTTGCGAAAAGCTTTTAAATAACATGAGAAAGATTTTATCAGCTTTTGGAGCACATTGGATAAAGGGTTGGGGGGTCCACCATACAACAGGTGGTTTTTTCCCCAAAGCTTTTATGTTTGTTGGGAGCATAAAACATTCATTCGTGAATGAATTTTGATGACACTTTGGAAAAAGACGCAAACATGTATGACAAAGAACTGATTAATTTTTGAGCGATAGTGAACAAAGTGGTAGGGGGTCCCTGGAGCACCTGTTTTTTGAAAGCTCTATAACTTCTGTACCTGATAAGCGAATTGGATGAAACTTGGTACATGAGTATGTAGTACGGTTTACAATAGTTCTGCATCCCAACTTCCGGTTTTTCACTTCCGGTAAAAAAATTTTTTTTGTACTTTTTTGAAGTTTTTTCAGTGTCTTTATGCACACTACAGCCTACAATAATGAAGTGATTATGATGAAACTTATGGAATAGGCTTCCAATTAGTGTGAAAAGATAATTATCTTGTTTTGGGACACATTGATCAAAGTGGTGGGGGGTCTACCATACAAATGCTGACTTTTCACACTTTGTTTTTTAAGTTTGTTGGGAGCATAGAGACTTCATTCATTAATTTATTTTAATGACACTTTGGAAAAAGATGAAGATTTAAGTATCAAAGAACTGATTAGTTTTTGGATAATATTGGAATAAGTGGTGGGGGTCCTCCCGAACACCTGTTTAATGTGTCACACTTTTTTCAATGTTTGTTGGGAGCACACAGCATTCGTTCGTGAACGAATTTTGATGACACTTTGGAAAAAGAAGCAAACATGTATGGCAAAGAACTGATTAGTTTTTAAGCGATAGTGAACAAAGTGGTGGGGGGTCCCTGGAGCACCTGTTTTTTTGAAAGCTCTATAACTTCTGTACCAGATAATCGAATTAGATGAAACTTGGTACATGAGTATGTAGTACGGTTTACAATAGTTCTGCATCCCAACTTCCGGTTTTTCACTTCCGGTAAAAAAATTTTTTTTGTACTTTTTTGAAGTTTTTTCAGTGTCTTTATGCACACTACAGCCTACAATAATGAAGTGATTATGATGAAACTTATGGAATAGGGTTCCAATTAAAGTAAAAAGATAATTATCATTTTTTGGGACACATTGATCAAAGTGGCGGGGGATCTACCATACAACTGCTGACTTTTCACACTTTGTTTTTAAAGTTTGTTGGGAGCATACAAACTTCATTCATTAATCAATTCTAATGACACTTTGGGAAAAGATGGAAACTTAAATGACAAGGAACTGATTAGTTTTTGGACAATATTGGGAGTCTGGTAAGTGGTATGGGGTCTCCCGAACACCTATTTACTGTGTCATCATTTTTTCAATGTTTGTTGGGAGCACACAGCATTCGTTCGTGAACCAATTTTGATTACACTTTGCAAAAAGATGCAAATATGTATGGCAAGGAACTGATTAGTTTTTTAGCGATAGTGAACAAAGTGGTAGGGGGTCCTCCAAACACCTGTTATTTGGAAGCTCAATAACTTTTGTACCTGATAATCGAGTTGGATGAAATTTGGTACATACACATTTAGTACGGTTTACAACAGTTCTGCATCCCAACTTCCGCTTTGTCACTTCCGATAAAAGTTTTGTTTACTTTTTCTCGTACAACAGAATTTATGTTTGTTGGGATACTACTGCCTGCTTTAATATTTTTATTATTAGAACTACGAAGTCCATAATATTAGTTAGCTTTTAATTAAAGTATTTTATGGATATTAGCTCATTATATATCCAGAACACTATGTTTCCAGAGCTGTGGTGAAGTCAGCCTATGCATCAGCGTCGCAATATTTTTTTTTTTAGAGGAAGTAGATGTAGATATATTAGATTATGTTTCTATTATGTTAAAAGCTTAAAAAAAAGGAACATGTAATATAGAGCTATATAAATAATGATGAATGTATTAGTGTAAATGGATTGTAATGAGTTTATAAGAGAACGATAATAAATCAGTTGTTAAATAGACATCATCGTGTTAACAATAAATAATACAGTATGAATGTATGAATCATGGAGTGAGTGAAACCTTTTACCTAAAATTTGCCAAATGTAATACTTGTATTTATATTGCTGTGTACGAGATGATCTTGGATTTTTGGTCGTTGAGATCATCAGAGTCTCTGTTCTGTCTTTGTTTATTTAATTCCGTTTACATAGTCTCCCTTGCGTACATATGTGATTATTTATACTGAGCTGGGGAAATTTATCTTCTCGGACATACATAAATAAAGCACGTTGGCATATAAAATCTGCCAGACACATACTGCTCTATTTGGTTCGTGTTTGTAACTCACTAGCAAGTCCAGTGTTTACAACAACTCAACATGTAAATAGCCATGTCAACTCTATTTAAGCCAACATTTACACAACAAAGTAGTATAAACAAATTCAAAAGTAACCTATCCCTTTAATTTTAAAATTCATTTAAATATAATTACAGCTAGTCTAACAAAATCTTTATCATCAATCGATACAACGGATTTAATTAAAAAATTTTCACTCCTCATTTACATACTTCACTCAAACAAAAGTAACATTGTTATTTGTTTGTGTAGATCCAATTAACCCAATCAACAACGAATTTGAGGAGTCCGTTCGCTAATTACATAAACAATTAAAATTCATCATGATATGTTATCACCCATTCAATAACCGTTTCTATACACATAACATATTGAATTTTAAATACATGAATTCCCGAAAATCACCACTCACTGGGGGGGTGGTTGAAAACTGAATCGAAAGACTTAAGAAGAATGGCAGATAGAGACTTAACAAAATTTGAATTAAACAAAGAGTAGTAACAATTGTTTTTCTCTACAATTATCAATAAAGTTATGTGTTTTTTTGAACAAGAATTATATTGCTAAAACAAAACCTAGAAAAATTCTCCCACACGTACCAACCGAGTATTATTTCTTCTTAGTATTCAACTTTGATTCGATCGCTATGAATTTCAACAAACTTCATGACGTACACAAATTAATAGCCACAAATTAATTTTTGCTATTTCAATCAAATAACTTCAATAATTTCTTCCACTAATTAAAGTTTCACTAACAGTTGTGCAGATCAAAATAAGTGTATGTAAGCACTACAGTTTGTTGTATTATAAAGAAAGAATATTAGTAATATTCTATGAGTACTTTCACCTCCGATATGCATAGTTAGCGAGATAACAGATAACAACTTGTTGAAGTTTGTGATTCAATTTGTTATCTTTTCAATTCAAAAGTTGTATAATATATATGCATATCAAGTTTTGTATTTGTTGAAATTTAAGAAGTATTTTCATAGCCACCGTTATCATGACAACAAGGCATTGTTTATTATTTGATTACGCACGAGTGCGTAATAAATATATTACGTCACTGCTATCTAGCTGGTAAATAAAAGTGAAATTTGTGCTTTGATTGAACTGCATTGATTATAGAGTTTCTAAATTAAATGTCCATTTGCGGACCAAGTTATTTTGCATTGATACTTCTGAAATATGGTCATATGTTTTTTTATATTCGATAATCGTAATCCTATGTAAACCGTAAACCTGATAATCCTTTATCGAGAGTTATAGATTTTATTGATTGAAATTAAATCAATTAAACGAATATTATCACTGAATGATTATCGTTTAATTTTTCGACTTATAGTTTAGATAATTCGCCTGGTAATGCTTTCGTTCTATGCGCTCGGGATGGACACAATATTTTGTTGATTAATTGTAATTATGTTTATATATTTATTATTAATTTAAATTTTAAAAATTATTACTTAATATATATAATAAAATGTATTTTTACTAATGTTAAAATTGTTCTTTTATGACTCGAGGTGTTGATGGTTTTCTAATTAGTGCTAGATTTTATTTTATTTTTTGTTAATTTTACTTATTCTGTTCTAAAATGGTCGTAGCCGCTCTGAAAGAAAAAATACTGGAGATGCTTCTTTAGATCTTGCAACATCTTCAACTTCTCCTGCGTCTTCTTCACCTCTCCCAGCTATAACGAATTAACCGTCTAGTACCTAAAGTCCCAGCTTTCTAGTTTGAAGGAAGATCTGTACATGTGGTTCACCATACTCGAAGGGCAATTTTCGTTGGGATATATCCCAATAAACTAAGTACAGCCATGTTGTTAGTATAATTACTACCTAAATACTACATAGAAATGGTCAGAAATATTTTGGTTGAGCCGGGCCAATAGCGAGCTTATGATAGGCTCAATAGGCTAATAGCCTGCATATCCGGTAGCACGTCAGATTGCATACTCAAAGTGTTACGCGGTATGGACCTTGGGGATAAAAAGCCCTTACAATGACTATGGGATATGATTGCCGAATCCCATAACAAATTTTTAGAGGCAGCTCTAAAAGTCCATTTTGTAGTAAAACTTCCACCTGTTGTCCGCGCTGCTATCGTCGATGAGGATTTACCGAAGTTGACCACGTTAGTAGATAATGTCCTCAATTCCCTAAGTGGTTCGAAAATACATGTGGTATCAAATGCTACAACTTTTCATTTTCCTTCTTCTCCCTCTTCCTCAAGTGCTGTCATGTCAGTTGAGTACAAACAAATTCAATAAATAGGAAACACAACTCCTCAATGCCATTCACTGGCAAAATTTCTTTCGATCTGCTCAACAATACCGGAGTAGATCCAAGGATCGAAATGGTAATCGCAATCGATATTCTCGTCAACTACAAAGCTCTTCCATGTGACCTCGGTCGAAGTCGTGAAGTAAAATGATAGATGCTATTTACTACTACATTCATTCAAGGAAAATGCGAATAAATGCGATTCCGAGTGCGAACTTTATTCCCAGCATTCTAACTTCTCTGCCCCTACTTAAAAAAAACACAAAGACTCTTTATATGTAACGGCATATGAGAATTATTCCCAACTCTGTCTTCTGGTCCTCGAAACTTCTTCGCGAAAACGTTTCCTCGATGAAGCTAGGGGGGGGAGTGTTGTGGTGATAACTCCAGATTTAGTAGTGGTTGTTCCACCCGAGTTGTCCCAGCGTTCTGATCGTTTATGAGTTGTCCAAAAATCCTTCTTGATAGAGTTGATACTTGAGTATGTAGATGTAGAGTATGTTGATTTTTACATTTCCTTTTATTACGAATAGAGTTTTACTAAAATACGAAACAACGATCACTATAGTTTGGTATTGCAAATTTTCATCTCTTTAAATTATTTTGGTTTATAAAATATGTTTATCGAATACTGAACAAACTATTTGAGTCTGAGCTTTCATTCTTTTTAATCACAACACCGCCAATTGTTTATAGCTTAAATATTTAATTTTAAGATCAAAAGATTATTATAAATACATTTTTTATTATTACTTCATGTTTAAATAATTTTACTTCAGAAACTTCTTTATGTATTTTCTAAAAGGAATGTGTAAATCTTATGCAAGTGATATTTCTTAAAGCTCATTTATATTTTTAAGGAATAACATATTAATTTCTTAATATCACTATGTGTGAATTGGTAGGGTTTCTGAAAAACAATGGTCCTTAAAAACAGCTGTTCGCTGTTATAAAATTTTGAATAAAACTGCTGTTAATAGCTTTAATAGTAATTTAATATATCTGCTTTAGTTGCAAAATATTTTGTTTAAACAATACACAATAACTCAACTTACTTTTATTGATAAATTTTTATTTATTATTAATTTAATTTTTATAAATTACATATTACCAAATATATATAAGAAAATAATTTAATTTATTGCGTGATATTTTATTGCGTTGCCTAATTTATTACGTGTTACGGAGGTTCGAGTTGTAGATATTTCGGTTACATCCGGCTCGAAGACCAATGTATGCGTACAATATTTTGTGTAAACAAACAATCACTTAACACACTTTTAGTGATTCATTTTTATTTATTTATTATTAATTTAATTTTTATAAATGATTTCCAAATATATATAAGAAAAACGTGTTTTTATTAAAGTTATTGTTTTGTTTTAAATTTTCGTCGATAATTTCATGACGGTTTTTATTTGGTTTTCGAGTAAGTTTAATTATTTTATTATTATACGAGTGTTACACACGATTGTAATATATTGCGTGATACGGTGGTTCAAGTTGTAGATATTTATGTAGATATTATTAACAAACAACAATTTAACACACATTTATTGATTAATTTTTATTTTTTTATTATTAATCTAATTTTTATTAATTATAATCAAATATATGTTTATCATACATATTTTTATTATCAAACATATTTTTATTCAAATTATAGTTTTTTAAATTTTTATCGACAATTTCTTGACGCTTTTTATTTGGTTTTCGAGTGAATTTTGATTATTTTATTACTATTTGTTACTACAAACGGTGGTGATTTATTGCATGATACGGTGGTTCGTGTTGTAGACATTTTTGTTTTATCCGGCTCGAAGAACCAATGAGACCCCTCTATATTTTGTTTAAAAAAACAATACATTAACACACTTTTATTGATAAATTTTTATTTATTTATTATTAATTTAATTTTTAAAAATTATCATCAAATATATATAAGAAAGAACAACGTATTTTTATTCAAATTATTTTTTTTTAAATTTTCGTCGACAGTTTCTTGACGGTGTTTTATTTGGTTTTCGAGTGAGTTTTGATTATATAATTATTATGAGCGACACTAACCGCACCACACGGGTGCTACACGGTTGTCATACGGGTGTCACACGGGTAGTCACACGGGTGTAGCACGGGTAATCACACGGGTGTGGCACGGGTAGTCACACGGGTGTGGCACGGGCAACCACACGGGTGTGGCACGGGTGATACACGTAGCACGGTTGTTTTTAATTTCTATTCGCAACATACACGGACTACACGGTAAATTATGTCATGTACGATTGTAGCACGATTTAAATTAAAATTTAATTTGTTAACTGATAATGTTTATTGTTGAGAATAAAATTGCAATTTGAGTTAATTAGATTATATTATTTCGATCTGAAAAGATTTAATTACTATTCGAACAGCACACAAGTTACACGGGAAATTTTGTCTACGAAAAAAATGATAATATTGGGTGATGATTATCATTTCTAGTACGGTTTTGATTAAAATTTGGATTAGTTGGCTTTGGAAAAGTTTATTGTTAGAAATGAAATTTTAATTTGGACCATCTTTAGATTAAATAATTTTGATCTGCAAGACTTAGTTACTAGTTGCACCCCACACGGGCTATACACGGGAGACTATGCCATACAAAAATAATCAAAATTACACACTGATTGCTTTTTGTAGAAACGACAGTGTAGTATGCATTCCAGACAGTGTAGTTTATCGAGAAAAAAGTTTGAAAGTCGAACTTCTACGGTTTTTTGTTAATTCATTAGTGTTCTCAAAATTTGGATGCAAAAACTAATTTTTTAAGAAGCAGTTCAAAAAAGTTTAGTTATAAACTGTTAGAAGGTCTAGAAATTTGCATTTGCCTGTACAGAACATTATTTAATAACTCACTAAAATGTCCATATTGACTAACTTAACCAAATTTCGTGATTTTATACTTGTTTAAAAGGTATTGAACTAAGTAATATCAGTAAATTATTTTTGCACGTTTCAAATTTAGAGGCATAATTGGGTGACCTAAAAATTAAGTATAATATTTTGAAAATATGAAGATATTGTGAAAATTCAAGGTGATATATCGCCATGTGTGCTATTTAGCTGATTACTCCATACTTTGTTATAATTTGATGTGTTAAATGATAATTTAACACATTTTTCACTTAGTTATAGGTGAAGTTATTTGCCCTTAGTTATCCAATATTCATGCAAGATTTCTGCAACAGAATTTTTCGTTGGTTTTAAGGGTTTTTTGTCGATATAATTATCTACAACTTGAAGGATAAACGTTTTCTGTTCTTCATCTTGACTTAAAATGTCTATTGTAGTATGTCATTAACTTTTCTTCCCCGTTATGCAATGTCATTTACGATCACAATTCTTTAAATTTGCTGTTAAATGCTCAAATATTCTTCATTTGCTGTCCAAGAATCTGGGTTTTCAGAAACTATGGATTTTTTTGAAGACTACTTCAAAAAATATCAAGGATTTGTCAAACACGAAAAAATTTTAATATATTTTATTCGGTACTACTTTGAAAATATTTGCTTTCCTAGATGTCATATTGTTTGGATTATGAAATTGTAACTTTTTTCCATTGCTGTTTTGATATTGTTACTCAAACCTCAGTCAACAAATTCTAGAGGTAGTAGAATATCACCTTTTGCCTATTTTAAAATATTATATTTAATTTTTCGGTCACCTTAGTGTGCTTCTAAATTTGAATCGTGCACAAATAATTTACTGAAATTTCTTAGCTGAAGCAGTTTTCTTTTACGATATTGTATTTAATTAATTTTAGTAAATGTTGTATATTTTTAGAAATACACTGTTAAGTTAAACTGAAAATTTGAAGAAATTCTTAAAATAGAGGAACTTTTGTCATAAAACTTTTTTATTTTTGAATAAAAGTTATAAGTGTGTTCTAAATAAATGTTATTTTAGTCAAAATATAAATATTTTGTTTGGCAACTTTTTTTTTTAAATGTCACTGGAAGCAATGAGGCCTTTTCGAAAAATTGATCCCAAATTCAGAAAGTTCCACTAAAACTTTTTTGTTATAGTTCTAAGAAAAAAGGTTTACTAAAAAAGTTAGGCAATCACAAAATAAGCTGAGCTTGCTTCAACTTTTTTTTCATATCATTAAGTGTTTTTGAGATATAAGAATTTATAGCCGACAAATCTCGGATCTTGTTTTACTATATGTAAAAGCGCTAGCTCTTGGAGGCACCAATCGACCCATTTTTTTGTGTGGATATTCAGTATAGACCAAAAAACAAATTAAGCCCTGAGCGTAACAAAAGAATCAACATTTTACATTTCCATACAAAAACGGCTTGGTATAGTGGACATGTTCTTTGTTTGAATCTACGGAGCTGTAGAAGTCTGGATGATAATTTACGCAATTACGGCATATCACATCTGATCTACCACACTGACAAAAATATAATTTGTTTTTGGGACAATATTGAACTTGATGTTTGAAATATTTACTTGTTGGAAGTACCGATTTAATGTTAAATTTCGATCATGCACAATTTGTGTGACACGCTTTTGAACAGAGTCCAAAAGAGCCAGGAAGGTAACAAATTCAGCATCCCAAACTTAACAACAATACTCCATACGGGGATGAATATAGTAGTTATAAATGTGGATTAATTGATACGGAGTGAAATATTTTTTACATCTATTGAGAAGGTCGAAAATGCTTTCACATTTATCTATTTCTTCTTCACACATATTAATTAAAATATCATAGGGGAGCTAGGTCCTAGATCTAAAAACAATCCGCAGCTGTGTTTTAGTGGAATTAAAAATGAAATTAATTTTTTTCACCCTTCTGGGTCCTCGTTTACATTTATGACAGCGTCTCTTCTTCCGCAAAACTATTAGCTGTTATTTTAAGAATAACAGGAAAAATGTTGTTCATACTAGAGAATTTATCGTTGTTTAACTCCCTTAAAATTTTACCGACAATTTTGGGGTTCAAATGCGATTGTTTCATATTAACGCCTGATGACTGGTTTTGGGGTACTTCCTTAGGAGTTTTCAAAACTGTCAAACTAAAAACAAGGCGCTTCGCGAGCACAGGAGTTTTCCTTGCAGGGTCATTAACGAATAAGTCACTATCAATAATAGGAGGATAGAAGATTTAGTACCAGAATTTAACAAATTAAGGAACTGTAAAAACTTTTGTCAGAAATTGACAAATTGTAATCTGCAGTTTCCTTTTTTAATAATCTGGTTTGATATTGTTATTGTATCCAAATATTAAATAATAAAAACAAACTTTAAGAGCCAAGTCGACCACCATCAAAAACAAATATTGTTGTTGTGGTTTCATTACATGCGTTCCTTTGGAATGAAATACCCGCTCAAAGCACCTTTTGAGTAGATCACCAATAGAACGCCGAAAATCGGAAAAATTTTCACATATAGCCACAAAATTTCATTATTCTCAAAAAATTTTATTTTGGACTGATGTTTAGATCTGACTGGTCCATTTTATTATTAAAAACACCAAAACAAGTTTTTAAACGATCTACATAAAATCGAAAAATAAACTGCTTTTCAACTACGCAACTTGTTCGAGGTAGAGTAGATCAAAGCAAATTTGAGTAAGTTTGATTTTCAATGGAACGCGCCTATTATTACAAAGTTGAAAGAAATTATTAATACCGAATGGAATGGTTTCAGTAAAGTTTCGAGCAAAAACATTTACATCGTCAGTATTAACACAATTACGATCAAAAGGGAAACTTAGAAAAAATTTGGTGACCATTTTTAAAAAGTGAAATATTTTACAAAGTTTGAGAACTATATTGTTTATAGTTGATAACTGATGTAATTAATAGACAATGGGCAGAATTTACAATAATATTTACTATACCCTTATCGACACCGACACTCGTAATATCTGGCATAGATGTGAAAAAGAGATCTAAGATCTTTTATCGCCGCCACTAAAGGAGTGAAAGATGGGCTTTTTACCATTTGCGTCAGGTCGTGCGATGTGACAAATATTTCTGCCTGCCATTGTTTTCGCCGTCGGTTGTCTTAGAAAATTCTAACCACGATTTGTTGTGGGGGTTGAATTCACCGGTAACGATAAATTGGGAATTTTGAAATTTTGCTCTAGTTTTGTCCACAAGATTAGTCAAAAGATTAAAAAATTCGGATTATGTTTGTGTGGGGACAGGCATAATACTAAAGGGTGGGCCTTTTAAAACTTTAAATTTGAATCGGCTATAAAAAAAACTATATTTAATTTTTTCAAATTTCTGGTTTTATTGGAAAGGTTGAACTTTGTCATTTAATAATGGAACACCATACCATTCGTGACCACCACGACTGGCTCGGCAGTACCTCATCCGATCAATCCAATTTTTCAGTACATTTTGACTGTTTCGGGTCGAATCTCTTCAATGGCAACTTCGATTTGATGTTTCAACCCTTCAATTGTCTCAGGATGCTTTGCGTAACATTTATCCTTAATGTCTCTTCACAGAAAATAATCTAAAGGGCTCAAATCACAGCTCCGAGGTGGCCAATTGACATCACAATTTCGACTGATTATTCGATTTGCAAAAACAGTGCGTAAAATATCGATGGTTGTGTTGGCTGTGTGACATATGGCCCCGTCTTGTTGAAACCATATGTCGTCCATGCCATTCTCTTGAATTGAATGTCATTCTCTTGACAATCCAAAATGTACGGAAAAATTGAATTGATCGGATGAGGTACTGCCGAGCCAGTCGTGGTGGTCATATGAATGAAATTGTGTTCCATTATTAAAGGACAAAATTCAAACTTTCCAATAAAACCAGAAATTTGAAAAAATTACAATTAGTTTTTTTTTTTATAGCCGATTTAAATTTAAAATTTTAAATGGCCCACCCTTTATTGTGAAAAAAAAGTTCAGATAGACGAGCCTTTAATACTACTGTGTTGTAGCCATCACCATGTAGTTCAAAACTGAAAAGCGTTTACATTCAACACTCTCATGAATGTATGCACAAACAAATGATGAAGTTTAAAGCTGATTCAGGCCTATATTTGAAATTAAGTGTTACATCAGAGGGACAGATTCAAAAACTTTTGTTTCTGCAAAAACAGAATATGCGGTTTGTCATACTCGAGTTGCACTGCATCACGGTTAGCATTGATTCCACAAATATTTTGAATTTACATTTTAAAATATTTATCAATTGTAATATTCATTTGATCAAAAAATATTTTGTTTTAAAAAGAGGTACTAAATAATAAATCCTATCACGTAGTAAAATACGACAGATGAAAATATTTCCAGATAGGATGTAAGAATAGTTTTTACATATCGAGGACGGAAAGTAAAAGACTACACCTGTGGTTTATATTAAAGTCCGATGCGAAGCGATGGCTTTTATTGAACCAAGGGCGTAATCTTCCTTTCAGCTTGAGTGTATGTACAATTCGTTTTACGCACAAATTCAACATCGAATGGTAAAATAAATTAGTAATAAATTTTATAAACTCGCTAAACATTTTGAAGATTTGAAAAAAAACTAAACATGCCTTGATATTCATTACAAACTTCATACAATATTTGATTTGTTTGTTCTAATTTTATGATAATTTTAATTAGTTTTTCTACTCCTATCACAGTAAATCATAAATTACATCACACTATCCATGACATGTAAATTGATTATTTCAAATAGCGTGCCAATAGCGTTTCAAATAGCGTCATTACCGCACGCTTTTAATAAAAAGGAAAATTTTTATTTAAAGAAAAATTTGATTTTTAAAAATTAAATATTTCAATTCATTTTGACACAGAATATTGCAAAGCCTACCACAATTTGTAAACTATTTGCATTTAATTTATAATTAGTAGTTCATTTTTTCAAGTAATTATATGCGTTTGGGCATTAAAACAAAGTCGTAGAAAATGTATATAACAAATTTCGAGTTGTAAAGCATTTTCCATGCTCGTGAAGATACTGCACTCGACGCTACGCGTCTCGTGCGCAAAATTTTCCCGTAATATACTATTACGAGCTATTATTTTACAGGCGGTAGAGTAGAAAAATATAGCAATGTTTTATATAGCAGGCTTTTATTTAACGGGCGTAAAGTTCAGCCTTTCAGCCACGATAACTAGGTTGTAAAATATGTTTTACAATTCATTTGTACGTAAATCATTACAAATTACGATACATGTGTACGTACATGTGCAAGCAAAATTTTTAGAATATTAAAAAGATTACTTAGATATTTTTTCATATTGCTTCCATGAGTTAAGGCGCAATAAAGGTTAACAACAGACCTTCGTAAATACATGTTAAAATTCTATATACAGCTGGGGGCGAAAGGTGTCTAGAGGTTTATACGCTAGCGGTGTCATTTACACCGTGACGCCTAATGGTGGTCAGTCTTCAAACAATTATTTCAAACATTTTCAAAGCGTACTTGAGTATTTAAGCCTCGAATAGTATTTAAGCTATTAAAATCGTACTAAAAAAATGTAATCGGTATACATAAATTTTCGTATGGCATAATTTCCCGGGTAGCCAGTGTAATATTCACTATTTTTTCGTATGACACAATTCTCCGAGTACCCAGTTTAAATTTATTTGATCTAGCTGGACCAAATTACAATTTTGATTCTATAAATAAACATTATCAAAGCCTACACATTTTAATCAAAATCGTACGAGAAATAGTAATCCGACATAATATTGACTATTTTTTCGTATGACACATTTTCCCGTGTAACCCGTGTGATGTGCGAATAGTATTTAAGCCTTTCAGTTTGAATTTATTTGATCTAGCTAAGCCAAATTGCAATTTTGTTTCTAATAATCAACATATTTTTTCGTATGACACATTTTCCCGTGTAACCCGTGTGATGTGCGAATAGTATTTAAGCCTTTCAGTTTGAATTTATTTGATCTAGCTAAGCCAAATTGCAATTTTGTTTCTAATAATCAACATATTTTTTCGTATGACACATTTTCCCGTGTAACCCGTGTGATGTGCGAATAGTATTTAAGCCTTTCAGTTTGAATTTATTTGATCTAGCTAAGCCAAATTGCAATTTTGTTTCTAATAATCAACATATTTTTTCGTATGCCACATTTTCCCGTGTTACCCGTGTGATGTGCGAATAGTATTTAATCCTTTCAGTTTGAATTTATTTGATCTAGCTGGAACAAATTGCAATTTTGTTACTTATAATAAACATTATTAAAGCCTACCAAATCAAATTTTAATCAAAATCGTACTAGAAATAGTAATTAGTACGCAATTTTCACTATTTTTTTCGTATCACAAATTTCCAGTGTAACCCGTGTATGTTGCAAATAATTATTTAGTGATTTTAATTAATAAATTTAAATATTGAAAAAAAATCACCATAACTCCCCATGAAAATGCATAAGTATAGTATTATAAACATTTCTTATGTATCGGATTTTATCATCGTATTATTTGGTGGTGAACACGTATTTCTTTTTGAATAGCATATGACATAATTTCCCGTGTGACCCGTGTGTGGTGCGGTTAGACACTCCCAATTATTATATGAGTATTTATTACAAACTGGTAATTTATTACTTGATACTTGTGGTTCGTATTGTAGACATTTTTGTTATATCCGGCTCGAAGGACCAAGACATTTTTGTTATATCCGGCACGAAGGACCAATGTGTGCGCACAATATTTTGTTTAAACAAACAATAGCTTAGGACACTTTTATTGATTAATTTTTATTTATTCATTAATATTGTTAATTTATTTAGAAAAAATAATTAAAAACTTATATATCATCAGTCAAATATAGAAGCAAAAACGTTTGCAGAAATTGCAAATTGCAGTTTAAAATTATTAATTTATGTAATTTGATATTAAATAAAAATATCTGCTTTGGTTTAAATTTTTATTTATGATTTACATGGTATTTTTTCTGGTTCATATAGATGCTTATATTCCTTTCTTCTACAAAATATCTAAATTTTTTTATTGCAACATAGATAAAGAGTAACTTTCGATTGAAAGCGGCATAATGTATACTGAGCTGGACTATTTCTTACTGAAGAAAATGTGAGACTACGTTGTGACAATTTTTGTTTTTCAAGTGCTTTGTAAAACGGCTCGTGTGATTATATAGACAAACTGTACTTATAAACGTAATAAACCAAAATACTTTCAAATCTTTGTTCAAAAGAAGTGCAGCTCTCAGTCTCCTTAATCCACATCAAAAATAGATGGAGTTAACGTTCTTGTTAATTGATAAACCGTTTCTTTCGTGTTCTATCTGTCGACGATTTCGGGATGAATTAAAGATCTTCGGGATGAATTAAAGCTGAATAAAACAATTCAATAGAGCTAAGGACGTTTCTGACCAGTGCATTCACCTACCACACCTAAGGCTGGTATCCTGATAAATTAGCTATGAACATGTCCGGGCCTCTTGATTCTCAAAGGAACTTGACTAACACGATCAGCACTCAAAACGTTAACACAAAATATATTATGATTAAGAGAACACTTTAATTTGTCTTATTCTGTTTTATTTTCCACGATATGTTTTCCACGACGTTTTATGAACAACTTTTTTTATATTAACAATTTTGTTTTATAAATTAACTTTACACACAATACATACATAATGGTATGGTGCCGTGTTTTATTCTAATATCATATTCTTACAAATTATACAAATGCATTTAATGTGTAATTAATATATGTGTGTGCACAACTCGTTTTTATAAATTTACAAATGAGGGTTTACAAATAAAGTTTAAATGCGTCTTCAGTTTAAATTAAGCCAACACATCACTCCCCCTCCAGCGAAGCATACAGAAAGAGACTGTATGACTGGTAAATGATAGTTTTTTTATTTACGAAAGGTTACACGACAACCCGAATGCGCTTGATTTTTAGTTGAGGTTGCCCATAATATGCCATAAGCAGGTTTTAATCTGTCGATAGAATTAGACGAGTGTTTCCTTAATGTCCACAATAAAATATTTACGTAGTCTTCGAATTACCTTGAAAGGACCGTCATAGGGAGGCTGCAATCCCACCTTGACCTTGTTTACTGTGATAAAGACAAAATCGCACGAATTAAGAGATTTTGGTATGAAAGGAACATGATCTGATTGACGAGTTTCGTAAGATTTTATATTACGCATCCTTTGTCTTATGATATCAGCAAAATCGCTAGGATCAGCGGATACTTGGTTTTCATCTTGCACAAAAAATTCTCCAGGAACAATCAGCGTCTTTCCGTATACCATTTCGGCAGGTGAACAATTTAGACCTTCTTTGACTGACGTACGAATACCAAGCAAGACAAACGGTATTTCCTCGCTCCAGTTGATTGTATTGCATCGAGCCATTAGTGATGCCTTGAGATCTCGATGAAATCTTTTCACCATACCGTTGGACTGCGGATAGTAGGCGGTAGTACGTATGCGATGGGATCCTAACAGCTTAGTCAGATCCGAGAATAGTTTCGACTCAAATTGTGAGCCTTGATCCGTAGTTATTTTCTGTGGAATGCCAAATCGAGAAACATAATGTGAAACAAAAGTTTTTGCTACAGTGGATGCGGTCATGTCAGCAATTGGATACGCTTCGGGCCATCTCGTAAACCTATCCACAATTGTCAGCAAATAGGAATATCCATTTGATTGTGGTAGAGGACCTACCAAATCCATATGTATATGCTCAAATCGTGACGGTGGTATATTGAAAGTTCCCTGTTCCGATCTGGTATGCCTTGTCACCTTTGCTTTTTGGCAGTGTAAACAAGCTCTTGCCCAATCGTTGACATCTTTGTTTAAGGCCAGAAATAGCGAGATGACACGAGCTTTCGGGATGCACGAATACCAGGATGGGCTAATGAATGAAGAGTGTCAAAAACTGATTTCCGCAATTGTTTTGGTAAAAATGGACGATTACGTCCTGTTGACGTTTCACACAACGGCATCACTCGTGTTTGAGATGTTTAGAAATTCTTAAATTAAGTTTGGATGCAGAAATCTTCTTTCCTACGTTATTCAAAAGCATTTTATGCTCATCATCTGTCTTCTGTAGCTCTACCATTGCTTTTTGATCATAACTATCGATTTGAAGATCAAATTCTTCTGGACAACCAATTCGTGACAGACAATCCGCAACAACATTCTCTTTGCCAGCTATGTGCCTGATGTCGCTAGTAAATTGGGCGATATAGTCCAGATGTCGAGCCTGTCTCGGGCTTCGTTCAGTTTTAGTGTAGATCACAAACGTGTTCTGTGTAGATCACAAACTGTTTACCTTCGATAAAGATGTAACGTTTTAACGTTTCATTAATTCTTTTTCTTATCAAAATTTTACTCCCTTTTCCAAATTTCTCAAATTATTCTCATGTTAAGTTAACTATCACAAATCTTATCGTAAAATGTTTATACCCGTGTACAAAACATCGATGTCAACTAATTTTGTAATAATTTGATTCCTTTTTAATTTGTCTATGGGAAAAAGACAAATGTTTTCATAATTTACCAACCATTAAAAATTTTCTCTCTACTTTCGGTATATGTATTTGAAATATATATCACATTACTTTTTCTAGTTAATTTGAATCGTTTCTCACATTTAATTTTCTTCCGTAAAAAAATAATATAAAAATTCATTTTCTTGTGATAGCAGGAAAATACATAATACTTTTATGCTGATTCAAATTTTCTGGCCTGCAAAATTTTCCATTGTCCAAGTGCAGGGAGTCGGTTTTTAGTTTTGTTTGAGAGAGGTAGTTGGTTTTTTTTTGGAGATGGACAGTGGAGTGGATAGTGACTAGTGATAACCGATCGGGCAGTTCAGTTTTTTTGTTTTGCTTTTTTTTTGGTCACTCAGTTTTCCCAGTGGATAATTATTTTTATGTTTACTTTGAGTGGTATAGTTTTGGTATAGTTTTCTAATTGTTTTGTTTGTCTTGTACTGTATTTGTTGTTGTTGGTAATTTGAATGCAAAACCAAAAGTTTAAAGCAAAGTAAAATACAAATAAAAAGAAAAATAAGTATTGGATATTTGTTCTTTAAATTAATTGAAAGTATGTAATTTAAAAATTGATTGTGAATAATTAGTTCATTTTAAAATAAATAAGTTTGCATTCAAGTGAATTAAATAAAGAATATAACAATTTTTGTTCATATTTTACAATTAATTATAAAATTTTAATTATAAAAAACAAACTTGTCGATTTACCTACAAAATAAAATTCTACATAAACTTATAAACAGAATTTCTTAATTATAAAACGATTTTATGAATTGTGATTTAAACAACAAATTCCAAGTTAAGTGATCTATTGTAGAGTCTCTGTTCTGCCTTTGTTTATTTAATTCCGTTTACATAGTGTCCCTTGCGTACATATATGAGTATTTATACCGAGCTGGGGATATTACGTCTCGGACATACATAAATGAAGCACGTCGGCATATAAAATCGGCCAGACACACAGTGCTCCATTTGGTTCGTGTTTGTAACTCACTAGCAAGTCCAGTGTTTACAACAATTTAATATTTAAATAGCCATGTCAACTCTATTTAAGCCAACATTTACACAACAAAGTAGTATAAACAAATTCAACAGTAACCTATCCCTTTAATTTTAAAATTCATTTAAATATAATTACAGCTAGTCTAACAAAATCTTTATCATCAATCGATACAACGGATTTAATTAAAAAATTTTCACTCCTCATTTACATACTTCACTCAAACAAAAGTAACATTGTTATTTGTTTGTGTAGATCCAATTAACCCAATCAACAACGAATTTGAGGAGTCCGTTCGCTAATTACATAAACAATTAAAATTCATCATGATATGTTATCACCCATTCAATAACCGTTTCTATGCACATAATATATTGAATTTTAAATACATGAATTCCCGAAAATCACCACTCACTGGGGGGTTGTTAGGTTTATTGTTTGTATTATTTTCTAAATTACATTTTTATGTTCAAGAATAATATTTGGAAATTTGTTCGGTTACACATCGATTGAAAACAGCCGAAAGGAAAAAACAAATATGAGGATATGGATCGTCAAATTTACAAACTTTAATAAAAATTATATACAAATATACTCGCTTTTTGTTTTGTTTTTATTTTATGAACGTGTCAGCTGTCAATCAAAAACTTTTTTTTTCTGTATTCAAATTGGTTTTCATCAATATTTGTATCTCGGAAGTAACAAAAACTCAAAATAAATTTGTATTCAATATGGTTTCAGATTGATTTATGGTTTTGAATTAGGTTTTATTCTTTTAACATTTTTTCCGTGCTTTCTTCTTGCTAAGGATTTCATTTTTTTATAAATTTTTTATTTATTAGTTTTGTTATCTTAAAAGGATTTCCTAGTTAAAATTGATTGAAGATGATTTTTATTTTATATCTTGAGTGATTATATTGAATTCTAGTGGTTGAAGTAAAATTTATTGTTATGTTGATAGAGATGTGGTTTTTTTTTTTATATATAATTGAATATAGATAAAGAAGAGGTGGTTTAAAAGATGTGGTGATAATGTTGAATAAATAAAGGTAATTATAATTGATTTTCGACAGCTCAATTGAGGTTGTTAGAATAGGGGTGTTGTTTTAAGCTGCATTTATATGGAAAATGAAATACTGTCAGTAAAACAAGCGAGAGAAAAAATACAACTTTAACATTTGTTAGAGAGTGACACCCAATTTTTTCAGTAAATTTTACTGACAAAATCTTGCGAGTTGATACAACTTTACTGAAGAAATATGTTTTGATACAACTTTACTGCCATAAAAAGTTATAAGATGAGAACTTTTATTTTCAGTAACTATAAAATTAAAATAAAACTTACATATACCATCAAACATGCTATAAAACCCACCTATAATATATTTTAAATTATTTTGACATATCTATTTCATTTTTTCATTTCAACGAAACGAACAATATCTCAATTGAATTTAGTAATCATCAAAACTATTATTTATTTTTTTTATTATTTTACTGTATAAAGTGCGTTTCGTTGAAATAGAAAAATGAAACATATATATGTACATATATGTATTTATAAATATAATTGATATAAACAATCACAGCTTTTTTTAAATTTGGACTTATTCTGCCAATGATTTTATCTAGTGAAGGTATAAAAACATTTTAATTATTAGAAGAATTAAATAATATTAAGTTAACATTATTGGATACAGTTCGTGCTTTTGTTAGTGATAGTTACGGTAATAGCGTCTGGTGATGTGATAGTGATAATATTAAAAGGTTCAAATCGTATTAGAAAAGCTGCTTCATATGGCTTTGGTTGCTGGGCTATTCCAACCCAATCAAGAACAGTTGCCATATGCAAAACAAGAAATGGAATATCTTAGAAAGTGTGAAATTTATAAAAATGGCTTGTGAATGTCCTGTTACATCATTGCATAAAGCTTTTCAAGAAAGTTTTTTAGATTCAACATATTTGTCGAATACTGATGAGAAATACGGAGGCGCACTATCGCTAATGTATGATTATGAAACCGGTATTGTTGATATATTATGGTTACATACCGCAAATGCTATTTGTTTAATTTACATGACAACGTTACTAAAAAACCTAAGGTAATTTAACACATGAACGATGAATTTTGGTGTACTAAGCATAAATAAAATATCTTTTCAGTTTATTTATTCAACACTGCCGACAAAATGTGATCCTGGAAAGAAAACATAGTTATAACAAAATGTGATCCTGGTAAGTGAATATAATTGTAGAATACCAGTGCGAATTCTTGTAATAGTCGGCTGGCTCTCACCTCTTTCATTTGATGATTACCACATATTTTACTTATATTTTCAGTCAGTGTTCTTGTTCTTGTAGGAAGTGAGTGATTTGGGTTCAATTTGAAGATGATCAAAAGTGTGCAACGTTAATTCCAGATGGATAACAAAATGGCTTTGCTGATCCGTGATTGTTTTAAAAGAGAATATATATAGCCTTAATTTTTATTATTTAGTAGTTTACTTAGTGACCCTTTGAGATTGTGCTTGGCTTGAAATTACTGACCAAACACTTAGGTTTGAATCTGGTGTTTTATGTCTATGTTGCTACTCTGTAAATGGTAAGTATGTTAAATTTGTTTGCGCATTTCTTGTGGTTTTCAGTTGGGATATCATCGAAGGAATCATTTTAATATATTCGAGGAGTTGTAAAATTATCCCAGTCTGGTTTGTTAAAATTAATCTATGTTTTATCAGATTTTATTTGGTTTTTAGAACGGCATAAAGTGATTATGGAACGGACGGCTCAAGGTGATTAAAATCGACACGTAATCTTTTTGTTGTTAAGACTGCTTGATTGCTATGAAACCAATTGTTACTCGTTTTGAAAGTGTAGTTATTATAACTATAGGAGCTTTATCCCGTTTGAAAATGTAACTCAAACACTTAGGTTTATCACAGTCTGGTCTCTCATGTTTGTTGCTTTTACTGTAAATTCTATGTAAATTTGTTTGACATTTCCTGTGGTCTACGGTTGGGATATTATCGAAATAAATCATGCAGTTGTTTTGAGATTGTCGAAGATGAGTTAGGCCCATAATTGTAAAAAGTTTAAAATGGGCCAAGACTTGATTATTACTTATCTCTCCATTTATTTATTTTCTGTTGCGTTAACTTCTTAATTCGCATTTTCAGGTCCGGGATTCTGAAGTCAGCTGCACCTGCCTTGCGCATGTCATCTCATTTTGTGGCTAGCGCACACACTTCCGATGGAAAGTTTGGGTTGACCTTTTGAATTCTTTAAATTTTTCTTCCCTAATAGGAGCGTCAAGGAGTTGTTGAAACCACGAGTGTGGTGCTAATCCCATGGCCCCAGGTTCAGGAAATATGCTCCTGCCATATGCTGTACCTTAAATCTTCCATCGTCAGGTGGGTTGAATTAATTCTCAGAACATCTGAATAGGTGGTCAACATCGTGCCGCGTGAGTGCTCTAGGTTGTTTCCTGTTGCATATGATGTGATGGTTATTCATTTTGGTGGGGCAGGTAAGCTGCTTAAGAAGAGATTAATAAAGTTGAGAGAACACCACCTTGAGTAACACTTTATCTTAGCACTCTCATCTTGTACTTGCAACTATGGAACTCAACTTATGTTTGGAGACCTTCTAAGGTAGTTGCACAACACGCGCTTTATAAGATCTTGCAAATTATTGTTTAGGATATCATCCACTAGTGCAGCGTGCGACACTGTGTCGAATGCTTTTGATAGTTCGAGTCCCTCTAAGATTGTTCTAGCACAGGGTTGTTGTTGTGTTGGTTCAGTCAGACCATCATTGAACTGGGTTTCTGTGAAGCGCAGTGGTTATACTTTGTGCTCTCCGGAATCTATGTTGGTGTGGCACCAAGTTGCAAGATTTAGTCAGCTGAGGAAGAAGTGCTGCAATAAGTTTTGCGACCGATGAAAGGATGATGTTTTAGAAAGGACTGATTGTTGCTGTTTTCCAGATATTTGGTAATCTGGAGGTTATTTGAACATGTATTGAGTGTAGTAGTGAAGTAGTTCAATCCTTTGGGTCCAATTTGTTTCAGCATGATGGCTCAGATGCCGTCGGGTCCTATAGCTTTTGATGACTTAATTTTCCTTATAACATTCTCAACTTCTTCTTTAGAAAATATTATACCCTCCAGATTGTTTGTTTTAAGTTTACATAGATTTCTTAAAAGTGACCTGGGTTCCTTCTCATGTTCACTTAGTTTTTCTGCAAAGTGTATTTTAAATTTGTTTGTGCATTTCTTGTGGTTTTCGGTTAGGATATCATCGAAGGAGATCATGCAAATTATTTTGAGTTTGTTTGAAGTCGAGTTAGGCCCTTGATGACCTTCCAAAGACTGTTAATTGTGCCAAGGCTTGATTTACTCACTAATTTCTTCCATTTATTTTTTTATGCTCCGTTACCAACTCGTTAATTCACTTATTTAGATCTGGAATTCTGGAGTCTGCAGGATCTGCCTTGCGGATGTCATCTCTTTGTGTGGCAAACGAACACGCTTCATGTGGAAAGCTAAGTTTGACTTTTTGAATTCTACCAGGCGAGATCTAGCTTTATTATAAAACAACACGATTTTTTTCCCGAGATAGGACGTTAAGTTATTGTTGTTGTAACGGTTGTTTTGCTAATCCAGCTCCATGCCCAGGTTTTAAAATGGGGCTGGCTTTTTCCAGGTTTTAAAATGGGGCTGATTCTGGCCGTTTTCCATATATTTGGTACCTCGAGACTCGAGAGTATTTAAAGATGTTTTGAGTGTAGTAGGGAGGTAGTTCAATCTTTTGGGTCCTATGTTTTTGAGCATGATGGCTGAAATGCCGTCTGGTCCTATAGATTCTGATGACTTAATTTTTCTTATTGCATTCTCAACTTCTTCGGAAAATATGATATCCTCCAGGTTGTGAGTGTGGAGTTTACGTAGATGTCTTAATACGTGATCTGATCCGAAAGAAATTTCTGTTCTCCACTCTGCAATTGGCATTAGTGACATGCTGGCAAGGGTGACACCTGGAGAAGAGTATGAGTTATTTGTTTGCCCTTGTTGGTATGATTCGTTGAGAACTCCAAAATTGGAGCTGTCTTTTTGATCAGCAATGCTTTCGTCTCATGAATGAGTGTTTCAAATTGGTTTCTTAAAGAACCGTAACTAGAATATTGTTATTGCACATAATGTTTATTATGTCATCTATTTTGTTTATGAGACCGTTGCAATTTAGATGCATAATTTTTAATCGCTCTAGGTTTCCGGTAGCGTGTTCACTTGATATAGATTTGATACTTGACAACATGGCGCTGTGAAGTTCTTGATCCTTTGCTTGTGTGTGACAAGACCTTAGCAGTTCTTGAGGTGGCACCATTCCTAACAGGTGTTACACTGAATAGATGTTATGTCTGCTCTTAAGATTTTTTTACATATTGTACAGTGCTATATTTTAGTTGGTCCTGGATTTGAAGAACTCAATACCAGCCATGTCAAACACTCCGAAGCAGTGAGGCCAGTAACAGCTGTTTCTTTACCTAAAAAAATGGAGCGACGGATTTGCACCTTTCGTCGATTGTTGTGATGATTCTTGGTTGGAATTGGGGCGTCGTCTATCCTGAGAAGGATAGGACCCGTCTATCTTGAGAAGCTAGTTAAGTGGTGAAAATTGCTTACTAAATTCAATTTCAGTTAAAGTTTTAAAATTATTCCAGTCTGCTTTGTTAAAATTAATGTATGTCTTCTTCTCGGATTTTATTTGGTTTATGGAACGGCTTAAGGTGATTATGATCGGCACGTGATGATCCTAATCCAACTTTTGTTCTCAAGTGGTTCATTTTGCATAAAATATTTCTAGAATATTTAAAAACTCTGCTTTTCAGTTTCCGACTCCAGCCAGTTGTACAGGACTCGCCTGTTAGTTTTTTCTAAGACATATGCAAAGAAAAGTATGTATTGGACGTAAACCGTTGAGTTTTTGCTCGGGACGATTTCCGTCGTTGCTTCAGACACTTGAAATAACACAGCAAACACTTAGATTTAAATCTGGTCTTTTATGTTTACGTTGCTAATCTGTTAGTGGTAATTATGTTAAATTTGTTTGCGCATTTACTGTGGTTTCCGGTTTGGAAATCATCGAAGGAGATCATATAATTTTGATATTGTTGTTGTTGTTGCGACGGAGCGGTGCTACTCCTCCGACTCCATGTTCAGATCCAGGAACTCTGCTACTGCTCTTGGGCGGTACCACAAATCTTCCTTGTCAGGTTGGTTGGTTTTCCTGGAAAATTAAATTGGTTCCTTGTCAATTCTACTCATGTAGTTATTTAAGATGCGTGACCAACCGGATTTTAACAGCGCTAGGATGGTTCTGGTACTGCGTGGTAGTTTTAATTCTTCGGCATCTATTTGTGATGGCTTGCTATAAAGAACTCGATTCGGGGAGTAGTTCTTTATTTTGCCTTTGGTATGAATGTTTTTAAAGCCCGTAGTTGTAGTTGTAGCGACGATGCGGTGCTACTCCTCCGGCTCCATGTCCAGATTCAGGAACTCTGCTACTGCTCTTGGGCGGTACCACAAATCTTCCTTCGTCAAGTTGGTTGGTTTTCCTGGACAATTTAATAGGTGGTATACATCATGTGGCGTGCCTTCACATATGGGACACTTGTCAACAATGTTGTGGTCAATTCGACTCATATAATTATTTAAGATGCGTGACCAACCGGATCTTAACTATGCTAGAGTGGATCTGGTGCTGCGCGGTAGTTTGACCTCTTCTACAGCGACCTGTGGCGGCTTACTCTGGAGGACTCGATTTGGAGCGTAGTTCTTTAATGTGTCCTCAACAACCCCAACAACCGTTAATGTTACCTATTATTTCACTGTGTCTGACATCAGTTAAGAAGCATTTCACAGTACGCCTTATGTCTCTAGGTGGTGTGGTTGTGGATAAGGTGTCGTTGCAGGGATTTTGCTCTTTGTGACAGGCCCATAGATATTGTTTGGTGAGCATTTCATTGTGTTGACGGACTGGCAATATGTTACATTCTTGGTGTAGGTGATCTCGGTGAGCCATCAAATGAAAACCGGTTGCTGTTCGCAATGCTCCGTTTTGTGTTACTTGTAACTTATTCCAGTGGGTGTCAGCGACCTGAGGTGTCCATATGGGTGCCGCATAATTAAATTAGGTCTTCCTATTGCTTTTTATGTTGTTATTATTGTTTCTTTGTCTTTCCCCCATGAACTGCCAGCCAGGGCCTTCAGAGCATCGTTCCTATTTTTCAATCTTGCGTTCACCTCTTGAGCATGAGCATTGAATTTAAGTAGTGGATCGAATGTGACCCCCAACAGTCTCGGATTTTTTTACCGAGGGAATAAGCACGTTGTCAATGCAGATGTTGAGTGTTGTGTTGACCTCCTTCGTCCATGTGGTGAAAAGTGTAGATGTGGACTTTTCGGTGGACAGTATTAGGTTAATATAGTATAAAAATATAGTATACATTATAAAAATATAGAATGTTCAAAGCATATATTCAGCATATGTTCAAAGTTCACAAAAAAGGTGGTTTACGATCCATCCAAGGAGTGGTTGACGATTCATCCTTGATTGAATAACAAAAAGCAATTGAATATACAATTGAAATAATTTTTTTTTTTTTTTTTTTTTTTTCTTTATTTAGCACATGCTCAGAATTACATTTTCAAGTATAATATTACATACAATATATTTTCTATTTTGTATCGAACTGCTACGAACCCAAAGGGTTATGACGCAATACAATATTTGATCAAATAATAGCATCAGGCTTTATAATCAGTGACATAATATACATGTGTATGCTTCGAAGGCATTATTTCAAAAATTGATAGTTCATTATATATATATATATATATATATATATATATATATATATATATATATATATATATATATATATATATATATATATATATATATATATATATATATATATATATATATATATATATATATATATATATATATATATATATATATATATATATATATATATATATATATATATATATATACTTAACTAATAAAACAGTAATAATAGAAAAATTAATATTTAAAGTTTAAAAAAGAGAAAGAAGATATCAAAGAAGAATAAAATAAAATACTAATACTAATAATGATAATAAGAATGCAATAACAATATCAATAACAATTTATAATTTATAATTTTAATTTATATAATAAAGTCAACCAATAGTAATTGAATATTAATATCAATATCAATTTATAATGAAATAGTTAAGCTTTTAAATAGTTTGTAAGCATTTTTTTAAATAATACAAAGCTTTCTTGATGTTTAATTTGTTGCGGTAACAAATTAAACTTATTTAAGCCTCGGTAAATTACGTTATTGTTACTAGCGTTTGTGGAAAAGAACTCTATTCTAAAATAAGATTGTCGCCTCGTATTGTGGTGATGAGAATCACCTACCTTAATTAAAACAAAGTTGTGTTTCAACATATTATTTATTATCTTAAAAACTAATAATAATAATTCTCTGTCAATTATGATATCAAAAGCCAAAAACCGTTCATACAACATAGCTGTAGGATATAAAACTGGAACTCGCATAATAAATTTTAAAACGCGTTTCTGTAATATTATAAGCTCGTCAATCATATATCTCGCACAACCACTCCAAATTGGATTCATATAAATAAGTCTAGACATAATATAAGAATTATAAATTAAGAGCAGTGAATCCTTCGGTGGTATGGTCTTTGTACGATTAACTGCAAAAATATATGGAACGATTGCAGATTTTATGTTTTTAATATGGGAGGACCATTTCATCTTGCTGTCAATTGTTAATCCCAGATATGTAACAGTTTTAACCCTTTCTATTACATAGTTATTGTAAAAAATTTGCAAATTATTCCCGTCAATTGAATCTAAATTTTTATTTTCAAATACAATGAATTTGGTTTTTTCATTGTTTAAGACAAGAAAATTTTTGTCAAACCACCCTTGCAATAAATTCAAATCTTCTTGCATTTGAAAATATAGCTCCTCTAATGAATCACTTGTGTACATCAGAACTCCATCATCTGCAAATAGTTGCAGAATTCCATGTAGCTCCAGTAGACTCATGTCATTTATATAAAATCTAAATAAACAAGGGCCTAGGATTGAACCTTGCGGTACTCCCGACACAACATATTCCTCGCTACTAATCTTCCCATCAATAAAAACAGCCTGAGTTCTATTTTCTAAATAGGTTTTAAAAAAATTTAATTGAGCGTCAGTAAGTGCAAGTTTCCTTAGTTTAATTGCTGAAAACGAAGAATTGCCGAAATGAAGAAGAGTGCAAACATATCATTGTTATTATTCAGTTTTTATTTTTGAATAATCAGTGTATTTATAATCAAAAACTAAGTTAAACAAAAAAGTCGGGTCAAGTGCGAATATAACTCGCTCGCCGAGGGTTCCGTGTATATAATAATATGAAAAAACAGTATTTGCTAATGTAGTTATACGTTGGGTTGAATTTTACCCATAACTGTGACATAATGGTGGCAATATTTTTGAATTTAATTCGTTTATTACTCAAACATAAATACAGTTTTTCTCGAAATCATTAAGAATTAATGGAATGCGTATACCGATAACAAACGGTTACAATTCTTGGACCATGAAGTGTACTAGATTGCAATGGTCAACCCGAATAATGTTTTTTATGCCGAGTTCATCTGACTAACCATAATCTATTCAATATTATTTTAGAACCCTAATATTATAAAATATTTTCTGAACTAGTTACTAAATTATACATTTGCTGCAAAGTAACAAAATTGATCCTCAAAAAATTGATCAAAGAATTCAAAATTCTACGTGAAATTCTTCACAAAAACACGATTTTAAATCGAAAATGGTGACTTTGAAAATTTCGGAAAACGGTTTTAGACTAGAAACAAAATAACCTTTCATATAACACCCCACTTGTCCAGGTCACAAATAACTTTTTTTCGAAATTTCTTCTTTCAACCCCCTTCTAAGGAACATTTGAAATAATGAGATAACCGCTATAGTTTTCGTTCAATCTTTACAAAATTACCTATGACTGTGAATTTTTTCAATTTTTCGCTTTTGTAATGTTCGATGATAAAGGGTGGGACAGAATTAAATTTTCACATTTTTATAAATAAGTCCAAAACTGTGTTCTCGAAAATTACAAAAAAAGTATTTTGAACTACAAAAAAAATCACCTTTCATATGACACCCCACTTGTCCAGGTCCAAAATATTTTTTTTTTCAAAATTTCTACTCACAACCCCCTCCAAAGAACAATTGAAATTATAACGCCCAAAAAAAATTTTTCATTTTTTTTGCCAAGTTCCTAGAACCGTGAATTTTTTTAAATTTTTTCGTTTGTAATGTTCGAAGATAAGTGGGGGGACAAAACTAAAATTTCACTTTTTCCAAAATAAGTCAAAAACTGTGCTTTCGAAAATTACAAAAAAAATTGTTTTAGACTAGAAAAAAAATAACCTTTCATATGATACCCCACTTGACATGACCAAAAATATTTTGTTTTCGTAATTTTCACTCTCAACCCCCTCCAATGAACATTTGAAATTATAACAACCAAAACAAGAAAACGGATTTTTGTATGCAAAATTTCTACAACCTTGAATTTTTTCAATTTTTTGCTTTTGTAATGTTCGAGGTTAAGGTGGGGGACAAAAAAATAAACACACGTTTTTGGAAATAACTTAAAAACTAAGCAGTCGATAATTCATTGAAAGGACTTTTTGAAATATTTGAATTTCTTTGATTTTTTTAAATCAAACTCGATTCCTTAAAACAAACTTTTGTTTTACTATCTCCTTATCAATGTCCATAAAATATTGATAAAAACAAATATTCATAATTTTCTTGTTTTCAGTAGGCGTGGACAAATACATTGTATAACTGTAAAAAATTTCAAGTTGATAGCACTTATAATTTTTGAGAAAATCGATTATGTAGAAATTCGGACGGACACCGAAGTCTCACCAATAGGGTACCATTTTACTTTTTCAAAGTACGGAACCCTAAAAAATGTAAATTGATTTAAATAAAACAAACTACTCAATATTTTTTTTTGTTTTCTACTCAATATTTTCTTTTGTTTTCTACATGAATATCCTACGAATGTGAGTTCATCAATAGAGTCGACCGGTTATCAGAAGGCAGTTCATCAAATAAATTTAAAAACATCAAATATTTCTATATTCTTGCCAATTATTTTCGGAACTAGAAATCTCTTCAATAGAAGTATGAACATCTTCCAGTTGACTTAATTTTTGTGTCATCTGGTTTTTGAAATTTATTTAAAATCTTGGATCTAGTAATGAATAGCCCTCTCTAGCCCAAACACTATGGTTTGTTTATCGAAATGCACTAAAAATAGTTTATCAACTGAAGTTCATCTGGTGGTCTGGACTCTGGATTCAGGGAACCGCTTGCGCTTGTCTTTCCTTCTACTCAACACAAATTTTCGTGTTCTGATCTTAAGGTTCTCAGAAAAACATTTTTACGGAGCTTTATAAACATTTATATATACATTTATATACATTTATAATATAAACATTTATATAGCAAGTCGTTTGAACTCTGCTACTGCCCTTGGGGGGTACCACAAATCTTCATGTGTTGGGTTGGTTAAATTATCAGGATAATTGAATAGGTGATCTACATCGTGCGGTGTGCCCTCACATGCGGGACACTTGTCAATAGTTTCAGGAACATTTCTACTCATGTAGTTGTTTAGGATGCGTGACCAACCGGATCTTAGTTGGGATCGGAACGATCTGGTGCTGCGAGGTAGCTGGACCTCATTGTTGTTGTTGTTGTTGCAGCGACGAGTTGTGCTATTCTTCTGGCTCCAAGTCCAGATTCAGGAACTCTGCTACTGCCCTTGGGCGGTACCACAGATCTTCCTTCGTCAGGTCGGTTGGTTTCTCTGGACAATTGAAAAGGTGGTTAGCATCATGTGGCGTGCCCTCACATATGGGATACTTGTCAAAAATTTCCTGGTCAATTCTACTCATGTAGTTATTTAAGAGGCGTGACCAACCGGATCTTAACTGCGCTAGGATGGTTCTGGTGCTGCGTGGCAGTTTTACCTCTTCGGCAGCGACTTGTGGTGGTTTGATATTAAGAACTCGATTCGGGGCGTAGTTCTTTATTGTGTCTTCAACGGTTTTGGTACGTAGATTTTTCAACCCCCTCTTATACGTAGGCTCGTCGATGTTATTTATGTCTTGATTGTTTTTAACATCATGTAGGAAGCATTTCGCAGTCCTTATGTCTCTAGGTGGTGTTGTCATGGATAAGGTGTCATTGCAGAGATGCTGCGCTCTATGACAAGACCAAATCGTTCTGGAAAGCCATAGTTGTTCTACTACGAAGCATTTTATGTAGTTCCACGTTGGTCAAAATTTTTTAGTTTTATTTTTAAAAAAGTCATGGAATTTTCATATTTTTGGTCTGGAAAGTTATGGAAAGTCAAGGAATTTTGTTTTGAAAAAATAGTGGACACCATAAATTTTTCAAGTTCAAAGATATTACCAGAAAAGTCAATCACGGAAGCCATTACAATATCAGATGATGAAAAATCAAATAAATCAACAAATGGAACAATTGAGAAAGGAAGAGAATCTTCGGAGTATTTATCAAAACTGAAAGGATTGAATGAATCTTTACTGAAATGGATCACAAAACATATTAATGAAAATCCATTATGTATATTAACTCCGATATTTAAAGATTACGATAGTCATTTAAAAAACATAAATGAAAATAATAAAGAAGAATCGACAACTACAACGAGTTCCAGTTTTCCATCAAGCGGTTCTGCTCCTGCTTTTAATTGGGAAAGCAAACTGAGTAAACGTGGGTTCGCACCAACCAACACAACTGGATTTTCTTTTGGTACAACTAAACTTACAGACTCTTCTATACTCAACAAAACTGATGACAAGAACAAAAATAAAATGGTTGATATATTTAAGTAAACATCAAAGGAAGCTGGTGAATTTGTTTTTACTCCACAAAAAGCGTTTACATTTGCGAATGTTCAACCGTTTTATGAGGGTAGGTACATTAAACAAATTAATAACAATTTGAAATATAATTATTGTTATTTTAGGTTGTAGCAGCTTTAGGGTAACCAGATATTTCAAATCAGGAAAGAGTATAGAAACTGAAATAGTACCTTATAATCAGTTACGCCATATGGAAACATACTAGAAGAGGTCGACTTAATTTTATATTAAAAATCAAACAGTTGAGTTTTAAATTTTAAATCTTTATTTCAATAATATTGGTTACATTTATTAAAATTAAAATAATTTCTTTTTGTTTATCACATTACAGAAAATTCGTACTCTGTATTAAAAATATATTAAATAAAAAATAAAATAAAATTGGAAATTAAGATTATAATTGCGTTTTAAAAATAATTAAAGGTATTTTTCACTGCTGGCACTTATTGCTAGCAATTTGATCTCTGATTTGATTGCTTCCTTAAATTCACTGCAAGAAATTTTTATATTATTCTTGATCATCCTAACGTAAACATTATCATTTACGCTATATACTATCTGGCAATTTCAGGTACAGAAGTAACCGATCCAGAGGTGTTAAGTAAATATAACGTAGATATTTTATCTAATATATGGCGAATTTGATGTTTAGCACTATCACCAATCCATGATTGAACTGAATGTTGCATTGTCTGGCATTTTTCACTATCGTCTTCAACTGCAGTTATCGAATCACGCAATGCATTATCTTTTTCTAAATTATTCACTTTAAAAAAATGGCAGAATCTGAAATAATCGACAACGACACCCGTTCTGCCTTCTCACCACAAAGAACCAACGAACCGTCTGGATCCGACTTCCACAAATTTACCTGACTAGACCTTGACTCCAATATTTACTGTTAACATTGAATATAATATTTAAAATCCAGAATTGTTAAAAATAAAATTTAAACAAATTTATTATACAAAAATTTTTAATACATCACAAAAATCAAGAACTTTTAAAAAACTAATTTGTTTTTTTTTTAATATTTTTCACGATAAAAACATTTTTAATCTTAATGCTCGCCACAGAACTCCTTCAATGGTTGATTGATGAGTTTGATCTGCAGCTAGAACCAATAAAAAAGACAGAAATTAAATAGAAAACAAACTTACCGGTTTCCTCCATTCTTTAATTTTGATTGATATATATTTAGTTAAAGTTTTAAATATAAATTCACAACTTCAAATACAAATCCACTAAATTCAAACCAAATCCACTAATTTTCGGCTTTTTCTAAACTAATCCTGGGATGTGAAATTGAAAAATACTTTGAATTTCGTACTTGCTTATATATCCATAAGATTTTAAACAACAAGAGTCCTCCATCCATATCTTATTGTATAAATTGATATTGATAAAAATTTATCTTTTCTTATTTTCACTTTTTGATTAGTATAAGAAATTATTAATGTAAATAGAAGCCTATAGAGCTTAATTACAGGAAATAAATTAAATAATAATTCACAACTTTAAATTAAATATAAATTCACTTTAATCAACAAATTTAAGTAACTAATAGTATTTAACGTTAAAATGTTTGATATTTAGTTTTGAAAAAAAACTTTTTTATTACAATATTTACAATATTTTATTTATTTATTTATCTGTAATTAAGCTGCAACAGCTTATAATACATAATAATACATATTAAAATAAACAAAATTTGCTTCTAAAAAATTTAACAGCTTAATTGAAGGTTGAAAAATTAATTTCAAATGATTTTGCTGTCAAATTTATCTATAAAATTTTTGCTATAAAAAAGTATGTCAATGTGTATGTAATTTTTTGCTGTGCTTGTCACTCATGTTGAAAACATCATTTTTTGTCTCAACAAGTTTTTCAGTAAAATTTACTGAAAAAACGTAATTTCAGTAAAATTGTATGTCATTTCCCATGTAAATGCGACTTTATACAAAAATAAGAAACCAAGTGGGAAAAAAAACTCATGGCAATTTGTAGATTTTCTCAATTTTCTATTCTAACAAAACATAAAATAAACGAACAAAAGTGTTGAACATAAAGTTAAATCCTCTAACCATATTCAAAATTAACTATCAACATAAAAGATGTATACGACTTATTTAGCAGAAACTAAAAGTAATTTCATCTACGAATAGACGAATATAAGAATTTCCATTCGCAAGGACACAAATCATAAAAAAATATCAGAAGTTTATTACCCCAACGAAATAGGACACAAACAAAAATTTTAGTTATTCTTTGTTGTATTAACCTTTTCGATTTTTTATGTCATAGGTGGTATTTGACGTAAACACCACAAAAACACACCCACCTAAACAATAGGCAAAAGATAGCCTCAACATCCTATTGCTAAGATATAATTCTCTCTCCCAGGATTTATAGTAAAAAGTTTTTTGATCTATTTCTTTTGTACTCGTATTGCAAGAAAAAAATAAAATGTTCTTAAAGGTTTTACGACATTTTATATACAAGTTATTGTTTACGGAAATATGCGTGACCTGTAGATTATGAAATATTATTTAAGTTTGTGGAAAGTATTTGAAATATTGATATTTTTTTGATTTCTATGCAACAAGTTAGTTTATAGTGTCGTATAATTTATAATAGAATTATAATTTTTTCTTGAAAAGTTTTGAGCTATGGAAAACAAAAGCCCAAAAATAAATTACTTGGCATTTAAAATGGAATAGGCTATTGTTTTGGAACGTAGACTGTACGCAATTAACAGACGCCCGAATAGAGTTTGGTCCTGAATTTCATTTGTAAGTAAAATTCAATCTGATCAATGAAGCCTGGTTCCTGTATTGTTATGCATTAATACATTGAAATTAAGACTTCGCTAAAGAAAAGCCACTTCTATATAGAAATAAATTTAAAACCATCAGCAACAAACAACTTCAAAATGATTTTGGTAACCTACATGGCTGGTAAGCAAGTAAAAATATCGGGAGTTGTTTGGCTGCAAAATGGAACGTTAGTGGTAAAATCAAACTGATTTTTGCAATGAAAAGCAATTTTAGAAATTACACATACACGTATTAATTACAGAATTTTTTTGAATGTGAAAACTGATCTCACCCTATTTTGAGGTAAACTTATCTAAAAAAATATGACATTTGTAAGGTGCAAAATAAAATTTTGATCAATTGATGCGGCAATGATTTAATTTAGAAACGTTTTATATATAAAAAAGTCGGACAAGCGCGAATAAAATTCGCTCGCCAAGGGTTCCGTGAATGTAAAAGAACACATTATCAAAAATAAATGACATAAAGTTATGTTGTAAAGTCTTTATATCGCCAGACTATGGATGCATAACAGAATAAATGTTTAATCGTAAACGTCAATAGTAAATGTCAATCACATCTACATTGATCAAAAATGTTACTTGAGGTTAAATCTTATCCATAGCTGTTTATGTTAGCTAATGTGTTTTAATAGTCTAAATTGGGAATATTTGTTCTATAAATCAGCGTCGAAATATAGGGTGGTATACATACACTTAAAATAGCACTTTTTTTCATAAATAACTAAAAAACTATGCATTGCAGAATTCTAAAAAATATTGCAATGTTTCTTAAATTTGGTGCTCTTTCAAATGATACCCCACTCGCTTAAGTCAAAAAAAGTTTTTTTTTACCCTGCTTACACCCTTCCCCTAAACACACAGAAATATAATTATTTGAGAGTTCGCTATAACTTTCGTTCAAAATATAGCAAATTTTCTATCTCTATGAATTTTTTCAATTTTTTCTGATAGTCAGTGTTGAAACGTACGGGGGGGAACGGTCTGGAATTTGCACATTTTTTAAAATAACTCAAAAACGGTGTATCGGAAAATTCTAAAAAAAATTGCCAAGTTTCTGAAATTTGGAGCTCTTTCAAATGACACCCCACTCGCTTGGGTCAAAAAAGTTTTTTTTTACCTTTCCCCACCCCAATCCCTTAAAAACACAAAAATATAATTATTTGAGAGTTCGTCATATTTTTCGTTCAGAGTTTATCAAACTTCCTGTCTCTGTGAATTTGAAAACAAACGAACACAACTTTATTTATTTTTAAACCCGCCATCTTGTGCGGATAAGTTAGTTTTATAAGCACCTAAAATTTTAAGTTCATCGGATTAATGGTTCACGAGATAATCAAAATAATGTGAAAAACACGTTGTACTCTCACCAATAGTGTTCCGTATAAAAAACGGAACCCTAAAAAATTCAAAAAAGTACACTAAAAAAAGGAAATTGAAATAAGGTTTACAACTATTATTATTCAAACAAAGAATTAATACTCGCAAAAAATTTTACCGTGATTGTTGCACACGGTTTGGCTTTTAACACCTTAATAAAAGTAACTTCAGCATTCCAATGTTTTAAATTATTTAATAGCCATTTAATAGCTACAATATTGTGTGAGATCAAAAAAACCTCTAGGGTGTAGAATTGAGATCACTGGGTCAGCTCCTCAAAATTTTTCGAAATACTCTAAATAGTCATTTTTGAATCATAAATTTTGTTCAACAAAAGCTAAAAAACTGATAAAACTTGATTTTTCTCAAAGACTTTAGCGCTTTTTTAAAGGCTGATCGTTGGATTTTTTTAAATTAATGTTAGACAACTAATTTAATTAGTAATATTAAAAATGAACTTTCCAGAAAATACGCTTAAATCAATGATTTCAACGAAAAAAGTCAGCAAGTGCGAATATAATTCGCTCACTGAGGGTTCCGTGTATATAATATTTGAGAAAACAGTTTTTGTTAGCATAGTTTCAGTTGGGTTGCATCTTACCCAAAGCTGTTTATGGTGGCTAAAGAAAGTTTGTAACCTGTTTATAAATTAATTTATATTGGAAAATATATCGTCGCTTTAATAATGAAATGACGTATACGCAAAAGTATAGTTTCGAGATATTTGAGTTTAAAGTTTGATGTGCGCATGCATTTGCTTGGACGTTAATTTTTAATTTATTAATTCTTACCCCCAGTCATAAAATAATTCGAAAATTTAAAAACGCCAATTCAAAGATGCCCTTATGGGAAATGCAGCGCACCTATTATATAAAAACAACGTATAAATAGCATACGTTGTTTCATTATTAAAGTGACGAATATTATCAATTGTTGTAGCTTCAACTGTTGTTGGCCCATGGATTTTTCTTTGTAAATTTTTTTGTAGAAAAAAGTTTTGAGGATTTTTATTGAAACCAACATTAAAGTCACCTATCACAATAGTTGGAGGAAAAAGTGTCGTCAAATTATTGCCAACGAGTGGATTGTTAACACAGTTAGTGATTTGTCTGCTGAACATTGGGGCAGGATTTGAACTTCAGCTAGTTGAACATTCACAATGACTGCCAGCAGAGCTAAAATCGTAGTTTAATAGTTCAACAATTTCAAAAATATTTGTAATTAGTGATCAACCTCACAAAGAATATATGCAACGCATCCATATTAAATAATAATCTATCGAATAGCAAACAGGTATGTTTTCGCATAACTTTTCAACGTAACGCCTTTCGCCTGAAGTTGAGTTCATCTGACTTGTTAAACTTGTTTGATATAATCTGATCTTGTTTGTTCATTTCAATATTTGGTTTGACTCAATATTTTACTATAATACACATTTCTTACAGAGTAGCAAAATTTAACCTCTTCTACGATTATTTTACGGGAATAGTCCTTCACAAAAACACAATTTTAGGATTTTAATCAAATGAATCAAAAACGGTATTTTCAAAAACTACAAAAAAATTATTTTGGGCTAGAAAAAATTCACCATGCATATGAAACCCCAGTTGACAAGGTCAAAAATAATTTGTTTTTAAAATTTTCACTCTCAACCCCCTCAAACTAACATTTGAAATGATGAGCCGACCGCTATAGTTTTCATTCAATTTTTACAACATTGCCCATAACCACGATTTTTTTCAATTTTTTTCTTTTGTAATGGTCGAAGTTAAGGGGAGGGGGATAACAAATTTTTGTTACATTTCTGAACATAGCTCAAAAACTGTGCTTTTGAAAATTACAAAAAGCATTGTTTTGGACTAGAAAAAAATTCACATTTCATATGACACTCGAAAAGGTCAAAAATAATTTGTTTTCAAAATTTCAACCCTGAACCCCCTCAAAATCAATCTTTACAACATTACCCATAACCTTGAATTTTTTCAAAAATGGGGCGGGGAGCAGAAAAACAAACACTCGTTTTTGGCAATATCTAAACAAAATAAACAATACAACTCTTTTAAAAACTTTTTAACCCATTTCGATCCTCTGTTCGTTTCATCGAACAGTGAAATTCCTTTTTTTCTAAAAATTGTTTACATATGATAGTAATAGTTACGCATGGTGCCCTTAGTACGATAAGGTTCCTTGATGTGTTGTGTATTCAACAAAGAAATTGTATGGTGACCCAATTCCCCCTTCCCACCACACCTCCTCTTCCAAAAAACCCTTTTTTTTAGACATATTTTTGAATAATCATATAAAATACTAAACGAACAAAAATCAAAAAACTAATGATGACGAATTTGTGCCAATGGATGAGATTACTCATAAGAACGGTTTTCATATTTATTGGAAACATTTAAATGCCTCCAGGTGTACGTTAAGTTAAGTGTTCGTTTCATCGAACACTGGCACGAACCTTATAATTTTGTACTAAAATTGGATTTCATAATTTTTCTGACATTTTGGTTATTTGTTGGCACTATTTTGAAAAGAACAGACGTATTTTATTTCGTGCGATATTATTTTGTTAAAACCAAATACTTATACAACAAAAACGGTTATAAGGACAGTTTTTATATATTACATTTGTTATAACGTTCATTCTTTACATCGAATGTTTATTATTTGTATATAGCATGTAGTTATAATACCGCATCGAAAGCTGTTGAAAATGCGTGAAGTAAGGAAAATTATTGAAAATCGGAACGACGGAGATGAAGAAGTTGATAATATTTCTTTAACTAACAATCTTCCGCCTGATCGTGTTGAGGGATTACGCGATGAAGAAGATATTAATGATAATTTTATATTATTGAATCCTGATGTTAACAGTGATTTTCGGTGATGTGGCCAGATGTGTTTATATTAAAACTTCAAGAAATATTGTTGAAAATACTGATGAAAATTAGTTCATCGTTGAAGAACCCCTACCTGGACCATCTAATCATTGAGAACAACGACAAAAGAAAGTGAATATGATTATTAATTATTGACTTCTTTTAGTAAACCTAAATATGGTCAAGAAACCAAAAATAATAATTTCAGTATAATTAGCACCCAGCTCAGCACCTTTAGCTGATATAAGAAACGAGCTCTGTGAAAATTGAAGGATTTATAATGAAAGATTAATAACATAAAGTAGAGTTTTCTACGCATCACGAGATGTTTTTGGCAATTATTTCACAAGTTATCATTGGCTATATTATTGCCTGACAAAAGAAGTGGTATTAATTGGTGTGGATCTCTGCGTTTAATTTTCTCATGGTCAATGCATGGAAGTTGCACTCTCTTATCGCAAAATATAAGACTAAAAAAACATTGAGTCAAATTGATTTCAATGTAATGGCCATAGGAAGCCTTTTATTGACAAACGAGAATATTTAGAATATAGATGGATAACCAGGAGTTTGAGACACCGCGTTATATACCAGAGATTTCTCAAGATCACATTATTTGTCAACTAGAAAATATGCCTCGTAGGTGTCAACTAAAAAGGTGTGACAAACCCACAATTTTCATGTGTCGAAAATGCAATAAACATTTTTTTTTTGTAAATAAAGTAAGGCATGTTTAGTTTAACTATAATAAATTATAAATTAATGTCTCTGAACATTTGAAGATACCATGCCAACTAGGTATTATAATTTTGTTTAAATAAATTAAGTTTCTTTAAGAAACTTATGAATGCTAACTTTAAATTTTTGAGGATTAAAGGTATCGAGGAAAACTCACGAAGATAAGGCATTCCAGAGATTAGAGTCTCAAATGTCAAAGTCACACTGAAAAACAACAATTCTGCACCTTTTTATTGGAACCGTAAAAGCAATTGTCCACAGTATTAGTTCTGGTGAAACGCGAGAAATTTGCTAGTTCAGGTAAAATTGATTTAATCTCAGAGGAAGTTTGTTCATCTATAATGTATTTGTAGAAAATTGTCAAATCAGCATCATTTCGTCTGTGCGGCAAGGTATCAAGCTCATTAGTAAGAGATTATCATGTTGATTGTTTTAAAAAATGTCACTCTTTCTAAATTTAATTTAAACTAAATCATTAAATTTTTTTTTTTAAATAAATTTTTTCTACTTCAAGCTACGAAAATGTCATTTTAATATATAGTAAAACCTATGTGAAAGGGAAACTTTTTCTAGGCAGTGACTGAAAATGTTTTCAGTCACTAGGACTGAAAGTAAAAAAGTTTCGGTGGTCGCCTACAGGTGGTGGTTATTTAAAAGAATGAATAAATAATTGAATATTTGAGATTGAATTTGATTTACTGTTTCTGTTGCTGTGTTTATTTCTGTCAATATCGCAGTATTTTGAAGGGATTGAATATTTTGAATATTTCGATCGAATCGAATCGAAACTAATCATTATATCAATTGTGTGTAATTAATTAATTAAACTAATAATGAGTGTGTTTTTTTTTCTATATCGGAAAAATCGGAGCGATAAAATAAAATTTGTATCAGATATATCGTATAATTTTTTACTCTGATAATTAACTGTCAGATATAATAGTAGATTCTTGTATGAGCTTAGAATGAAGGCAATTCTTCACGAGGATGAATCATCCGAGTGAAGAATTGCCATCATCCTAAGCGAATACAAGATGCTATTTTATTCACGACTGTAAAATATTTCGTTTAATTTCCAGTTTTCATGCAAAAATTTGTATCGCCATATTGAAATAAATACATCAAAGATAGCGAAAAACAAAACAAAGTTTGTTGTTTAATTTGCTACGAGAATATTTAATAAACTATAGAACTGTTAAAGAATTTTAATCAAATTCACTAGTTGTGGAATGAGCACAATTACAATGGAAGACAAACGCATGGAAAGCATATATTCTATAGTAGTCGTGGATAAAATATATTCTCTGAGTTCTTCTTCTGAGTTCTTGAATAAAAAAAATTTATTATATAAATAAATAAATTTTATTAAAAAATTTATTTTTATTTGTTTTTAATTGAAACTTTACCTATTATTTTTTAAATTTATACTTTAAACGATGACTTCCAGTGGGTAAAAAAAATATCTGTAATATCTGTAAAAGTATTTAGAGAAAATATATGAACTATTTCCATTATTCATATTGTCAAATTCATCTACTAAAAACTTACAAAACGACATATCTAAATTTGACTGTGTAAAAAATAAACAAGATTGTATTTATATAATAGCTTTTTTACCAGTGTAAAATAATATTATTGTGTGTTCGCCTGTTATTATTCCATCTGTAGGCGAACACAATATAACACTAATTTACACTGGTAAAAATGCTATTATATAAATACAATCTTGTTTATTTTTCACACAGTCAAATTTAGATATGTCGTTTTGTAAGTTTTTAGTAGATGAATTTGTAAATATTATCATTTATATTTACAAGCGTAGAAAAAATGGCGTTTTCTATGCGTGGTAAAAACGTTTTTGCGTTCCTAAACTTACTAACAAACCGTTCAATCACGCAAAAAGAGACGTTTTCACCACTTGTATAAAAATCTACTATTTTTTGTATGTAATTATATAGACTCAGTGCCAGCGTTCGATGAAACAAACAACAAACTTTTCCATTTTCCGGAAAAAACGTTAAAAGATTACTTGTTTTCTTTCTCAGATTTGAGCTTATGGACATCAAATTACTTAAAAAAGTGTTTGGTTTTATCCTGGAAAATAGTTTCTACAACTCGATCCGAAATGGGTTAAAGTGCATAGTTTGAGCATAGGGGCACCCCAACATGCAGGAAAAATGAAAATTCTGCAAATCCGATGAAACTTTGAAATTAAATTGTTCAAGAACGGCTATAGATAATTAGTTCTTCGTTTGAAAAAAAATAATTTATTGTTTTTATAATTAATTTTTAAATAAAAATATTAAAAAAACTTTTTTAAAGATGGTGCTAGGCTCGAAGATCAATTGGAATTTAATAAATTTTTTCTCTGAAAATATTTCTATCCTTTTTCTAAAATACATCATATTTACAAAGAGGTTTAAATTCTTGTTCTTCAATTGACCTTCAACCCTAGCGCCATCTTTAAAAAAGTTTTTTTAATATTTTTATTTAAAAATTAATTATAAAAACAATAAATTAATTTTTTTTCAAAGGACTAACTAATCATCTATCAAACAAAAAAAAGTTAAATGAAATGGGTATAGATGTTCTTGAGCAATTTAATTTCAAAGTTACAGCGGATTGGCAGAATTTTCATTTTTCATGCATGTTGGGGTGCCTCCTACACTCAAATACTTTAAAAAAATTTTAAAAAAAGTTGTATATTTTATTTTGTCCATGCCAAGTTTTAGGAAAATCAAAAATGGTCAAGTTCAAATCTCGAGTTTTTCACCTGCTCTGTAGATCACGTTTTTCATCAGTATTCAAGAAATCAATAAAAATTTTTTTTGAAATATTTTAATCTTTTTCGATTTTTCTAAATCAAACTCGATTCCTTACAAAAATCTTTTGTTTTACTATCTTCTTTCTTATCTATGTCCATAAAATATAGATAAAAACAAATATTTGAAATTTCTATTAATATTATATTATATCAAATATTTGTTATCAGCAGGCATGGGAGAATGCATTTAATAACTGTAGAAAATTTCAACTTGATAGCACTTATAGTTTGTGAGTAAATCGAATATGTAGAAATTCGGATGGACACTGAAGTCTCACCAATAGGGTTCCACCAATGTTATCAATTACTTAACCGTTCGCATGTTGAGAAGCATGGTAGTAACATCTTTGCGGTATTTTGCTTTTTCTTTGTCGACCAATTGAATTTGTTTGAAAGGAATGGGCAAACAAAAGATTTTCGAAACCTAACATGGAACGCAAATTTCTATTGAAATCCTACCAGAAGTGTAGGCTATCAGAAAACGAAGTGGTTAAGCAGTTCAACTTGGGTAGAAAAAATGTATCAATGTTGAGCAATAAAGGAAATTGGAGCAGCGCGCAGACTTAAGAAAGAAAAAAAAGTGTCTTTTGTTAGTTCAGAACCTTTTTTATGGACTGATTGCAGCGTTTATCCTAGAAAGGATAAGGGACAAGAGTTCAAAGGAATACTATGAGGTCTGGCACAATGCCACATCTTTTTTCAAAGATTGAAGTGAAATGTGTTGCGTTTATTCCTTAACCTATTTCTCAATTCAGCCGATTTCTGCGTTTAGGTAGATTTCATATTTCAGGTATTCATTACATCGATTTACCATTTTTTTTTTCTTTTGAGAGTAGAACAAAACATTTCGTAAGAGACTTTTACTTTGTCGCAAGTGGTTATAGCAAAATATAGTTTTTAGAAACTGTGGATTTCAAATATGTTCAAGTCAATGCATCTCGATAACCACTTGACGGATTTAAAAACAAATGTTTTAAAGTAAGAAGTGCTTTTCAATAAAAATAATTGCAGTTGATAGTTTTGAAAATTTGTCATAAAAAACATTTGAAATAAAAATAACAAAGGTGGCTTAGGAGGCTTGCCCCTATAATTTTGCAGTTCCTTATTTTTGTAGTTGCACTTCTAATCTAAGTAGACTCTTTTAAAGTCCTGCAGTGCAGCATTTTTCGTTTGAGATATAAGGACAAGAGTCAATTTTTTCGTCTCGTAACACCTCTTCTAACACATGTGTATATTTGAACTTATGTTTTTACTTCGATCTGAAAGAGCTACATTACATTACATTCATGAGCCAAAAGTGAAATTCTTACCTCCACTTTTTTTGGAATTTCTCGACGTTTTAAAACCTGATTCTAAAAAAGCAACAACAAAAATCTATGTGTGTCTGTCGGGCGGCGGCCGGCCGCCACAACCTACGAAATCTAGAAAACGGCTGTAGGAATTTTAAAAATTTTGGTTTTTGAAAACAGGTATACTCAATGGTAAGAGCCAAAAAGACGGTCGATGTGGTCAATAACTGTAACGTAAGTGAGTCAAAACAAGGAAGTATGCATATTTTTTGCTTAAAAAACGTTCATTTTAGGTGATAATGAGTAGGAAAAAAGAATGTGGAGAGATCTTGATGGTCGGGATTGGTATGTGAGATCAAAAACTAGATTATCGCATTAGAAATTTTATCAGAAAATGTTGTCAAGTGTGTCAAAAGAAAGATTTTTATTTATTTTTTTCAAAAAAAAATAAAATTAGTTATTTGCATGAAATGAAATGTAATTGAACATGAAATTATTATTATTGAAAATTTTGTTTGTATTATAAGTTTGTCAAAAAAATATTGTCAAGTGTGTCAAAAACATTGTTTTCATTTATTTTTTTAGCCAAATTTTTAGAAAAATAATTTTATCATTCGAATTTTTTATCATTTTTTCGAACTTCAGTGATTAAAATTTTTATTGATAAAAATTGTTCGAAAAAATAATGAACAATTAGAATTTTAGTCGGACTAAAAATCTGTAAAATGAAAAAAATTCATTTATACGGAAAACTTTCTTCTGCATGAATCAAGGCGATCAAAACTACTTATTGTCTTTTCGTTCTCTCATTTATTTCTCAACCATATTTGCAATGATTTTGTTTTCATCGATTGCTGTCTCATTTTGATATGTTGTTGATTCATGATTTTTTTTTAGATATGTACTTGGAGATTTGTAATATTAAGTTCTTGTATGATCTCGAGAGTCAAAGATTAGAGTTAATGTTATTGGCCGTTTAAAACTTTATTTCAATAAAATTTAATTTGATCGGCATTTTTTGTTTAGTTGACTTTTTGAGTTAAAGATAAGAGAAAAGATAAAACATATATAATTATCAATAGTAAATTTTTAAAATCTATTTAAAAAGTGCAAATATAAAAACTTAACAATTACGAAGGTACATGATAACTTTTAGAATTTTTTCTTTATTTCTCTTGAAAATAAACTGTAATTTTACCAGTAGTGGTGAAAATTAATTTTTTCTTTTTTTAATAAATAATTATTTTTTAAATTTATAAATTGTTTTTTTTATGAATATAAAGTTTAAGCTATGATTTAGCGTTTGGGAATAGATTTTTTGTTTGTTGTAAATATTCATCGCAACTGTTGTGCTTTAAAGACTTTCTTTCTGCAAGATAATGTCATTAAGAACTTAATGAACTGTTACCTGAAGCAAAACATGCGATGATCACAAATTTATTTGTTCGAACATGTGATTAAATGAGTTCCCAACATTTTCCACGGATCAAGCACGGGTTTTTGCACCTAAAGATTAATTTATTATTTAATGTAGACGAGTGCGTAATAATTATTAAACCACAATGTATAAATAATTCTAAAACCTAATAGGTATTTAAAAGTCTGTCGCTCGTAATAAAAGCGTTTGTAGAGCAGTTTGTGTGGTGTGGCTAAGTTTTGCAGATTTATATAAACTTATCAGCGACATTGTGGTTGTTTTATCTTTTGTTTGAAAGAACTATTTGTACTTAAGTCACCTGTAGGATATACCTTTGTATATACATAACAGAAATGTTTCAGAATTAAATTGAACTTTATGATAAGATATTAATAAAACTTTAGTTACAAAAACAGGAACAAAAAAATTGTTTTACGAATAATAATTTTTTGTACACACAAAGATTTTGAAACTGTTAAATTGAAATAAATATCAAAAGAATAAAAAATTTTAACTGTTTTATGTTGTTTGGTGTTGTAAATAAAATTTTTCTGTTGGTCTTTTTTTTTTAATATAATTCCTAAATCATGTAATTGTAAATAAGAAATTCATATTGATTTTGTATACAATCATCCCCTATCATCCACAGCATTAAACGACAAATTCATAAATATTCTACCATGCATGTGCATCGAATACACCATCATTACCTGTGGCGCACTGTTAGATGACATGTTAATAATTATTCTACCATGCATATATATTTGATATACAACCTTTTCCTGTGGCGCACCGTGTGAAAAATTGTTAAATAAGATGACTTGTTAGCTTTAAAAGACATTTGTGGTGATCTGGGAAAATTACTTCTCGGACACACATGGGTGAAGCTGGCTGGAACAAAACTTCGCTTGGTTCGCAGTTCTCCTATTTCTTCCTGTTAGTGACATCACTAGCAGATCCAGTGTTCATTACTCATGGTAACTACACTGCTATTGCAAATGGTGGTTGCGAATATTGGAAGCTGAATAGTTTGAGACCAGTCCTACATGGAACAGAAATGCCATAAAAAATGTTTGCCTTCTTCTCGATCATAATACAAGTATTTGCTCTTCCCTTTTCATCCTACCACTACAGTAGTATCAGAAACCTAGAGTTTGAATCTTATATATTTTCCAACAATAATCGTACACGATATGTTATTTAAACGTCAACCTCAAAAGTCAAACCATACGATAAACACAAAATGGATTCGTTGTAACAATAATTACTATTCTTCTTTCACGTTGTATCGCTGGAACAAAGACTAAATATCCTTGGCATGAAGCTAAAATATAAACACAAAACAAAGTTTATTTTCATTGTTCTATAAATTATTATTGTTACATGAATTATTATTATTGTTATAGGATGAGAGAAGACAGTTTCTTTGAGATTCAGACAAACGACCCGAGGCAATGTTTTAATTTTAACATTCTTTCTATTAATTTTAATGTTACATGAAGCAAAGTGGAAAAATGTAAAAAGAATAAAAAGTCATTTTATTTTTAACAAACAAAAAAACACATTTAAGGGAATAATGAAGAATATATATTTGTTACAGAAGTTACATCTGTTAACTGGTAATGGTTAAATGGTATTTGTAATTCACGTTTGTGTTCGTTTTTTCATAAAGAGTAAGGATTATGCCTATTGATGCCATTTGAATAAAATAATTCGTACACTACAATCTATATAGATAAAAAACAGCAATTAAATATCAGAGTGGGTGAAATTGTTAAAAAGCTTATAATATCTAAATAAATAAGCCAACCCGTAATTAAAATAGTCGATAAAAACATTTTCATTATAATAAATGACTTTTTCCGACAATCATTACTATTGTTGAACAGAAATATCCTTCAAAAACGTTCAAACGAATCGAAAATTTTTACAATTTTTCTTACATTTAAAAAGCTTTAGACCTAGGAGCTTCTCCCTAGAAAATAATCACAAGTTTAATTAATTTCTATTGTCTATCTATTCAATTTTTTATCTTCGTTCTTATATAATGAATGTTTTTGTTTATGTTACTGTCAAGAAAGATTTCTTTCTAATATTGTTTTTTCTTATTAATTTTCTTTTCCATTTCTGTTTTCTTATTTTCTTATAGTTTTATATAAGAAAAGAATGATTTATGATGTAAAAGGAAACGTAATTGTCTAATTTTTTTTTTTATTTTTGATTGTTAATAATTTTTCTTTAAATGGATTGGTAAGATTTTTTTTTTATTATATTGTTAACAGAATTCTACATAGAAGTTTTGTTTTTCCAAAGAAAAACATTTGGATGTAAAAATTTCATTTCTGACCTTGGTATTTTTTACACACTTTTTACACACTTTTATTTAACTTGACATCTGAGAGCTTTGATGGGTGGAATTTTGTGATTCATTTTTCAGTAACTTCCCATTATGTGATTGATCCCAAATTGAAAAGACAAGTTTGTTGAAGCAGTCAGTACGTATTTCTAAAACTTTTAAAGCACAAAACTTTATAAAACGGAAGAAAAAAAATTCAAATTTTTCTTCACTCTGAAAGACCTTAAAGAATTGCACTGAAATCCCCATAAACTGGTTGACTCATTTTGAGCGAAGGAATTTTGGTAATACTGTGTATATCATTATAATCATAGACATCATACATGTTTGTGTCATTTTATATGGATAAAAGGCCTTATAATGAACATAAAACAAAAATAAAACTATGACATTTGAAAGCTTATAGACCTTTTTTCTTAAAGCTCAAATCGTTATTTGGCTGTATATGACAGATTACATACAGCAATGATAATTGGAAATCAGTTATTATGTATGAAAATATGAAAATCCATAAGATCTGAATATCCCATTCTCTACGTTGGAATTTCGCTCATACTGAATATATCATTATAATATATGACATATTACACATTTTTGTTATTTTTATATCGAAAAATCTTTATTGTAAAAATCTTTAATTGTAATAGAAAATGAGTATAAAAACAATTACGTACTAAAATTATACACTGGATGTTAAATAACATGATTACAATTGCAATCAATTGCTATATTCAACTACATATTTATAGTATGTAGAAAACATAAACATAAAATAATTTTTTACATTAATAAAATAACTTGAAATTTAAAAATCTAAACGAGTATTATATTTTCGGTAAGTGATTTAATTGCTGGTTTAACTGTAGCGGCAAGCAACGCAACAATAATTTATGAATACCGAATTGTTTTATTCTTAACAATGTAAACTAATTAAATCTTATCTTACTCACTGTATAAATCTCATCAGCTGATTTATTATAATTAATTTCCAAAAAAAACATTAAATACTTAATAATAATTGTTTTGTTAGTCAGTTAACTTTTAGACATTATATTGTGTAAACCAACGATAATAATAAATATTTTTATAACGTTAAAGTGAATTGTTTTATTTCATCTAAAAGTTTTAATTAACAAAAGTTAAGTTACATCGAATATATGTGAACTTATTTAATAAAATTAATTCTGGTTGTGACTAACTACTTAAATATATGAAAGTAGATAATAGTCATCTCAAATTACTATATTTGGTGATCCTAACGGAACGTGCACTTAATAAAACAACAGGAGTCAACGGTATCAGCAGAAACAGCAGTATAAGCGTGATTAATTTAAACAAAAAGCCACGTTTTTGGAAATCTGGTAGGATTTTTCCTACCAGATAACAGGTACTTATAACTAAGTTTTAACATAAAAAAACTTTAGTTTAATTATTTATTATTTTTTTATGTGTTTATGCTGATAATTGGAGATAAAATTCTGTATAATTCATGAACGAAATGAAATAAAAATCGTCATTTATTAAAAATCACCGTTCATCAATTAAAAATCATCATTTGAATATTATAAAGCCTTATAAGGTTAAATTAAGCTACATAAATATATTAAACCAGCAAACAAACGGAAAATCGTTTAAGGCAGACATATGAAAATTTTAAACGATATACGGATTTATAACTACAATATCCGATATTGCTACATATAAATTACATAAAAAATTGGAACGGATCTTCCTTTAAAAGAACAACATACAGTTATAAAGAAAGTTATTGGGTGAGCTGTAAATTATAAGTTAAAATTATTATTACGTTGGTATTTAGAGATTTTTCATTTCTAAAATTTAGTTTTATATAATTTGAAATTTTAATAATTAAACAATAATTTTTTTTTTGAAAATAATTTAAATTACTCTTACTTAAATTATTTAATATTTCCATATATTACTTTTGCGTAAATTGCGTATAAATCAATAATTCAATTCGTATATACATAAATTAACATACATATAGTTATTCATATTAATTTAGAAAGAAAATTTCTTTTGAACTACAAATTTATAAATATTTATTTGAATCGTCTTTATTATAAATAATTGCTGACGTTACAATGTCTGAGAACGATGAAGATAAAAAACCCTTCACCGAGGTAGACTCTCTTCGAGCAAGGTTGCCAGAATTTTGGACAAAACTTCCTTTAGCTTGGTTTCTGCAAGCTGAATCACAATTTAAATTGTATCGAATTTCGGATGACGAAAAACGCTACTGCTATATTATTTCAGCTCTCCCACCAGCAGTTCTTGAATCGGTTTATGATATAATAACAGAACTGCCTGTTGGAAGCAAATATGAAACTCTTAAGACTGCCCTCATTGAACGGCACTCACTTTCAGAGCAACAACGTCTCGAAAAACTTCTCGAAAGTGAGGTTTTGGGCGATCAGAAACCATCTGAGGCCTACAGATCTCTTAAAAGGTTAGCGAAAACTTCTGTTAATGAAACGATCATTAAAAAACTCTGGCTTCGGCGTCTTCCAAAATCTATTAATATAGCTTTAATTGCAGTTGGTGACAAAACTATTGATGAGCTTTTATCAATAGCAGATGCAATACATGAAGCTACAGAACTCTCGTCAATTGCATGCATTAATTCTTTTACATCCCGTTCTGGAACAAATAATACTTCAGATAACGGTCTTGAAGACCGGCTTATGTTAAAAATCGAGTCGATGTTTGCGAAAATGCAATCTAGTTATAACCGCTCACGTAGTCCTAAACCACATTATAGAGGAGGTTTCAACTATAGAAGATTAAGTCGGAGTGGAAGCAGAGGTCGTAATACAGAACGAACAAAAACATGTTGGTACCATAAAAACTATGCAACTAAAGCACGAAAATGCATTCAACCATGTAATTTTAATAGTCAAGAACAAGTTACCCAAAATGTTTCACAACCGTCGACAAACTAATTCAAACTACTGTTGTTGCGGCGAATAGTAGTTTTCTTAAAAACAGCCGTCGTTTAATTCTAAAAGACTCAATAAATAATTATCAATTTCTCGTAGATACCGGTGCAGACTTATCTGTTATTCCTGCAAAACGCTTCTACGGTACTGAGTCTCGCGACCCTAATCTTGTGCTTTCTGCTGCCAATGGCACAATCATTAATACGTATGGAACTAAACTTCTTTCAGTCGATATAGGGCTAAGGCGCAAGTTTGTATTCCCATTTGTACTCGCTTCGGTAGACAGGCCAATCATAGGTGCTGACTTCCTGTCGAAATTCGGTCTTCTTGTCGACCTACGTGGACGACGACTTTTAGATTCATCAACGGGTATTACAATCAACGCAATGACAGCCATTAGTAAGACACCAACACCAATTCATTTTTCTGTTGATAATGGGTACGGTTCTTTACTTAGGGAATTTCCTTCGCTCGCTCAAACGCCAAATTATACACTTCCAGTTAAACATAACGTGGTTCATCACATTATAACTGAAGGTCGTTTACCTTTTTCAAAACCACGCAGACTGGATCCTGCAAAACATCAAGCAGCACATCTAGAGTTCGGACATATGATCGAATTGGGTATATGCCAACCTTCGTCTTCACCGATTTCTTCTCCTCTCCATATGGTAAAAAAGAGAGATAATGACGATTGGCGTCCATGCGGAGACTACCGTCGTTTAAATACAGTGACTATTCCCGATCGATACCCAATCCCTCACATTCACAATTTTTCAATGTACTTGCAGGGTTGTACAATATTTTCGAAGATTGATCTGGTAAGAGCATTTCATTTAATCCCAGTGGCACCCGAAGATGTGCATAAAACGGCACTCACAACACCATTCGGTCTGTTCGAGTTTACTCGAATGCCATTTGGTCTTCGGAATGCCGCTCAGACATTCCAACGCTTCATGAATGAAGTAGTCAAAGGATTGGATTTTGTATTCGTCTACATAGACGATATCCTTGTGGCAAGTAAAAATGAGGAAGAGCACAAACTTCATTTAAGAACGCTTTTCGAGAAATTAGTCGAGTTTGGTATCAACATCAAAACCTCAAAATGTATTTTCGGAACCCAATCGCTCACATTCCTCAGTCACTTAATCACTCCTGATGGCACTTTACCTTCACCTGAACGAGTTAAAGCCATCAATGATTTCCCTCAACCAACATCTATAAAGCAAATTCAGCGATTTGTCGGGATGGTGAATTATTATCACCGCTTCATCCCAAATTTAGCCGAATCACTGTCAGATATTCATGCGCACTTGGCAACTCTTTTAAAGAAGCCAAAAACTTTAAAGAACTTTTCTTGGCCTGATTCACTTAACGAATCTTTTGTCAAAATCAAAGACGCATTAGCTACAGCAACGATGCTAGCCCATCCTTTGAACGACTCACTGTTCAGTATTACTACAGATGCTTCAGGTACTGCTACAGGAGCAGTACTACAACAATATAAAAATAGATGTTGGGAACCGCTCGCTTTCTTTTCTAAGAAATTAACTCCAGCCGAAATAAAATATTCCGCCTTTGACCGGGAATTACTAGCTATTTACTACGCGATTAAACATTTCCGTTATTTTGTAGAAGGCCGGACTTTTACAATTTATACAGATCACAAGCCTCTTACAACAGCAATATTCTCAAAAACTGAACGCAGTCCTCGACAAACTCGACATCTTGACTTTATAAGTCAGTTCACCTCAGACATTCGTCATGTTAAAGGCAAGAATAACGTCGTTGCGGACGCATTATCCCGAATAGGGGACCAAGACATTGCTGCACTGTCTCCTGTGTCAATCGATATCAATAAAATTGCTCATAATCAACTTCATGACGAGGATCTCAAACAGTTACTAAACTCACCTCGTCCTGATTCTTCAAAGTTTAAGCTAGAATTGTTTACATTTCCAAACTTAAACTTATATTGCGAAACTTCCACAGGAAATAACCGTCCATATGTACCAGAACCTCTAAGACGTATTGTTTTCGATGCACTACATGGTATATCACATCCTAGTATAAGAGCATCACGAAAACTTATCTCTACTAGATATTTTTGGCCTAACCTTAATTCTGATGTCACACTTTGGACTAAATCTTGTTTACCTTGTCAGAAGTCGAAAGTTCAGCGACATACAAAATCTGCGTATGGCTCAATTCCACTTCCTCGAGGACGGTTTGAGCATATTCATATGGATGTGGTTGGACCACTTCCTCCTTCCGACAACTTTAGGTATATATTAACAATAGTAGATCGTTTCACTCGATGGCCTGAGGCATATCCTATTCAAGACATGTCAGCTAGCACTATTGCTAAAACATTTATAGAGCAATACATATCAAGGTTTGGAATTCCACTAGAAATCACAACTGATCAAGGTAGCCAGTTTGAGTCTAAACTCTTTTCCGAACTAACAAAGTTACTTGGCTCGCATCGTATTCGTACTACCGCCTACCATCCACAGGCAAATGGAATGGTGGAACGGTTTCACAGGCAACTAAAAGATTCGCTCAAAGCTCGAGAAAACACAATTCATTGGAGCACGGAACTGCCTATCGTTTTATTAGGAATACGTACTTCCGTCAAGGAAGATCTACATTGTTCCCCAGCTGAGCTAGTATATGGACAAGCACTCAAAATACCAGGAGAATTCTTCGAAACTCAATCAAAAGAAACTATCGATACACATGAATTTGTGGATAGACTTCGCACAACTATGCGCAACTTAGTTCCAGTAGAAACTCGTAAAACGATATCTCCTACGTTTATCCCTAAAAATCTAAACACTTGCGATTTTGTTTTTGTACGAACAGATAGAGTTCGAACAGGCCTATCACCTCCGTATGAAGGACCCTTCAAAGTTCTTCGACGCTTCCGAAAACAATTTGTTTTAGATCTGAACGGCAGAAATTCTTCGGTTTCCATAGACCGACTTAAACCAGCTTTTGGAATTCTAGCTGCATCTTGCTCTAATAATTTATCAAAGACAAAAACAGTGCGTTTTTCTTCAAAATTAACTTAATCTCTTAACTGTTCGAGGGATTTATCTCGGAAGAGGGTGATGTAGCGGCAAGCAACGCAACAATAATTTATGAATACCGAATTGTTTTATTCTTAACAATGTAAACTAATTAAATCTTATCTTACTCACTGTATAAATCTCATCAGCTGATTTATTATAATTAATTTCCAAAAAAAACATTAAATACTTAATAATAATTGTTTTGTTAGTCAGTTAACTTTTAGACATTATATTGTGTAAACCAACGATAATAATAAATATTTTTATAACGTTAAAGTGAATTGTTTTATTTCATCTAAAAGTTTTAATTAACAAAAGTTAAGTTACATCGAATATATGTGAACTTATTTAATAAAATTAATTCTGGTTGTGACTAACTACTTAAATATATGAAAGTAGATAATAGTCATCTCAAATTACTATATAACTTATCTTGTATTTTTCTGTGAATTTAAAGTGGTTAACTTATTTTTAGGTAAAATAAAATCAGAAAATAGATTATACAAAGGAATAACGGTAAGGCAGAAACATTGAAAACTGCATATTTACAGGTAATGTTTGCAAATAAATAATATCTGTACCTCAGAGGTAAACTATCGTAACTGATATTCGGAAAATTTTTAATTCTTTTTTTCGGAATCTTTTTTATTACATTTTTGAGTGGCAAAGTGTCCGATTTACACAGCTAGGTAGTGGCAACTAATTGTATATTAAAATGTATGTTAGAGGAAAATTCATTGTAACACAGTTTGCTATGTAATAATTTATAAGTGCTTCTCTGTAAAATTTTCCGAATATCAGTTACGATAGTTTACCTCTGAGGTACAGATATATTCGTTTGAATACTTTGTGAAATTGTGATATTTTGTCAAATTTAAATTATCAAAATTAATATTCTTTTTGTAGTGTCCCAACATAGATTCCGCCCACATTTATTTAAAAATTAAACCTGCTCTCAAGTAGAGTTAAAAATTAAATACACAAATAAGCATTATTTAGAATTTAACGATTTCAAATTGACAGTTCAATTTATTTTGAAATTGCAGCATATGTATTTTTCAAATTCTGAATAGAATGCAAGTTTTCTATAACAATATGGTTAGTAATTTCTATCTTAGTTTTTAATTTTTTCGGTTTTAATTTTATGCAATTGAAACATTTTATGAAAGAATTATTCTGACGTACGATTTTAACAGATTGTATTAGTATTTGTGTATTTACTATTTTACCTAATGAACATCGTTCAGAAATTATTTAACTATAGTTATTAAATATTTTAATGCGGTGATTTGATTGGTGCATTAAATATTTAACTATAGTAAAGTTTCTGAACGCAATTCCGTTAGCTCAACACCTACTGGATGATTTTTGACATAAAATTGAAATAATGGTTGAAATACTACATTTTAGTACAACCGGAGGATTTTTGTCAAAAATTTATCGTTATCGGGTTTCATGATACCACCACTGTGGTGGTAGTATGAAACCAGGTCGTCAATACCGGTCGAATTGTTATCGATAATAAAAGACAATTAAATATAAAATTATGAATAATTACAAACCAATATTTTATGGCATGATTTTTGACATAAAATTAACGTTAAAACAATGGTTGAAATATTAAATTTTAGTACAACTGGAGATTTTTTGTCAAAAACTTATCGTTATCGGGTTTCATGATACCACCACTGATTTTTTATCTACGCTTGGTATAGTCGAAAAAAATACACCATTAGCCTAATGAAGATTGTACCACGTAATTGATGAATGTATTCATTATTAAATTGCGTTAACTTTTTTATTTTAGGTTTAAACAAATATTTTGAATAAAATAAATTTAGATTTATTTAATTTAATTGCAAATAAACTGTAAATATAGGGTAAGTTGTATTTAATTTTCATTTAATTTTATATAAATATTTAAATCAAAATGAAAGAAGGTGGAAAAAAACAGACTCCATCGCAAAGGAAAAAACGGTTAGCAAAGAAAAGGCAAAGATACAACAGCAAAAGAGCCAGTGAAGATGAAATATCCAAAAATATACGACTTGAGAAGCGTCGAGAATGGTTGCAGAATGAAAAACCTGTGGACCGTGAACTTCGTCTTCAAAAGCAAAAGCAACGTTATGAGCAATCAAAGAAACGTAAAATGACAGTGGCAGCACCAAATTCTCATGAGAAAAGGCCAAATTTAATAGGGGAACATGCCCCTCATCTTGATGCTCAACGATTTCAAGAAGTGCATTCAGATACTACACTTTTCAATAACGCAATCAACAACTTCTGCGATCGTATTTGTGAGATTTGTACGAAGCAATGTTACTTAAACCAGATACAAATGGTGACATACAACGCAGCTGCATTATCGTACTTACCACCAAAATTAACACAAAGACCAACAATACAGTTATGCACACGTTGTAGAAAACATGTTACTAGCAATAAAACAACCGGACCATCAAAGGCTTATTGGAACAATCTTGATCCTGGTATCATTCCAGAAGAAGTCAAAGTTCTGTCAACATCAGAACAACGCTTATTGTCAAGAGTGATTCCCTTTGTAAAAATTGTTAAGTTCTCCGGACTATTTGGACAATATGGATTTCGAGGACAAGCAGTACTCTTTGCTCAAGACATCTTTGAGGTAAGCGAGAAACTACCTAATATGCTTCCAAGATCAACGAGCAATATAGCCCTCGTTGTAGTAACGGAACACCTTGAAAATCTAAATATTACACGAGAGTTCGCTATCTCTCGAACAAGGGTTAATAATGCACTACGATGGTTAGTTGAGAACAATCCTTTGTACAGAGATGTGTCAATAAACAATGATGCTGTAATTGATGAAAATGATATAATCCGCGTTACTGAGGAACAACCAGTAGTAATGGCACCATCTCAGCAGTCAAAAATACCAAAAACCTCATACATGGCAATAAATGGCAATGCTAGAATTTTGCGTGCATCATGGCATCAAGGCAATTGCGAAATCTTCACATCAGGATATGCAGGACTACAATGTTGTGCCATGGTGCTCGCGAATATAGTAAGAGCGGCAATATTTGCACCGAATAGATGGTCAACTAATACATTAAATATTAATATGATAGAAGCCGACGGCATGTATGAAGAAATACGAAGGCTGACACCTGAGCATGAGATTGATGTAAATGGACATCTAGAAGTACGTAACTTTAATGTTATCAAGAATGATTTTATAATGTTTAATGAATCATTTACAATTAAATTTGATGATAATACACCACTTTATGGCAGTCTTAAAGATAAAATCACCCAAAACAATATTGGAATGACAATGCGAACAGCGTTAAATCTTTTGTTCGTTGAACATAATGCGGGAATATTGATAGCAGGATCGAAATCCTTGGGAATCATGCACTATGATAACAAGTACTACTTTACAGATTCACATTCGTGTGGTATAAAAGGTGCAGCTGCAAAAGATAATAATGGCAAGGCATGTATAATCGAATGCGATACATTTGAGGAACTTCAACGCATCATCAAGCGTGCAACAGGATCAAATAATATCCAATACACCATTAACTACATACACGTGCAACAAAAGCGTGACATCGTCCAACAAAATGTTCAGCAAGAAGTTACATTGCAAGAAGCAGTGACAAAACCAATTGGAGCACCACAACAGCAATTTTTACCTATACAAACATCAGTTATAGCACAGATAGACTGTTTAGAACCAGATGTAGAGGATGAACTTGAGGTATCTGACAACGTTAATGAAATCAGGCGCAAAACCAGAGACAACCTTGTTAATGATGCGCATGAATTAAAAGCCGAAGAGTTTGCATGGTTCTACTTGTTCCCATATGGTGTCAATGGACTGAAAGAACCAAATAGGCTAGTACGAATTACACCATTAGATTATTATCAATACCGTATACTGGGCAGTGATACACGTTTTCAACGAAATGACTATCTCTTCTATGCTCTATCAATGTTTGAATACAAACGAATTCAGAGCAACATCACAGCGTGCGGGAAAAAAATACAAGGACGAGATGGAAAAGTTGAAGACATACATTTATATATGAAAAATTTGAGAGGCTCTTCATCCTACTGGCACTCAGCGCTAAACGACCTAATAGCACAAATTAGATGTCTTCGACCACCAACATATTTTGTTACATTCAGTTGTAATGATTTATATTGGTTGGATATGCGAAGAGCACTCTTAATAGCTGACGGAAAACCAAATGAAGATCCAAGTACACTGACTATCAATGCCACACAAAGACTTATAGAACAATACCCCGTAATAGTTAGTCGACACTTTATGATTCGTGTTAATGCACTCATGAGATTCATCAAAAGCAACAATAAAGTATTTGGTGGTAATGTACAAGATTTCTGGTGGCGCATTGAGTTCCAGAATCGTGGCAGTCCACATCTACATATGGTTTTATGGATAAAAGATCATCCATTACTGGATACAGTTGAGGGAATCAAACAAATTGACCAAGTTTGCTCATGTAAACTTCCAGAAGAAGGGTCGGATCTCTATGATATTGTAAAAAAATGTCAAATTCATCATCATACTGCAACATGCAAGAAAAATGACACAACGTCCACTACGTGCCGATTCAATTTCCCAAGACAAGAGTGCACGGAAACTCATTTAGTAGAATCAACGTCTGATGAGTTCATTCGCAATGGTGGAAGAATATGCATGTTAAAACGAAGAAGCAGGGATCGTTGGGTAAATAATTATAATCCGATACTTCTCAATTTGTGGAAAGGTAATATGGACATTCAACCATGTGGAACGAACGAATCGATTGCATTCTACATCGCTAAATACATCTCGAAGTCAGAACCCACAGAACTTGAGGTTGGAATAAGACAGGCTTTACAACAGATCCGTCGAGAAGAAACTGATTTATCAAAAAAGTTGTTCAAGATCTGTATGAGAATAATGCAGGAACGCCAAATATCAGCATGTGAATGTGTTTATCGGTTGTGTCATCTCAATCTAAGGAATAGCTCAAGAAAGACTGTATTTCTTAACACACGTAAACCTGAACAAAGATACAAAGTGCTTAAATTTGATGAAACTGGTCAAGCATCTGGTTATTGTCTAAACCTGTTTGAACGATATGAGAAACGTCCAGAACAACAGCCAGACTACAACTTCAACGATATGAACTTAATGGAGTTCGCAATGCTGTTTGAACCGTACTATGGAAAACAACTAACAGATATTGAAGAAAATATTGATGAAGATGCATATGAGCAAGGGCAAAAAGCAACGACACGACTCATACAACTCATTGACAATTCAAAGATGTCTATAAGACATAACTCAGCATGCATACGAGTACCACACTTCATAGCAGCACAAGATCCTGAAAATTATTTCTATAGTCTGCTAGTGCAATATAAACCGTATCGAAATGAGAGTGACCTAATGAAAGAATTCGATACTGCGAAGGCAGCATTCTTGGCAAATGAAGAACAACTTAGACAAAAAAGTAGACAGATGGAATTACACCGTGAACGTGATAAGTTGCTTGAGAATGCGTTTAACCAAGTGCATGCATTCCAAATACTGGATCAAGCGGAGCCATTTGAGTTGGAAGAAGAGGAATTAAGAGAAGATCAGCATGTGGAAATTGATCAATTCAAATCAGCATGTCAAGTAATGAATGCAGGTCAACGAGATATATTTTTGATGGTGACAGAAAGCATTCAAAACCAATTAAATGGGGCTAATGAACGGTTGAGGATTTTCTTCACGGGTGGAGCTGGAGTTGGCAAGACATTTCTCCTAAACTTACTACGAAATCAGATTAAGCTATGCTATGCACCAAAGAAGGCGGTTATAGTATGTGCTTTAACTGGAGTAGCTGCTCGCTTAATTAGCGGCTCAACATTGCATACTACTCTGAAACTACCAGTACAAAAAGATGGCCGATCTACTGGTATGGCACCATTAACTGGAAACTATCTGAAGATCATGCGTCAACAGTGGAGGGAAATTGAATTTATAATCATTGATGAGATATCCATGGTCTCATATCAGATGATATGCATGATTGATATCCGCCTTAGACAACTCAAGAACAAAGACGAGTTCTTTGGTGGTCTCAATGTATTGTTATTTGGAGATCTTATGCAACTACCACCAATAAAAAAATCAGGAGCACCTGTGTTTAAACAGCCACAACACCTTCAACCAGCAACACACTTATGGAGATTATTTTCGTTGTGCGAGTTAAAAGAGAACATGCGCCAACAAGGAGACAATACGTTTATTAATGTTTTGAATGCACTTCGAGTTGGAAACATGAAACCAGAGCACATCGCAGTACTAGCAGATAGAATCCTTCAAGAACCCACTGGTGAATTTGCAATTGAGAAAGCATTACGAATATATCCGACAAACAAGCAAGTTGATGACCACAACCAAGCAGTACTTCAACACTTTAAAGCAAAAAACATTCCTATGTTTAAAATAAGAGCACAAGACAGGCTTGTTGATGCGACACGAAATCTTGGTAATACCAGATTATGTGACATCATTTCAACGGATGTTAACAAGACTGGAGGGTTACCTACAGAGTTGGAGATATTTGTTGGTGCCAAAGTCATGTTAAGATCCAACATTGATGTTATGAAAGGGCTGGTAAATGGGGCAATCGGGTATATTACTGAAATAAAATGGCCCAACTTTAGAAGAGCTCAAATGTATGCTGAAGATATACCGTCAGTTTGTATTGACTTCAAACAGAATGGCATACATACAATACACCCGAAATCAATACAGTTCCAAGCAAAGTTTAGTTATGGAACAGCTGAAAGAAGAATGCTTCCATTAATCCTCTCATGGGCATCAACTGTACACAAGATGCAAGGATGTACAGTAGACACAGCTGTAGTATATTTAGGATCCAAGATTTTTGAAGAAGGACAGGCTTATGTATCAATTAGTCGTGTGAAAACTCTCAAAGGGCTTAAAATAGAAGAGTTAGACTGCACAAAAATCACAGGAAAGAAACCTTGCAACAACGAAGCTTTAGCAGAAATGGAACGAATGAGGAACCCTCCATGAGGCTAGAGCAGAAGGCATGAATGAATTGAACAGACAAAACAAACCAAAAATGGATGATCACCATATAGCAAACTGACTCAAAAATTTAGACTATGACTAAAAACTATAAAATAAAAAAAAAATAAAAAAAAAATTTTTAAAAAACACACTTTTATTGTTGAAAACGAACTAAAAACTAAAAAATAAATTTTGCATTTACACAACACGATGCTCCAAAGAAACAAAGGTTATCTTCAATCGTTAAATCTTTAATTAATAACTATGATTGCTATCAAACTGCAACAAGAAATCAAATGTTTATATTTTTTTAAACAATTTAACAAAGATGGCAAAATTAGATGAAGAGACTAGAACATTATTTAACTAGTAGTTTTGTTAGATAAATAATGTTTCGTTACAGTTTTTTACAAAAAATAAAAGTGGGTGGCGCAGTCAATATAGAAAAGCAGTAAATGTGTACAAAATTGGCTAAGACCATTTGATACCAAATACTAGTTAAAACTACAATTAAAACAACCAGATTGGAGCAGTTAAGAGGAGCAGACCTCATTAAAAAACGGCTATTGGGTCAGATACTAATGCTGTATCTCTGATGATGACTAAAGCAGGTCGAAACCCAAAGATGAAACAACAGTCAAATGAATTAAATAAAAAAGTTCAAGCGGCAGAATATCCGCTAGAAATAGGTAGATTTCATTGTCTGCCAGATTTTTATAATTTTGGAATAACATAATTTTTGGAATTTTGAAATAAGTTTGTATTACTGATTTTGTTATAATTTTTGCATAGAAAGAATTGATTTTGATCTCGAAACGTAAATGTAGAAGTTTTTGAGTAGTTTACTGAGTGTATCATCTTTTCAATAAGTAATGTTAATTTTATGATCTGTTGTCATTTTCCAGCAAAGTATTTATGTTTCGTGTTAGTTTTGTAACAAACTTCTGAACAGAGATCAAATACTTGTACTTCTTTTACAAATAAATTTATGTTTAATATACATCGCTGCCCAAAACTAACAACAATGTCTCCATAAAAGCCTTCTGCCGAAAACTATATCAATATCCTTAACCCAGACCAAAGTCTTGATATCGAAGAGCCTTGAGATTTCAGCCGCTCCATGTCAAAACAGATATCAAAACAAAGTATCAATACGATACTACAATCAGAAGCATTTGTTTAGTTGCTGCATGTAGTTTCGTGTAGTTTAGTTGCTGCATGTAGAATGATAACATTTGTTACAAAAAAGTTACATATCAATTTATAGTAATCGTAGCATCAATTTATAGTATTTATAAATATATGTTTCAAGTTATATTGAGCATTTAGATGAAATTTAAGTATTTGGTTGTTTTAATTGTAGTTTTAACTAGTATTTGGTATCAAATGGTCTTAGCCAATTTTGTACACATTTACTGCTTTTCTATATTGACTGCGCCACCCACTTTTATTTTTTGTAAAAAACTGTAACGAAACATTATTTATCTAACAAAACTACTAGTTAAATAATGTTCTAGTCTCTTCATCTAATTTTGCCATCTTTGTTAAATTGTTTAAAAAAATATAAACATTTGATTTCTTGTTGCAGTTTGATAGCAATCATAGTTATTAATTAAAGATTTAACGATTGAAGATAACCTTTGTTTCTTTGGAGCATCGTGTTGTGTAAATGCAAAATTTATTTTTTAGTTTTTAGTTCGTTTTCAACAATAAAAGTGTGTTTTTTAAAAATTTTTTTTTTATTTTTTATTCTCTATTATGACTAAAGTAGTATTTCATAACAAAGTTCTAGAAATTATAATTCTTCCCATGTCAGCGATTATGTTCAAAGGATTGTGTGTGTGGATTTCACGCTTGACAAACGTGTTGCCTATTACCCACTTGTTAGCTCGCTGATTGTTGTTCAGTTAAAGCACTTGTTAAAACCCCTCTTATTGAGGAATTTAACAACATGGAAAGGTTTTTATATTTTTAGGGAGGAGTTCAGTGGATGTCGAGTTTAGCGAACGTAAAAAAAATTTCTGCTCGCAATTAATCTTGATTAACATAATTAAATTCATTAAATTAATTATATAAATTGTGTTTGTTTAATAGCTCGTGTTGTGGGTCATAATTTTATGCATTTTTATTTACGAAAAACACACGGGTTGCGTAAATAATTGAAAATCAAATTTAATTACTGAACATGGTGGCGTTAACACCGGCTTTTTTTGTTTTATTAAATATTTCAGAAAATACGTCGATTTTGAAAATGTCAAAATAAATTTAGTCTATTATTATTTAAAATTATTTAAAATTATTTATGAAATAATTGGAACACATAAGAAATTATTGTTTAGTGATTTTGGTGGGTTTTTTGAAGTGCAGTTATCATATGTATAAATTGCATAGCAAATAGAAAATTTGATTATTGATTAAAACGAAAAAATTTCTTTCATTTTGCTGGTCTGATATTTGCATATGCGTCTTTATTTTTATTGTTTGTATTGTAGGCGTTGAAATTTAATTAATTTTTAATTAATCAAATTAGATAAGTTAATCATTTGATTTCAGTAATTTGAGGATGTATCAACTTAACCCAACTTTTTCTCCGTTGATTTTTTTTGACGTTTAAATTGGATATGTTTACTATGATATTGGAAAACAATTAATTTTTGATATAATTTTTGATAGTTGTGTAAATTTATAAAATAAATACTACTTAAGGTAAACAAAAATTCTTATATACATTCTTACAATTTATAATCCGTTTTTGGTTTCTATCCGTATATTTTTACTTCGGTCTGAAAGACCTAAGTATTACATTCATGAGCTCAAAGTGAAATTCTTACCCCCACTTTTTTTGACATTTCTCGACGTTTTAGGACCTCCTGATTCTAAAAAAGCAAAAAAAAAAAAAATGTATGTCTGTCTGTCGGCCGGCCGTCATTACCTACGCTGCAGGGAAAACCACTGGAGGGATTTCAAAAATTTTTTTTTCTAAAAATAGGTATACTCAAGGGACAGGTCCGAAAGGACGCTGTGTTCGATAACTGTACCGGAAGTGTGTCAAAAAAATCATTATGTGTGTCAAAACAAGGAAATTTGCATATTTTTGGCTTAAAAAACGTTCATTTTAAGTGATTACGAGTAGGAACATTGAATTTGGAGAAATCTTGATGGTCGGGATTGGTATGTGAGATCAAAAACTAGTTTATTGCATTATAAGTTTGTCAAAAAAAAGTTGTCAAGTGTGTCAAAAGAAAGATTTTTATTTATTTTTTTACCTAATTTTTTGGAAAAAATATAAAATTAATTGTTTGTTTGAAATGAAGTTTTATTATTATTATTGCGAATTATGGCATTATAAGTTTGTCAAAAAAGTGTTGTCAAGTGTGTCAAAAGAAAGATTTTTATTTTTTTTTTACCCAATTTTTTGGAAATAAAATTGTTTGTTTAAAATGAAATTTTATTATTATTATTGAGAATTATGGCATTATAAGTTTGTCAACAAAATGTTGTCAAGTGTGTCAAAAGATTTTTATTTAGTTTTTTACCCAATTTTTTGGAAAAAAATAAATTGTTTGTTTGAAATGAAATTTTATTATTATTATTGAGAATTATGGCATTATAAGTTTGTCAAAAAATGTTGTCAAGTGTGTCAAAAGAAAGGTTTTTATTTATTTTTTACCCAATTCTTTTAGAAAAAATTAAAATTAATAGTTCGTATGACATGATATTTTATTATTATTATTGAGAATTATGGCATTATAAGTTTGTCAAAAAATAATGTCAAGTGTGTCAAAAAATGATTTCATTTAATTTTTTAGTCAATATTTTGGGAGCTGTTTTTATGACGTAAATGTAATTTAAAATGAAATTGGACATGGAAATTTTTGAATTTGTTGTAGTTTTTGAAATATTTTTGGAATTTTGAAAAAGTTTGTATTTTTGATTTTGTAATAATTTTTGCAATATTTTTAGAATTTCGGCAAAAGTTTTAATTTTTGATTTTGTAAGAATTTTTGAAATATTTTTAGAATTTTGAAAAATTTTTAATTTTTGATATTATTATAATTTTTGGAATTTTGAAAAAAGTTTGAATTTTTGATTTTGTAATAATTTTTGCAATATGTTTAGAATTTTGGAAAAAGTTTGAATTTTTAAGAATTTTTGAAATATTATTGGAATTTAGAAAATATTTAAATATTTGATTTTATTCTAATATTTGGAATATTTTTCGCATTTTGAAAAAGTTTGATTTTATTTAATTTAACAATATTTTTGGAATTTTGATTATAATTTTCCGGCAACGTATTGATGTTTCGTGTTAGTTTTGTAATAAATTTTTAAACAGAGATAAAATACTTGTACTTCAACAAAGAGTTATGTTTGATGTACATCGCTGCCCAAAACTAAAAACCATGTCCTCATAAAAGTTTGTTGCCGAAAACTATATCAAAATCCTTAACCCAGACCGAAGTCTTGATATCTCAGAGCTGTGAGATTTCAGCCCCTCCATATTTTCAGCTTAAAAATCTTTTAAATTTTAGCCAAGAAAATCAGATTAAGGTTTACCCAACTTAATTAATAAGATGAGATTTGTTGTAAAGTATTCTTTCGGCTGCTTTGGATCATTTATTTGTATTGCGCAAGATAGACGGATGTCGATTTTTTTAGGAATATGTACTTATGAAAATAATCCCAAGAAGACAAAATTGGTGTTAAACACTTCTCTAGCACTTCGACGCTACACCAAAAATTAGTGCGCATACCTATATATTTTAGTGCTCATTACTATGTGTTTTTTTTAAAAGGGCAAATAATGCCCACAATTTTGAATAGATCGCGCACCGTTTGAGTGGTGCTAGAGTAGTGCTCGAGTAGTGCGTAACACCTTAAGTGCTGATTTGCGCACTTCTTGGTGTAGTGCTGGAGTTGTGCATGAGTAGTGCGCAACACTGAACCTGCGCACTTAAGTGCGCAATACGATACCTTAAGTGCACAAGAAAAGAAAAGGCGGGAAAAATAATTGTTGAAATATGAAAAAAAAATAATTTTTTGCTGAATTTTTTTCCCATTTTTTTTTCAATACTTTTTTTCATTATTTTTTTTTAATAATTTTTTTTATTGCCCTTCAAATGTCCGTGGAATCTCGGTTCTAATATTAGAAAGCAACTGTATATTTTTCTGTGAATGAAACTTGATTGGTATTAATTATCCGATATATATTACTATAACTGTGTACTTACCTCTCGCGTAGAATGCCCATGTTAACTGCCTGATGTATATGACAATACGCTATTGTATATATACAAAAGTATGACATTTTTAATTCTAGCGAATTATAAGATGCGAGCCGAAATAGAAAACACATGCGGTGCAAAGTGAGCACTGTTAGTGCAGTTCCCATATAATCATTAGCACCGCTGGTGCCCAAGCGAGCACCATTGGTGCTTATGATTATACGTAAAATGCACTAATAGTGCCCGCGTCAACCGCGCAAACTCAGTTTGGTGTGTTTTTCATTTCATTTTATTTCATTTTTCATTTAGTATACTTTGTGGTTCTATATTGTGCACGTGTGATCGCTATTATATATTATCTATATAAACATTATACACCAATATAAATCGTAAGATACGGTGTTTTACAGGCGTGTGTGAAAATATTAAAAATCAGGTATGTATATATATTATATGGCGAGTTGTTGAATGTCAAAATGGTGCTTATAGTGAACATATATTGGTCATTATCTGAATGCGACAGCCGTTATATATACATTTTGGATGTTCAATTTTGTTGTTTGTTTTTTATGTCGATTTACATGTTTTGCGATTAAATTCAAGAACATCAGTGCAAATAAATATTCGCGCGTTCATTTTCAACGGAATAACATCATATATGGCCCAAATGGTAATTGAATTTTGTGATTAATTGCGCGTCATTTTTTTTTTCTTTTGTGATTGCATATTATATACGTTCCACTGATGTACGTACATAACCTAATTGAATTATTGTTTGACTATTTTCAGAATGGTGTTTAAGATAGTGCAAACCACCATAAAAAAAAAAAGCATAAAATCGGTCGAATTGTCAGTCGTCCCTGGCAAGTGGGAGGACAACGGCCGTTGCTATTTTCCGCCAAACCAATGGTCTGCCAAAAAAAAAAACAGGCTAGTCAAAAGCGAAGATTCTATGCCAGATAAAAATTCGTGGCCGTACTTTAAATCGAAGCTAAAAGGGACATATCGATCGTACGAGACGGCTGAAGCCGAACTCCAAATCATGTTAACGAAATCAGACACGGATGCCGCCCCCTCGGATTCGAAAACAAGTGCAGACCAGTCCGATTTGGAAGTACGACCCCGTTTTTCATTGGCCAAACCACCGGCTGCTGTCCCGAACTCGTATTTCGATTTAGTAAGCATTTTTTTTATAAATGCCAATGAATATATGTTGCAATGAATATATATTGTTTGCCCTTTTTTGCAGTGTAATACGCCAGTGGACGCAAAACATCAAAGTAAGGTAGTTGTGTTGGCTAATGAGTGCATTAAACATGCTGGTGGCTCTACACCATCGCAAAGCACTGATTGTCTGCCACACACACCAGTGGATGCTAATGTGGGCATTTTACATGCAGCTGTTGGCTCAACACCATCGCTAAGCAAAGGTTGTCAGCCACACACACCAGTGGATGCTAATGTGGGCATTGTAGTACCTGCTGTTGGCTCAGCACCAGCGCAAAGCACTAAGTCACAGGCACAAGTGCAGGACGTTTTGAATCAGGTCGAGGATTCGGTGGAGCAAACCACATCGAATGTGCAAGAGGTAGTGCGGATGGGGGCTGACGGACAGTACTACTGCATTACAAACAGTACCGGGAACGATACATTTGCGAATTTGCTAACTAATTCAGCGATCCTAGAGTATTCGCAATGCTGCAATAATTATAGACAAAAATTGGAGCAGCAAGTGGCAAAAAACACACAAGATTTGGCAAAACAAAACGAGCTAATTGCAATGATGGCAAAAGAATTGTCAGAACAAACAACATTGATGAAAACTTTTATCGGCACCGTCATGCAACATAAAAAAGATGATGCTGTAATAAACGGTGTAACGTTGCCACTGCGCTGCGTGGAAGACTTCGATAAGTTTGAAGATGCTCTGGATGAGAAAGAGCCAGAAGAGGTTATTCCTCCTGCTCAAATGAAACGATTGGTTTCTCGCTGCCGGAAAGGAGCAGATGGTGAGTATTTTTGTATATTGTTTTGTGTATGCGCGATTCGTGGCTTATATTTAACCATTTTCATTTCTTTGCTTAATAGGTTTTAAAGCATTTTATTCCGTGGTGGATCAAATATTTGTACAACGGTCAATATTCGCATCGTTTTCGTGGGCTGGAGGGAGCCGAAAGGAGGGAGGAAAGATTGCATTCAGACGCTTTAAGAATATCATTGCATTGGTGCATTACATAATCGTGAAAAGTGTTCCGTGCCGGCTGCAACATGTGGAGGACTATTTTAAAACATTAATCAAGAATGCTGGTCGTACTAATCTTCCGACTGCGAAAAAAAAGAAAAGTAGCCGACACGACGACGATGGCGATGACGACGATGATGACGATGACGACAATGACGACGTCCTCGAAGAGCAACCAGCAACGACATCAGCAGCAGAAACTACCACATAAAAATAAACAAGATAAAATAACACATTTCTTTTATATCTTTCTTTTATTCCTTTTATATTTTATTATACTTTATTTCTTTTATATTTTTACGAAATAAAATTTGTATTTTCGTTTATTTCAAAACCATAAAATCACTGCGTTGTTATTGCTATTTTTATGCACGTGATATTGTCTTTATTTCTTGTGAAATAATAGACTTTGCTACAACGTTTTGGCCTCTGGTGACGATAAAAGTGCGTCCGAATGTCCGTACCCAGTGTCCTGTCCCATTTCGTCGTCAGATGAAAATGACGGATCCTGTGTACAAAACCGATTATATGGCACCATTAATCATATTTCTGTTTGCTAGTAAAATATGCATCGTACGTTTATTATATATTGTATACATACCACATGAGACGGCACCACTGCATTAATTTTCACAAATAAAGTATCCAGATCGGCTGGGTGGGCGTAATTTACGAATACATTTATTAATTGTTGCGACAAGCGGCCAGTGAATGCGTAATGATAACCGATTATTTTTTCCTCTGCAAAGGAGTAATTTGATGGGTAGCTCTCCATTTTTGAACTTCGCTGCTGCACTACTGAATATCAGATGAATAAATGGCCCAGCCGATTGTCATCGGGAAGAGAAATAAAATAAAAGAATTCCAAAATTGTTTCTTTATTTATATAAAAACATGCATGTGTAGCAAAATATAAGCGATACAACGAATGCAGCAAACAACATAAATTCATTCTATTGTGTGCAATAAAGGAAAAAACACAAATCTCGGATTGTCAATACATTGAATCGCTACCATTTTGCATTGTATCATGTCTAGAGAATAAGTTAACGGTTTATTTTGTTCCAACACTCCAGCAACATAGATGTTCAATTTAGATGACAAGAATGGTGTTTTAAAAAAGTCGTCTGTCAATATTAAACTTCTGCCAACGATATAAAAAATGCCATCTTTGCATATCGCATGATTAAATTTTACAATTGTGTTGGACTTTGTTAGAAACCATTGATCTGTTGGTTTGTTATTTAGCAAAAAATGTTGTAGCTCAATTTGTGAATAACGATCGTTACCAAACGGATATTTTAACGTTGGAAATAGTTTCTGGGGTGTTGCTTTTGTTATACGATGTTGTTGCAATTCTTGAAGGCGCTTTGCAACCTGCGATAATGGCAATCGTCCATGTCGCAACATTGACTTAATCCCAAACAATGCATTTTCAAATGGATAGCTGCTTATCGACGACAAAATTCCAAATTTTTTCACATCATCGACAACGGAATACGATTAACGGAATACGGAATAAGATTGGCAACACTGATTGCGATCGCACTTCATCTATTTTTTATTATCTCATAAAAATAAATGTAAATTAATAGTTTAAGAAGGTTTGCAATACCAAAGTAGTGTTTTTTGTCAATAAGAAACCAAAGGTAAATAATTAAATAGAAAGCAAAAACAATAAAAAATCAAAAATTCGTAATATATTGCCAAAAGAAAAATTATTGGATATAACCTCAAATTTTTATACTATTTTCTAAACGTCAAACATATTACTTGAGAAAATAAAAAGTGGTCACATAAATATCCAGTTTTAATATAAAATACATTTAACTGAAAAACCACAAACATTTAAGTGAGAAAGAAACAAAATCCGTATAAATTTGCATGGCCAATAAGTCATACTGTGATCAATAAATATCTGTGAGTGTTATTTCCCGCATATGAAAGACAATAACAAAAGGAAAATCGACGAAACTTCTCCGGAGAGCCAGCCCCAAACAAATAAAAGAAGTCAAATGGGAGAAGCGATGAAAGTTGGTGCAATGTCATTCGATCAACTTATGGCCGAGTTCAGCAAATTGATCGATAATAAGTTACAGCATCTAGCAACCAAGGATGATCTCTTATCGGAAGTGCATGTGATAAAAGAAAATTACAAAGATCTAAAAAACGAAATGCAACAGCTTACTATACAAAGTCAGACCTTTCAGCACGAAATTGAGCAATTAAAAAATTTCAATCGGCGAAAGAATTTAATCTTTATAGGCATCCCGCAAAATGTGCCTGATCTGAAAACGAATGTTCTTGATTTCTTGAAGAACACACTTGGAGTGGAAAATGTGGAAATTGCCAAAGCTACACAACTTGGCAGGACAACACGTCAAATTTTAGCAGAACTTAACAATCCAGATGATATAGGGCGTATCCTGAAGAACTGCAAAAAATTAAAGGATACTGGAATGGCTGTAAACAGAGACTATACTCCATACTATCGGAAAAAACACTTAAGATTGCTGGCAATTCGGAAAGAAATCGTAAAACAAGGATGTAGGAACAAAATCATGGTCAGAAATGATAAGCTATTTATTGAAAAGGAAATATTTACAATGGACACAGAAAACAAGACATTATTACATGGGAGTCTCGATGGAATACAGAAACTTAAAGTGTTGACAAATGTGGACATCACCCAATTTTTAAACTCATTAGTTACAAGGGAAAATGGTCATGCGGCAAATAGGGATGAATAGCAATTACATACAAGTGGATCAAATTTAAATTTAAGTAACTCACAGTCTAGTAATATTAATATCTTATCATATAATATAGCGGGTTTAGTCAATAAGATTTTATCACCTAGTTTTTTTAGTTTCGTAAAAATTCATGATATTTTTTTTCTTTTAGAGACTTTTGTAACGGAAGAAAATGTTGCTACATACGAAAAGTATTTCAATAATTTTGAACTGAAATGGGTGCCTGCAACAAAAACTCATAACTTTGGCCGAGCTAGTGGTGGGTGTTTATATGGATTCAGAAAAAATCTAAAAGAAGTCCTTCAATTAAAATTCGGTAATTATAACAATATAATAGTCCTATCAGCCAAACTCAACCATCAAAGTGTGATATTCGTGCCTACATACATCAACTGTAACAAATGGGATAGTGATTTCGAATGTTTAAAAAGCTTTTTTGGTTTAGGTGTGGCTGAAAATTACATAATAATTGGAGATTTAAATATTCGAATCGGTAGTGAACAGAATTTTGAAATCAGTATTCTTGAACAATTTCCAAATCTGTACCTGGAAAGGAAATCAAAAGATAGTAAGACTGATAGCAGAGGGAAGAAGTTCCTAGATTTTGTTGATGATATAGGTGGGGTAATTTTAAATGGGCGCACGCCTGGGGACTCAGGAGGAGAATTTACGTTTGTGGCTGAAAGAGGCTCGTCAGTAATTGATATTTGCAGCGCCTCAATAGATCTGCTACATGAAGTAAAGGACTTCAAGGTGGTACCACAAAACTTCTCTGATCACATGCCGATTGTGTTACAATTATATGGAAATAAAGCACAAAGGGCACATCAACCATTAACACTCTTACCGAAAATTAAATGGGCTGACGATAAAATAGAGCAATACCACAATAAGATTAACCATTTACTATCACGTGATCCCAACCCGAACCTACAACCAAAACCAATTGAGTTTATTACAAACATCATATATAACGTAACCAAATCCGTCCCAAAAATAATCCAACAAAGATGTGTAGAATTCAAAAATAAATGGTTTGACTACGAGTGCTTGCTGGCCCGTAAAAAGTGCTTTCGATTATTAAATTTGTTCCGAAAAAGAAATACAGCACTTACCAAAAGCCTGTATATGCAAGCAAATTATCAATACAAGCACATGTGTAGAACTAAAACACAAGAATATTACCTATCGCTTACAAGTAGACTTTCCAACGTTAAAGATTCTGGTGAGTGGTGGACTATCGCAGGCGAATTGAAAATGCGCGGTCTCATAGTAGGAAATAACTTAGATATTACACATATGGTGCAACATTTTCGCTCCTTGTTAAATCCCCCTCTTAATACTAATCCAACGTTATATGCAGAACCTTCGATATTCAACGCAATTTTAGACGAAGATATTGTGGTAAATGAGATACTGGCAGTACTTAAGGCAGCTAAAAATAACAAGGCCCCAGGTATGGATCGCATCCCGTTTGAATTCTATAAGTGCGCACCAATCTCTTTACTGAATGAATTAGCAATAACCCTTAATGAAATATTTCGCAGTGGAACTGCCCCCGAATCATTCAAACGCTCAATAATATTCCCAATTTTCAAGAAGGGTGATGTAAATAGAGCCGAAAATTATAGGGGTATTTCTTTTATAAACACCGTCGCGAAAATATTTACTGGAATTCTTCTGAACAGATTGGAGAAATTTGTTGCTCAGAATAAGCTCCTCAATGAATTTCAAGCAGGGTTTAGACGAGGATACTCCACCAATGATTGCATTTTCTCATTGTTCTGTATTATCAAATTAAAACTTAAACACAAGAAACAAAAAATCTACGCATTCTTTGTGGATTTTCGAGCAGCCTTTGATTGCATTGATAGGGATGCACTTTTCTATAAACTGTCTAATATGGGGGTATCGACAAAGTTTATTAATATTCTCAAATCACTATATCATAATACAATGTCAGCAGTTTGGAATGGTAAGGATTTATCAGACTGGTTTGAAACATTGATGGGTGTTAAACAAGGTTGCCTTCTTAGCCCACTATTGTTCGCACTTTTTTTAAATGACATCTATGAACATTTGGAAGGGGGTATTAAAATGGGAAACTGGAATATCAAACTTCTAATGTATGCAGACGACATTGTGTTACTAGCTGATAATCCTGAAACACTCCAGAAGATGATTCAAAATCTAGAACAGTATTGCACCAGATGGAACCTATCAATTAATCTAGATAAATCTAAAATAATGATTTTCAGCAGAGGGGGTAAAAGATCTGCAAATGAAGCATGGTATCTCCAGGGAAATAGCATCGAAGTGGTAAACAGTTATAAATATCTAGGAGTCCAAATAACTCCCCAACTTTCGATGAAAAAACATTTGAAAGAAAGGTTACAAATGGGGAAAATTAGTATCAATCTAACGTGGAGTAATTTTCTCAACAAAAAACTTGTGCCGGTGTCGCATAAATATAAATTATTTAATGCAGTATCTCGAGCGATACTATCCTACGGAGCTCAAACATGGGGCTTCCAGTATTTCGAAGAAGTTGAATCCTTACAGCGTTTTTTCATTAAAAAATTGGTTGGACTTCCGCAAAACACGCCAAATTACATGATTAGCTTAGAAACCGGAGCACCGAAGCTATTTCTATTTACCTTTAAATTGCATGTAGATTTTATCATAAAAACCCTTCAACTGCCAGAAAATAGACTAATAAAGTTCCTTGCGATGGAATGTATCAAAGAAAACGTATTCTGGACACAAGAATGGAGAAGTCTCGCTGAAAAAGTGGAAGTGCATTTTGATTTGAATCAGTTCAATAAAGAAGTATGGGAGTCCAAAACCACTGCAGTTTTAGAAAAGATAAAAGATATGCACTCCCTGGAAAATATTATAAAAGCTCGAGAATCTTCGCATGGTGAATACCGGAAACTCTGTTACAACGGACCCAATGTATACTTTAATGACAACCACAGTCTTAGTATAATTCGAACATTATTTCGCGCAAGAGGAGGCCTAATTTATTTAAACAGCCGAACCTATCGTGCAGAAGTGAAGACTTGCTCCTTGTGCAATATGAATCAGGTGGAAGATACATATCACTTTGTAGCTGTATGTCCAATACTGGGAGAATTTCGTTTAAAATGTTTGGGAAAATTAACCCTCGAGAAAGAAGAATTATGGGATTGGTTGAATGGGAAAAACTGGAAAAATTTAAATGAGTTTTTGTCGCAGGCATTCAAATACAGGCAATATTTAGTTAACGAATTTAACGCATAGTTATACGGTTGGTCGGGCACATGGGTTTAGTTCTACAGAAGCTCTTGAAGCGTCATCAAAGCTAAATTACACATACGAATTTCTACTTTCGCGACAGAGCTTTTGTGGATAGTTAACTTCTGTTCCCGTCCTCAGTAAAGTAGGTGTATAAGTATGCACATCTTGTTACAAGTGTAGAATTTCATATACCCACTATAGGGGAGTATCTGAATGACATGTAAACTAGCATTGGCTAAGCCTTACTCCTTTTTTATTACTCACAGTAATCTTTAAGTATAGAAACAATTAATTTAATTAGTCATATTATGGGATAGAATAGAAAGATGAATTGCAAGAAAGAATGTAAATTAATGTAATATTTTGTTTTGCCTCTCGTGACAGACGACTAAAAGTCATTGTCATATATAATGTTTTCTTAAGTAATAAATGAATCGGTGGAACCTTGAATAAATTGCTAACTTAATTATGCAAGTATTAATGAACTATAAGTAAGTTGTATTAGGATAAGATATATAGTATGTAATGTATAAATTTGATTCATTTCATTTGTAAACAAATTAATAAGAAGAGAAATAAACATAATCTAATCTAATCTAAATCATCGACAACATGCACAAGATTGTGTATATTGCTTGTCACCAATGCACATCCGTAAAGTGATTTAAACTGCTCAATATAATTAATAAACATATTATGCGCTTGATTTAAATGCACGGAATACATTTGCGAGGAACAGATAGTTGCTGCGCCGAATAGAATAAGAAAATGGTGGTAATAATTGTGGGGTAAATATTGTTTAAGCAAAACTGGCCCAAGATAATGCAAGAAGGTTCTGTATTCGGTGCCTTTCCAGTATGCCACTTCGTCCAAGCCTCTCACAGCTCGATGGAATTCGCGTGGCATTTTAATTAGTCGCAACCATTGTGAAATCTCGATCATGTGTGCAGCGGACCACTTGCATTTTTTTGTTATTTTACCTTCACGCCAAATTGTTAAACAACGCCGCATAACACCCAAATCAAGCAGATGCAAAGAGTCTGCTACTATAACGTCTTCCACCATGTTTATTGGCAGTTGCAGGAAGGGCGAATCTCTCTTGTGATGCTCTTCGTCAGTTTTTGCTCGAAATCCTTCATCTGTTCTTTTTTCAGCGATTGTGTGTGGAAAATAGGTGCATTTTCTCAAATCGGAGTATTTGCCCATTGTTGTACATTTAAGACACCCATGAATCCCATTGAAATTAACAACGCCTATTTGAAATGCAAAAAACAGAACATATATAGAATGGATCAGATATATAGAAAAAGAATAATCGTTATATATATCATATATTATATATATATATAATATAATATTACCTTTAATGTAGGCTCGGGCAGGCGAATCGCAAATGATGCACCGAATTCGAACATCGATCTTATTATTGTTGATATGGATTCCGTTGCTCATAACTTCTTTAGCTTCTTCAATAAATGGACCTAAAAACCAATCCAAATTTTTTGGTTTTCCTTTCCCACAATAAATGCCTATTGCCATTGGCTTTATGTTGGGGAATTCGTGCATATTTACCAGAATAGGCCAGAACTCTTCCTTTGAGCTTCGAAATAAAGGCAAACCATCAATGTTCACATTTAATGAAATGCACATTGGTCCATTGATGGTGCCGAAACACTGCCGAAGACAATTTTGGAGGCCATTGTGCCAGTATTTTTCGCCGCCTACCTCAGATGTTGTGATTATCACCTTTGAACTGCAAGCAAGCAACGTTCTTGGATCGGAAGGTACACTCCCTTCATTTCGACGATTCATAATTTTCAAAAGATCTCTCAATGAGTCGTGAGTGACTTTGTGCTTCAGAGCCCATTCGCGTAAGTTACCATTCATTTCTGCATTTAATAACGCAGTTGTTGAAAGGGATCTATCGCATTCATTTTCTGAGTCGGACTGCAATTCTAGGCACCAAGCATTTTCACCATCGTCACTGCCACTGTCGCTGTCGCTGCTTACGTCGAGTGTATGATTCGATGATGATGAGTCGACATTATTGTTTTGTGCAACATCCTGAAACGAACTTGCAACGCCAACAATGTTTCCCTCATTCACATTTTGGCACAACAATCGCTTAAATAATGCTTTTCTCTTCCTATAATAATGACCCGTCACCTGCACTTTTCGCCACTTTTCTTTTAATTCACTCATTTTGCAAAAAACAACACAGAAACAAACAAAATCACACGTTTAGAATACGCACATAACATATAATATGTCAAATAAACGTCAAATAATGCCGATGACTAATAGAGCGATGACGCATAACATTATTATATTTGGTGTTACCACAACACTTTAAGTGTCAAATTTTTGTGCACTTATAGTGCAGTCCCTAACACTTCTCCAGCACTACCATCCAGCACCAAATTTTTGCGCACTTATAGTGTAGTGCAGAACACTTCTTCAGCACTGCCATCGCAGCACCACATTTTTGCTCACTTATAGTGTAGTGCAGAACACTTCTCCAGCACTACCATCCCAGCACCAGATTTTTGCGCACTTATAGTGTAGTGCCGAACACTTCTCCAGCACTAACATCGCCGCACCAAATTTTTCCGCACTTCTGGTGTAGTGCAGAACACTACTCCATCACTTCAGTGCCGCACCTTGGTGCTAAAGAAAGATTCAGCACTTCTTCCACACCTTTTTCCGCACCAAGCGATTTTCCGAAATTTTGAACACCTATTTTTGGTGCGCGGCACATCAAATTGTTTGTCGGGATATTATTCGCATACTGAAAATTCCAACATACATCCTTACACAGATAAACATTTTATACGACAAAAATTAGGATTGGTAAATAATTTACCTAGCAGTTAAAATATTCAAGAAAACAAAACTAAATACATATTACTACTTTACTTTGTTACTAATCTAATTGTAATCTTACAAATCAAATACTGAAAATCAAAATTTTATTGTTGTAAAATGTAAATGCAAGTGAAATTTTTGATGCATATACGATGTCAATCAACTGGTCATATATTTGTTTAAATAAGATAAAACATGATTCCAAAGTTGCTTTAGTTCATTCACATTCCAATCAATCAAATAATCCAACGTACACCAACACTGCTATTTCACTTAAATCAGGGTCCATAGTCGTTACAACAAATGATGGTGCTCCAAAAGGCACTACACGCATAGATCGGCAATACATTTAGAGGTATGCTAATTCACTTGTGCAAGCAGTCTCTAATGTCACCAATGATCATGTGCTACTAATCGGTCATGAGGGTCTGCGTTCTGGGGATATCACGGGGACAAACAAACGAGGTGTGTTGTGTGGCCTAGCTAGTGATCTGGACTTGGACTCCCATTCACAACGAATCGTTAAAAAAACAAAACTGACTTCAATATTTATAACTCGCATAAATATAGTGAGCTCATATCCATTCTTCTTATCTAGGTTTCTAATCCGGATCGGATATTGGTCATCATCACCTGCAGTTGCTGTCTTGATTTGATGATTTTTAATAGCCGTGTCGTGTCAGTGTTAAACCATTATGATAGGTTTTGCAGCCATGATGTCTTTGGTCTGCCCCTGCATCTCGTTCCAACGAGTTGGTCTAATAAAATCAGCTGTTGTATTTTGTTCTGCATAATGTGTCCCAGATAGTTTTCTCTTTTATGGCCAGCGTTACGTATTTTGCTGTTTTCATTCTATTTTAGACTATTTCATGCGAGATGTTGTCTCTCCACATTTTGATTGCATCAATTTAGTTCACCATATCCTTCGTGACCTCACAAGTTTCTGCACCGTAAAGCAACATAAGCCAAATATAGCATTTTAACATTTTGTTTTCAGGTTTAAGTTTATTTCGTACTATTAAGCTAAACTGTTATTTATCGTTCAGGTCCAGACCTGATTGATTGATTGATTGATTGGACTGTGGGACCAGGCACTGGGCGGGACTCCCGGATTACGGCCGGGCCACTTCCTACAGCCGTTTTACATATAACAGTAGGTAAGGATGGGTGGGTGGTTGTGGGCTGGGAGTGAGCGACCCGGTTACAGACACCTGGCAAATCGTATCTGGCTGCTACTTTTACGAGACAGTCACAGGGACAATCGCTTATGCAGGTGATCTGCAATCGCCAATCAGCAGTCCCGTATCTGAGGTTTCTTGCCTGCAATCTCCGGTCGGAAACCTGTTGTTCATGGGGTTCGTTGGTATAGTGGGATAATGATTGAACTGTATTTATGTTCCCAGCCCATAAAGTCCTCTGCACTCCCCAATCTGAATTCTTGTTACAATAACTATACTATTATTTATAGTTAATGTTATAAATTATACTTGTTGCACAAAATTATCAAGGTTATAATAATGGCCCCTTACCAATTTCTTTTACTACATTTAGCACAAAATGTGTTGTATTTTTATTTAATTTTTAGAGTAAATACTGAGAAAGTGAAAAGGAATAAAATATAATCTCTGGAAATTCAATACATAAGTACAAGTATGTATGTGGGAAAATGTATGAGTAAAATATATATACATTATTTTTCTTTTATTTTATTCCTTCCTTCTTATTTTATTTATTTATTTTATTTCCCTAGCAATCACTCGCTCGGCTGCTAACCATGACCTAATAAATTTTGTGATTACAAATCTATTAATATTAATATTATCTTATGCTAATCACTTAACTTTTGTCCACCGCCCAAATGTATGTGTACTAATGAGCGTCTGCCCCGGGGAAAGCTTGAAGCCAAAAATACGTACTAATTAACGCCTTTTTCCAACCAAAGATGTCGCCAATCCAAATTGCTACGTACTTCATTCTATTATTTGTATGACTCACTCTGAGGACTATGTGTTAAAGCGTCCTTATTCATTTGATTCAATTGTTATTTAGCTGTGTTAGCCAAGTGGCTCATTTGACGAGTTAAGTGTGATAAGGCGAAGATAAGAATTAATACTGTAATTAACAACTTCAAAATAATAAAGTAATATAATAATAAGCCGATTCATAAATACTGTTATAATATTTTTAATTAATTTTTGGTGAATTAATAGTGCATTTTTATTTGAAGTTATTGTGTTTTGAGTGATCGTGTTTGCACATAAGTTAAATTTGGAGATGATAACGCTGAAACGCTTTATTTAGTTGTACGCTCCTAATTTATTTTCGGTCCATTTTGTCTAGTTATGGAAGTGTATAAGATACCCCGTGATGGCAATTGCCTTTTTAATGCCATTCGTCATCAGTTGACATTAAAAGAACCCCAGCTATCGGTTTCTATTTCGGAAATGCGCCTAGAAATGGTTGAGCATATTAAAAGCAATCTTTCTGGTTATTTTCCAACACTGTTAGTTTCTTGTCGGTCCATTTATCCATCAGACCTGTCCCTGTCTGAGAACAGCCTAGTGACGAAATATTTATCCAATTTGCGGCAAGATGGTTTTTGGGGAGGAGCTGAATGTCTATCTGCCTTTTCTAATTTGAGAAATATAAAAATTACTATATATATGTCTAATTCTCAGCATCCAATAATCTTTGTCCCAAAAACAGGAAATTGGGTGTCTGAAATCAATTTATTGTATTCAGTTAATCATTATGATAGTTTAGTATCAACACCCATTCAGGCCTCTTCATTAGGTTTGAATCCACAGCAATCCGGTTTTCAGAGCATCACCGGCCCAGTAAAACGTACCATACTCCCCGCAACAAATCCATATACTCTTATTGATCTTACCCAATTCACTCCTTCTCCTAATCCTATAAGGACCACCACGTATTGTTTCGGCGCATCAGATTTATGGTTCACGAGATAATCGAAATAATGCGAAAAACACGTTGTACTCTCACTAATAGTGTTCCGTATAAAAAACGGAACCCTAAAAAACTAATGATATGTAAAATATCAAAACTATGATGTGTAAAATAATCTGATAACTAAAGCTTGTGAACTTGGCAGCTGCACTTCCGTTAACCCAGCTTTGAGAATATTTTTATTCAGCAAGTTTTCTTAATTTAAAATCTTATACTGATTTAACTGACTCTATTTTAAAATTGTGAACGATAGTGGAGTGGAGTAAATGTATTCACGTGACTTCACTGAAAATATAATGCCGTGAATACATTCAAAAACTGAATTAATACAACAAATTTTACATTATTTTTCAGCCGATAAATTGTTATTGGCAATTAAACGAACACCGATTTCCTACTTAATTGATCAACACTTTAAAAAAATTTTTCTAATGTTGTGGTTTAATTTTCAACAAATCTACAATAGACCTGGGTAGAAGCCTTTAAAAATAATAAAAAGTGAAAAAAACAATAGTAGGATGAAACCCATTAGAAAAGGAGGAGAATATTATAAAAATGAAATGAAAAATAATTTACGGGCGGTCTGTGGTCGGGAAGGGGAAGGGGTGAGTTTTTTAAGGGTAAAAAACGGTTTATCTCGATTTACGGCAAAACTAAAAGTACTATGGAAAAAAGTTGAAAAGCGAAGTTGTAGGTAATAAAAAGATCTAAAACTTTTGTATCGACACTTTTCTCACATAACCTCAAAATTTATGTGAAAAATTCAAAAAACCAAGTTTTTGGTTTTTTATTTTTATCTTTCACAAAAAAATTTTTGTTCACGAAATTTGGTGAAAACTTACCTTTTTATGTCCTAAATACGCTGTAATTTATTTGATTTGAAATATTTATTTTTTCACCTTATTTTGAATTAATATCGCAAAAGCACCCTAATTTTCAATCGAAAATTCAATTCATTTTTTGCATTTTCTGAGAACATTTACTATAGTAATACATTTTTTTTTCACCATCTGAAAGTAGAGATTTCAACGAACAGAAATCATACCAACTTTTTGTAAAAAGCTGATATTTTGACGGGTGAATTTTCGATTGAAAATTAGGGTGCGTTTTCGATATTACTTCAAAATAAGGTGAAAAAATAAATATTTCAAATCAAATAAATTACAGCGTATTTGGGACATAAAAGGGTAAGTTTTCACAAAATTTCGTGAAAAAAAAATTTTTTGTAAAAGATAAAAATAAAAAACCAAAAACTTGGTTTTTTGAATTTTTCACATAAATTTTGAGGTTATGTGAAAAAAGTGTCGATACAAAAGTTTTAGATCTTTTTATTACCTACAACTTTGCCATTCAACTTTTTTCCATAGGACTTTTAATTTTGCCGGAAATCGAGATAAACCGATTTTTTACCCTTAAAAACTCACCCCTTCCCCTTCCCGACCTCAGATCGACCGTAAATTATTTTTCCTTTCATTTTTTTAATATTATCCTCCATTTCTAATGGGTTTCATCCTACCATTATTATTTTTGTTATCAAAAACTATCGACCCTGGTCTACAAGCAGCTTTTAAAATTTTTATGAAATTATTTATGTTTAAATTCTTAAAAAATTTTATTTTTATAAATAATAGTATATTATTGAATTAGGAGCTAAAGTGGTGTTGAGTTTTAGTTTGGCGGCCAACCGTAGGGAGGCCGACAATTATAGACGAAACACAAAAAGTCACTTTAGCTCCGAATTCAATACACTATTTTTTCGGCAAACGTTTAAATTTGTTTAAAAATATGAAATTAATGCATCAAATTTTTATAAATATGTTTTAGGTAATTAATTTTCTGAAATTAATTTTTATTGATTTTAATTCATTAAAATGAACTGAAATGCATTCTGTTTTGAACAAATTAATAATATCATGTTATTTTAATTTACTGCTTCCGTAAAAATATTAAAATTACTTTACTGCCGCCGTAAATATATGAAAATTACTTTACAGCCGCCGTAAAAATATGAAAATTACTTTACAGTCGCCGGCAGAAAAAATAAAAATGGCATTAATTTTGCAGCCGCCGCCTAAAAAGTAAGAATTTATCTACTCTCCAGCGGCAGCAAAGTTAAACTTAACAGCCGTTTGCCTAAAAATGTATTTTCAATCAAATCAACCAATTCAAAATAAGTTCTGAAAACCGTTTTGATGTAATACATAATATCACAATGATGGTAAAACCATCAACATACAGAGTTAAAACTATACGTTACAATATATAATTTGTTTATAGCATAAACTTGCCATCCACTTCCCAGGAAATTATTCTAGTGACTTACAAAAAATAAAAATAAAGAATTTGTGAGAAATCGATTGTTACGAAGCTGTTTATTACGAAAAAATTAATTTCTCTAAACAACTGTCTTATACATGAATCAGTCTTTTAAATACAACTTATCGTTTTTTTTATTCATATCGTTTTTGAACCCTGTTTGTAATGATATTTCTATATTTGATTGTTGTCTCATTTCGATATGTTGTTAATTCATGATTTATTTATATATGTGTTATACTCAAACGATAAACGTAAAAAAAACTATTTTTAATATTTTATTTTTTCACACTTTTAGTTAGATTAAATTATTAAATTACATCAAAGATTAATGGAAGAAAGAAAAGATTATATTTGTTTATAGCGTTAATAGTCAAATTTGTTATCAAACTTATAGTGATAACGAATCAAATATTTAGTACCATTTATTTAGTTCGAATTAATTAGTATATAGTAGAAAAATGATAAATTAAATTAACGTCTTTCACTTAGTTGTTTAGTGAATCTTTTACTTGTAACAGGGCAGTTCTGCGTATATATTCAAAATCCGAGAAATAGAAAATATTTATGTGCGGTGTTCTTATTAGAAAAAATGAGTTTAATTTTTGAAAGTGTTTTCCTACTTATTTTATTGGTAATTTAAAAGTTCCGCCATATTTACCATAAGTAATTTGTTGTTCGAAAATTTTTATATGTTGCTTAAATTTAAATTTAGATCTGTTAGTATAACTAAGCTATTCAGTGGGTTACTTGAAACCGCAATTGATATACTTTATAAATTGAATTTCTTAATGTTATGAGTTAATAAAAACATTAAAAAGATGGGCCTTCACCCTACGTTTCTTCGTTGATTGACCGAAAAATTAGAAAAAATTCGTAGGGATAGGAAATTTGATAAACCCTTAACGAAATATATAGCGAAGTCTCAAATGATTTTATTTATGTGTGTTTAGGGGACGGGAGTGGGGAAGGGTGAAAAAAGGGTTGTTGACCCACATGAGTGTGATGTCATTTGAAAGAGCACAAAAATTAAGAAACATTACAATTTTTTTAGCATTTTGCGATGCACAGTTTTTGAATTATTGTCAAAAAAGTCCTATTTTAGTGCTTACACCGCCCACCCCCTAAATTTCATCGTCGATTAACAGAATTGAGTCGTTCCTTAGCTACCATAACCAGCTGTAGATAAAATTTAATATAAAGTAATATTTTTTATATCATTTCGATCAAGTTGTGTGAGATTGACATTTACGATGAACCATTTATTTTTTATGTCTCTATGGTCTGGCAATATAAACACTTTACAACACAACTTGATATTGTGTTCTTTACATTCACAGAACCCTTGGCGAGCAAATTTTATTCGCCCTTGTCTGACTTTTTTTATTGATTTGTAAATGTTTTGTTTATTTTGGAGTGTGAAGTGTTGTAAAAAATTTAAGTCTGGACAACGAGGTCCATATCGTCAACAATTTATCGGAACAATTCATTGGTCCAGCAATTTTTTCAGCAGAACAACTTTTGGTTTTTAGCATTCCCAACCATTTATTATAACAATTTATTAGTCCATATTGACAGCAATTTATTGGAAAATTTATTGATTCATACTGTCAGCAACTTATAGGATAATTTATCGGTCAACATTGTCAACAATTTATTCGAAAACTTATTGGTCAACATTGTCAACAATTTATTGGTCAACATTTTCAACAATTTGTTATAACGATTAAAAATATTGATAACGATAATAAATTGTTGACAATGTTGTAAACAATTTATTGGTCCATATTAACAGCAATTTAATGAAAAATTTATTGATCCATATTGTTGGTAATTTATATAAAAATTTATTGGCCCATGTTGTCAGCAATTTGTTCCAACAATTTATTGGTCTACATTGTCAACAATTTATTGTAACAATTTATTGGTTAACTGTGTCAACAATTTATTGTAACAATTTATTGGTTAACTGTGTCAACAATTTAATGGTCAACCTTGACAACAATTTACTATAACAATTTGTTGGTCAATATCGTCAACAATTTATTAAAATAATTTATTGGTCAACATTGTAAACAATTTAGTAGAAAACTTAGTGGTCAACATTATAAAAAATTTATTATATCAAGTTATTGGCCAACATTATCAACAATTTATTAGAAAAATTTATTGGTCAACATTTTCAACAATTTATTGGTCAACTTTGTCAACAATTTATTATAACAATAATAGCCGTTGAACTGTAAGTTTTCCAACAAATTGATGACAATATTGAACATTAAATTATTATAATAAATTGTTGACGATTTTGACCAACAACATGGTCAACAATTTATTATAATAATTTATTGGTCAACATTGTCAGCAATTTATTGGAAAAGTCGTTGGTCAACATTGTCAACAATTTATTGTTCCACATCATCAACAATTTTTTATAACAATTTGTTGGTTAACATCGTCAACAATTTATTAGAACAATTTGTTAGTCAACATTGACAGCCATTTGGGTAACGAATGTAATTTGCTTTCATCAATGGTCCGTTAAAATAAAAAAATTTTGTTTTTCATAATAAACTAATGCTTAATGGATGGTGTTTATTGATATTATGCGCAATTTTTGCAAGAAATAATGCGAATGATAAGGAAGTATGTCCTAGGAATTACCCCAAAAATTTAAAACAGTCACACAAATTCAGCAACCCTTTTTCATAGAGGATAAGAAAACTAGGTCAAAATTATGTATTTCGATATGAAACATATCACACAGTTGCCGAGCATGGTCTTTTTAGGTAGATTTCATATAAAAATCTACCTATTGCAATGGGCTTCATCTCGGAATTTCGGAAAAATTTTTGTGTCAAACGACTATATATGATAAGCGGAGACGGAAAAACAAAAAAAAAAATTTATATATATATGAGCAATTTCACGAAGATTCAACAACGTTTTGACTTGACCCCTTTTAATTTTGATTATTTTTTGTTTATAGATAGTCTTTGATAAATAAAAAATACAAGTTCTCTTAGAATTTTTTTTTTCGACCAGGGGTCTTCACAGGGTGCCCCTCAATTTTTGTTATTTTGTGATGTGAGTGCATTTTGACGAGCGATTGTAGAAAAACTACTCAATCGATTTTCATAAATGATATGTCGTTGAATAGGTATTAGAACAAAGTTTTTACTGTTAATTTTTTGAAATAATTTTTAACGGTGTAACATAAGAAAAAAGCGGTGTAATTGAAAAAAAGATGGCATAGCCTTTTTTTTTTTTAACTAAATTGAAGTTTATTTTATATCTAACAACTTGTGAAAGTTTAGGACTAGCATCACTTTTTGTTTTAGAGATAAAATTCGTTGTGCATATGACTGTCGGGAATCAGTTTTTTTTTGTTCTGAAGGAAAATTATAAAAATGGTGATTTTTAGATTCAGATTTTTTTTTTATGTTAAATATCAAATATTTTATTATTAAATGAACTTTTTAAAAAGCAATTTCAGTCAAGTTCAGCAAAATTTTGCGACATTTTGACTCGACCCTTTTTAATTTGGTTTATTTTTAGTTTATAGATAGCCTATGATAAATGAAAAATACGGCTTCAAGTAGAATTTTTTTAAATATAGACCAAAATAAACCAAATTAAAAAGGGTCATTGCTCATACACGATATGAGATATAACGAAAACGACCGGCACTCTCCCGGTCGCATTTGTTGAGGTAGATCAAAAAAATTTTCTGTACATGTGTGTTCTATTAATATATCGGACGAGTTCGTGAATCAGCAAAATCCGACACGTGGTTTAGGAGCTAGAGCCTTTTTTCTAAAAAAAATTGATTTTTTAAGACCGTTATAACGGCCGTTTGGATACTAATATTTTAAAAAAATTAACAAATTTAAAATTTTTCTCAAAAACGTGATAGGATCGATTCCATTTTGTGTAAGAATAGTGTGGACATATGTAGCGTTCAGGAAATCAATATGTGCTCCGGTGTTTGCTTAACAGAGAATTATACCTGGTATCTTTCTAATGGTAGTAATACCAATAGACGAGGTGTAGGCATTTTAATTCGTCGGAATTCTTCCTTGCAAGCCAAACGAGTTAAACATTATTATGGTTCTGTAATCACTATGTTAGCGACCTTGGGAAATTTAGGAGATGTTCTCTTTGTATCCGTTTATGTTCCCCCCCAAACTTCATCGTCTAAACGACATCTTTCCTACAAAATATTTCAAACTTTGTATACAATAATTGACAATATACAAATAATTGATAATTATACAAATAATTATACAAATAATTGATTTTAATGCCCATCTTGGTTATAACGATATGTTAGATTGTAATACAGTCGGCCCAAATTTATATCATCGTGATTCCAATGAAAATGGGTTTGCCTTAGGGCTTCCTGCAAGTTCAGCCCAACTTTATGTTCAAAGCACAAGTGGCCGAAGGCAAAAACGTTATTACACCTGGACTGATGGATATTCGCTCTCAAGTTGATCATATTTTGACTCGCCAAAGAAGGCATTTAATTTACGTTAAGTCATTTAACTTAAAACCGTTTTTTCATGAAATAAGCGATCATTGTCTTATTTCAATTATTTGCTCTCCACGGAGAATAACTGTCGCAACTTCATTATGTCATTCTTCATTTACCTCCAGGACCACAATAAGTCCATCCACCTATTCCTTTAAGAATATAAATCTCCTGCTTCTGCAGGATGACAGTGTTAAAGTAGAGTATCAAAAGGTACTAGCGTCAGTTTATGAAGACATTGTCCAGAGAGAGGGAGGTCAAGATCATTGGAAATTAATAGTTGATTGTATTAAGATCGCAGCTCAACAAGTCTTATCTAAGAGATCTCCTTTAACCCGTAACCAGCGGCTTGCCTTAGCTAAATTCAAAAGCGCCCGACATTATAAGAATAAACATCCTCAGGACCCAATTGCTTTAGCTCGATTCAAGAACGCAAGGCAGTCCTTGCGGGTGGTGTATAGTGAACATCGGAGATCCGAATGTGAGGAATTTTTTAATAATTTATCCAATTATAAGCCCTCTGATCGGATTCGCAAAACTTTTAACTTTTTTAAACATCATAAAAGGGAGACCCATTCAGCTTCCGCCCGTTATATTCCCATTTCCTCGTGGTTTCAAGAATTACGTAGATCCGAAGGTGATTGGCCAGCTCTCGTTATTGAAAATGATTACTGTCCGTTAGGTCCACCTCCTAGAAATGCGGAGATTAAGGAGATCGTTAAGTTCATTCGGTCAGGCACTGCTCCAGGAAGCGATGGGATTCCTATTGAGTTATTTAAATGTGCTTCCGATAACGTGATTCAAGGTATCCAAGAGGTGTTTGAGAATATTTGGGTATGTAATAATCCTCCCTCTGATTGGCTCGAGACTATACAGGTTCCTATACCCAAGATAAAGAACCCAAGAAGTGTTAACGATTACCGTAGAATTACGTTGTGTAACACTGGGTACAAAATTTATTCGAAGATATTGTTGGATCGATTAGATGATCATTTAAATTTACCCCCTTCATATCAGGCAGCTTTTCTGGCCAACCGATCCACTGAAGATCATATGTTTACCATACGTCGCATTCTTGAAGAAGAATGGCGAGCTGGTAATCAAGTTTATGTTTTTTCTATAGATTTATCCAAAGCATTTGACACTGTCGACTTAAATGTAGTTTCTGAATGTCTGCAATATCATGCGCCGCATTATTTGGTTAACCGCTGTGCCGGATGGAAAATTTTCAATATCAATCTTCCTTCCATTCGTCACATTTTCCCCATTCCCCATAATCGGATAACTTTTCAAAATCATAAAAACCTTTTTCCAAATTTATCTAAAATTGAAAATGAAAATTGGTTGACATTCTACAATCTATAAAATTTGATGGAAATAATATTTGCATTGTATTACATTGCAAATTCATTACACAAAACTAAGGTAAATGAACTAATTGACGACAAATGAATTATGTTAAACTAATTAATGTGTCGATATTAAGTTTCATTAACCTTGGTGTGTAAGTAAATTGAATTTTATTTGATTGTAATTTGAAAACCAATCAAATTACAAATTTTATTATATTTTTTTAATTAATTGGCAAAAATTTTCCAACAATATTTTTTACTAATTGAATGAAAATTTTATTGGTTTAATCGAGCAGTCGAGTTCTGAATTCTGAAATGGACACATGTTCCGTTTGAATTCGAGATATTTGTTTGTTTTGTTTGGTGTTGGCACAAAAATAGTTTAAGTTTAAAGGATTCTGAAATAGGGACATCCCCATTTGAATCCAGTGAGTTTGTTTTGTTTCGGTGGTATTTTAGTGTCTAATAAGAAAATAAACTCTAACAGTTTAAATTGGTTTTTACTATTCAATTCAAAAACGTTTGTAAAATTCATTAACCTAGAGACAAGTTACAAGAGTTAATCAGAAACAATATTGCCTGGTGTTTATAAATAACTTAAAGATTAGTGCTACTTTACAAGTAAAGTATAAAAGTAAATTATTTGAATCAGTAGTTAAAACAAAAACTATTATAAACTAAATATGATTTATGTGAGAACTTGTTGTGCTAATAATAATATAAAAATCAAACTAGGTTTAAGTTGAAAATATCCAATAAATAAACTAATAAATGATTTATTAACAAAAGATTAATAAATACAAACGTTTGTGTCAAACTAAATCTTTAGTCCAAATAAAGTTTATACAGAAAACGAAGTTGAACTGGTGTTTTAAATTGTTTATATGAGACGTTTCATCAGGCGGATAGCAACTCATCAGGATGCAGTAAGGTATGAGTTTTATTATTTAGTTTTGTAGCTAGTTTTTTCTTATAAATTATAAGGTAAATTAATGTTTAAAATATACCGTTGTTTTCTGCTGTTGTAAATGTATAACTTAAGTATGTGCTAGTTTTAAAATCCTATGGTGTGAGGTGAGGTTCGTCAAACCTCTGGGTTCCCTCCCCATTGCCCCCTACGTGTGCCTGTCCATTTAAAATGAATTGCCTTCCCATTTTTGTTTTCTTAACCATCGTGGTTTAGTTGTATTATTTTATTTATGGCAGTCCCTTACATCGAGATGCGTGTAGCCAAACCCCACCCCAGTCTGAGCAAAAGTCGTGGAATGACTGCCTGTGGCTACACAAAAAAAACGCATCCCGATATTTGTTATATTTCCGGCGGGTTATTTTCAGATATTCGGTTGGGTGAAAAACATAGTTGTAGACGTTTCAATGTCCCAATTAATTTCAATTTCATGGACAATCTCTTGTCTTCCGATGTTCGGAGAATATGTCAATCACCCAGCATCTTTAATCCCAGCCTGCCGGTTATACCGCATAATTAAGACTTGTTTTTGGGAGCTTGCTACCGTTAAGTGGTACAATGTTTGTACCAATAGGATTAGAAAAAACAAGGGGGTTAAACAAGGCTGTCCTTTTTCTCCACGTATTTTCAACTTTATACTTAATGAGGTTTTAGTTACCTTAACTGATTTGTTTCCTGAGTTAAAGTTAGAGCAGCGTGAAAAGTTACAATTGCCCCTCATTCTCGCATATGCTGATTACATCATTTTAGTCACCCGAAATCCTGTTTCTCTACAATCGGTATTGAAGGAATTAGTTGATTTGTTAAAGGAAGTTGGTTTAGGAATAAATCTCCAGAAATGTCGGCCGGCATAACTTTTAAGCGTGTTGAGATAATGCGATATTTAGGTACGTATTTATCTTCAACTTTAAATCGACCTAATACCATCCGAACCTGTTGTCACCAGTCATTAGGTATTTCAAGGCAATTACAGAGCTATGTTTGACGAAACAGAATTCCGTTTGCCATCGTTATTCAGATGTACAACACTGTGGTATTTCCTTTAATAACGTATGGGTTAAAGACTTCAGCTCTTACCTATGCTAATCGTCGTTGCTTGAGGAAATATGAGCTATTTATCTTAAGGAAAATAACAGAGTTCAGCACCCAGAAACCTGCTGCTCGTAAAATAAAGGAAATATTAAATGGGAAAACTATAACCAAACGAATTAAGGTGTTGCGAATAAATTTTTGGGGACATATACGTCGAAGAAATTCATCTCATATTCTAAATGCCGCACTGGACTATTGTGCCGGTTCGAAAAAAATTGGACGACCATGTTATACTTGGAATGAATCACTCCGTCAAGATTTAGGATATTATCACCCGTCAATTTCCGAATGGGAAGCGCTATTGCCTGATCGCCTTGAATTACGACGTGCTGCCAATGAGATTTATTTAACCGACGAGTCCGATTCCAGCGAATACTTAGATGAGGATAATGCTGAAGGTGTGAATATACAGCAATAGAATATCCATGGCTAATGGTTGTGATAGCAATGCTATTACAGCATTTGACATTCCACAGTTATCTTCTTTATTTTCCTCCATGCCACGTCTGTTTGTATTTTAGTTGCATTTATTAACACCACCTCACCCGTCCATTTACTTGCATTTCCTACTTTATTTCACTCCCCCAAGGTTATTGGTTATACATTTCAATTCCATTTCAACACGAGGACTAGGCCTGATTCGCGATCGGGGAATCCTCATCTAAAAACGCATTGAAGCCTACCTCATGGGTAATGGTGGAAACGGCTTAGTGATAAATATTATTTAAATGGTAGAACCTTTCTGCTAATAAGAATTAACTACACACACTTTTATCCAATGCTATGTTCATTACTTCGTGTTAAGATTTACGAGTAATAAGCACGGGCAACATTGTCACCATGTAACATTTCCAGTATCTAGAAGAGAGCTAGGAACTGAGTGACTGCAAATCATTATTTAAATCGGAATTGTTGACTAATTTCACTCACATCTTTTCCATTTTACGAGACAAGTTAAGTTTGTTACCTACTGGAAATAATGTGAAAATATCATCTACATTCAGGTGACCTTACGTTTGTTTGTTAACAAGCAAGGAATGTACACAAAACCACATAGATCCAGTTCAAGGTCCAGTCAATATTATTTTGCCGCTTTCCTTGACAGAGATATCAGGATAAAGAGACTAGCTCTGTTATCCGCGTTTTATATTAAGGCGCTGTGCCCATACAAATACGTCTCAATCAGCTGTCTCAATTTCCACACAACACCTAACTTGCGCGATAATAGGTAGATTTTTACCACGCTTTACCACCACACATTCACTCACCATCCTCAAGATTAATTTGTTCGTAAATTCACACTCGATTCAACGTTCATTGTTAATAGCAAAACGTGCTATTCTTTTGATTATTACATTTGAAAATAAATAGCCAGTAATTTAATTGACTCACACTTTGTTTCACGCCCCCGTATATACTTAATATATATTAAAAGAAATCGCTAGTACCCCTTAATCGAGATTAAATCCCGTTATGAAACCTTTATATGGTGTACTGTATGGTGTACAAACAAGAAACCAATTTGACATTTATTCATTTCCCACTTCAAATAGTTTTAATATAAAATGGATTCGTGCTATACATTCCTGTAAACAGTAATGTGACGATATACCAATGAAATATTTGTCGACGAGAAACAAAACAAAAACGACAAGCAAAATTTACCGTGAAATCACTTAGATACATTTTTCTTTTAACCAAAATATTATGAAATTTCAAAAATATTATAAATCAAATAACATAATGGAAATAAACTATCGTTATTATTATTTCTAACTTATTTGAATTACAACTCAACACAACTTAACATATCATGGAAACGCTCGACTCCACCTTTATCGTTCAGGTCCAGATCTTGTATCAAATATGTTGTTGTTAAAAAAAAAAAAAAAAAAAAAAAAAGCAAAGCAATTGGATCACGGAAGTGGGAAACCGGAAGTTGGGATGTAGATCTTCTTTAATAGTTAGCAAAAATTTGTGTACCGAGTTTCATCAAAACAATTATTCAGGACATGAAGTTATTGAAATTTTGAACAAGCAGGAGCTTGAAAAACCAGTCACCACTCTGCCAATATCTATCGATCATCCAAATTTATAGGCATATAAATCTTCATCTAGGGACAAACTTTTAGTTTATTTGATTCCTGAAAAAGCTGTAATTAAAAAAACAAAAGCGAAAAACAGCAGTTGCATTTTTCTGGTTTTCGTTTCCCGCATTTGTGAACGGGAATGCAGCCAAAAATTAGTAGAAATATAGTGAAGGGACAATCCTATTCCACTATCAGCGTAAATTCAAAATACAAGCCTAATTACATTCAAACTAGAAGAGCTATAAAAATTTAGTATGAAGAAGTGCTGCTGGAGATTGAGCAAATGATTGTTGCTTCTGGTTCTGGATTTTGCTATAAATAGTCCATCAACATAATCCAACATTAAAAGTTAGTGCCTAGCGGTAAAACAAAAATGTACGAACATCCCAAAAGCTTATCGGCTCTCCGGATTAAACCTCTCTCATCATCTGTTAATGTGGTTAGAATTAAATCTAGAAATTGAATTGTGTCATTGAGTTATCAAATAAAAATAGTGCCGTGCTCTGCTATTAAACTGCGATGTGGAGAAAGGTTTACGTGAAGGCAAAATAAAATTATTCCTCTTAAATTGAATTACTGAGTACGTCAACATCTCAGATTTTAATTTTAAAATACAAAATTTGATCAGTTCTGTCTTTTAGCATATCATTGACCGCTAAACTGCATTTTAATTATCATTAAAAAGTACGGCTGATATATTTGACAACTGATACAGGATGTCGGCAGATATTATTTTTATACCACCAAATATGCACTCATCATATCGAATTCCTAAAATTTAAAACAACAAGAAACGGTTAAAGATGATTTTCGAGAATGTTTTTGATACTAGGTCGATGAATTTTATGATGTATTGGTTGTTTTTTCGATAGTTGCTTCGATTCAGGTGTGAAACAATTTGTTTAACCGGAAGAGATAAGTCAGAAGGTTGGAAAGCAAAATTGTTCCGGCCCCGAAAACTTACATAGCTATTTCTACAAATTTGCTTATCATAACTTGTATATTTATTAAGGTTTCAAATAAATGGTTTTCGGTACTCTCCGAATCTTTGTTCAATATCGTCCAAAAACTAATCGATATTCTTTACTGCAAAGTATAATGAAATTCAGACATTCGTCAGTCATTCTCCTCATCCGAACAGTAGGTCTAGACAAAGATCGTTTACTCGAACCAATTGGAATTTGTTTTAGTTATAAACCAACTTTACCCTGCTGAACACCGTCTTACCGATGGTAATCGTATTGCTATGCTTCAATTCTAATCTAATACACACTCTGAATTGATCGATAGTTTCTTCGTTATGCATGTAGGAATGAGGAAACACACGTCAGAATAAAGTTCCTGTATTCTGTAACATTACATTGAATTGAATTTATAACATTTAATTTTCCGTCTGTTGAAGGTTGTTTTTCCCGACCCATTTTGTTTTCTCCCTTCTTAGCATAAACCTTAAAATTGCCTTAGTGATGTGACATAAAACAGTTATATTAGTTGACATATGTTAAGATTTTTGGTGAAAGTAGAGATTTTGCTAAAAAATAAAATTATTTTGCCGTAATTTAGATAAATTTACCGAAAATTTTGAACGATTTTCGTATCACGATTTTATCGATTCTCAACAATCGGCAATAGTACAACACAATTTTCTTTAAATATAACATCCCTTACCGGTTTAAGACACCTCTACAGTTGATTGCAGAAGAAAACGAGTTAATAGAAATTTTGTTATATATCTAGAATATTCAAGATCGAGGTAACACAAATTTTAAATAGGAGTTTGTTTCATGCGAATGCTGGCCAAGCTGAAATTATCCGTACAGCGCAAAAAGATGTATCAATATCACAACAATTATCAAATAACTTTTCAGATTTATTACGTATAACTGGCAATAGAAATTGGATACGTTACACAGTAAAAAAAATCAATTGAATTTTACATGCTTTTGATTGTGGGCAAATTTGCCTATCCTTTTCATGTAATTTTACGTACAATAAAAATTACTATAATGCTATAAATATTCAATTTATAATCACGTAATTTTACATGACATTACATGTAAAATGCTGCGGGAATGAAGTGTAAAATAACAGGAACATGAATGTAAATTTAAATACTGTTTTTGTCTAATTACGGACTGCCAAATGCAATTTTAAATAGTTCGTCCGTAATATTCAACTATCAGATATGCATTGGATATGGATCAATTTTTCATATAAAAATCAATAATAAAAAACGAATTATGAATTAAAATTTATAATATAAAATAAAATTTATTTAGTTCCTTATGCCTTAATTTTATTTATACATTTTGGATTAAACTTTAAACAAAATCATAAATATTATTTGTTCAATAAAAATTAAAAGTTTTGACTATTTAGTATTTTTTTTAATCTAGAGCCGTCCGTCGGTATTCAAACTTAAGCAAGTTCTTTGTAAAATTTCATAAGTTTGGGCAAGACCGGTTGGGCAATTGTATTCCAAGTAGATAGATTGCCATTTATGATAAATATTGTTTATTGTTCACTATTTGGCTTTCTGCTAGTAAATAAAATATGTTGTCATCATTCGAGTCTGAGGAAGAAAAATAAAAACATTAATGAAATAATAATAAAGCAAATGAAGAAAAGTAAGGACATACGTACATATACACCCTGTAATTTACATTACATGAAGGAAGTCAGCCAATATTCAAAGACATGATGATTTGCTGGCGAAGTGATGATATGCTGTCAAAAAATTGAAACGAAAAAAACAAGTTAATTATAATTATCACATTTTTCATGTAAATACAACCAAATACGGAAACACTATATACTTAAAAAGTTACAAATATTTTTAGCACTTGTATAAATAACTTTACTAACATATTATGCTTTTCTAAAACTTTTAATTTTAAATTTTTTTTTGTCCACTTAATTCACACAGAGCACTTTGAAAGTCACTTACATAATGATCTTACTATCCCGTCAATTAAACTTAGTTTACGAAATTTATCGAGTGCATGTGAAATCATTCGCTATTTTAATATTTTACATACCTAAATTGTTTTATTTACCCAAACATTAGTAGTTTCTAATTAAAACGTCAGTAAAATCACAAACGGAATGTCAAATCCAATGAAAAAGCCTGTAAAATTATATTTTAAATACTAATTTATTGAAACATTGTGTAATTACATACATTTTCATTTAAAATATAAGAATTTGTAGTATTTTACATGAAAACAGTATTTTTGTCAGCAAAATCATGTAAAACCTGCATTGAAAATTCAATTTTTTTTACTGTGTATAATCATTTATGTCGAATTCTTTCTGAGTTTTCTTATCATGGATTTTCATCTTTGAACAATTTACAAACATTAGGGGAAGAATATACAGGAATAATACAAGTTGATCAAAATTATATAACAATACCACATAAATTAATATGTTGGACATAAGGTGAAAACTTCTTAATATGTAGGGGGAAGTGGGGATGGTATAAACAGTTTTTACTTAAAGCTCAATAACTTTAAAACCATAAAACATTTTTACTTAAAAACTGTTTCATTGTAAAATTTCATATCTTCACTACATAAAACTATTTTTTTTTAATTACGTAACTAAACATTAAGTATAAAATTTTGAATTTCAAAAATTTATGTTTCTCGTTTAAAGTATCCCCACTGGTGGGGCACTTATAAACAATGAGCATTTTTGTATGGGGCACATATAAACACCCAAAAAAAACCACAATAAAATTCATAAAGTACTTTTTTTTAAATTTTTTATTATTTATTGTGTTTCAAACAATATATATAAGCAAATAACATAATATATTTCTTTAAAAAAAACAATATTTTACGATTGTTGTAAAACCTTAAGAAATTCAGGTAGAAAATTATAAAGAAAAAAGCAAAAATTAAATCTCATCGTATGTTTAGGCTTTGCAAATCAATACCAAAAGTGAAACGGGAAACCACACGTATACCATATAACCATACCATACGGCACATATAAACGCGTTTATACTATCCCAATTTTTTTTTGTTTATATGTGCCCCACGTGGCGGATTTAGGGTTATGTTTTGAAAAAATATTCCAATATCTAAAATTTGGCTAAAACAAAGAAATATTATGTTTCTTGAATATTTCAGCTATCAAAACATGTTGGAATATTTTTAAACATATGATGGTAAAAAAAGTTATTCGAGTTTTACAAAAAAAAAAAATATTTACTTTTGGGTTGCCAAAACATCATTCACCAATAACTTTTGAACAAGACTGACTTCAGCTGTCAAATTCTCCTGGTGTGTGTAGTCGATCGAAGCGACATCTGTGATATTTTTGTCGAATTTTTTGATTGATGTTTTGTGAGGGAAATTAAAACTTTTTACAGTTGCCCCATGTTTATACTATCCCCACTTCCCACTATGTTTGCTGTTAATAAATATATGTGGTATGGAACACTACTGAATTGATACGTTTTAAAATAATAACAAAAACATAGTTATATTTAACAACTTTATTTTAAACAAAACACAATTTATATATATTTTAGATCACAAATCATTATAATTTAATTAATTTCAGCTTATACTGCCGGCACACAGCGACTAACTCATTTCGGCACTTTTTATATCAAAAGTAATTATTAAATTAAATAATTGGTACTGGTTTGGATAACAGCTGTTTTTCTAATAGATGTTTTATAATCAGAGTTTGCAAACATTCCTGCGGCGAATATTCCTACAATCGGCCATCCTGTATTCGCTCGGTCTCCGGCGAGTCTTCATCTTCCGTGTCGCTTTGTGGTTGATACCAATCTTTCATGTTATCAGCACTTGTTAATGTTTGTCGAGGACCTTCGCCATCAGTAACTTTTCTAACTGTGTATCGATTGTGACGGCCAACTCTTATGACTTCATAGGGTCCCAGAAATTTGGAACAAAGTTTCTGACCAGCCCCGAACTGGGTTTTTTTAATTGCTACTAGATTACCAACCTGGTAAGACTTTGCTTCTTTTCGTTTTTTGTTGTAGGTTTTCCTATTTTCCTGTTGAATTTTCTCGATTTGTTTCTTTGCTACAAAACGTAATTGGTCTCGCTCCTCATCAAATCTGTTTATATTTTCTAATTCAATCAACTCTTGTATGTTTAAGGTTTGCTTTTTGTTCATTTTTACACCAAACATAATTTCGAAAGGCGTTTTCTGGATCGCTCGTTGAAAGCTGCTGTTTATCGTTTGCTGCACGTATGGTACATGTTTATACCATTTTGAAGGTTCATCTGATGCTAGTTTTGTTAAAACATTTTGTGTGATCCTGTTAAGGCGCTCCACTTGACCGTTGCCGCGAGGAACTCCTGTGGTAACTAAAGTATGTTGAATTCCTTCATCATCACAGTATTTTTTGAATTCGGCTGAGGTGAATGCTGTTCCATGGTCGGTTATCAAACGAACAGGATTACCAAAGTATGACTGTTGTTCTGACAATTTTTGTATAACCTCTGCTGATGATAATGTTTTTGTAGGATATAGCCATACATATTTAGAAAACCCATCTATTATTGACAATATATATTTGTACTGCTTTGCGGTGATATCCATTGGCCCCATATGATCTAAATGAAAAGTTTGCAACGGCTTGTCACCTTTTTCAATTGTTTCCAAGTAACCTTCTTGTTTACCTGATTTTTTATTAGCTAAAATACATTTAATACAGTTAGATATAACGCTTTGAATTTTTTTTCTCATGTTCGGCACATAAAATTCAGTACTAATTGCATATGCTGTTTTATCGACTCCGAAATGTCCATCATCATGTTTACCTTGTATGATTTGATTTTCCATCTTTTTTGGAACTACTACCAACGTTTTTCCATCTTGTTGCTTACATATGATATCAGACTTTACTATGAAATCCTTATAGTCTGTTGTTTTTAAAATTTCTCGTATTGCTTCTAGCCATTGATCTCCGCGTTGTGCTTCCTTAATACTCGCTAACACCTTATCTTCGATCGCAAAAATTGAGTAACATCGACTGAGAGAGTCAACATGACGCATACGTTCATTTTTTCTATGCTCTACTTCAAAATTATAGTCTTGAAAATATAATACCCATCTTGCCACTGCTGCAGGTAGGTCGTTTTTCTTCATTGTACTTACTAATGCTTGACAATCTGTCACGAGCTTGAATTGAACACCTAGTAGGTAAATACGAAATTTAATCAAAGCTATATAAACGGCTTTCACTTCTAAATAATAGCTATGCATTTTTTCGTCGCTCGTTGATGTTTTTCGGCTCATATAGTACACAGGATGCAGTTTCCCATCATCAGCTTTTTGTAAAAGTATAGCCCCAAATCCTTTCTGACTTGCATCAGTGTGTAGCTCTGTTTGAGCATTCTGCTTAAAAATTTGGAGTACCGGCGACCCCATCAGGCTTTCCTTCAACTGCAAAAATGCTGATTTCTGCTCAATACCAAATCTAAACGCAACTTCCTTACGAAGCAAGTCTGTAAGTGGCTTAGCTATAATAGAGTAATCCTGTATAAATTTTCGGAAATAGCCTGTTAGTCCCAAAAATGACTGCACGTTTTGAATATTTTTTGGTTCCGGGAACTTTTCAACTGCTATTATTTTATCTTTAGAAGGTTTTACTTTCCCGTTTTCGATCACGTGTCCCAAAAATTCTACTCTTCTTTGAAGAAATTGGCACTTGGTCCACTTAATGCTGAGTCCATTTTCTGCAGCCTGATTCAATACCATTTTCAATTTACTAATTCCTTCTTCTTCATTTTTGGATGGTATAATGATATCATCCATATAAGTAATTATGATGTTATTATTAATCAGCTCCTTGAACACAATGTTAATAAAGCGTAGGAATATGGCCGGCGAAATTTTTAATCCGAATGGTACTTTATTGAACTCAAAATGACCTTGATATGTAACGAATGCTGTAAATTGTTTTGAATTTTCATCGACAGGTACATGAAAAAAACCATTCTTTAAATCCAATGTGGAAAAAACTTTTGCTACTGCTAATTTATCCAGCTGTTCTTCAATGATTGGCATAGGGAACTGATCCTTAATAATCAGTGAATTTAACTTACGGTAATCAATGCACACTCTTGGACTATTATCCTTCTTTTTAACTACCACCACCTGACTACTATATTCGGATGAAGAAGGTCTTATAATTTCTTGCTGTAACCATTGCTCTATTTGTTGCTGAACTACCTGCTGCTCAATTAAAGGTAGCCTCCTAGGTCTTGTAAATATAGGTGTATCATTAGTCAGCACAATTTTCAATGACACAGGGCTTGGTTTCGCATAACTTGGGTTGTAGTTTTGAACCAAAGCCTTAACAATTTTTTCATATTTTGGCGAAACATTTAGCTCTTCATTTTCTTTCACTTGAATGCTCATTATATCTGCTAAATGTGTATCACTTGTTTGTCTTATATTTCGAAATTTAACACCGTTCTTATTAACTAAAATTTCGGCTTGACTTATAAAGTCGTTTCCCAAAATTAAATCGACTTTGATTGCGTTGTTTTCGACAATGTAACAGTTTCCAATCATTTCAACATCATCCACTCTTATTACTGCGTTAAATACACCTGTTGTAGAACTTTCACCACTGCCAAAACCCGCAAATTTTGATCTATCATACTCCCTTACAATGTTTGTTATTCTGGTTACTGCACTTTCACGAATAATAGTGACGTCGCTACCCGTATCAATTAATGCTTCTATTGATATTCCATTTAATTCGATAATTCGTTTTGTGTTGTTTCTGCTGACTATTATATTTAAGACGTTGTTATCGGTGGAAGTAGACGTAGCATTTGGACAATTTTTTGACTCATGTCCAAATTTGCTGCATTTGAAACATTTAGTTTCACTTGTACAATCTGCACGCTTATGCTCTCTGGATCCACAATTGAAACATGCATACTTAAAATGTCTACCCTGATAATTTTTATAATTTGCTTGCCTGCTGTTATACTTATTACTGTTGCTATTGTTGTTGCTTGTGTTGTTTTCTGCATTTGTTTTTGTGAAAGGCGTACTATTATATGGCCTAAAATTGGTTTTTCTTGTAGAGACCTCTTCATCTTTTAGCTTTTCATACGCTCCAAAAAGGGTTTTTAATTCCGCACATGACTTTGCTGTGTATAAAATAGCTTTTTTTGATGGAGAATCGTTTATTCCGGCGACAATATATTCGACTAAATCACGCTCACTAATATTACCAGCACTACCTATCTGTTTCATTCTAAAAAAGTAATTTAATAAAGATTCATTGTCTGCTTTTCTGGTCGTGGATAACATTTGATGAGTAGCCTTACTCGATACTTCTTCATTAAATTCTCTTATTAAAACACCTTTTAATGTAGCCCAAACTGCGCAACTTTCCTCTGCTTCTACTGCTATTTTTGCTGCACCTTGCAATAATCGCCGACAATATAAAAACTTTTGCAAGTCATTCCAATCAAACGCTACTGCTACTTCTTCAAACCTTGCTAACCATTTTTTAATATTTTTGCTTTTCTCACCGTCAAATTTTTCCAAAGCCTCCTCAACATCTTGAAATGAAAAAGCATTTTTCGAGCTCATTGTTGAATCTTGTTGCGTGTGATTTAACTGATTTAAAGTAAAAACGATGTCATCAAACGCTTCATCTACTTTTTTATATGATTCTTCTAACTGTTTTGTATCTATATTTTTATCCTCCAAAAGTAAACCGTTAGAAGCTTTATTTAAATTATCCACCTCAATATCTACTTCTTTAGATTCAGAAGTACCAGCTAACATAGACTCCCTCAGCCTTAATATCAAATCTATTTTTCTTCTATAATGAATTGGGCAGCCACGATCTTTCAAAATCTCTTGTAACTGTCTAGTTGTTAAGTGGGATATTGAATCATCCATAGAAAAAATGATTTATTTTAAAATTAATAATTTATCACAAATATGCGTACACAGCAATTTGTACGGTAATTTTGTACAGAAAACAGTGTATGTACGAAACAATAAATTTATTAAAAATGAAAACAAATTAAAACAACTAATTAACTGATCTATTTAGTATTTATACACACAAAAATATAAAAATATGAAAATATCGGTACCTTAAGGCTTTTAAATCCTTTATTGCGTTTGTTGTCGCATATAACTTTCACAAATATCATAAGCAATTTGAAAAAAAAATCCCGTTGTTGTGCTATCACTCTCAGGTCGACCCCGCGCAAGAATGATATCACTTTCTTTCTATTTATAGTTTTTTGTTGTTCACAATTTTATTTACTTTCTTATTACTTTTATTACTTACGTGCGGCGTTAGAAAGCACTAAAACTTGAAAATTCTATTAAAACAGTTTCAACAAAAATTTTCAGCACGACACTAATTCGCTAATGTTCCCTTGAATGTTTAACTCAATATAAAAGGCTTGAGCCCCCAGAATGTGGTATGGAACACTACTGAATTGATACGTTTTAAAATAATAACAAAAACATAGTTATATTTAACAACTTTATTTTAAACAAAACACAATTTATATATATTTTAGATCACAAATCATTATAATTTAATTAATTTCAGCTTATACTGCCGGCACACAGCGACTAACTCATTTCGGCACTTTTTATATCAAAAGTAATTATTAAATTAAATAATTGGTACTGGTTTGGATAACAGCTGTTTTTCTAATAGATGTTTTATAATCAGAGTTTGCAAACATTCCTGCGGCGAATATTCCTACATATATGTAATATATATATGTATATATGTATGTGCGTATATATGTGTATGTATGTGTGTATATGTATGTATCTGTATGCATGTGTATGTATGTGTATGTATGTGTATGTATGAGTATGTATGTGTATGTATGTGTATGTGTATGTGTATGTGTATGTGTATGTGTATGCGTATGCGTATGTGTATGTGTATGTGTATGTGTATGTGTATGTGTATGTGTATGTGTATGTGTATGTGTATGTGTATGTGTATGTGTATGTGTATGTGTATGTGTATGTGTATGTGTATGTGTATGTGTATGTGTATGTGTATGTGTATGTGTATGTGTATGTGCATGTGTATGTGTATGTGTATGTATATATGTATATGTATATGTATGTATACATGTGTGTATGTGTGTATGTGTGTATATGTGTGTATGTGTGTATATGTATATATGTATGTATATATATATATATATATATATATATATATATATATATATATATATATATATATATATATATATATATATATATATATATGTGTATATATGTATGTATGTGTGTATGTGTATGTATGTATGTATGTATATGTAGATGTATGTTTGCGTATATGTGTGTATGTATGTGTATATGTATGTATATATGTATATATATGTGTGTACACGTGTATATATGTGTGTATGTACGTGTATATATGTGTGTATGTGTATGTATGTGCACGTGTATATATGAGTATATATATATGACAATGGTGAATGATCGTCTTATCAACACTTGTTATAAGTGACAGTGTGAATTTTAAACTAAATTAATCCCTTAAATGATAAATATATAAGTATAACTAAATGTAGTGAAAACATTAATTGTAATAATCAGTTTTATATCTAATATAATAGCTTTAAAGTGTTGGTTTTAATAATTAAACTCCAAGGTAAGATTGCTTTCAAAAAGGGAAAGATGTGGGCGACCAAGATGTAATCTTCCCTAAATGTAAAATTTATTAACTCTGATTTTTACTAGAAAACTAAATAATGGTGTTATTGTGCTATTCGATTTTGTATAAAATTTAAACCTACTTAGAGCTTTAACTAGCGAAATTTAGTTATTATTTCAAATTCAGTTTAAAATTTCATTTGTTGACATAATTTTATGTGATAGATTTATCTCTTTCTATTTATCCAAACATTATCCATAAAATCCAATAAGATTTTTGAACGATATCAACGAGCAGGGTTAATTGTTTTTGTTAAATTAATTCTTGTGTTTCAAGAAAAATTCAAAACATTCTTGCGTTAATTATATTATATAAAATAATGTTTTATAAAATTTAAATAAATACACTTCAAATAAAAACATCAAGTGAAAGATAATATTTTTATCCAATTCAATCCCAATACTTTTTTTATATGAAATTCACTCAATTTTCAAAGGGGTTTTTTGTTTTTTATATATATGTACATAATATAAATGTTTTTAACCATAAATAGCCATAAATAATTTTAACCATAAATATAATAACATGAATTCAGATTGGACAGTGCAGAGGACTACAATTTAGTCATCATCCTATTATACTAATAAATTACATGAATAACAGGTTTCCGACTGGAGATTGCAGGCGAGAAATTTTAGATACGGGATTGCTGATTGGCGATTGCAGATTATATGTATAAGTGATTGTCCTTGTGATTGTCTCGTAACAGTAGTAGCTAGATACGATTTGCCAGGTGTCTGTAACCGGGTCGTTCACTCCTAACTTACAATTACCTACCTATCCTTACCTATTGTTATATGTAAAACGACTGTAGGAAGTGGCCCGGCCGTAATCCGGGAGTCTCGCCTAGTGCTTGGTCCTACAGTCCAATTAATCAATCATCATGGAAAGGTTTTTATATTTTTAGATAATTCCTGTCAATTCTGTATACCTTAAGAAAATTCCTTATTTTCTTAAGTTATGTTACTGTATCTTTAAAACCGATACAACTCTTCAGCCATCTTTTTTCACACTTTTTCCATTCTTTCGTTCTTGGCGTGTTCTTCCATTAGTTTATGGATTTTAGTTCTCTTTATAAATTTAACACTTAAAAACTGTTTTAAAAAAAATAAATGCTTACATAAATTTGGTTTATCAAGAATGGAATCGGTTTTTTTTATAGCTGTACTTAGTTCATTTTCCTGATTTTGTTTTTTCGTGTAGTTTAATTTGAATTTGAAAACTAACATGTAATTTTCCAGTAATTATTTAGATAGAACGAATGTATATTAGGGATATAATTCTCGATGTTATCGTCTTGTTGAGAAGATTTATTAAATACTGTTGTGTTACATTATAAAAGGATTTGGTTTTTGGTGAATTTATTGTTTGAAAATCTAGGTTGCAATTTCATTTTTTTTTGCTTTTTTTATGATAATAATATTTTAATTTAAATGGAATTTTGAGAAATTCAAGTTATTTATGTTGTTAAGAATGAATAAACGGATTTATTTTATCTTGAAATTTGTTTTTATGACAATAATATTTAATTTAAATCTTATTTAAAATTAAGAATGGTTTTTTAAAATGCTATTTTTCTTCTAAAAATTATGTAGTGGAAATCGTAAATATTTAAACAGTTTTTTCTTTTTACATAAAGACTTCATTTAGAACAAAAGCTTATTTTAAATTAAGATAGCTCTTATGCTAATTTAAACATAGAAAAGCAGCTTCATATTTATACACGATATTGAAGGACTTGTGGATACCTCTGAAAATTTTATTTTGAATTTGAAGGAACCGTAAATTATGGCTATGCATATTGAATATGTTTGTGTGGTATATAAATATAACGAAGGCAAAACAATAAAATTGAACTTGCTCCTTCTTTTAAAAATTAGAAAGTTTAAAACTTTGTTTTAATAATACGTAATTTGGTTAATAAAAGAGTTTATTATAAATATTTATTTTTATTTATTTATTTATTTATTAACATCCGTGAGATTGAAGGATCTCGTTGTGGATTTTACAATATTAAACGTATTATTAAGCGGGTTTTTAACATGACGGCTAACATAATAAAACATAATTATTACAAAAACAAGTTAAAAATTAAATTTAAAAAACAATTAATTAAGATTTTAGAGAAAAAAGACAAAAGTCATAAAATGGAACCAAAACAAAAAAGTCCAAGCGGAACGTATATCCGCTAGAAATAGGTAGATTTCGAGATCAGACAGTTTTGTGTGCCAATAGAATCTGATGTATCAGATTAGTTTAAACAAAACAAACTAATTTCAAACAGATATCGAACAAATTTTATAAAGATAATTAGCTACCTACAAGCAAAATTATATCTATCCAATTTTGCAACAAACAAATATCAAATCTACCAAAGAACATGTGTGTGACAATTTATGACACAAACCTACTCTATTCATATGTCGTGCAATTACTGCAAAATTTAATTTCTTCTATTCAAATCTTTTATTTTTTTGACTGTTATAAGGTTGACATTGACTGTTATAAGGTTTTTGGAAATTGTAGTTGGGGATTGTTGCAAATTTTTTTGTTGAAGCCAACAAGTCAAAAACCTTTAACTGCAGAGGTTTATATTTATAAGAAACGGATTAAAATGTCTCCACAGATTCTAAACTTATGAAGATTGTAAAAATATTAGTATCCAAACGGCCGTTATAACGGATTAAAAAAACTACTTTTTTTTTCTAGTATAAAGCCTATAGTTCCTTAACCATGGGTCAGATTTTTCTGATTTACGAACTTGTCCAAGATATTAATAAAACACACATTTTTAAGAAAGGTTTTTTGATCTGGCTCGACAAATGCAACTGTATTATATGTTAAAAATGAAACAAATAATTTATGACTTATTTATTATAATTCCAATCAACAACTGGACTAAGCTAAAAGTTCTATCTATATCAAAATTAATAAAAGTACAGTTATCAATATTAATTAATGTGAGAAATAGGGTGGATGTAAAACTTCTATTATTTATACTACATCTCCCCTTTTAAAATATTACTCATTTTCTATATAATATTTAATTCATCTAGTTCCAAATAAATTCAAATAATAAACCTAATTTTATAACTATACAACAAATTCATTTTAATTTTTTTTGTTTAATTCAATACTATTTTGGATTACTTATATTAGTATTACTTATTTATTTATAATAATAATTTACTTTAATAATTATTTCAAAAGATATTACCAGTCACCCGTAATTATGAAAAACTGAACCATTTTATCGTTTCCTTAAATCTTTTGCGTTTCGGCGCAAAACTGTACTATCAGATTCCAACTGAATCCAATATGAACGCGGTGTACTATGAGCAGAATCGATGTGAGCCTTTTCCCACCCTAGCCTTGGTAAATGTACCCATATCTTTTCCCCCTGTACAAAATGTTGTTCTTCCCTAACACCTTTACTATCATAGTAATGTTTATTTCTTACATTTTTATATTTTAAATTGTTTCTGATAGACGGAACAACTGAAGGTTCAAACAGTTCTTTTTTACACGGTAAATTTGATCTTGTCTGTCTACTCATAAGGAGCTCAACAGGAGATGCTGACACATCTTTAAGTGGCGTGTTACGGTACTCCAACAAAGCCACCCATAATTCACTTTTTGACTCATAACATTTTTTTATTAAATTTTTTGCAATTTGTACCGCTTTCTCAGCAAAACCATTAGATTGAGAATAGGTTGGACTGGTTGTTACTAATTTTATATCAAACATCGAGCAAAAATTATTAAATTCAAAAGAATTAAACGGCACATTATCTGAAATAATTTTACGTGGTATTCCATGATTAGAAAAAACCGTCTTCAATTTTGTAATTAAGGTAGATGCACGCTTTGAGTTTATCAACAGTATATCTAGATAACGTGAATAATAATCTGATAAAATTAAGTAACTTTTCCCTGCATATTCACAAATGTCTAATCCAATTGTTTCAAATGGTAACTCTGGAATTTCATGTGAAATCATAGGTTGTTTAATATTTTTATTTCTATATTTTTGACAAATATTACAGCCTACTATTTGTTTCTCAATATCTTCACCTAATCCAGGCCAATACACCAATGTTCTTGATCTACTTCTTGTTTTATCTATCCCTAAATGCGATTGGTGTAATAATTTTAAAACATCCGATCTTAATGATTTTGGTATAATAACTCGATTATTCATAAACAATAAACCATCATCAATAACTATGTCGTTTCTATAACGAAAATAAAACTTTAATTCATCATTTAAAACTTGTTTACTAACAGGCCAACCATCAAACAACATTTCTTTAATTTTTTTTAAACACGGATCATTTTCTGTTTCTCTTTGATATTCTAATTTCTTTTCATTACTCATATTTATTGAATGTACTAACTCGTTTAAATCATTAATTTCTGATTAACAAAAATCTTTATCAAAATACCTTGACAATAGATCTGCCACGTATAAATATTTGCCAGGAACATACATTAAGTTTAATGAATATTTCATCAATCTCAATTTCATACGTTGCAGACGAGCTGAAGGTATTTTATCTAACTCTTTTTGCATGATACTAATCAAAGGCTTATGATCAGTTCGAACATTTACATTTATACCATATATATAGTAGTGAAATTTCTGACATGCAAAAACTACTGCAAGAAATTCCTTTTCTATTTGAGCATATCGAACTTCTGCATCTTTTAAACTGCGAGAAGCAAAGCATACTGGTTTGCCTTCTTGCATTAGACAACACCCTAAACCATATTTTGAGGCAGCGGTTTCTATGGTGATGTCTTTTGATACATCAAACGTTTTTAACGTTGGTGCATCAGTAATTATTTCTTTAATTTTACTTAAACATTCCGTGTGTGAGGGTTGCCACTCAAAAATAACGTTTTTCTTTAATAATTCGCGAAAAGGTTGTGATACTTCTGCAAGGTTTGGAACAAAATTTCTCACATAATTGATCATACCTATTAATTTTTGTAAGTCTTTCTTATCCTTAGGTGGTTCTATTTTGTTAATTGCTAACATTCTATCTGGATTACATGAAATCCCTTCTTCTGATATAACATGGCCTAAATATTTTACTTGTTGTACTCTATATTGTAATTTACTACCATTAAATTTTATATTTCTTTCGCGAGCTCTATCTGTAACTAATTTCAAAATTCTATCATGTTCATCTAATGTATTTGCAGCTATTATCACGTCATCTATATAAACAGAAACTCCATCTATACCATCAAAATTTCTTTCATTATATTTTTGGAAAACTTCCGGTGCGATTTTAATACCAAACGCTAATCTTTTAAACGAGTAACACCCAAATGGTGTACTAAATGAACACAGCTTGCTCGATTTTTGATTTAACTTTACCTGCCAGTACCCTTCTTTGAGATCTAAAACAGTATACCATTTTTTGTTATTTAATTTTGCCGCTACTTCAGTGAACGATGGAATTATATAGCTTTCTTCTTTAATTGCTTTATTTAAATCTTGAGGATCTAAACAAAGTCTTAATTGACCATTCGACTTTTCAACTATTACTAAATTTGATACAAAATCTAAAGGCTCATTAACCTTTTCAATTATTCCACGTTTGACCATGCGATCTAATTCCATTTTCACCGGTTTCATTAAAGATAGCGGTATTCTTCTAGCTGGCTTAATGCTGCCTGTTGTTCCTTCTTTCAGTTCAATATTAAAATTATCTACAAAACATCCTAATTGATCATCAAATATATCAGCATTATCATTTAAAAATTTATCTTTACAATTCGAAATTTCATTAATTCTTTTAATTAAATTTAAATCTGAACAACCCGCTAAACCCAGTATTGGAACTGAATTTGTATCAATAATCAAAAATTTTTGAACCGATATGTCATTATTCGACATACACACACATTCTGCAAAACCCAAAACATTCAATTTCGCACCACCGTATGCTTCAACTGCATTACTACATTTTATAATTTTTAAATTTTTAATTTTATTTGCATACCTTAAGGGCAACACATTTGCCTCAGCTCCCGTATCTAATTTGAAAGTAACAATGCTGTCATTTATTCGAATTTTCTGATACCATGATTTATTGCTTAAACTAATAATTTCATTTGACATGGCATTAATTTGTAAAATGTCATCATGATGTTGAAATTTTACCTCTTGTATTTTTTTTAATGTACATTTAATCGCATAATGGTTCAGCTTTCCACAATTATTACACATTTTTCCAAAGGCAGGACATTGTTTTACCCCATGAAAAAATCCACAAAATCTACAATTAAAAGCGTAATTTTTATTTTTATTTCTAAAATTATTGCTATTATTATATCTAAAATTATTTTGTTCCCTATTGTTATTAAATCTCTTTATATTTGAATGCAATTGATTTTGTTGTTGTTGTCGGTGTACTGTATTATTTTGTTTTTTAACTGTATTTACACTCACTTTACCAGTTTTACCATACTCACTCTGTTGATCATTGTTTCTATTCACCGTTTGTTCTATACTGTTAATGCTTGATCCACCTATTTGCATGTTGCTTGATTGTTGTTTCGTTACCTCTGATGCTCGGGCTATATTCACAGCGTTGTCACAAGTTAAATTCTCAGTTTCCAGTAATTTCTTTTGCAAATTTTTGTCACATACACCCAACACGATTCTGTCCCGCAGCATTCTGGCTTCATCTTCAAAATTACAAGTACGTACCAATTTACGTATATCCATAAAAAAGTTATCAAATGGCTCGTTACTAGCTTGATAACGACTGTGAAACTTGTATGTTTCGTAAACTTCATTGGTCTTTGGTTTACAGAACGATTCGAACGCCTTGACCACATTGTCATACTTATCTTTTTCGTCAGCTGGTAAATTGAACGAATTAAAGACTTCAATGGCATCAGGACCTATTGTGTTAAGGAAAATGGCTACCTTAACTGGTTCTGATTTCTTCGACAACTCAATTGCCGTGGCAAAAATTCTAAAATTTTGCCAAAAAACTCGCCAATTTTCTGAAATATTTCCATTCAGAATCAATGTGTCAACCTTTCTCACATAATCCATACTTTTCCTTTCAATAAACACTGTTTTTGGTGGTCTACCACGAGGTCTTTTCACTTCACTTTTGTATTTTTCCTCACCTCTGATTCTTCCCATAAAATATAAAATTAATCTAACAATATACAACTTCACTTTGTTTTTAATTTTTTGATAATATATAACATATTTATATATATATTTTTATCCTCAGCGCCATGTATTATATGTTAAAAATGAAACACATGCGAATTAAATACTTTATGACTTATTTATTATAATTCCAATCAACAACTGGACTAAGCTAAAAGTTCTATCTATATCAAAATTAATAAAAGTACAGTTATCAATATTAATTAATGTGAGAAATAGGGTGGATGTAAAACTTCTATTATTTATACTACAGCAACCGTGAGAGCGCCGGTTGATTCAAACGCATTTTGTGTTTTACAAGCTTTGTTGTTGGAGCCGCTCACTCAGAAACCTCCAACTGCAGAGGTCTTTTTTTTAAAGAAACTGATTAAAGAGGTTTCAAAAATTCTAAATTTATGAAGTTCTTAAAAATATTAGAATCCAAACGGCCGTTATAACGGATCTAAAAAACAGAGTTTTTTCTAGTATAAAGCTTCTAGTTTCTTAACCATGTGTTGGATTGGGCTGATTTACGAACTTGTGCAAGATATCAATAAAACGCACATTTTTAGAAAAGGTTTTTTGATCTGGGTTTATAAATGCGACCGTGAGAGTGCCGGTTGTTTTAAAAAAAAAATTTTTTTTGCAATTTTTTTTGTTGGAGCCGCCCACTCAAGAATCTCTAACTGCAGAGGTCTAGTTTTAAAACAAATTGATAAAAAAGATTCCAAAGATTCTAAATTTGTTAAATTTTTTGAAATATTAGTATCCAAACGGCCGTTATAACGGTTTTAAAAAATCAATTTTTTTCAGAAAAAAGCCTCTAGTTTCTTAACCACGTGACGGATTTTGCTGATTCACGAACTTGTCTAAGATATTATTAGAACACACAAGTACAGAAATTTTTTTGATCTAACTCAACAAATGCGACCGTGAGAGTGCCGGTCGTTTTCGTTATATCTCATATCGTTTATATATATATATATATATATATATATATATATATATATATATATATATATATATATATATATATATATATATATATATATATATATATATATATATATATATATATATATATGTATATAAGGTTATTAGGCTTTAATATTATTTTATTTTTATATTAAAAAAATTGTTTTTTGGTGTATAGCCTATTTAATTAACAAATATTTTAACAAAAATATTTTACATAAAAAACTTTGACCGGTTTCGACGCTTATCGCATCATTTTCAAAAAGTTGAATATGAAACACAGAATTTTAATAGAAAAAATTTTAAAACAAAGAAAAAATTGAAAAATAAAACTTTACCGAAAAACTAAACGCTACTTTGATTTTTGCTGTCATATGATTTAATTTATAATTGAGTTATAAAAATTATGAATGTAGTTTGAATCTGTTTGTTTATTTAAGGAGTTAGGACTTTTTTTAATGTGAAGCATTTCCAACATTTGTAATTTGTTAAAATTATTCTCCCTCTCTAAAATTCTAACATTGTCCATAGTTATAATATGTTTAGCTGATCTTAAATGCATAGACAAAGCGCTAACATCACTATCGTTATTTAATGAGGCATCTTTATTATGTTGATAAATCCGTTTGCTTAAAAGTTGAGTAGTACGGCCAGTATAAGTTGCAGGACAATCACAAAAAGTTTGGTAAACAACATTACTTAAAAACTGTTTTTGAATTTTATCTTGTAGACTGGAAAAAAATTGATTTTGAAAATTTGAGCACGATAAACCAACAGTATTAATATCGTATTGTTTTAACAAGCAGCTAATTTTTTCAAATAAATTTTTGACATATGGAATCGAAACAAATTTCTTTTTTCTTTCTTCAGAATTATTTTCAAAAACTGGAACAAAAGTATTATCATGTGTTGTAGCTTCTTGAACAGCATTTTTAAAAATAGCATCTTTAATACCGCGTTTTATTAAAAACAAAGGGTAGCCATTTAAAAGAAGAATATCAGTTAACATTTTAAAATTTTTATGATGAAATTTCAAATCTGAAAGACGTATAACTTTTTCAGCTAAAAGAAACACAGTATTTTTCTTATAGTTCAAAGGAAGCCACGACGCAAAATTTAGATATCTGCCAGACCACGTTTGCTTATGATACCAATCAGTACTTAAAGAGCCATCACTATTATGGATAATAATAAGATCCAAAAAAGGCAATTGATTATCAGCTTCAATTTCCAAAGTAAATTTAATATTTTTATCATAATCATTAAACTCTTTAAGAAAAACATCAATTTTATCAGTCGGAACAGCTGTAACAATATCATCGACATATCTATAGAAGAAAGGTGGTTTAATATCACATTGATTTAAAATATCCTCTTCTAAAAGTTCCATAACAAGATTGGCTGCTGCTGGACTAATTGGAGAACCCATAGGACATCCAAAAATTTGACGATAACATTTCCCATCGAATGTAAATTCGCAATTATTCAAAACCAACATCAAAGCTTCAATAAAATTTATCTTTTTTAACTTCAACTTATTTTCCTTCTTAATAGACATCCACTTTTTACTAATTGTATTAATAACAGCTTCACGACTAACATTAGTAAAAAGTGAAACAACGTCTAAAGAAATAAGAGAGTATCCTGGAGGCAAATAGATGTTTTGACGAGGGAAAGGTCGAGAAGAAGATTTTTGCTGCAAGGCATTCAGCAGCTGTGCGTGTTGGGTCTGCAATTCTTGATATCGCAGAGCCCAGACCTTGTCCTCACTGGAGGAAGAAGAAGGAGCGGCAGGAGAATCTACCGCACTTAGATTAGGACCAACTAATGTAACAAAAATTCTGTCGGCTATCTCAGCAGTCTTTTGCAAGTCAGCCTTGACTACCGCGATAGCGGTACGCACAGCCTGTGGAAGTTTATCTTCCCAAATAATTTTTAACATCTTTTCAGATACTAAACCTTGGGATTCAGCAGTTAAATCCCGAAGAAATTGTGAGGGCTTTTTATCCCCAAGTTCCATACCGCGTAGCACGTTGCGCAAGCGATCAGAAGGGCTGCTTGATAAGCGGTCTAAAAGAGCTTCTTTTAGCTTATCATAAGGATTAACCGTGTCTGGTTGAGAAATAATGTCTCTTACCAGCGTAGCAAGACACGGCGTTAAGACACCAAGTACATAACCGTACTTGGCTTGCTGGGACTTAATGTTGCCCAGAGAGAATTGGCCCTCAAGCATGATAAACCAAAGTTCTGGTTTATCAGACCAAATGGGAGGGACTTCAAAATCAATTTTTTTCCAGTCTACAAGATAAAATTCAAAAACAGTTTTTAAGTAATGTTGTTTACCAAACTTTTTGTGATTGTCCTGCAACTTATACTGGCCGTACTACTCAACTTTTAAGCAAACGGATTTATCAACATAATAAAGATGCCTCATTAAATAACGATAGTGATGTTAGCGCTTTGTCTATGCATTTAAGATCAGCTAAACATATTATAACTATGGACAATGTTAGAATTTTAGAGAGGGAGAATAATTTTAACAAATTACAAATGTTGGAAATGCTTCACATTAAAAAAAGTCCTAACTCCTTAAATAAACAAACAGATTCAAACTACATTCATAATTTTTATAACTCAATTATAAATTAAATCATATGACAGCAAAAATCAAAGTAGCGTTTAGTTTTTCGGTAAAGTTTTATTTTTCAATTTTTTCTTTGTTTTAAAATTTTTTCTATTAAAATTCTGTGTTTCATATTCAACTTTTTGAAAATGATGCGATAAGCGTCGAAACCGGTCAAAGTTTTTTATGTAAAATATTTTTGTTAAAATATTTGTTAATTAAATAGGCTATACACCAAAAAACAATTTTTTTAATATAAAAATAAAATAATATTAAAGCCTAATAACCTTATATACATAATAATCCTCTTTTGGTGAAATATGGGGAAAACAAAACTAAAGAAACAGAGAAATCTTAATAGATTTTATTTAAAAAAGATTAGAATAAATTTTGGTTATAATATTTTTTATGATTTAAAAGTTTTTCTAAATTTGAAAGCATCTTTAGCTAAAGCTCTTAATAAGAAATATTTTTTGCTTAGATGCAGAAAAGAACGGATTTTTCCTAAACATTGCGAAATTAAAAAAGTTGGTAATATTGATGAAAGAATTTTTATGAAACATAAACAGCGTTTCCAGAAAGCAATTCTTAATCAAGAAATTAAAGAGAATTTTCAATTGATAAATAGTTTGGAAAATGAAATTTCTGTGTTATTTCAAAAAATTAATAATTTTGATTTGGAGGATAGCGTTGTTGATAATTTTTTCAAAAGAAGTGAATTTACATTTACAAAAATATTCAATGATTGCAAAGATTGTCATATCAAGAAAATAATGAATCTTATGAATTTATCTATATCTAATATGCCTATTCCTACTACCAATCAACTTGATTTTGAAACTATAGAAGATTTAAATTCGAATACGAATTCTGGTCAAATACTAATCAATTCAATTGGAAATAATGGTAATGTTGATAGTAATATTAATAATGTTGTTTATAGTAAAGATAATTGGCTGCTAAATTTCACCGATATAGATATACCTAATAATATTAGTTGTATTTTAAGTTATGGAGAAAAATTTTCGCCTCCAATCGACGTTAAAAATATTCCTTATATTCGCATTATAGCTGCAGTTGAAAGCTTGCTATACAAAATGAATGAAAATGAAATTGAAGCTCAAACTGTAATTCGTAACCGTTTGGTGAATATCCTTACAAATTTTAAATATAATAATAATCATACTAAATTACTTAATGAAGAAGAGAGTTTAATGCTCAATGATATTAGACTTACAAAAATTTTTTTAAAAGAACATCCTGATGTTTTGGTTTCAAGAGCAGATAAGGGTAATGTCACTGTTCTTATTAAACGTAATGAATATTTTGAAAAAATGAGTCATCTATTAAATGATGCTAATACTTATATTGAAATTAAAAATATTGCTAAATCTAAATTAGAAAAAGAAATGAATGAAATGATTATGTGTTGGGAAAATGAAGGTCGGATAACTAGTTTTGATGGAAAAAAGCTACGTTGCCATAATAGTATTAATGCTCGGATGTATGGACTTGTAAAAGTGCATAAGCCTAACCGACCTCTACGACCTATTGTTAATTGTATAGGTACTGTGACTTATTGTTTATCAAAATTTTTATCTGATGCCTTAAATAAGGTTGTTGGTAAAACTACAACATATATTAAAAATGCTGAGGATTTTAAAGAAAAAATTAAAAACATCTATTTGCCTCCAGGATACTCTCTTATTTCTTTAGACGTTGTTTCACTTTTTACTAATGTTAGTCGTGAAGCTGTTATTAATACAATTAGTAAAAAGTGGATGTCTATTAAGAAGGAAAATAAGTTGAAGTTAAAAAAGATAAATTTTATTGAAGCTTTGATGTTGGTTTTGAATAATTGCGAATTTACATTCGATGGGAAATGTTATCGTCAAATTTTTGGATGTCCTATGGGTTCTCCAATTAGTCCAGCAGCAGCCAATCTTGTTATGGAACTTTTAGAAGAGGATATTTTAAATCAATGTGATATTAAACCACCTTTCTTCTATAGATATGTCGATGATATTGTTACAGCTGTTCCGACTGATAAAATTGATGTTTTTCTTAAAGAGTTTAATGATTATGATAAAAATATTAAATTTACTTTGGAAATTGAAGCTGATAATCAATTGCCTTTTTTGGATCTTATTATTATCCATAATAGTGATGGCTCTTTAAGTACTGATTGGTATCATAAGCAAACGTGGTCTGGCAGATATCTAAATTTTGCGTCGTGGCTTCCTTTGAACTATAAGAAAAATACTGTGTTTCTTTTAGCTGAAAAAGTTATACGTCTTTCAGATTTGAAATTTCATCATAAAAATTTTAAAATGTTAACTGATATTCTTCTTTTAAATGGCTACCCTTTGTTTTTAATAAAACGCGGTATTAAAGATGCTATTTTTAAAAATGCTGTTCAAGAAGCTACAACACATGATAATACTTTTGTTCCAGTTTTTGAAAATAATTCTGAAGAAAGAAAAAAGAAATTTGTTTCGATTCCATATGTCAAAAATTTATTTGAAAAAATTAGCTGCTTGTTAAAACAATACGATATTAATACTGTTGGTTTATCGTGCTCAAATTTTCAAAATCAATTTTTTTCCAGTCTACAAGATAAAATTCAAAAACAGTTTTTAAGTAATGTTGTTTACCAAACTTTTTGTGATTGTCCTGCAACTTATACTGGCCGTACTACTCAACTTTTAAGCAAACGGATTTATCAACATAATAAAGATGCCTCATTAAATAACGATAGTGATGTTAGCGCTTTGTCTATGCATTTAAGATCAGCTAAACATATTATAACTATGGACAATGTTAGAATTTTAGAGAGGGAGAATAATTTTAACAAATTACAAATGTTGGAAATGCTTCACATTAAAAAAAGTCCTAACTCCTTAAATAAACAAACAGATTCAAACTACATTCATAATTTTTATAACTCAATTATAAATTAAATCATATGACAGCAAAAATCAAAGTAGCGTTTAGTTTTTCGGTAAAGTTTTATTTTTCAATTTTTTCTTTGTTTTAAAATTTTTTCTATTAAAATTCTGTGTTTCATATTCAACTTTTTGAAAATGATGCGATAAGCGTCGAAACCGGTCAAAGTTTTTTATGTAAAATATTTTTGTTAAAATATTTGTTAATTAAATAGGCTATACACCAAAAAACAATTTTTTTAATATAAAAATAAAATATATATATATATATATATATATATATATATATATATATATATATATATATATATATATATATATATATATGTATAAATTTTTTTTTTGTTTTTTTTTTTCGTCCGCTTATCATATATAGTCGTTTGGCACAAAAATTTTTCCGAAATTCCGAGATGAAGCCCATTGCAATAGGTAGATTTTTATATGAAATCTACCTAAAATATAAAATACAAGATACAAAAGAAAAGTCATAAAAATACGAAGAAATAAAATTAAGCAATCAAAAATTAACTTATATGTCGGTTTGCAATGATAAAGTTCCTTAGCATTTTTTAAATGATTTATCGCAATTCAATTTTAATTCAGTCGGTAGTTCATTGTAGAGTGCTATTGAATGATATTTAAGCGATGTTGGATTTAGTCTTTCAACATAAAGGTTCCCTGCATTCCGTGTATTGTAAGAATGAATATCACTATTAACTGCATAGTTTTGGTTTGTGTGCACATAGTTGTGCAATAAACTGTGGGCTAAAGATGCCACTCTCCATTTAAATTCCTCCTGAACCATAAGCAACTCCTACGTAACGTGAATTTCTTTAGTACTCGTTCAAATTGGTAGTCCAAATAAATTTTTTATGGCACAATTTTGAATTCGTTGAACCTCATCAATTCGTCCTTTTACTGCTGTTCCCCACACTTCAATCGCATAAGACAACGTACTATGAAATAAAGCAAAATAAATCCCAGGTATGTATGAAGTTCAGCTTGGACTATGTCTTCATTTTTATATGTAACCTTTATTTTAGCTGTTTCAAAAAAAGAATAAACTTAAATTTTTCGGCATTAATTATCAACTTATTAGCATTCATCCATTCAGCAATAACTTCCATATCTACGTTCATATTCGTACTAAGCTCGTTCAGATTGCTCGCAGCATAACTTAGAGCTATATCATCAGCAAACAAAAACAATCGTCCTTTTAGATTCAAGCAATATATCATTTATGAACAGCAAAATTGTAAAAGGCCAAGAATGCTTCCTTGGGGAACACCACAGTTAATCGTTTCACTGTCCGATATTGAATCCACTATTTTGTTGTAAACCTTTTAAAACTAATCTATATTTATTGACCTTAAAGTGATATTGCAAAATTTAATTTGGTTTAAAAATTGTCTGTGATTTCACAATGTAAAAATTTAATACAAGTCAAATTGCATAGTCTCATTTTTTATTATATTTAAAAAATAAATATAATAAAAAGTGTGAACAAACTTAGTTTCTTGACTTGTGAATTTTTATATTGGGAAATCCTCAAAATTAGGTCAATTATGTTTAATTGTTTTATTAATTTTTAATTGGTTGTTTTCTTTTGATAACGGAAAATAACGGTTTACAACATTTCCCCTACAATTATTAATTATGAAAGAAATTTAAAAGCTAGGAGAATAGTTTTTTAGACACAGATTGAAGTGGTCGGTCAGCAACCAAAAAGTTAAGATTTAAGTGTCAGTTTGTAAAATAGTTAAGATTAAAGTGTCAGTCAATTCAAGATTTAAGTGTCAGTTTGGGAAAACAGTTAAGATTAAAGTGTCAGTCAATTTAAGATTTAAGTGTCAATAGGACTAGAGGGTTGTTTAAATTTGGGAGAGTTGCTTAAATAGCTTAAATACCAAACAAGAAAGTGTTAAAAATAAATAAATATTACTTAAATAAATAAAAAGTGGTTTTTAATTAATTATAACAATTGGCAAAAATTATAAATGTTAATTCAGCTAAATTTAAATAATTAACGTAAGTTAATTTAAATAACAGTGTTGGTGTGAGATATTTATATGCTAGCTAAAAAGGATATAACATTTGGCGCAGCCGGTAATCCGCCCCTTGCAGTTTTGGATAAGCTAAAATCAATTCCAAAACACAAGGAAAGTTTAATCAAGCCTTAAGGTTAAATTTGGCGATTGCATTACAAAAAAAACAAAGCAAATTGTTTGTAATAGAAATACAAGGGAGACGGTGCCGTATTTCTGCAGAAAATACAGTACACCTACTCGGACAGAGTAAGGGCAGCGGCCGCTTTGGCGGATAAAGACCAAGTGGTCAAACAGAAAAATAAAAGTCAGAACATCAAAACAACAAGCTAAAACAGTTAAGCAGTGAACAACTGGATGACTTCACGGACACCACCAAATACACCGCGGCTTGGAAGAAAAGAACAGGATCTAGAACAACTGGGAGTAGTTACAAGAAGTAGAGGAGCGGGTGAGTCAAGTTTAGATTATTTAATAGAAACAGGCAATACTTTAGCAAATTGTAAATTAATTTTAGAAAATAAAAGTGTTAACTTAGATTTAGTAGAACCAAATTTGCCCAATAAAATTAAAAGCGAAAAACAATCAATGGCAGAAACCATGAGAAGGCTCTTGGAGCTAATGACATTGGTACCAATATTTTCGGGTGCAAGAACAAACAAATTAGAGGAAGAATTACTATCTTTCTCTCGACTGGTTTTGGACATTAATAACTTGCTCACGGACACAGAAAAACCAATATTTCTAAAACTACTTGACAATAGACTAAAAGGTGATGCTCTTCTTCTAACCAAGTTCTCACAGTTCCAAAATATTGATAGTTTTTTGGAATTTTTAGGAAAGCATTACGCAACACGACATACTACAACAGAAATAATAGGTGAAATAAATGCTTACAGACAAAAAAAAACGAGACAATTACAGCTTTCGCGGGTAGGATTATTCAAGCCTTTGAAAAATTAAAACATTTAATGGAAAAAAAATACCCCGGGAAAAATTCGGAGAACATGATGAAAGAATTCAATAGTCAGGCAATACGGGCATTTAAAGAAGGGATTAGAGACAAGAATATTCGAAGTCAACTGGCACTGAACAAAGAACAGGACATAAACAAATTATTAGAAGTAGTAATAGAGTTAGAAAGTATAGAAAATGCATCACGATCTGTAGAAACAAACACGTTTTCTCAATTATTGGAATACATGAAGCAAGACGAGAAGACATCACAAATTAAACCACACAATATCAGAACAGTAGACAAGGACTCCGAAATTAATGAGTTGAAAAGAAGCAAGTCGGAAATTCAAACTACCTTACAACAGCTTCAAATACAAAAAGCTATACCATCAAACTCAGAGTCAAATCGTACTCAGACCAGACGATTTTGTGATTTCTGCCGAATAACAGGCCACACACATTCAGAATGTAGAAAACGAAAGATTTTATGTTTCAGGTGCAACAGACCTGGACATTACGCAAGTAATTGTACTATTCAATTGGAATACAGACAAAACGAGATCAGAAGACCACCCGAAAACTTAAGAAGACTCACTTTAAATTACTACCAAGACCGTACAAGCAAAAATGATCTAACGAAACGAGGACGTGGATATGAGCAGTTAGACAGGACACAGACTAGTTTTAGAAACAACTCTCAAGAGCGAAATTTTAGTCATAATGTAAGATTTACAAATGAGGCTAATGAGGAAACAGAAAGAGTCGTGCACACGACAATGAATGGGGAAGCTCCTGAGCTAAATCAGGGAAACTGTTCCGGTACGGCTTGCACCCAACAAGTCGACACCGACCAACTGTAGGAAATTTTCGGGAAATAAGCAGGCCAGTAGAATCTAGTAGCTCAACAACCATAACACAGACTGACAAAAGCATCAAAATAGCACCGATAATTGAGATTCTACTGGAAGTAACTAAACATGAAAGGGTGAAAATGCTGCTAGATAGTCGGTCAGACATTTCTTTAATAAAAGTAGGTTGCCTGAGCCCAGAAGAAAGGATACATTTTTGTGAACGAACAAAGTTTAAAGGAGTAAATGACACAAAGGGAGAATCTTTAGGTGTAGTTCATACACACATAAATGACAGTAGTCAATTAAAAATTAAACTTCATGTAGTACAGGACAGTATAAATATAAATGCCGATGGCATTCTAGGTCAGGATTTTCTAAGCGGCAGGGCAAAGATAAATTTCATAAAAAATAAAATTGATATTGTAGTAACAGAAAAATGTGCGGTTAAAATACCTTTTGTTGAAAAAGGCACGGAAAACAAATTAAGTTCTTGTTTGAATCAGGTTGTGACTCAACCCCAGGTTGCTAACAGCAGCCAGATGGAGCTAGTTTCTAGCTCTCCAACAGGTTTTAATGTGGAACAAAATAAAGAGATGAACATAAATCAGGGATGTTCTAAAGATTTTTTAAGTGATGAAAAACAAACGGGGTCTAATTTTACGTCAGGCGGTAAAATTAATTTATCAGGTAAGAAATGTGTCATACTTGCCAGATCAAAAATAGTTTTAGAAAGTAACATTACACAGGCAGATGAAATATTTAATGAAAAGGAAGTGGTATGTTTTGATACCAAAGTCGAGGAAGGCGTATTTGTGGGTAATACAATATGTAAGCCAGTCAATAATACAGTTTCATTGGCGGTAGTTAATACAAGAGATTCAGACGTTACTTTATATAATTATGAACCTCAATACGATTATTTAGAAAATTATAATTTATACGATATGGGAAGTCAGGACGAGGAAATAGCTTCACAAATCAAGGAATCTAGTTTAAATGATAATGTAAAAGAAAGGTTAGCTAGAATTTTGGATTACATAAATTTAGATAAAAATTTGATGAATGAGGAGAAGCAGGAGATTATAAATTTAATAGAGGAATACCAGGATATATTTCACTTAGAAGGAGATCACCTAACACACACTTCAGCAATTGAACACTCGATAAAAACTGAACCAAGATTGCGGCCAATCAATCTTAAGAATTACAGAGTACCGGAGCTACATCGACAAGAGATGGAGAAACAGGTGCAGGATATGTTAGACAATGATATCATTTTCCCAAGCGTTAGTCCTTGGAATTCGCCTGTGCTCCTTGTGCAAAACGTCCAGGTCCTGAAATAGCGTATGGTCGTGGACTTCAGGAAGTTGAATAAGCAAACGATAGGTGATGCTTTTCCCTTGCCTAGAATAGAAGATATTTTAGACCAGTTAGGAAACGCACGGTATTTCTCCACCTTGGATATGGCTAGCGGATACCATCAGGTGCTTATCAATAAAAATGACAGGAAAAAAACGGCCTTTAGTACGAACACAGGGCATTATGAGTTTCGATGCCTTCCATTCGGATTGTCAGGAGCTCCAGGTTTATTTCAACGGTTAATGAATCGTGTTTTGACAGGTTTAAATGGATTAACATGTTTCGTGTATCTGGATGACGTTATAGTAAACGGTAGGAACGTTGAAGACCATAACATAAAATTAAAACGTGTATTCGAGAGATTCAGACATTACAATTTAAAACTGCAACCGGAAAAAACAAAACTTTTAATGCGAGAAGTTACTTATTTGCGGCATGTCTGTGGTGAAGACGGAGTACAGCCTGACCCCAGTAGAACAATAGCCATAGAAAACTACCCAATTCCCAAAACCATCCGACAGGTTCAGTCACTATTAGGATTTGCTAATTATTATCGCAAATTTATACCTAATCTGGCTGAAAGAGCTTTACCTATCACTAAACTTTTTAGAAATGCAAAAAAGGTCAAATTGTCTGGAACGAAACATGTAGTATGGCTTTTCAGGAAATAAAGACAGCACTCATGAACCCACCTTTATTAATATATCCAGATTTTTCTAAACCGTTCATTCTAACAACGGACAGCAGCAGTACTAGCACAAGGTGAGATTGGAAGTGAACAGCCAATAGCGTATGCAAGTAGATGCCTTAACGCGGCTGAGAGAAACTACTCGACAATCGAAAAAGAATTATTGGGTATTGTTTGGTCTGCCAAGGTTTTTCGTTGTTATCTTTACGGAAGACCTTTCAAAATTTACACTGACCATAAGCCGCTAAAAGGTCAAATGAGATTAAAAGGCACATCCTCCAGAATATTAAGATTAAAATTAAAATAAATTGATTTCAACTACGAGATTGATTATAAACCAGGTAAACTTAATGCAGTTGCAGACGCATTAAGTAAGATCGAACAGGAAAAAGAACTTGATTTAAATAAATCAGAAGCTGAATGTTTGGTTGTAACCAGAAACCAAGCGAAACGCATAGATAGCGATCCAGCTAAATTCACAGGAAATCAAATTACTAACTGCACAACGAACGTCGACACAAATAAACTAAGTCCTGATTTCAAAACAGAATTGACAAATAAGAAAGATATCGATACGTTGATAAGAGATGCCCAAGATAAACCACTTGGTGGGCACCTAGGAGTAAAAAAAACGTATGACAGAATTCGAAAACATTACAAATGGAGAGGAATGAAGCGAGATGTGGTAGACTATGTCACAAAATGCACAAAATGTCAGCAGGTAAAGGTTTCAAAGTATACAAAAATGCCAATGGTAATCACAGAAACAGCCGATAAACCTTTCGACAAAGTATACTTAGACATAGTTGGTCCTCTTGATTGCACTTCATCCGGTAATAAGTATATTTTAACTTTCGTTGACGAGCTGAGTAGATTTTTTGACTGTTATGCTATGCCGGATATGGAAGCAAATACAGTTGCACGCATTTTTTTAATGAAATATTATCCAGATATCGTATCCCAAAAACACTAGTAACTGATCAAGGATCAAACTTCATGTCGGAAGTCTTTAGTAAAGTCTGTAAATTTTTGGGAATTAAAAGAATCCGAACAACGGCTTATCATCATTAGTCAAATGGTATCCTAGAAAGAACCCACTGACCTCTTGCTGATTACCTAAGATGTTTTATCACGGAGTCTGGCGAATGGGACCAGTATTTGCGACAGGCAGTTTTTGTCAGAAATAATACAATAAATACATCTACAGGACTAACTCCTATGGATGTACTTTTCGGATTCACAGCGGAACTGCCAACAAGCATAAAACAGGCACCTGCACCCGTGTACAATTATGACAACTATTATTTCGAACTACAAAATAAACTAAGACGAACGTATGAGATAGCTGAGAAAAATTTACAGATAAGTAAGGAAACAGCAAAACAATAACACGACAACAAGATTAACGGAACATATTTTAATATTGGGGACAAAGTATACTTACATAACCCAGTTAAAAAAGCTAAATTTTCGAAGCTTTGGTTAGGTCCATACGAGGTTATAAAAATAAACAGTGACGTCAATACGTCCATACAAGTTGGAAAAAAGAGCAAAAATGTACACAACAATAGATTAAAGTTAGCCATCATTTAAACAATTTTTACTCATATTATAAATAATTCGTATTATTATTTTTAGCATAAAATAAATATTGTTTCTCGTCGGTTAAGCTAACCAAAACTATTTATTAATAGGTAAAACGGATAAAATGCCACAATTCATCAAAATAGTATTAGTTACATGTTACTTGTGCACATGCTTAGTACATGGGACGGAAAATAGTACCAATAAAAAATGTGTCGTTCAACCAATCGAAAATAAGGGCATGCTGTTTGAACCACTAGAGGAAGCAGTGTTTTTCAAAGACACATGCAACTGACTGATCAACTTCGTTGATCAACAAGCACATGCCACCACCTCTTTTATTCGGACGACCGCATGTAAAAGTTGAAAAACCAATAACATTTAAAATACTGACGTCATCATTTTCGATCAAACAAGTTTCTGTAATAGCTACTACATGAATGTCACAGCTGATTTTATTTATTATTGCATCAATTTGATCCATTTTATTTTTAACACTTCTTGCATTTATGTATAATATTTTTGTAGAATTTCTCGCAGAGAAGCTTAGATTTGCAATATTATTGATATTTATAATTTCTGTGTAATGAGATGCAATTGATAAGGACTAAAAATTTTAACTAAAGGGTTTTTGTCTGCCCTTCTGATGATTATAATACCAGCACTATTCACCTTCGCATAAAATATCAATTTATTTCTACGTAGCTCTTTGGCTCTAGCAAGTAATTATAGTGATTGCTTAGTAAGATGAGGTCCCATATAAATTGGTCTTTTATCTATATTATTTATATTGAGCATGTAATGGATAGCCTGGAAGAATGCTTGAACACAGTGTATTATAGCCTCTGATTCTTTAGTGTCATTTGTGATTACCATAAGTAGCTTGTAATAGTTTTTTTTATCCATCATTAACAGACACATTTTTCGTATAGTCTCAGATTCATTAGTTGTCAATTTTTTTTTATTATTAACATGTACAGCTCGTAATGGTTTCCCATCCATTTACCTTCAATAGTCATATTTCTATAGTCCCCGAAACCCATAGTTTCCTTATTTGTCCTGAAACTTACTTAAATTTTCAATAGCTGGACAAACGTATTTGAGAGAAATTTGAACAAATTACACTAGTTTTATATGTTAATTAATATAATATAATATTAATTAATTTGAACTAATTAAACATTTTTCCTTAAATATTATCTATATAAATAATAAAATTTAATCATACAACCCCCTATAATTGACGCGCGCTACGTTTCCATTCGATTATTTTCAATATACTACTTGAATTTGAATTTTCTAAACACCAACCATAATTAAACAATGAAGTTTTCAAACCTCATAACAGCTGTGCGTATTTTTTCCAATCGTCAACATACAAAGAATTACTATCTTGCTTTGTTAAAATATCCGATTTATCTTTGTATGAATGTAATATTTTGCTTCAAACAATCTTTCCGTTATTGAACTGAACTTCACTGTACTGATATAGTAGATTGTATTTTCGTAATACCTAAACATCATAACCTCGATCGAACTTGCATTTAATTCATTTTAAATTCAATGATAAATGTTATTGATGTATCGGAAATGCTTGTATCACAAAATTATTTTTTTTTGGGCAATAATATCAAATAACAAACAGTTTTGTGTAACTATAAAAAATTTCCAACTTGATGTAAATTAATTGTCCTACATCTAAAACCCTGTTTTTTTTCGACACTGAAAATTTTGGCTATATAATAAGCCACTGTAAAAATATTTGGTCTCTTGTGCAGCAAATATTCTCTCATGAATGACAAAATTTAAGATGAAAATTTTGCATTCATGCATTTTTTCTTAATATTAAGTTAATATTAAGTAGAGAAAAATTTTTAATTAAATTAAATTTAGTTTTTGTTAGTGCAATTAGTATCAATTCTTTTAAATGTTCCGTCCCGTTAGTGACAAATTTAGTTCAAATTTATATGTTTTGTGTCGTCGCGAAAACACAAACAGTTACAAAAAAAATTACTTATTTGTGTCGTTTAACAAAAAAACGTAAAAATAATATGTGTCGTGTATTCTTTATACACAAAAATGCTCTTGTGCAACTGATTATCTTTGATGAATGTCAAAATCGAATTTTGCATTCATGCATTTTCATCCTAAATTTAAGTTATATTTAAGTAGTGAAAATTTTTGTAATTAAATTAAATTCTGTTAAATTAGTTCAATTGGTGCAATTTTTTTTGTAAATGTTATGCCCAACTAGTTAAAAAAATTTAGAAAAAAAATTTAATTGTTTTGTGTTGTGCAAAAAAATATATGAAAAGAATAAATCATACATGTTTGTGGTGTTTAACACCAAAGTTAAACCAAAGAAAAAAATTATATGTTTTGTGCCGTTTACCGCGTCTGAATTATACAAAAAAAATTAATTTACAAAAGTGGTAAACAAAACCAACATATCATATATGTTTGTGTTGGACAAAATAACCAAAGGTAACAAGATTTCAAAATATTCCTTGTCAAATTTTAAATAGAAATTATGAATGTTGTTAATTGTTTATAATACTGATAGTTTTAGTATGGAAAATAAAGCATAAATTGTCTTATAAATTGTTAACTAAAATAACAGTAACTAGTGTTGGTACAATTTATGACGTTTTTTTTTGGATTTCGACGCATACGGCAACCATTGCTTTTCAACGTGTTGCTCCACAATCGTTGATACAAATGATTACCGTTCTATTTCGACGAATGATTTAACTAATATTGGTACAATTTATTACATAATTTTTTTTTGGATTTCAACGCATACGTCAACAATTACCTTTTACCGTGTTGCTTCACCATCATTGATACAAAATTATTCCAGTTCTACATCTACGAATGATTTAACTGGTATTGGTACAATTTATTACCTTTTTTGGACTTCAACGCATACGGCAACAATTACCTTTCAACGTATTGCTTCACCATCATTGATACAAAATTATTACAGTTCTACGTCTACGAATAATTTAACTGGTATTGGTACAATTTATTAACATTTTGTTTGATTTCAACGCATCCTGTGATTATAAATGGACTCGGCGCTTATGTTCGCAACCAGATACCACGTTTCTACTTATCATTTTGATTCAACAACATTATCATTTAACGTTTCTACTTAACGTTTTATTCAACAAAATTATCCAACGATTGCAAGTTTAATTAACGTTTTTACTTATCATTGTATTCAACGGTTATAAATACCAAATTATTCAACGCTGTTGATTGTAAGTTTATTTGAACGATTCTACTGAACATTTTTTTTTACAACGTTTATACGTACAACTTTATACAACCTTTTTGGATACTCAAATATCTTCGTGAATTATCCAACGTGACCAACGTGCTGATGGAAGGCTGATACAACCAGGATAGGAGGTCGGGATTTAATCATGGGGTGAGTAAATTTGATTTCTTACTTTTATCCTAATGATAAAGGGGTGTGAATGAGTGTGTGTGTGTGTGTGTGTGTGTGTGTGTGTGTGTGTGTGTGTGTGTGTGTGTGTGTGTGTGTGTGTGTGTGGGCGTATGTGAGCGAGCAAGGGGGTTGAACGTGCCGACCGTGGTTCTTTCGTAGAAGGGGGTCGCCAGAGTCTCAGTTTCGCACTTGTATTTGTTTCCATTTCTGCAATTTTCGTAAATAGCGTACATTTCTGTATTTGTGCTGAAGTAGCAGGGTTACTTTATCGTTCCCATGGGCTGAAGCTAGCTTGGGGCAAGAAAATAAATCTCGCTAGGTACGCTTCCTGCAATGCCATTTTCATTGGTTCGCCATTGAGAAAGCACTTCATTACAAGCATACTTGCATCAAGGACTTCACAAAACCGATTTCTTTCTCTTCATGACTTAATAAAATCCACTTTTGATTTATGACTTTTCATAATAGTAATAATTGAAAAAGACAGGCCGTTTCTTGAGGAAGTTGGCTTTCGATAACATTCTTTTATGTCCTCAGAAGTAACATTAGCTCCAACTTCATTGCTCAATTTAGTTACAATTTCAACAAAGTTTTCGTCAGCACTTTTTGGAATTCCCGAAATATTTATTGTGTTGAGAAGTTTTGTTTGCTCCATTGCATTTACTTTAAAACTCAGATTTTCGTTTGTAATTTTAAGCTGTTCATTTTCGTTATAAACTTCCATAAGTTTTTTCTCTATAGTATCAATTTTATGTCCAAATTCTTCTCTCATTAGCGTAATATTATTTTGAAGAACAGTGTTTTGATTTTTAAGAGTTTTCAATTGACACAATATTTCAACTGGTGAATTGTTATATTTTTTTCGATTTATGAAGAAGCATTTGTGTTTGTTAAAGTAGAAAAATGTAATGCATTTTGCATTGGTGTTGTAATGCATCAAACTGCACTTGTTTAGCAGATGTAGTTGGTATTGTGTTTGAGCTCAGTTTCGAGCTATCATTAATATAACTAGTGTAACTAACATCACTAATTTTTGATCACCTTTTGTGAAACACTTTTTTACAATTCCCTTTACACACAACACTTTTTTCTTTAGAAATATTTATTTTATTATTGCACGAACCACAAAACACGTCTGCATCAGTTTCCGCCATGATGTTTTTTCAATTAAAGTTTTTTTTAAATTAAAGTCTATTATTCTTGGTTGTTAAATAAAATTTTACTATAAAACTATAATTGGTGACCCCTGACCATTGATTGGATACTGCCAAGAATTTGCTAGCCACTATTTTTTAGAACTTATTTTTTTGATTAAACTAGCAACCTAGTAAAAATTTAAAATATATTAAAACTGGACATGGGTACAAAATATATGTGCAAGTTAAAGAAAGAAAGAAATCAGTCATTTAACTCAATTAGAACAGACGCAGATCCACAAGCTCCTTCAAACTATGGATATGAGAAATCAAAATTTATCAAACTTCTTCAAGCTTATAATATAGTTAACTCTGGTTATTCCTTTTCATTAAGACCAACAGCATTCAAATACTACTCCGAAACGTGGATTGAATCTGGAAAGTGCTACCCGATCTCACTTGCCATTCTTATTTTAAAATTAATCATTCCCACCATAAATTGCCATCAAAATCTACCAAGAACGAAAAAAAATTATAATATTTTGGAATCTGGATCATTGCGAATAAAACAAAGATCAGGCAAGAGGATCTCCATATCTTACTAGATTTTCGTTATTCAATTCACTCAATTGCAGCTAATTAAAAAGCCTGTTCTGGTGTTAAAACAAAGAAAACGAAGAGAAACGTTTGGTGAGAACGTTTGGTTTGGTGTTTTTGTTAAAATAAAAACAGCAAACTAGAATTTCCCGAATTTAGTTTCAGACCAGCATAATGTCCACTGGAGACCGTTTTTTAAATCGTTCTGTCCTCGCTCACTGCAAAATACCAGTAGCTGCGGAAGGCATTCACATAACTACGATTACAATCTCTTTGAGAACCACCCAGGCTTTGGAGGAGGTTGACCTGTCGACCACAACTCCAACCAAATTTGTTTGTAATCTTGAACTTTTTGAATATTTTGAAAATTTATAAAATTTTATAATTTTAAAATTAACTTTTTTTAATTTTGGTTTTGAAATAGTTTTTACAAAAGCGTTTTAGAAAAACTTTTAACCTTGTTTATCTTTTAAACTGTTGAGTTTTTTAAAAAAATTTTGATTTTGTTTTAGGTTTTTTGAATTCGTACGAATTTTCAAATTTGTTGTTTTGAAAATATTTTTTTAAATTTTTTTGGTGAAATTAGACCACTATTTGATGTCACCTAACTTAGCCCCGCCATTTTTAAGAAAATTAAAAACAAAGATTGTGCTGTATTGTGCTACAGTTGTGCTGGATGTGCTACTCAGAAAGAATGCCATATCACCAATGGAAAAAAGTTGGCACGCTGAAACAATTTTTCGTGCAGAAGTTAGCCCCGCCATTTTGAAAAATCAGAAAAACAAAGGTTGTTCTGTATTGTCCTCGAGTTGTGCTGGTTGTGCTATTTAGAAAAAAATTTCATATCCCTAGTGGAAAAATTTTATAACACTAAAATCATTTTTTCGAGTAAAAGTTAGCCCCGCCATTTTGAAAAAAATTAAAAGCAAAGGTTGTGCTGTATTGTGCTAGGGTTGTGCTGGTTGTGCTACTCAGAAAAAGTTCCATATTATCAATGAAAAAAAGTTGGCACGCTAAAATGACTTTTCGAGCAGAAGTTAGCCTCGCTATTTTGAAAAAAAAAATGAAAACCAAAAGTTGTGCTGTATTGTGCTCGAGTTGTGTTGGTTGTGCTACTTAGACAAAAATTTCGTAACCCTAACAGAATTTTTTTACAAAGTTAGCATCATTTTTTTCGAATAGAAGTTAGCCCCGCCATTTTGGAAGAAATCAAAAACAAAAGAAGTGCTGTATTGTGTTATAGTTGTGCTGGTTGTGTTACTGAAAAAATATCGTATCACCAACAGAACAATTTAAAGCACGCTAAAACCATTTTTCGAATGAAAGTTAGCCCCGCCATTTTGTAAAAATCAAAGAAGAAAGGTTGTGCTGTATTGTGCTTTAGTTGTGCTGGATGTGCCACTCAAAAAGAATCCCATATCAACAATGAATAAAAGTTGGCACGCTAAAACGATTTTTCGAGCAGAAGGATATTTTCGAGCAGAAAACATTGGAGCAGAAGATTGAACAGAAGATTAAGTAGAAGTTAGCCCCGCCATTTTGAAAAAAATGAGAAATAAAGGTTGTTATGTATTGTACTCTAGTTGTGCTGGCTGTGCTACTCAGAAAGAATTGTATATAAGCAATGAATAAAAGTTGGCAGACTAAACCAATTTTTCGAGCAGAAGTTAGCCCCGCCACTTTGAAAAAAATAAAAAACAAAGGTTGTACTGTATTGTGCTTGAGTTGTGCTGGTTGTGCTACTCAGACAAAAATTTCGTATTCCTAACAGAAAAATTTTATAACGCTAACATCATATCTTCAAATAGAAGTGAGCCCCGCCATTTTGGAAAAAAAAACTAAATTGAGTGCTGTATTGTGTTAAAGTTGTGCGAGTTGTGCTACTTCAAAACAAATTCGTACCCACCGACGGAAAAACTTACAATTTTTTTTAATATCATATATTTTTGGGATTCCCTTATTTTATGTATCCAAAACAGGCAACATTCATTTATGCTATCGGACACCAGGTGTCACTTACATTATTAGTACTTATAAATTAATGATTACACTGATTCCTACATGAATAAATGATGCTAGCGTAAAAATATTTTTCATTGGGTATATAGAGTCTATCTTTAAGCAGCCAGCTCAAACAAAATTTCATACCACTACATATACAAAATTTTTGTTTTTCATTTTTTCGAAAACGACGGGGCTAACTTCTAATCAAAAAATTGTTCTTGCGTACCAAATTTTTGCATTGGTAGTATGGAATTTTTTTTGAGTAGCACAACTAGCACAACAATAGAACAATACACCACAGCCTTTGTTTTTGTTTTTTTGCCAAATGGCGGAGCTAACTTCTGCTAAGCCTTCTCCTCGAATAATCGTTTTAGCCTGTCACCATTTATTCATTGATGATATGGAATTTTTCTTGAGTAGCACATCCAGCACAATTATGGTACAATACAGCACAACATCCTTTTTTTATGTTTTGTTAAATGGCGGGGCTAACTTCTACTCGAAAGATCGTTTTAGCGTGTTTAAATTTTTCCGTTGGTGGTTTAACACAATACAGCACTTAATTAAGTTTTTTTCCAAAATGACGGGGCTAACTTCTATTTCAAGAAATGATGTTAGCGTTATAAAATTTTTCTTTTAGGAATACGAAATTTTTGTCTGAGTAGCACAACCAGCACAACTCAGGCACAATACAGTACAACCTTTGTTTTTTATTTTTTTTATAAGTGGCGGGGCTAACTTCTGCTCTAAAAATCGGTTTAGTCTGCTAACTTTTATTCATTTCTTATATGCAATTCTTTCTGAGTAGCACAACCGGCACAACTAGAGTACAATACATAACAACCTTTGTTTGTCATTTTTTTCAAAATGGCGGGGCTAACTTCTGCTTAATCTTCTGCTCAATCTTCTGCTCGAATGCTTTCTGCTCGAAAATATCCTTCTGCTCGAAAAATCGTTTTAGCGTGCCAACTTTTATTCATTGTTGATATGGGATTCTTTTTGAGTGGCACATCCAGCACAACTGTAGCACAATACAGCACAACCTTTCTTCTTTGATTTTTACAAAATGGCGGTGCTAGATGTCATTCGAAAAATGGTTTTAGCTTGGTTTAAATTATTCTGTTGGTGATACGATATTTTTTCAGTAGCACAACCAGTACAACTATAACACAATACAGCACTTCTTTTGTTTTTGATTTCTTCCCAAATGGCGGGGCTAACTTCTATTCGAAAAAAATGATGCTAGCTTTGTAAAAAAAATCTGTTAGGGTTACGAAATTTTTGTCTAAGTAGCACAACCAGCACAACCCGAGCACAGTACAGCACAACCATTGGTTTTCATTTTTACAAAATGGTGGGGCTAGCTTCTGCTCGAAAAGTCATTTTAGCGTGCCAACTTTTTTTCATTGATAATATGGAACTATTTCTGAGTAGCACAACCAGCAAAACCCTAGCACAATACAGCACAACCTTTGCTTTAAATTTTTTGCAAAATGGCGGGGCTAACTTCTGCTCGAAAAATTATTTCAACGTGCCAACTTTTTTCCATTGGTGATATGGCATTCTTTCTGAGTAGCACATCCAGCACAACTGTAGCACAATACAGCACAATCTTTGTTTTTAATTTTCTTAAAAATGGCGGGGCGTGACATCACTATTTGACCACTGTTAAACTACTGCGTGAAACTATCAACATCCAGAAACTTTTTTCAAATTAGAATCAGTTCGACTGATTCTAATTTAAAATGCTTATATTTGGGTTCATATTTTTCATTTTCCAATTTTCATTTCATTTGGGTTCATAGTTTTTTTAAATTTATTTTGAATTTTATTTTTGGACACTAACTCTGAAAAAGTTGTCTAATTTGTTTTAGAAATTTATTGAACATTTTTTTTAACTGTAAATATTTTGAAATTTTGTCTTCTTTTGGAATTTGTGAGATTTTGGAGACTGTTAGTGTCCGTTTGGCCTTGGAACTAGCGATGTTTTATCGAGGAAAGGAAGGATTTCTAAATATTCTATACGCACAAACGTTTTTGTGAGTTTTTTTTATAAGAGGTTTTGTGTGCGATAGGTATAAAATGCCTGTTGGTCCTCTACGCATAGACAATTTTTTGAGTTTTTGGTTGTTTTTAACGGGGCTTACGATCCCGCATACCTTAGTTGGTGCGGAAACTCTTAACATGAAGTGACATTAGACAGACTTTTTTGGACTTCCTGATGGTTTACCATTTTTGTTATCTCTCCTTGGTTATTTCACCAGGCTCACGAGTTCTGTATGAGATCAGGACAGCCACGTGTAACGCTCAAGTAAATCAATTGCGATGGTCTTCAAAAATTCTATTCGGTAGAACGGAAGCTCGTGGAGGATATGATATGTAGAGCATAATGAGTAAGTCACTGACGTACAGACATCTTTTGCGATTTAGGTAAATATATTTTACAATTTTATGTTTTGTATTAATTTGTTTTATTTACTTGTTTGTTTTTATATTTTGATCTTAACGCTCTTTTGTTCTTAGTAGTTTTTATCGTTTATCCCGGCTATCTTAGTCAGTCACGAGGATCTTTATCTTTGGGTTTGGCTCGCTACTTATCAACATTCGTTCCTGCTATTCCTGTAATTTTCATGATGAATGTAATTCAAAGGCCTCAACTTTCGTCTTGTCCCGTAATGGTCATGCATTAACCTAGGAATGACCTCAATAAGTTTTTCGGATAATTGCCTGATAATGGTGTTTAAATAAAACCTACTTAGGAGAAAAAATCAAGATACATAACCTTGCATCCCAAGCCAGCATTGAATTCAACAGTAGCCTAAAAAAGAACGCCTAGTTGAGTAAAGCTAAATGAGTCATTGCAATGTTTTGCAAGGAGTTCATTGCCAAACTTTTCTGCAATGAATATTTTACACACTTCCATTACAGAAATATTGCAGAGTTCTGCAATAGTCTAATTGCGGCTTAAGTGGTTAAAATTGTTATAATTTTAGCTAGTTTTTGTTTGATATGAAGAGAACTTCTAAAACATAAGGAGAGCTCTGATAAGCAACCACAGTAATCTCTGGTAAGTAACTAAAAGATGTTCTAGACAAGTTCTAGATTCAGTGTCAAAATTTTCTTGTGAGTGAGTTTGGTCACCAGAATTTCCGCCCGCTGGAGTTAGCTGGGTGAATTTATTGTTTCGGATGAATGAATAACTGTTGGACATTTATGATCCATCAAACCTTTTGTTTCAAATAAGTCGTCGTTTAGAATACAGCCTCAGTACTGAATAAAATATATTTTCATATATTTAATTTATATCAGTGTTCAAAAAATGATATAACCTCTGATTTTGTTGTCTAATTAATATATTTTTACATTTTTCTATTTTTTAAATTAATATTTCATCCAACTCTAATGATAGTATATTTCAATCAATTTGTTTAATTAGAATTTTTATTTAGTAGAATATAATATGACATTCAAAATTGTCCAAACCGTAAAAGGTGGCAAACTCAATTTATGTGTGATGCCTTGTGGATGGGAATGGGATGGAGTACTACGATGGTCTTCCATAACTTCTAAATACGGCAGAGCTGCTCTTCAAAAGCTTTTATCCGATGGCACTAGCATGCCAAAAGCCGACTGGATTCAAATGAAGTGTGTTGTAAAAAGAAAAAATTTATTATGTTTTAATAATGCAACCCAGGAATGCCGATTGATGAGTCATAGAAGTGATACAAGCGGTGATGAATTTCATAAATATGATATGCCTTCACAAGAACCGCATACAAAAAAACGGAGAAGTGCTGAACGAAAAACGATAGGGCGTACAGCCGTTGCAGATTTCAATTCTCTGGTATAATTAGTAGTCATGGTAGTCTGATACTGAAGAAAATGTTGGATTTTTTGTAGAGATAGAAGGGTTTGGTTTGGGAATATTGGATGTAGCCTGAACATCAGGAAACGATGGAAAAGATGATATATCAGATGATGGATGCAGTAGAGTAATTAGATCTACATTTTGGTTGTGTGGTTTTATGTTGTTATTCAGTAATGTCGGTTGAGAGGGTTTATCAGTGTTTGTTATACTTTGTGAAGTAATGCATATTGTGGGGGGAAAATGTGTAATTAAACTGAGAAGATCTTAGCTGAATAGAATCAATATTTGAATTATCGTTTGCAAAAGGTGTTGAACTGGGTTTACTTCGTTTGAGTCGTTCAGAATTTTAACTTTTTCGTCATTATTTACTGTTTCGTGTTTTAGTTTTAGATTTAAATTTTGTAGCGCTAAACTTTCTATTTTATCTCAATTTTCGTTTAGTTTGGAATTTGAGCTAATACAGACTTTGTTTAATTTGTTAATTTCGTTGGGTAAATTCTGGATTTGGGTTTCTGATTGTAATAGTTTGGTATTTAACTGGCTAGTAGCATAGGAGTAATCTTTGAGTTTCGTTTCATATTCGTTCGTAAGGTTTTGCTGAAGAGAGTATAAATTTGCTTGTATTTGTAATAACTGACCGATTTCAGATTTATGTGACTGATTTTCTTGTAGTAGATTGTTTGTAATTATTTTATGGGATGATTCTTGTTCTTTTATTTGCGTTTCTAAAAGGTCAATTTTGTGATTGAGGTTTATATTTGCCATTGTCAAACCTTTGTTTCTGTTATTTTCTGTTTGTAAGAGATGTTCGTGCACTGTAATTCGCTCTTTTAAATGCGCATTCTCATACGTAAATTGGTTCTTCACTCTCTGTTCATCAAGTTGATGTGATATTAGGCACTCGCAAGCAATTTTATATTGCTCAATTGTTTTCTCTTTTTCCAGTACTCGGTTCGAAAGAAGTTAATTGGTCTTTATGCTTTTTTCTAATATCTCAGCTAGTCTAAGAATTTTTAAACGAAGTGTAGGAGCTACCTTTCCATTATCTATTGCTGAGTGGTGATCTCTATGGGTATTAGATTTAACAGTATGTGAGAATTTTCTACGACTATTTTGGGAATGGGATAAATTTTTATTTCTTCCAGAGAAACACTCAGTACTGTACCGACTGTCGTACTTTTGTTGGTAATGACCTGCCATATTTGATTATTTTTTGATAGGATTGTAGGATAGAATACAGGGAAGACAGAAAAAAATGCTTAACAAATTACGAGTTCTGATCAAAATTAATTTTTCGAAATTAAGTGAGATTTAGATAAGAAAAATTACTGATTTCAATGCGATCCTATTGCACTGCTTCCCCATCTAATGGACTTGGCACTTTGACGCAGTGATGGGGCTCAGTAGACTCAGTGATCTTAGGAGCTACAACGGTAGGGTCACCCATGCCGGGTCCTCGGTGAGAATCGAAGCCAAGATCAAGTCCAAAACCCAAAGCTAGGGTGAGACACGTACGCCGAAAGCTTAGCATGGTCAAGGGGGTGCTTGATTATTACTACGGAACTCTGGATACCGGGCGCCCTCCAGTTTCAATAGCCTTACCACAGCACACGGCTCTGTTGTGGCTGACCAATGTACCTCCCTACTTTCTCCATAAATATTGTATGGAAAACTATAAAGTTTTAGATGAGAGCGATGCTTCTCCAAACGCATCACATAAACCAACAACAAAACTGTGCACCATGTCCTACTCTAGGATCATGCCTGATTTATCAGCTTATTCTAAACCAGACAGCACACATGCCATGTCTGACTCTAGGATCATGCCTGATTTATCAGCTTATCCTAATTCGGATAGTACACACACCATGTCTGACTCTATGGTAATGTCTGATTCACCAGCTTACTCTAACTCAGACAGAAGACCTGTACGATATAGACAAAAATCTCTAGTACCTAAATTAAGTTGCGTTCAGATTAATCTGCACAGATCAGAAATGGCCTCAGTTAATTTGAACCGGTTAATTGAACAGGATGCTCACGATCTTGCATTTATACAGGAGCCGTGGGCAGACAGCAAAAGAATAAAAGGTCTATCGTCAAACAAAAATACAAAACTGATCTATTTCTCAGATGTGGAAAGACCGCGAACCGCGATTCTCTTCAACAAACATCTGAAAATATTTCCGTTGAATGAATTTATCTGTAGAGATCTTACAACGGTCCAGATAGAAATTCATCTTCCTCAAGGTGGATTTCGTAAATTCATTTTAGCTTCTGCATACTTCCCGGGGGATGAGGACGAGACACCACCAGAAGTGGTAGAGAAACTCATCAAGTATTGCAACAATAACCACTATAACCTCATAATAGCGTGTGATGCTAACGCTCATCACACCGTGTGGGGAAGTAGCAACATTAACACAAAAGGCGAGCGTCTGCTTCAATTTTTGTATACAAACAATATGTTCATTGCAAACAAAGGTAGTGAGCCTACCTTTAGAAACGCAATCAGAGGCGAGGTCCTTGACCTTACTTTAACTAACATAAACGCTACTAACCATATTAAGAACTGGCATGTTTCGAAGGAAGCTTCTATGTCTGATCATGCTTATATATGTTTCAACATAGAACACTACCCGAAGAGCATCCAGTACTTTAGAAACCCAAGAAAAACCAACTGGGAACTTTACACAACATATCTTTATGATAATATAAATAGTTGCAGCAGTATCAACTCTACATTTGAGCTTGACTCTGCAGCAAATAATTTACAAGAAATTATCACTGAAGCATACAACCTTAATACTCCAATAACTCAATCCAAAAGATGCAGAGATGTACCTTGGTGGAATAGTAACTTGGAGAGGAAAAGGAATAAAGTTCGCAAGCTCTTTAACAGAGCAAAAACAACAAATAATTGGACAGAGTACCGAGTAGCTCTAACCAATTATAATAAAGAACTCAGACAATCAAAAAGAAATAGCTGGAAAGAGCTCTGCAATACGATAGATAATCTGCCTGCTGCAGCTCGACTCCAAAAATTGATGTCGTCTGATCACACAAACCCTCTAGGCTCAATCTGCAAACCAAGTGGTACGTATACCACCAGCTGTACTGAGACACTAGATACTTTACTTCAAACCCACTTTCCGGGCTCAATAAAATGGAGCACGGAAGATAATGCCAACGAAGACGTACGTCTTCTAGATCCTGCAACTAAAAGTAATGCAGATCATTTAACCAACACAATTTTCACCCCCAACAAAGCGAGATGGGCTATAGAATCCTTCGGTCCGTATAAATCTCCAGGAGGTGATGGAATTTTTCCGGTATTTCTGCAAAAGGGTCTAACAATCATTCTTCCATACCTCATGCGTTTGTTTAAAGCAAGCTTTCGCCTTGCTTACATTCCTCAGATATGGCGAGAAACCAGAGTTGTTTTTATACCTAAGCCAGGAAAAAAACCAAATGAAGCCAAATCATACAGACCCATAAGTCTTACATCTTTTCTATTAAAAACAATGGAAAAGATGTTGGATTATCACATCCGTCATGTATGTCTGAAACAAAACCCTCTCAACTCTAGCCAGCACGCCTATCAGACTGGGAAATCTACTGAAACGGCGTTGCACAAAATGGTGAAAGAAATTGAGAGCACCCTAAACTATAAGGAGGCACTTGTTTGTACATTTATGGACATACAAGGAGCCTTTGACAATGTCCACTTCAATGCTATCATTGAAATGGCCACAAAGAAAAATATAAACCCGCTTATCATTGCGTGGATTATCAAGATGCTACAGAGTCGGAAGATAACGGCTACACTAGGTGATTATTCAGTGACTGTTACTGCATCTAGAGGCTGCCCGCAAGGGGGCGTGCTCTCTCCGCTGCTTTGGCTAATGGTGGCTGATGATCTCCTCACAAAGCTAAATGATTCCGGCTTCAACACTGTAGGCTATGCCGACGACTTGGCAGTCATGGTTAGAGGAAAACATGACTCCATTGTCGCTGGTCGAACCCAGACAGCTCTTAATATTGTATCAAAGTGGTGCAACAGATTAGGACTGTCGATCAACCCACAAAAAACAAGCATTGTCGTTTTCACAAACAGGAGAAACTTCAATTTCGTTTCTCCTGTTCTAAACGGCGATCCAATACAAACATCAAAAGAGGTTAGATATTTAGGTGTGATCCTGGATAGCAAACTAACTTGGAACCCACACCTGAAATATATCTCTGATAAGGCAAACAAAGTTTTCTTCACATGCAGAAACCTGTTTGGGAAAACATGGGGTCTTAGCCCAAAAATGATACTTTGGTTGCACCAAAGTATTATAAAACCAATTCTAACATATGCAGCTTTAGTTTGGTGGCCTAAAACGCGCCAAATAACTGCTCAAAATATGTTTACAAAAATACAAAGGCTTGTGTGTCTTAGTGCCACAGGTGCTTTCAAAACCACGCCAACGTCAGCAATGGAGATTCTTATAAAGCTTTCTCCATTGCACCTACATGTTAAATCTGTAGCGGTGTTGAGCGTTCATAGACTGCAGCTCACAGAAGGGTTTAAGCCGGGTAATCTAACTGGACACCTTAAAATCCTTTCTGAATTACAAGCTGAACTGCATACATACCATATTTCGGATTGTATGCCAAAAACAATAGATTTAGATAGGCACTTTGATGTCAAGATATTGGCCAGAGATCTTATCAAAAACTACATACGGTCACTGCCACATAACGCCAGCATCTGGTACACAGATGGTTCTCGAACCAACATGGGCACGGGAGCAGGAGTGTTTGGTCCTAGAACAAAACAAACGGTTGCTTTAGGCACCACAACAACCATATTTCAAGCCGAAATTTTTGCCATTAGCAGTTGCGCTTTGCTATGCGCTGAAAGAAAATACCAAAATATTGAAATATATATAATCTCTGACACCCAAGCAGCACTCTTGGCACTAAAATCTACGCGTTTTGATTCAAAACTGGTATGGGAATGCTACCAAAATCTATTAAAAATCTCATGCAATAACACAGTAACACTTGTGTGGGCACCTAGCCACACAGGAATACAAGGAAATGCTATCGCAGACGCTTTAGCAAAGCAAGGTGCCAATAAAAAATTTGTTGGACCGGAACCTTGCTTTGGAATGGCCAAGAGTTCGCTCAAAAGCACAATCCAAACAATGGAACAAGAACAAAATGCTAAATTATGGAAAAGCAGAGAGGGACTAGTACACTCCAAGAAGTTTCTAGGTAACCTCCCTGTTTCACCCTTAAAAACAATCGACTTAAACAGAGAGTCTCTAAGAATTTTAACGTGGTGCGTTACTGGACATGGTCCTTTAAACCACCATCTTAACAAAATAGGCCTTGTTGTTTCCGACAGGTGCAGATTCTGCTACTCGGATGCGGAAACGATGGAACACGTCATCTGCAGCTGTCCTGAACTCTCTGGGCACAGATACAACCAACTTGGTCATAGAAGACTAACACTTCCATTACCACAAAACGTCACTCCAATTGAGCTAATTAATTTTATCAAAAGTCTCAACTTGGATGACAGAATACAACCAGTAACGGCACAGACGACGACTGACTAATAACAAAATCAGGGTAAGCACAATAGACCTTCAGGTCGCAGTGCTACTTGAACTGTAAGTCTCAAGGCCCTCCAATAAAAAAAAAAAAAAAAAAAAAATTGCACTGCTTGAACTAACTAATAACTAAGGTTTTGTTTTAATCTAAATCTATTGTAAAAACTTAAGCTTACTCTTATTTAGTGTGGTGAACGTTGATCCAGATTATCTGGTAATTGGTGTTGTGGATGTTGATGTTGGTGTCCAAATGATTATTCTTGATCCTTTATACCTTTCGGTTGCAGGGGGCTGGCTCATTTATTCTTCACTCCTTTAAATTCCTTACTTCTTTTTGTCGGTAAAGATAACCGGCTGCGCCAAATGTTTGGAGATACTATAAGTATTTGATGGACAAATTTTATAAAGGTCACAGTTTGTGTAATCGAAACATTTACACCTATTTTTAGAAATATTAACTGATTATAAAATTAAATAAAGTTTTCAAAATGCGTGGTTGGTTTAATTTCCAAAGATTTTTTAGGCGACAAAATAACAAAAGACGGCGTAAATACCTTCTCAGATTAAATTGGAGCCATTCTAGATTTTTCATAAGCCATAATCAGTTCACCATCTTCAACGGTTCATGGCTATGCGAAATTATTATCATAGATTTATGTACTACAACAATTAATTAAAAATTTTTTTCCTTTTTTACTTTCACCACAGAAAATTGTATTTAAATATTACAAAAATATCACAATTCTACAATATTTAAAATACAAAATTATTTTGAATGCAATTCAAGAGAAACTATTTCCCATCTTCAGCAATGCAAAACAAAATAAAGCTAAAAGAAAATCGAAAAATGATAAAATTTTCAAGGAAAACTAAACGAAAATAGTAATACAAAATTTAAAAGAAAACTAAACTTAGAAATTATATAATTGAAAATAAATTGGAAGTAATATTTCCTCAATCAAAATTTAAACATTTATTGAAATTTTTAGAAATGAAATAGCTTTCAAATGCATCCAAATTGGAAGCTTTATTAACTTCTTTAATTAATTTAATATTTTCCAAAGAAACTCCCGAATGACATTCTGCAGTGGCGGATTTAACAGGTGGGCAAAAGCGCGCTTGCCCACTGGGCCCCCCCGACGAAAGGCTTTCAGGGCCCCTCTTGCTGAAAGTTACACCTTCGATTTCTTTTTTTTATTTTTTTGTTGAAAAAATGTTTCGGTGAGTCCCTTGTGGACAGCACAAGTTCAATTTTCATTCAGGGGCCCCCTGTTATCAGAATAATTGCAATGCATGATAACTATCGTAAATTAAATATAAAATCAAATAACTTTTGTAATCAATCAGTTATTTAAAACGTCTACGATTTTCTCAAAGTTTGTCGAATATTTCTGACTTATCAAAAACGTTCTGAAGGGGCCCCCGGATGCCCCCCCCTGCCTTTGTTTACTATAACATAACCTAGTAATTTATATTTTTCCATGGTAGATCTGATTCTACTATATATTTTGCTTAAAAATTGGAAATGGAAAAAACAAAAGAAAAAAGTGGATTTGAAAAGAGAAAAATTAGAGAAAAAAGAAAATTGGAAAATGCTGGAATCGACCCTAAGCAGACTAAAGTCAGCAAATTCTTTTCAACTTCAACACCAAAGTCAACATCAGTTGAAGTTCAAAACGACGATGATCAAAACTCCACGGAAATCGGATTTCTTCCAGCAGAACAAGAATCCCTATCCGCCAGTTCATCCAACAAAAGACATACCGAATCAAGCGATGAAACATTATCTACAAAATCACCGCTAATCCACCCAGAAATTTATAATGACCAAGGTATAGTAGAAATTCAACTTATACAAATTTTTGTTCCTTATTTCGAAATGATTATTGAATATGAAATGTAGAGCTGTGAAATCTTGAAAAATGCTACTTCATTTGATATATAAGTTCACATAAGTACGAACATTGGGGTAGAATTAGAATGTAGAATTTTTATTTCAATTTCTACAAAAACGATTTAAACATTTTCATAAAGCCTCTACGATTTAGTATGATCAGAGATTCCATACTACATCAGATAACTGTTTTTTAATTTTGTTTTTTTACTGTTACAGAAAAAAAGCAGGAGAACAAGAAAATGAAGAGCGGATACAATGAACTGATAAAAACTGGACCTGAGACTAGTGTTAGTCGAGAAAAATCCTCCGTCGACAGAAGTGTTAATGACCAATCGTTTTTTAATAATGAACAAAAAGATAACTTCGCACTCACTGATTCATTTGATAAAGAACCAATGTCCGAATCTGAATTATTACTTTCTGCGAATGCACCGCCAATAGTTTCGAAATTTAACAATGACAAAGGAATTTATAAAAATCAGATTTTAAACGAAGACCAGAAAAGAATGCTTTTACTTGCTGGCCCTTGTCAACCTACAGAAGCTGATATGCCCAATGGCAAATTCAAACTCACAGAAAATGGGCGCCATTTCAACTCGCAGTATTATTATAAACGTACGCAGAAGCCTTTCGAAGAAAATGATCTTAGCCCTTGGTTATCATACTCACCGACTCTACATCATGCTTATTGCCATTATTGCTGGCTATTTGGAAATGAGGATACGAAAAAAGGTATATGGTGCACTGGTTACACGGATTGGAAACATGTTCAGCGATCCATTTCAATACACAGTTTGAGCAAGACTCATCTCCAGAATGCAGTTGCAGCAGCAAGTTTTCTCAAGAAATCCGATATCAGTCATCAACTAAATCAACAAATTAGCGAAGAAGCGAAAAAATGGCGTTACGTCCTGAACATTTTTTTTGATACCATAAGAACTTTGTCTGGCTTGGGTGTCGCGTTTCGAGGTCATCGTGAAAAAATGGATGAAGAAAATCCTGGTATATATTTGTCTATCATCAAACTCATCTCCCGCCATAACTCGACTCTACACGATCACATCGAATCCTCGAATCGGATAAAGTACTTGAGCAAAACCATTACATTCGAATTATTGAATATCTTGGCTGATCAAACGCGAAATTTTATTATTAATGAATGCAAAGAAGCAAAATTTTTCACACTGATCGCTGACTCAACAACTGATGTTGCTCACTTGGACCAAATGGCTATATTGGTGCGATACGTTACAATCCAAAAAAATGAGACAGGAGCCAAGATACTATGCATCAAAGAACGTTTTTTATGTTTCATTCGAATCAAAAAAGGGGATGCTGTCTCAATTTCTCATAACATCATTGGGGTCTTGTTTGAAAAATATCTATTCGAAAAAAGTCATCTATGTGGTCAAGCTTTCGATGGCGCGCCCGTTATGTCAGGAGAGCTGAATGGATTACAAGCACTTATCAGAAGATATGTTGGAGAAAAGGCCTTCGTTCCGTATATCCATTGTACAGCACATCAACTCAACCTGGTTCTATCTCATGCAGCTGAAAAATTTGCCAGCCCTTCAATCAAACTCTTTTTCGCAACATTACAGCGAATTTTCAAATACTTCTCGCAGTCTCATCGGCGATGGGAAAACCTTTTGCAAGAAAGCAAAAATCTGTCTCCAAATACAAAATCTTTCGGCATCCAACTTCTGGAAGAATTGAAACTAGAACTTTTTGAGACCAACTCTGACTGTCGAAGAGAGACACAAGATGAACAGTGTGCTGTGCCATTGGAGGATATCGAAAGCGAAGCGCTGTCACAGAAACGAAGACTCCACATCAAAGGCTTGAGTGATACTCGTTGGTCTGCACGACTGAAAGCAGTAGAAGCAATTATCCAAAATCTTGACTGTGTTGTCAACTGTTTAGAACGAGAAACATCGAGAGAAAAGGCTACTGGAGAAGATATAATGGACGCAAATTCTCTACTGTTGGCGATCAATTGGCTATTTTTACTAAACCTGACATGGTGGCATTCAGTCCTATCATTCATTGACATTGCTGAAGTGCAATTACAGAAAAAAGAAGTTGACCTTTTGATGGCCCAAAATTGTCTCGAAAATGTAATGAAGAACTTGCAAAACTTGCGTGAGGAGAGCAAGTATGATTCTTTCGTTTCGAAAGCTAAATCTCAATGGGAGAAGATGGGATGGAAGAATCTGGATTTTCCGATCATTAGACAACGACGAACGAAAAAAATGCCAGGCGAGAAAGCAGAGGACAGTTCTTTGGATATGGCAACGAAACATCGCATTGGGTACTTTGAAGTTCTGGACAGAATGTGCAGTGAATTACAAGAAAGGGCCAAAGGTTTTGATGAGATAAACTCACTTTTCGGATTTCTCAAACCTGAATCCTTCAAAAACATGGAAGAAAAAGAATTTGAAAAAAATGTGTGCAATTTGATGGAGAAATATCCAACTTTTTTTACAACTGCCCTGAAGTATGAGTTAATCGGTTTTGCGGATATATATTTCTCACAAGAACAAGATTCTACCAAGCATAGTCCATTGCAATATTTGAACTTCATCGTTGAAAAAAATTTGATCAGCAGTTTCCCGGAGTGCTGCAGTTTATTGCGTTTATTCTTGACCCTTCCCGTCAGCACTGCCAGCGCCGAACGAACAATGAGTTCATTGAAGAGAGTCAAAGATCGTCAACGTTCTACAATGAGTGCTGAAGCATTGGACGATTTCAGCATACTTTTCATCGAACAGCAAGTCGCCAATCAAATTGATCTGGATGCAACCATCGAAGTTTTCGCGGAGAAGAAAGCGAGAAGAGGGTTCAAAAATATGTGAATTTTCTCTATGTAAAAAAGAATAAAACTTTTATAAAGCTAGATGAATAAATAAAAACATTTTTATATTCGTTTAATTCTTTAAATATATAGCTTTCACTTTAGATGTTACACCTGACACAACATAATTTTTTATGGGGGGGGGGGGGCCCTGAAAAAATTTTGCCCACTGGGCCTTTTTCCTTATATCCGCCACTGACATTCTGTCAAAGCATGATGTGCAATGCATGATTGTTTTGGCCGGTTAAATCTAATATGGATTTTATGATATTTAAATCTTATTTTTACACTTCTTTTTGTTTGGCCAATATAAATTTTAGAGCAACCATTACAGTTGTATTCATAGATTTCTGATTTTTCTAATTCTTCAATTTTGTCTTTTGAGCTCCCTAAAATATTTTTTAATTTCTTTTGGTTGCCGAATACTGGGAAGAAATTGTGTTTTTCACAAACAGATTTTAACTTATTTATAATTTTGGGAGCAAAAGTTATTTTAAATCTCTTTGAATAATCAGGTTTTTGTTTATTTTGACGAAATAATATTGATAAACTATGTTTTTTATTTTTATTCGAATGATGTTCTACAATTTTGTCAATTACGGCAGGTCGATATCCATTAATTATTGCTAAATTCTTTATGTAATTGTATTCATTTATATAATTTTGTATTGAAAGAGGAAGTTTACATAACCGGTGAACCATAGAATGAAAAGCAGCCATTTTATTTTGTGAAGAACAATATGAGACACTGGTAATTAATCTATCGGTGTTTGTTAGTTTATGGTAAACAGAAATATCAATTTTTTCATTAACTCTATTTAATTCCAAATCTAAAACTGGAATTTTTTGATTTTCTTCAATTTCATAAGTAAACTTAATGGTAATATATTGCTCATTTAAAATGTCAAGTGTTCCAGTAATTTTATCATTTTTTATTATAACAAAAATATCATCAACATATCTAACCCAAAATCAGGGTAATATATATGAATTTTGTAATGCTATTTCAAATTTCGACATAAATAAATCAGAAATAATTGGTGATAGTGGATTCCCCATGCTTGTACCATAAGTTTGCTGATAGTATTTATTTCTAAATTGGAAGTAACTATGTTCCATACATAATTTTGCACTTTTAACAAAACCATTAATTTCTTCTTTTCGTACATTGATAGAATTTAGCCAAACTTCCAAAGCCTCAATTGCTACTGGAATAGGAATACTAGGAAAAAGGGCTGTAACATCAAATGAAGTCAAAACTTCATCTTCCTCCAAAATTAAATTTTGAATTCTATCAGTAAATTCAAATGAGTTTTTAACTTTTAAACTTTTATATAGTATTAAAAAATTTAATTCTTTTACAAGCCATTTTAGTGGAGTCATATTAGCATTTTATATTGATGTAAGAGCAAAGTTGAATTTTTGTTTTGTTTCATGTTAAGGACATAAAAGTTAGTGGGCATGTAATTATTTAGCAAATTTGGAGGTCCGGAAGTGCCTCAAAAATGGCAAAAACTTGTTTTTTGGTGTTTTTTGAGTAGGTCGCTTCACTATTTTTGAAATATTTCGGACTCTAATGATCATAAAAAAAAAAACAATGAAAAATGTTTGCGATTAAATTTCAAATCCATCTAGGGGGGTTAGATACCTTAAAAGTGTAACCTAACCTCAAAAAACCGAATCGCGTGACTTTTTTTTTCTAGTAAATTTATGATAAGAGCGGAAAAATCGTCGAATTTTCATGAAAATTTCAGGAAACATGTATTTTAATAGTTTTAATATGGGATTTAATTTTTATGAAAAAAATTTTAGTTTTTTCGCCCACAATTGACATTTTTCGTTAAATTTGGCAAATGGTGCCATTTTATGAGAAGTCATCCAAAATAAAAATTTTTTTTTTAATCTGTATTTTTTTTTATCTACTTTAACCTAAGTATAATTAAAATTATGTTGCCTTAATTTAAATGCCCATTTTTTTTTGCCTTAATTTAAATGCCCATCGGTAGCAGCCCATCCTTTTACGGTTCAAATAATTAGATGTAGAACTGTAGCCTTCCAGCGCAACTTTTTCAACAGAGTCTCTCATCTCTGGAATTCATTACCTTCGTGGGTTTTCCCTGATAACTTTAACATTTTAATGCCCATTTTTTTTTTGCCTTAATTTAAATGCCCATCGGTAGCGGCCCATCCTTTTACGGTTCAAATAATTAGATGTAGAACTGTAGCCTTCCAGCGCGACTTTTTCAACAGAGTCTCTCATCTCTGGAATTCATTACCTTCGTGGGTTTTCCCTAATAACTTTAACCCTCAAAAGTTCAAAGTCAACGTTCATAAATTTCTAAAAGAAACTTAATTCTCAATTGATTATAATCCCTAGTTTGCATGGTATCTTCGGATATTCAGAGACGTTAATGTATAAATAATTATATTAACACTAAACATGCCTAACTTCCAATAAAAAAAAAAAAAAAAAAATTTGTGAGAATGAAAAAAACATTAATTTTTGCATTTTTTGACATTTTACCATATATTCGGTATTATTTTTGCTATTATCATGTATTTTGCATAAAAGTGAAATATGCAGCTCAAATTAATAAAAAAATTTTTTTAAAATTATACATTACCTACAAAACTTTTTACTTCACCACAATTTTAAATTGTGTGAAGTAATGCAATCTATCGTGAAAAAAAAAAATCTTACATACCCCAAATTTTGTTTTTTCTTTTGTTTTGGACCATCTTCTATCCAAATAGCCAATAAAAATTTTGGTGTACGTCTGTGTGTGGGTGGGTGGGTTGGTGGGTGGGTGGGTGGGTGGGTGGGTGGGTGTGTGAGTTTTCTGCATAGGATCTTGATGAAACTTTGGCAAATGATACAGGTTCACTTGAAAATAGAAGATCTGGATTCATTTTAAATTTGGACAAAATGGCGGGGGGTCTCCCGAACACCTCTAAGTTTAAGTCTTGAATAACTTCTGATCCCGAGCTATGATCTTATTGAAACTTAGTATATAAGGTTTTAATACTGTTTCCAATACTTCTGCATACCAACTTCCGGTTTGTCACTTCCGGTTAAAAAGTTTTTTTTTCAGGTGTTTATCCCTACTGTAGCCTACAATTACCAATCGATTTCCATGAAACGTTGCGAAAAGCTTTTAAATAACATGAGAAAGATTTTATCAGCTTTTGGAGCACATTGGATAAAGGGTTGGGGGGTCCACCATACAACAGGTGGTTTTTTCCACAAAGTTTTTATGTTTGTTGGGAGCATAAAACATTCATTCGTGAATGAATTTTGATGATACTTTGGAAAAAGATGCAAACATGTATGACAAAGAACTGATTAGTTTTTGAGCGATAGTGAACAAAGTGGTGGGGGGTCCCTGGAGCACCTGTTTTTTTGAAAGCTCTATAGCTTCTGTACCCGATAAGCGAATTGGATGAAACTTGGTACATGAGTATGTAGTACGGTTTAAAATAGTTCTGCATCCCAACTTCCGGTTTTTCACTTCCGGTAAAAAAATTTTTTTTGTACTTTTTTGAAGTTTTGTCAGTGTCTTTATGCACACTACAGCCTACAATAATGAAGTGATTATGATGAAACTTATGGAATAGGGTTCCAATTAGTGTGAAAAGATAATTATTATGTTTTGGGACACATTGATCAAAGTGGTGGGGGGTCTACCATACAAATGCTGACTTTTCACACTTTGTTTTTTAAGTTTGTTGGGAGCATACAGAGTTCATTCATTATTCAATTTTAATGACACTTTGGAAAAAGATGGAGACTTAAATAACAAAGAACTGATTAGTTTTTGGATAATATTGGAATAAGTGGTGGGGGTCCTCCCGAACACCTGTTTAATGTGTCACACTTTTTTCAATGTTTGTTGGGAGCACACAGCATTCGTTCGTGAACGAATTTCGATGACACTTTGGAAAAAGATGCAAACATGTATGGCAAAGAACTGATTAGTTTTTGAGCGATAGTGAACAAAGTGGTGGGGGGTCCCTGGAGCACCTGTTTTTTTGAAAGCTCAATAACTTCTGTACGTGATAAGCGAATTGGATGAAACTTGGTACATGAGTATGTAGTACGGTTTACAATAGTTCTGCATCCCAACTTCCGGTTTTTCACTTCCGGTAAAAAAATTTTTTTTGTACTTTTTTAAAGTTTTTTCAGTGTCTTTATGCACACTACAGCCTACAATAATGAAGTGATTATGATGAAACTTATGGAATAGGGTTTCAATTAGTGTGAAAAGATAATTATCATCTTTTGGGACACATTGATCAAAGTGGCGGGGTGTCTACCATACAACTGCTGACTTTTCACACTTTGTTTTTTAAGTTTGTTGGGAGCATACAGACTTCGTTCATTAATTTATTTTAATGACACTTTGGAAAATGATGGAGACTTAAATAACAAAGAACTGATTAGTTTTTGGATAATATTGGAATAAGTGGTGGGGGTCCTCCCGAACACCTGTTTAATGTGTCACACTTTTTTCAATGTTTGTTGGGAGCACACAGCATTCGTTCGTGAACGAATTTTGATGACACTTTGGAAAAAGATGCAAACATGTATGGCAAAGAACTGATTAGTTTTTGAGCGATAGTGAACAAAGTGGTGGGGGGTCCCTGGAGCACCTGTTTTTTTGAAAGCTCAATAACTTCTGTACGTGATAAGCGAATTGGATGAAACTTGGTACATGAGTATGTAGTACGGTTTACAATAGTTCTGCATCCCAACTTCCGGTTTTTCACTTCCGGTAAAAAAATTTTTTTTGTACTTTTTTGAAGTTTTGTCAGTGTCTTTATGCACACTACAGCCTACAATAATGAAGTGATTATGATGAAACTTATGGAATAGGGTTTCAATTAGTGTGAAAAGATAATTATCATCTTTTGGGACACATTGATCAAAGTGGCGGGGGGTCTACCATACAACTGCTGACTTTTCACACTTTGTTTTTTAAGTTTGTTGGGAGCATACAGACTTCGTTCATTAATTTATTTAAATGACACTTTGGAAAATGATGGAGACTTAAGTAACAAAGAACTGATTAGTTTTTGGATAATATTGGAATAAGTGGTGGGGGTCCTCCCGAACACCTGTTTAATGTGTCACACTTTTTTCAATGTTTGTTGGGAGCACACAGCATTCGTTCGTGAACGAATTTTGATGACACTTTGGAAAAAGATGCAAACATGTATGGCAAAGAACTGATTAGTTTTTGAGCGATAGTGAACAAAGTGGTGGGGGGTCCCTGGAGCACCTGTTTTTTTGAAAGCTCTATAACTTCTGTACGTGATAAGCGAATTGGATGAAACTTGGTACATGAGTATGTAGTACGGTTTACAATAGTTCTGCATCCCAACTTCCGGTTTTTCACTTCCGGTAAAAAAATTTTTTTTGTACTTTTTTGAAGTTTTGTCAGTGTCTTTATGCACACTACAGCCTACAATAATAAAGTGATTATGATGAAACTTATGGAATAGGGTTTCAATTAGTGTGAAAAGATAATTATCATCTTTTGGGACACATTGATCAAAGTGGCGGGGTGTCTACCATACAACTGCTGACTTTTCACACTTTGTTTTTTAAGTTTGTTGGGAGCATACAGACTTCGTTCATTAATTTATTTAAATGACACTTTGGAAAATGATGGAGACTTAAATAACAAAGAACTGATTAGTTTTTGGATAATATTGGAATAAGTGGTGGGGGTCCTCCCGAACACCTGTTTAATGTGTCACACTTTTTTCAATGTTTGTTGGGAGCACACAGCATTCGTTCGTGAACGAATTTTGATGACTCTTTGGAAAAAGATGCAAACATGTATGGCAAAGAACTGATTAGTTTTTGAACGATAGTGAACAAAGTGGTGGGGGGTCCCTGGAGCACCTGTTTTTTTTAAAGCTCAATAGCTTCTGTACCTGATAAGCGAATCTGATGAAACTTGGTACATGAGTATGTAGTACGGTTTAAAATAGTTCTGCATCCCAACTTCCGGTTTTTCACTTCCGGTAAAAAAAATTTTTTTGTACTTTCTTAAAGTTTTGTCAGTGTCTTTATGCACACTACAGCCTACAATAATGAAGTGATTATGATGAAACTTATGGAATAGGATTCCAATTAGTGTAAAAAGATAATTATCATCTTTTGGGACACATTGATCAAAGTGGCGGGGGGTCTACCATACAACTGCTGACTTTTCACACTTTGTTTTTAAAGTTTGTTGGGAGCATACAGAGTTCATTCATTAATCAATTTTAATGGCACTTTGAAAAAAGATAAAGACTTTATTGACAAAGAATTGACTAGTTTTTAGACAATATTGGGATAAGTGGTGGGGGTCCTCCCGAACACCTGTTTATTGTTTCAATGTTTGTTGGAAGCATACAACATTCGTTCGTTAAGTAATTTTGATTACACTTTGCAAAAAGATGCAAATATGTATGGCAAGGAACTGATTAGTTTTTTTTAGTGATAGTAAACAAAGTGGTAAGGGGTCCTCCAAGCACCTGTTATTTTGGAAGCTCAATAGCTTCTGTACCTGATAATCGAGTTGGATGAAATTTGGTACATACACATTTAGTACGGTTTACAACAGTTCTGCATCCTAACTTCCGCTTTGTCACTTCTGATAAAATTTTTTTTAATTTTTCTCGTACAACAGAATTTATGTTTACTACTGCCTGCTTTAATATTTTTATTATTAGAACTACGAAGTCCATAATATTGGTTAGCTTTTAATTAAAGTATTTTATGGATATTAGCTCATTATATATCCAGAACACTATGTTTCCAGAGCTGTGGTGAAGTCAGCCTATGCATCAGCGTCGCAATATTTTTTTTCTTGCAGTGCCCTAAATTGCTTTTGGTAAATGATTAAAATTAAACTAACAAAATATATGACATAATAAAAAAAAAATAGCAGTTGAAGTAGTATATAAGTAATAGTTTAAGCAAAAATTGTAATAATAATGTAAACTGAGGATGACGTAAGTCGAAATCGATATTCAATAAAATAAAAAATCAAATTCAAATTGTTACTATGGCTGTATTCTAAACCAAAACTTATTTAAAACTTATTTGTGGAGACTTACTTATTTGAATAAGTAACCTAAATAGGTGACTTATTTGAAATTTTTTTGTCATAGAAAAATCTAATTCGATTTGACAGTGTCAAATATTTTTATGTTTGTTTACTAAATGATTTTAATGAATAAAAATTCTTTTTCGATTTCTAATAAAATTAATGTAATACTTTAAAATGAAAAAAAATAGTTTTGACTCTTTTAATTGATCAAATTAAATAAAAGTTTATAATTAAATTTATTTTCGAATTTGCTTTTATGTTGCTGTCAAAATAAGTATGCTAAACCATTTAGAATAGCTTTAAAATACTTATTTAAAATGGCGGTGAATAAGTTAGTCTGCATAAATAAGTTTCAAATAAGTCGTCGTTTAGAAAACAGCCTATAAGAAAGTTTATATTATTATTAATAAAATAAAAATTTTAAAAATAAACAGCAAAAAGTTTATTTTTAAATATTACATTTTAATTCAAAAGTGACAAAAGCACACAAACAGTGAATAATATGGAAAACCAAAATAACGCATATAGAATTTTCAATTGAAAACATAATTGGCGTAAAATTATTTATGCTGTGTATTTTATATGTTTGAAAAATGTTTGAAAAAAATTGAATATTCAATATTTTCAAAATCTTATATCAAATATTTACAATAATTGTAATAACATTTTAATTATTTACCAAAAGCAATTTAGGGCATTGCAAGAAAAAAAAGTTTTGTAGGTTATGTATGATTTTAAAAAATATTTTTTATTGATTTGAATTGCATATTTCACTTTTATGCAAAGTACATGATAATAGCATAAATAATACCGTATATATGGTAAAATGTCAAAAAAATGCAAAAATTAATGTTTTTTTTTCATGCCCAAAAATAGGCATTCAAATTAAGGCAACATAATTTTAATTATACTTAGGTTAAAGTAGATAAAAAAAAGTACAGATTAAAAAAAAAAATTTATTTTGGATGACTTCTCATAAAACGGCACCATTTGCCAAATTTAATGAAAAATGTCAATTGTGGCCGAAAAAATTAAAATTTTTTCATAAAAATTAAATCCCATATTAAAACTATTAAAATACATGTTTCATGAAATTTTCATGAAAATTCGACGATTTTTCCGCCCCTTATCATAAATTTAGTAAAAAAAAAAGTCATGCGATTCGGTTTTTTTAATGTTAGGTTACACTTTTAAGGTATCTAACCCATCTAGATGGATTTGAAATTTAATCGCAAACATTTTTCATTTTTTTTTTTTATGATCATTAGAGCCCGAAATATTTCAAAAATAGTGAAGCGACCTACTCAAAAAACACCAAAAAACCAGTTTTTGCCATTTTCGAGGCACTTCCGGACCTCCAAATTTTGCTAAATTACATGCCCACTAACTTTTATGTCCTTAACATAAAACAAAAAAAAATTCAACTTTGCTCTTACATCAAATATTTCACTTTTTTTTTCTAATTTGACTCCACTATTTAGCTATATTAGGTATATGGTGATAAATTAATATTAGATGTTATAGGTCTCAATTTATTACCGCTTTTGTGAATTTTTGGTAAACCATACAATTTTGCTACACAAGGATTTGAAACATTAAGATTATAGGCAGCTCTATCACCAAATACTACCCTAATTAATGATATTAAAGTAGTTGTTTCCCTAATCATTTTGGGCAAAGGACTTTTTTGAATTATTTTATAAGGACCTATTCAGAAATAAGATTCAGGGTACGTTGGATATTATAATTAACTGGTTGGACCGGCTGATAATGGGATGATGATTTGGATCTCAACATTTGAGAATTTATGAGATTGTTTACAATTGTCTGCAATTGGAATTATTATTATGTAGCTGTATTAATTAATCGTTGTCTTGCATATGGGACTCATTCTTTCATCAAAATAAGCAGATTAATATTGATAAATTATTTACCATTGAAGAATTATTATTGACACATTTATGGACTGCAGTTAAATTGTTTCAACCCATCATTGAAGATTTATGAGATTGGTCCTGTTATTATGATATGGTATTACTGTATTGATTCATCTAATTGCATATAGAATCCAATCCAACATTTATAAGATAAGTTTCTTTTTATATTATAGTCAGAATTTCTTTTTTTTGTTTTTTTTAGAATGATAGGCTAAACTAGCCGGCAGATAAGAGATTTTCGAATCCAAGATTTGTTTCTGAGATGATCCGTGATATCGTGTTTTTCTTGTGTGTGTGTTTTTCTTAAAAGTCCAAGCCGCGATACGGTGGTAAGTAATACAATAGCAGACAAATGTTTGTCGAACAAGGTTCCCCCGTGTGTTCTAAATCAAATTTCCAACCCCCATAGTTAAAAAAAAACAAAAATTTACAAGATCCCGGGCAATCGGCATTTTTCGTAGCTTGCCGAAAGCAAAAGCGGCCGATTTGAAAAAAATCGCAGAACAAATGTTTTCGGGCTCGTCAAGGACAGGCGCATCACGAAGTATAAAATATGTGATAATCACAATATTATGTAGGTGAAGGCCCAGGGACTAATAATGAGTAAGTCACTGACGTACAGACCACTTTTGCGATTTAAATAAATATTTTTTACAATTTTAAGTTTTTGTATTTGTTTGTTTTATTTTATTGTTTGTTTTTATATTTTGATCGTAACGCTCTTTTGTTTTTAGTAGTTTTTATCATTATATGTGTTATTATGGTTTTCCATATTGTTTACTGTTTGTGTGCTTTTGTCACTTTTGAATTAAAATTAAAGTATATTTTTAAATATTGCATTTTAATTTTAGTTTTTATCGTTTAGCCCGGCTATCTTAGTCAGTAGGGCACGAGGATCTTTATCTATGGGTTTGGCTCGCTACCATACTTAACAACATTCGTTCCTGTTAGTCCTGTAATTTTCATGACAAATATAATTCAAAGGCCTCAACTTCGCCTTGTCCTGTAATGGTCATGACATTAACCTAGGGATGACCTTAATGAGTTTTTCGGATAATTTGTGTTTAAATAAAACCTACTTACTAAAAAAAAAAAGAAACATAACCAAGCAACCGAAACCGGCATGGAATTCACCAGCAGCCTAAAAAAGAACGCCTAGTTGAGTGAGTGGTTAAAATTCTTATAATTTTAGTTAGTTTTTGTTTGATATGGAGGGAACTTCTAAAGCATAGGGAGAGTTGTGGTAAGTAACCACAGTAATCTATGGTAAGTAACTAAAAGATGTTCTAGGCAAGTTAATTAGATTCAGTGTCAAAATTTTCTTGTGAGTGAGTTTGGTCACCAGAATTTCCGCCCACTGGAGCTAGCTGTGTGAATTTATTGTTTCTGATGAATGATTAACTATTGGACATTTATGATCCATCAAACCTTTTATTACATCCTCTTTGATTTCCCCGAATGTTTTAGAATATTTTATGGTCCGAACAACGCAGCTCAAATTGTTAAGTATTTTATGGACAAATTTTATAAAGGTCACAACTAGTTTAACCGAAACATTTACACCTATTTTGTAATGAAGCGCTTCTTCGTTGATGAACAGCGAAGTGGCATAGCAGGTCGCGTACGCGAAATTATTTCTAGCCCCAGACTAGCTGCAGCCTATGGGGTCGAGCGAAAAATACCTGCTGCTCCAGCACAAATAACTGAATTTGTATGCGTATCACGAAATAATAACGGATGTTAGAAAGAAAAAAAAACAAGTGAACTAGACAGACTCTGGCGACCCCCATTTATGAAAGAACCACGATGGACGTTGGACGCGGTCCAACCCCATGATTTACACACATTCACACGCTCTCGTACTGCATACACTCTCATTCATTCAGGCATACACACACATATACACACATGCATGCCCATACGCGCACTCACGCCACGCAATACGCCCAAGCTACCATATTCAATCCAATAGATCAGCTTATTCTCGTTTTCAGGATTGTGGATATTTACTACAGGAATTATGCAACCAATATAAAGAAATGGTCAACAAGTTTAAGGGAACTTATCGCGAGGTTTGGGTTAGTTGTTTATTTATATTATTATTTTGATATATTCTTCCAAATTAATTTATTACTACTGTTGTTTTAGTTTTTGGATTTGCAAATTTATTTAGTTTAAATATTTGTTTTATGAAAGAAAAGGGGCAGAATAGTCGTGTCATTACTTCATCGGTTACAAATAAATATGTACAACAACTTTGGATTGAACAGAAATAATATCAAATAAATAAAACCATCTACACCAATTTAGCAAAAGAAAATTCCAAACCAAAAAAAATAATAATGTAAATATAAGGCCCTACGTATCTTAATCTTTAATTCGGCACGCATTAATTCCTCAGATTATAAATATATTTATATACATATTTAAGGGTGTATGTATTTATTTAGTAACTTAATATGAGCAAATATTCGGACTTTGCTAAACAACTACCATTGAAAAGTTGTTAAATTTTTCTTCTTATAACTACACGGAAAAGTAATTATTAAATTTGAATATTTCTTTTGCAGTGAAAATTTCAATTTATTATAAATTTAATTATTAATAATCAACATCGTGTAACATTTTTCCATTCAACTTTTTATTTAAATATTTTGAAGGTTTTTTTTTGTTACCAAAAAGTTCTAGACTATGCATGAAATTCTTGCTTATATAGTTCCCATGGAATTCTTAAAAACATACGTACATGCAACAAATATACTCGTGCACGCACACCCACATCCACCAATCCATACACATAATATGGTCATATTCACACACACATACTTACATACACGCATAAAAAGAACACATAAAGCTTACTCACCCCATGGTTAGTCCAGATCCACTCCTTCGTCCCCCTTTCAAATCAACACTTCATTTGCCGGCCTCCATTGTTGAAGTTTAGAAAAAAATATTGTTTTCACCAAAGTGGATGTCATATAGAGTTAAAATTTGACAATATATACTGCATGCAGCTAGCGGAAGGCGACAATTGGTGAAACTTGTCCAAAATTGCAATAAATGATATAGCGGCAATGGAAATCCCCAAATCAAGCATCCAACATGCTCCAAAATAAATTCAAAAATATAGATTCTTTCTTCGGTTTATTTAAATTTCTTTTAGATTGATTTTTCACTTCCACACTAAACACAGCATTGATTTTAATTTTCCTTTTTCTTTTTTTAAACAAGGCGTTAATCAAAACAATTATTAATATTTTTTTTTATTAAACAGAGCATTTATTTAACTTTATCACTAAACTAGTGATACTTTACATATACTACTAAACAAGCATGAATTTACAGTTTTTCACTAAACAACTATGCAGCATACAAGAATTAACAGTTTTTCATTAAACAATTTCCTATTTAAATTTACTACGAAACATATAAGACTTTATAGTTTTTCACTAAGCAATTTTCAGTTTTAAATTTACTACGAAACATATAAGAATGTTCAGTTTTTCACTATGCAATTTTCAATTTTTTTAATTTACTATGAGACAAGCAATTATTTACAGTTCTTTCCTCATTAAACTAGCATTAATATACTTTTTCTATGAAGCATGCAAGAATGTACCTTTTTTAACGGCATTAAGATGAAATCTTCTTGAATTAACAAGCATTTACGGTCTCGACAAAAGATTTGTCGTTCCAATTTACTCAGGCGATAACTTAAACTTTCCACTAAACGGGATATCAATGTGAATTATTCACTAAACACAGCTTTCCGCTAAATCTACCACTAGCCCAATATTAGCAGATCAACTTGTACCTATGTTGTATTTATTTATTATTAGAGGCAGAAAGTCTCCCCAATTACACAAACTAATAACACTACAAAATTTTACTGAATTATATCAACTAACACTGATCAAATTGGGATAAATTGGGATAAAACAGAACATGAATCAAAAGAATATCCATGCTCCACACGAATAATTAGAATTTCACAACCTAAACGTCAAAATACAAGTTCTAAACAGAATAAAAAAATCGACTAAGAGAGTCTCTATACGCGGGTAGGAGTATTTATAGGCAAATAGTAGCAACCGTTTTTACATCACAAATCAATAAACAAAATAAGTCTGTTTATTGGACTATCTCGTTCGATAAATATGTGTACTAAAAGAGTCTTCGCTAATGTACTATAACTGGAAGGAAAGCATAAACAGAGACATCTTTTACGAAACGTATTTAGGAAATTACATTTATTAGTGTATCCACTAAGGAATCATTATAACCAACAGGCATTAAAATTGGAGACTTCAACCGATTTATAGCAGAATATTGATTGTAGTATTTATATATGAACATAGCGGAACTATGAATCGATGATATTATACAACTGTTCTATGCTAATTCTATGGCAACCAACGATCACAAATTGAATAAAGGAAATTACATTGGTAAATATTACACAACTGTTTTCAGACAATCTTTGTTTTACGGAAATTATTATTGTGAAGACGAAAATAATTATGAAAGTCTCCGCTGATGCAAATTTGATGCGTTTGAGAAAGTAGTGAATCTATAAATCAGGGAATTATACAACTGCTTCGTTGATCACCAGGCTACTCTGTAACAATTTTTACAAATATTAACTGATTATGATATTAAATCAAGTTATCAAAATGCGTTGTTAGTTTAATTCCCTAAGATTTTTTTGGCAACGAAATAACAAAGGATGGTCTTGGTCTGGTAATTACCTTCCCAGATCAAATTGGAGCCATTCAAGGTTTATCATAAGCCATCGTCAGTTCACCATCTTCAACGGTTCGTGGGTATGGGAAATTATTACCATAGATTTATGTCATACTTTTCCGAATTAATAGCTTCAATTTACGACGAAGTCATTTTTTAACTGGCAAATTAAACTGGCAAAATACAAGCTTTTGAACTAAAAGGATGTTTTTTTAACCCTAAAAAATCACCTATTATGATAATTCTATCGCGGTTGTGAACGACGGTGATGAATATTTGAAGCCAGTGGAGCATTCTAAACGTGGTTTTTGGTAATTTGAATGTGTCAAATACATCCATGCATAAATGTAGCTCTAAATAGGTGTTGAAATACCAACATCACTTAAACAGTAAACATGAACTAATTATCTTAGTAGAAAGTTTATTACACAGAAGTTATTTCCTCAAAAATGCAAGCATAACTCAAGTATCCATAACAATTTAAATTAAAGATATTCAACAAACAGAAGCTTGTAATATATATCTGAACATATTCTACTCATAATCATTAAAAGAAATATATATATTTTTTTTACTATAAAAGAATTTTTCATTAAAAATTTTCTTTTACCCCTTTCGTACGAAAAAAAAAAATGAAAATTGTACGTGTTACATTTAACATGTTTTCACGTTCCTTACTTAAAAAGAATAAAAATGATAATAATAATAACAATAATAATAATGAGAATGAAAGCTCTACAGAAGCTTCTTTATTTAAATTTGCTTTTTTTCTGCAAAAAAAGGTAAAAAATATGTAATTACTGTTCGGTTGTAATTATTGTTAAAGTTCAGTTAAAAAGAATATTAATTATACTCATGTTGGCAACAATTTATTGTGATGTATGAAGAATGAATGATGTTAATCATTTTGTGTTGGCTTCCATTTTTATTTTCTTAATGTTGGTAAACAGATATTTGAATAGAATATTTGAACGTCAAAGGAACAGAAATTAACAAAAATAGTGTTTATCAAAACTTAAAATTTTTTTGAAACAATTCTTCTCATTTTTAAAGAACTTTGGGATAATATTGGAATACTTAAACCAAAATTCTAAAAAGGTACCTGTTAGACCAGGGTAGAAGCCTTTAAAAATAATAGAAAGTGAAAAAAATAAAAGTTGGATGAAACCCATTAGAAAAAGAGGAGAATATAAAAAAATGAAAGAAAAAATAATTTGCGGGCGATCTGAGTTCGGGAAGGGGAAGGGGTGAGTTTTTAAGGGTAAAATACGGTTTATCTCAATTTCCGGCAAAACTAAAAGTTCTATGGAAAAAAGTTTAATAGCAAAGTTGTAGGTAATAAAAAGATCTAACTTTTTTATAGACACTTTTTTCACATAGCCTCAAACTCTATGTGAAAAATTCAAAAAACCAAGTTTTTGGTGTTTTATTTTTATCTTTTACAAAAAATTTTGTTTTTCACGAAATTTGGTGAAAATTTATCTTTTTATGTCCCAAATACGCTGGAATTTATTTGATTTGAAATATTTATTTTTTCACCTTATTTTGAATTAATATCGAAAAAGCACCCTAATTTTCAATCGAAAATTCAATTCATTTTTTGCATTTTCTGAGAAGATTTACTATATAAATATATTTCTTTTTTTTCACCATCGGAAAGTAGAGATTTCAACGAACAGAAAACATACCAATTTTTTGAAAAAAATCTGATATTTTGACGGGTGAATTTTCGATTGAAAATTAGGGTGCTTTTTCGATATTAATTCAAAATAAGGTGAAAAAATAAATATTTCAAATCAAATAAATTCCAGCGTATTTGGGACATAAAAAGGTAGGTTTTTACCAAATTTCGTGAGAAAAAATTTTTTTTTGTAAAAGATAAAAATAAAACACCAAAAACTTGGTTTTTTGAATTTTTCACATAAATTTTGAAGTTATGTGAAAAAAGTGTGTAGACAAAAGTTTTAGATCTTTTTATTACCTACAACGTTGTTATTAGACTTTTTTTCAAAGGACTCATAGTTTTGCCAGAAATCGAGATAAACCATTTTTTACCCTTAAAAACTCACCCCTTCCCCTTCCCAAACTCAGATCGCCCGTAAATTATTCTTCCTTTCATTTTTATAATATTTTCTTCCTTTTCTAATGGGTTTCATCCTACTATTATTTTTTTGTTTTCAAAAATTATCGACTATATATAGAATACCAAATGGTCTGGTCTATATATAGAATACGAAAAAACGTCATTTTGCGAACTAGAAGTCAAAATAATACCTTAGGTAGCATAATATACGACCACCACCGCCATTTGACGTAACAAAAATAATAAGTCAAAGAAAGATTAATAACTTATCAGAAGATCGTAGAAATAAAAGTCATACAGGAAATAACGATATTCATCATAAGTCATTTTAATACTGTTTCGAGAAAAAAATTGATATTAGTCGTAAAAATGACTATTAGTCGTTTTTATGACTAAGACTAAAACTAATTAAACTCTTCCGAGTAATTTTGCAAATAATGCGACTAAACATAACTAAGATGCGACTAGAAATCGAAGCAAATTCATTAAATTTTAATAAAAACACACACGTCGGTGAGATCAGAATGATTTTAATTCTTTTAAGTGATGATTGGGAGGAATTTTAAACTTTAGTATTATTAGGGGTAAATTTTTAATACAAAAACTTACTTTTATCTGTTACATGTGAAAATAGTTGGGAGATATTGAGTAAACCATGAAAACTTTTGTGCTCAGTAGCCTTCCTTGTAAGCAAAGTAAGAGTCGCTGGTAGGCTATGCCAAACATCAGTCACTAACCAAAGTTTTATCAGACAAATAGGCTAGATTACGAATGAACTTAGTGCTCGCAAAAAAAAATTTAATATTGAGCCAACGTCAATACGACATTTTCAACTGTGGCATCAGTTGTGCTAAAATCGACATGTTTTAATACAACACAAACAATCTAGTTTAAAACCACCTTAATTTATAAATGGGACATGTTTCTATTACTATCGTTTCGGTGACCTCAAAAGTGCCATCCAGAAAGATTATGGTACTTTTCCTTTTCAGCATATTCTAAAATCTTAACGACTCGCTAATTGATGAGCAATATGATGATTGTCCACACAAATAATGTCTTATGGTCTATGATAGCACTGCTATACTAAAATTTTTAGTCGGTACCAGTGCCTAAATATCGGTCATTTCATCTAGTTCCGCTGAGAAACTCGGCATGCATTTCAATAGCAATTTTTTTGTATCTACTTATGGTACATAAACACTAACATTGAATCTACAACTACTACATTCATCCGTTGACTCTTTCTTCATTACCAGTGTCACAGTGTTCCGATAATTGGTGCTGAGTTTTTAAACTTTTTAAACCAATACAATAAACTCTTTGTAAGTAGATGGAAACAAGTTATCGACCCACTCTCTGACATTTTAAAATCAGAAATTACTGCTTCTATCTCAACTCCTTCCTTATCCATGATTATCAATCATAAATTGTCTCGTTGAATTAACGAACTATTACATGAGTTTAAAGAAATAGCCTTGATTTAAGAGTCACAATGTGATGCTGTCCTGATGTTTAGCTTTAAAACACAATGTGATCGTAATTTTACATTATGCGAGACCTAGGCATATGTAAACTTTAAAAAATTTAAGGTAATTTTTGTGTTTGCGATGATTACCGTGACATAAATAAAGATAAAGTCCCCGATAAATACAACATTCATGTAAGTTGCACTATTTTTTTGACTTTCGGCCTAAGGTTACCATCTAATGTTCCTAAGACACCTGTAACTAAACTATTTGACCAATTCGAGTTCACCAAAATTGGAATCGACTGAAACCATTTCGATCCTCTGTTCGTTTCATCGAATAGAGAATCTTCTTATTTTCTCAAAATTGTTTGCCTATGATGGTAATAGTTATTGATAGTGCGCTTAGTACTGTAAACTCCCTTGATGTGTTGTGTATTTGAAAAAGAAATTCTTTAGTGGCCTAAGTCTCCCCTTCCCATCTCATCTCCTCTTCCAAAATACCCTTGTTTTGAGATACATTTTTTGTTGCGATTTGTTGGCACTATTTTGAAAGGAACAGAATCATATTATTATCAGTTGCGCAGAATATTTATAAAAAATTTCCAAAGTTTACTAGGTTTTTTTTAGCGTGACCGGTGTTCTAAGTAAAGTGTACCATATACCTGTGTACCAATTCAAGTCGACGTTCCTCAGGATCCGGTTCTTTCACCAACCCTTTTTCTGATCTTTGTCAACGATTTGTTTGTCAATATCTTGGGTAACAATTGAAAGACAACTTTTTACCAAATTTGGGGTTATTAGGGAATTAGCTTCTGTGATGTCGTGTACACCCACAGACAGACAGACAGATACATAACATACATGTGTACCTTGTTGTAAACTGGTAGATAGACCTGGACTAAACGGGTATATAGACACAGATGGGATTCACAGGGCTGAGCTTCAGGCTACTATGGGGGTCACAGGGGGTGGATAGTGAACGACCTACATACTGAGATATTGTTTAAAAGTGAGCTGCGAATACGTAAATAAGCAGTGTATGATCAAGAGTACAACACAAATCCAAGAGCGTCTGTCCCACAATAGGAAACTCACTGGTCAGCCTCTGTCTTCATGTTAGAAGTGACCATTTATTTTCACCTGGCAGTATGTCTATACTGCTAAAAGTAGAGTAGAAAGTAATTCAGGATCAAAACTGTCGGTGCAGGGTATAGAAATCCTAATACCTGTGACTGCAGTGAGTGAGCAAGCAGGCCCAAACTATTTACATTGTCAGAAATGAAAAAATTTCACGACACACTATCTAATTATTCTTCAAATTCGGAAACAAAAAATTGGCGAAATACGTTTAAGTATATTGTAACGATCCCGACGTCTAAAGGACAACATTATTGTGTACTCTGAACAACAAAAACACAAAATGACTATGAAGCTATCCCGATTCCATAAACTACAGCTGCAACCATAGCAATTATTGATTACTTTGGATATCATTTTTCGGGGTTCCCAAATTTATTAAGCTCGATCGAAGATTGCACTTTGAATCTCTAACTATAACCTGAATTTCTGTTAGATTTCAAACACAAACAAAGCAGATCATACTCCTTAATGTAATGGCACGTTCCAATTCTTTGCAAAGGACTTTAACAGAAGCTAAAATTTTCCACGATCGACTATATTAGGTTATATTGGACCTTCTTTCCCGACAATACTCTTTAGACTGCGTCCAAATTCTAGAAAAATTTGACATCTTCCTCCGCTGAAATAGTGTATGGATCTATCTTGTCATAGTACTTTTTATCGTAACAAACAACTTTAGCTGAAAATTCAGATTTGTATCTAATTTTACACTATGTTTCAGTAATATCCAACCTTAAAATCAATAATAACCAAATAATCAAAGTTAGTATCAAATATCTCAGTTATCAGGATATAACTGTTCAAACTTTTTTGACTCAGCAATGTTATTTAATAACTACTTTGAATCCTATGAAATAAAATCACAATACTTACAGGTGGTCTTGTTGAACACCATTTTTGAACACCTATTGAGTGTGATTTTGTTATGCATCAAGAACACTGATCATGGTGAGTATGTGGCATAGAATTTAATGAGAAATTTAATTTTTTAGCATAGTAATTTATACGAAAAGAACACAAAAAAATAGTAAAGGAATTTTATCAGTTGAACAGCAAGAAAATCTATGAGAATTTAAATCGAGAAAAACGTAGCCTAAGCCCATTGAATTACCGATTGTACGTGTTGTTGTCGGTAGCAGCTTGGAATTGTTTTTAATCTCTAGGGGAGGGTACTCACATAATGGACCTGCCGAGTCTACTCGCTCGGAACCTGGGAGCTGGAGTTATTCAACAAATTCGGCTGGAATTGTTTTTTTGCTTCCTTGTAAGCGATACTCCTAAATGGTGCACTTTAGTATACTGGTGCCATGGAACGTCCTTGTTCCTGAAATGTTTTTCTATAACATAAAATTAAAAAAAAATAAAAAAATTTTTTTGTTGCAAATTTTTGCGAAAAACTGCGAAAAAATGTCTAAAAATATTTTCCAATTGAATTTATTTATTTGCAAATAATTGTTTAGAATATAAATGAGAATATAATTGAGTAGTTGAAACCTCAACACGCATCTTGTATTGGGACCTAGGTCTTTAAAGGTATCTACGTATTGTTGTGATAAATAAATAATTTAATTAAATATATTACTATTTTTCTGGTAGCACAAAAAAAAATTAAGACAACAAATGATAACTTCACAAATCCAATTTATTTTATTAATTCGATATTTAATTAAAAAACATAAATACATAGTTCATAAAATAAAATAAAAAGATATAAAACATAAAAGACTCACATAACCAATTTAATGGAACTTAGGTGTTAAAAACTTAATAAAAATATTATATTAGATTTCAGCTTAATAACACGTAACATCAGCTATCAGGGTCCTTAAATTGATCTTAATTTGGGCTAAATTTGAAAAAGTTTATTCGCAACAGTAAGTAGTTCCAAAGCAAGAAAGAAGTCGACGAGCATGTTTGCATAAATTGTAATTTCAATTGCACTTTTCCACATTTCAATCGGAACTTTCTTTGCATCAAAAAAAGATTTTATAATATTATCTTCACATAACTCAAATAACTACATCTGTAGTTCAATCGGTGCTTTTGAGTTTTGAGATATCAACTAGATGAGGTTCAAATGCTAATTTCGTTGTAAGAGTATGTTCTTCAAAACCAGAAATCCGTTGCGTTTATTTTTTAATTAATGAGTCCAAACAGTTATGTAATCTTGTAATATGAATCTACCAGGTTCCTGTTCATTTAATTTTTTTTCTTATTGCGGAAAATGTTCCTAAGAAATTTTTGATCCAGATAAAAAAGTAGCAGTGTTGTTTTGGTTTCTCATACAATTTCACAATTTGCTCTCGCAATGATAAAACTTTAACTAAAACGATTCCTTTTGATAGCCAGCACACTTAATAATGATACGGTAAATCTACACTCTATGTTTCATCATCTAATATTAGCAAGTTTCGAGATTGGCGATTTCGTGTTGCATTTTCTTGGAAAAAGTTTACAAGTACAATAATTTGTCTCTACATAGTATTCCTTAATGTAGTAGATTAAGCACAAAAATTTTGTTAGTGCAATATACAATGCAAGAAAATTACTGTTTGTAAATTTAAATTACTTTTTATAACAATGGAACATATCCTTCTTCTTTTGCCTCTCATGGAAGATGCACGATGGCGGTGCACACACTCACCAGATTATCCAGATTTAGTCCTCCTTCACAATATATTTGTTGAAAGGTATCATGGGTATCTATTCCACGTGTTCTTCCAGTAAGCGTGTCCATACCAAGTATGATAACATTGAAAATCTTCAGATATACCACGAATAAAATAAAATACCTGAGTCGAGTCAGTTTTATCAGTAGATTCATCTAACGAAAAATATACATCCTCTTTTGAATAATTGTGCGAAGCGGTTCTGTTACATTGTAAGCTAATTCGTGTTGTCTATCAGTAAAAGCCATTCTTGAAAGAGGCAGTTGCTTATATTTTTCAACTTCACAGGATCTAAGAATCCAACTGCTCAACAACTTATTCTGAGCGTTTATTCCACACATAATACTATATTTTCGTATAAACACCCCATGTATCGATAATTTAATAGTAAAAATAGTATATTATTTAATTAGGAGCTAAAGTGCTACTTTTTTTGTTGAGTCTATAGTTTGGAAGCCAAAAATTATAGACGAAACACAAAAAGTAACTTTAGCACCGAATTAAATACACTATTTTTTTGGTAAACGTTTAAATTTTTTATAAATATTAAACATCAAAATTATTTATTCTATCGTCATAGTTACATTAAAAAAAGTAAAAAAACATTTATATATGTATGAATTATAAAAAAAATAAATTTTTTATGAAAACAAGCTTTCAATTCAAAATTTCATAATCTAATCAAAATCTTTGTTATTTTTTGTTGTCTTAGTTATACAATTTGTTTGAAAAAATAACAAATATTTTGGCCAAATTTAATTCTTTTGGTCAAATTTAATTCTTTTACTTTTGCAGCTCCCGTAAAAGTATGGATAGAAATTCTTCTGCCGATGTAAGAATATACATATATAAAGTTAATTTACTTTCGCCGTTAAAAAATGGTGTTAAGTTATAGTCGTTTTGATTATATGTTATAAAAGTAAGGTTTTAGACTGCTCCCAAGCGACTGTAAAATTAAATTTTACAGCCGTTTGCCGAAAAACTCTTTTTCTATGATAGTAGATAAAAAGTATATTTCCAAGCAAGCTTAATTTCCTGTAAAAATGGGTTTTTTTCACTAGTGTAAAATCATTTTCGCTAAATAACAAATTGTAGTTGCTATGGTATTTTCATGTAACTTTACAAAAATTTTAAATCACAGTAACCATTAAAGAAGAATATGAATTTTGAATGTTGTGTTGTTAATTTCTAATCTAATAACTTATAATAAAATAATATCTTTTTTCGGCAAACGGCTGTAAAATTTAACTTTACTGCCGCTGGGGAGTAGCTGAAGTCTTACTGTTTAGTCGGCGGTTGCAAAAGGACCGGCATAATAAAATTTTATCTGCCAGCGGCTGTAAAGTAACTTTCATATTTTTACGGCGGCAGTAAAGTAAGTTTTATATTTTTACGGCGGCAGTAAAGTAAAATAACATGATATTATTAATTTGTTCAAAACAGAATGCATTTCAGTTCATTTTAATGAATTAAAATCAATAAAAATTAATTTCAGAAAATTTATTACCTAAAACATATTTATTAAAAATTTGATGCATTAATTTCATATATCTAAACAAATTTAAAGGTTTGCCGAAAAAATAGTGTATTGAATTCGGAACTAAAGTAACTTTTTGTGTTTCGTCTATAACTGTCGCCAAACTACAGACTCAACACAAAAAGTTCAACTTTAGCTCCTAATTTAATAATATACTATTATTATTTATTTACCATCGTAGAAAAAATTGCAATTTCCTACACGAGATAAAAACATTTTACGTTCATTAATTTGTCCCACTCGATATTAACGCATCTTGCTAACAAGTTCTCACACATGAAGAAGGAGTGTTTTCATCTCTTGTAGCAAAATATACTAAATTCTATTAAACTACGGGCGATGTAAACGTAGAATTAATGGGTTATTGTTATTTCGCTATTTTAAAACCGAAATCACGAAAAAGTCAACTTTGTACTGAACTAGACAAAATATATTCGAAAAAAAAGGATTGAATATTTAAAAAAATATATACAATCTCACAAAAAATATTTCAACGAAAAAAATTGATTTGAATATTCTATAAAATTCAAAATATGTGATTAAGCCGCAAAGAAAATCTCAAAAGGCCGCATGCGGATTTCAGGCTGTAGGTTCCCCACCCCTGGTCAAGGTCAAGGTTATAAAAATATCGAAAAAAAACTAACATATAGAAAAAGGAAAGATGAGTGCATACAAAAATTAATGAAAATCAATTTAATCAGGAGTCAAATCGTACGCCATTATCACAAAAATTGGTAAAACAAATAATTGAAAGAACATAATCAATGAAATATTTTTAGAATTGTTCTAAAATAGAAGAAATTCTGACAAATTAAGCAATGTTTTAAAAGTAGCCAGTGACATCTACAGAAATACTGTGAAAAATTCAAAAGCTAAATATTAAAATATGAAGGGGCTGAAATCTCGAGATCTGAGATATCAAGACTTTGGTCTGGGCTAAGGATTTTGATATAGTAAAACTTTTCTATGGTGATAGTTTTTAGTTTTAAGCAGCGATGTATATCAAACATAACTCTTTGTAGGTGTTTTTTATCCTAAACAGAGATATTTATTACAAAACTAACACGAAACATCAATTTCAAATTCAAATACATTTATTGCTCCATATAGATTTAAATTAGTTTACATAAAATGTATTTTTGATTTTAAAATACATATACATACTTATATATATAATAATTAGGTTAGTGTTTAGAAAATAGAATTTCTTTTCAACTATGCTGTAGAATTTATTATGTTAAATGTTGCTACATGGCTAATTGTTTTTTTTTTGTTCTAGACAATATTTTGAGAAAAAAAGGCATATGCTTAAAAAACCCCTGCTATAGTAATGAAACATCAATAAGTTGCCGGAAAATTATAACAGATCATATATTCAATCATCTTTTTGCACTCAAACAGTGCAGTTGTTGTTTAACTCAATAAAATTAAATAAAAATTCTTATTAAAAATAAAAAAAAGTTAATAAATAGTACATTATGATGCTAGGACGTAAAGCTAAAGATTTTGGACGGATGTGGAGTTTGCAAATCGAGGCGCTAGCCGAGATTTGCACTCACATTAAGTCCAAAATAGCTTACGTCCGTGCATCATATACTATTTTTTATTCGCCGCAAGCAAAATATTTTAAGAAAAGTTGTTTATTCTAAATTAAAATTATAAATTTTCATAAATTTTAAAATAAAAATATGTGGAACAAGTAACCTGTGACAAAATATTTATTATTTTTTCCAAATTATTGTGTAGCTATGACAACAAATGATAACAACTATTTTAATTGGATAATGAAATTTTGAATTTGGTTGCTTTGATAAAAAATTTTATTTTTCATAGAATTTAAACAAATACAAATGCTTTTTACTTTTTTGGACGTACCTATGACAACAAAATAAATAGTTGAAAAGTGATACTTTAAAGCCGCAAATCACAGTAATAAAGCAACACTTTAATATGTAGGCGAATAAAAAAGAAGTTAAACAACAAAAATAACATAATTACTTCGGTCTGAAAGACAAAAGTGGGCTATTATTTTGAAAACGTACATCGAAAAAAAAACAACTATTTTTTAAAAATCTGAAATTTTGATATTTTGTTGGTATTGACGAAAGGAAAAAAGTAATTTCTGCTTTTATTTTTTGTGTACTCTGAATCGGAGTTATGCGCGGTTGAATTTTGAGGCTTTTTCACGTAGTTTTTGGTAATGGTGGCAATGTTTTGTGAATAGGTGCCACAAATTTCATCCGACTTACGTATATTTTTGCAAGTAAAAAGGAAAATAATTGAATAATTGAAATAAGTAAGTTTAAAATTAATAACTTTTCTCTTTTCCGCTAGGCGGCGCGTAAAACCTTGGTTTACTTCAAAGCTCATATCTCAAAAAGTAGCCTTTTTTTTTGTTTTTCACAAATTTTAAAGTAAACATATGCAGCTATGAAATTGAGAAATAAAAAGTCAGCAATTCAATATGGATTTTTTCTTACGATTTTTTAAAGTTTGGTATATGAAAAATTCACATGTGTTTTTTTATTAAGTTAATAATCCTGTACTAAATGTGGATCTAATAAATTAAACATTTCATTTTTTAACACCTGCAATAAATTTGAACCATTTTTTGTGTATTTCTGATTGAGAAACAGGCTTTTATTCAGAATAAGAATTGGAGATCCCATGATCGAAGATTTTGTTATAATTTCAACATCACCAACACTAACATTAGAAAAAAACATTAAAAAAATATTTTTCCTATAAACATTATAATTTAATCAATATTATAAATAAATACATTAAAAAATTAATTTACATATTTTTTTTTGCCTTTAAATTGAAATATTTATGATCATCAGAAAAAGAAAACATTTTGGCAATTATTTTATCGGGTGTAGTGTTATCCGGTAAAAAACAGTGGAATCCTTGAGTTCTTTGTTTTCTTCCAAGAACATTTCGTAGATGTCGGTGAGGGTCCATAACACGAACCGCTTTGATTTCTTAATTTTTGTCGATCCTTCTGTAATAGTAACAACATCTTTAAGGCCAGGCATTGTTCTACTAATTTCCTCTGATAAGAACTATGTTTGAATTTGTTTTACTATATTTTGTGACAAACTGTGCACTTGTTTGCTTTGAGGCCAACTGTAAGGACCTACTGTTTCCAACAGATCCATGGCGAATTCTACCAGTCGTCTTGATGCATTAAATTCATCCTGGATACGTTAATTTGACCAAAATTTACGTGGTAGACTTGTCAACAAAAACACTTGTTTTGATTTACAGCTGGCATCTTTAAACTCTTTTTTAAGGTTCATAAGCCATGATGTATATTCACATTCCTCGTTTGGTGATAACACTTTAACTGAATCTACTTGAAATATTCTTTGACTTATTGCCGATGTGACACTTGCAATTTTTTTATAACTTCCTGTTGTAATATGATTTTGTTTGATAGGAGATTCGGCTAACCTTCCAAAAAACATTGTTAATATCTTCTAAAATGTCATTAAGTAGTTCAGGAACTGGTGGAGATATAGTATCAACCGAAACTGGTGATGGATTTAAAGATGCTGGAGGTATTTGAATATTTTCAACATCCTGATTTATAGAAATAATTTCACTATCGATAGTTTCCGAACATGAAAGCTGCTGTATAGAAAATATTAGTTGCATATGAATTTTTATTCATTTTAATAAAATAATTAAATTTACCTTATTTTTATAGATATAAGTGCGACATGTTTCACATATAAACTGGTCATCACGCAAAGTAAAATTTAGGGTCCCAGCTTTTTGAATAACAGCTGGTGTGACCAGTTTCACATTTTTTGATGTCCGCTGATGATTTTTTAAAACCATACAAGTTACAGCACAATTTGAAAGGCATTTCTATTATTATCTTTTCTAAACGTTATGTCTTCTAAATATTTTGGAATAAAATTGATTATAAGGCAATCCAATCAATATATATATACCCTTGAAATAGTTTTGACATAGGTAGAATCAGGTAAAATTAGGTAGGTACAATTTAATATATTTTGATTGGATGCAAGTATAATTTGGTCAAAAACCGTTTGTGAGCGTCATTAGAAATTTTAAATGTTAAAATTATGAGCCTCTAATGAGATTTTAATTAGTAAAAAGGGGGTGAATAGACATTTTTAAAATGAATAAACATTTTACACACCCTTTTAATAATTTAAATTCCTTTATTTTACCACTTAACTTAAATTAATTTTTAATAAGTTTTTAACCATTTAACCGCACAGAAAATGGTTCAAATTTATTGCAGGTGTTAAAATATGAAATGTTTAATTTATTAGATCCACATTTAGTACAGGATTATTAACTTAATAAAAAAACACATGTGAATTTTTCATATACCAAACTTTAAAAAATCGTAAGAAAAAATCCATATTGAATTGCTGACTTTTTATTTCTCAATTTCATAGCTGCATATGTTTACTTTAAAATTTGTGAAAAACAAAAAAAAAAGGCTACTTTTTGAGATATGAGCTTTGAAGTAAACCAATGTTTTACGCGCCGCCTAGCGGAAAAGAGAAAAGTTATTAATTTTAAACTTACTTATTTCAATTATTCAATTATTTTCCTTTTTACTTGCAAAAATATACGTAAGTCGGATGAAATTTGTGGCACCTATTCATAAAACATTGCCACCATTACCAAAAACTACGTGAAAAAGCCTCAAAATTCAACCGCGCATAACTCCGATTCAGAGTACACAAAAAATAAAAGCAGAAATCACTTTTTTCCTTTTGTCAATGCCAACAATATATCAAAATTTCAGATTTTTTAAAAATCAAAAATTTAAAAATCGACAAAAAAATGTACGTTTTCAAAATAATAGCCCAAGTATTACATTCATGAGCTCAAAGTGAAATTCGTACCCCCACTTTTTTTGACATTTCTCGAAGTTTTAGGACCTCCTGATTCTAAAAAAGCAAAAAAAAATGTATGTCTGTCTGCCGGCCGGCCGGCCGGCCGTCATTACCTACGCTGCAGGGAAAACCGCTGGAGGGATTTCAAAAATGTTTTTTTCTAAAAATAGGTATACTCAAAGGACAGGTCCGAAAGGACTCTGTGTTCAATAACTGTACCGGAAGTGTGTCAAAAAATCATTATGTGTGTCAAAAATAGCAAATTTTCATATTTTTGGCTTAAAAAACGATCATTTTAAGTGATTACGAGTAGGAAAATAACATTTGGAGAAATCTTGATGGTCGGAAGTGGTATGTGAGATCGAAAACTAGATTATTGCATTATAAGTTTGTCAAAAAAATGTTGTCAAGTGTGTCAAAAGAAAGATTTTAATTTATTTTTTTGCCTAATTTTTTGGAAAAAAAATAAAATTAGTTGTTTGTTTGAAATGAGATTTCATTATTATTATTGATAATTATTGCATTATAAGTTTGTCAAAAAATGTTGTCAAGTGTGTCAAAAGAGAGATTTTTATTTATTTTTACCCAATTTTTTGGAAAAAAATAAATTGTTTGTTTGAAATGAAATTTTATTATTACTATTGAGAATTATGGCATTATAAGTTTGTCAAAAAAATGTTGTCAAGTGTGTCAAAAAATAATTTCATTTATTTTTTAGCCAATTTTTTGGAAAAAAATGTAGCTGTTTTTATGACGTAAATGTAATTTAGAATGGAATTGGACATGGACATTTTTGAATTTGTTATAGTTTTTGAAATATTTTTGGAATTTTGAAAAAGTTTGTGTTTTTGATTTTGTAATAATTTTTGCAATAGCTTTGGAATTTCGGAAAAAGTTTTAATTTTTGATTTCGTAAGATTTTTTGGAATATTTTTAGAATTTTGAAAAATTGATTGACTTTTGATTTTATTATAATTTTTGGAATTTTGAAAAAAATTTCAATTTTTGATTTTGTAATAATTTTTGCAATATTTTTAGAATTTTGGAAAAAGTTTGAATTTTTAAAAGAATTTTTGGATTATTATTGGAATCGAGATAAATTTTCAATATATGATTTCATTCTAATTTTTGGAATATTTTTGGAATTTTGAAAAGGTTTCAATTTTTGATTTTGTTATAATTTTTGCAAAATTTTGAGAATTTTGAAAAAAATAGAATTTTTGAATTTTATATATATATATATATTTAGAATTTTGAAAACAGTTTCATTTTTTGATTTTGTAAGAATTTTTGGAATATATTTAGAATTTTGAAAAATTTTTAATATTTGATTTTATTTTGAAAAAAGTTTTAATTTTTGATTTTATAATAATTTTGACAATATTTTTAAAATTTTGGAAAAGTTTGAATTTTTAAGAATTTTTGGAATATTATCGGAATATAGAAAAAGTTTAAATATTTGATTTCATTCTAGTTTTTGGAATATTTTTGGAATTTTGATTATAATTTTCCGGCAACGTATTGATATTTCGTGTTAGTTTTGTAATAAATTTTTAAGCAGATATAAAAAATACTTGTACTTTAACAAAGAGTTATGTTTGATATACATCGCTGCCCAAAACTAAAAACCATGTCCTCGTGAAAGTTTTTTGCCGAAAACTATATCAAAATCCTTTACCCAGACCGAAGTCTTGATATCTCAGAGCTGTGAGATTTCAGCGCCTCCATATTTTGATATTTAATTCGATCGTTCTGTTTTTTTGCAATAGTGCCTTACAGTTAAGTGTATAAAGTTGATAAAAGGAAGTTATAACATATAGTGTAAAGATATATAAACTGATATTGAACTATAGCATTAATTCAATAGTTCTATTGTAATTGCAATAGTGTCTTAATTTGTTTCTGAAAGTAAAGGATAAACAGTTGCATTAAGTTTTTTTTCTAGAAGTCTGTATTGTTGCATCTATTCTGTTTCTAACTAACAACTGTAGTTTTGCTTAATTTTACAATGGTTTGTGTGACTTGCACCTAACCAATATCTCAACAAAGAAACTAAGTGTGCTAAATAACTATCTGACTATCATGTTTTGTGTGCTAATATATCTACCGATCTATGGATTCAAATCAAAAACGGATTAGTACAGTGGATCGGTCTTAAATGTCGTCATACTTCACCTCATAATACTTCTTTACATACCTCAAACCTTGAACAAATAGAAGTAGTTGACGATGATATGAATGACCTTCAGGAAACCGTTTCTATGTTTTCAAAGGAAATTCTATCGGTAAAACAAAAACAAGAGGATTGTGCAAACAGTATTAATTGTCTCGGTCTGAAGTTCGAAAAAATTATTAAAATGTCAATATTTGTCGACGAACATGAAAAAAAGATAAAAACTTTAGAAACTGAGAATAATAAACTTACGAAGGAAATCGCATCATTAAACTTGAAATTCGAGCAACAAAATCAGGCATTCAATTCGGAGTTAAACACAATTAAATCAACTCTTTGCCATCATGTGGAAAACTCTCGTAACCAAAACATTTTGATGCACGGAATATCTATTAAGGAAAACGAAAACCTATTAGAAATTGTCAACACCATTCTAGTTTTCCTTAAGATACCTTCTGGCAACGATCATATTATTAAAGCTAACCGCATCAAAACCAAAAGCGAAACAACTATCAAACCTATTCTAGTCCAGTTTGATCACGTACAAATCAAGGAGAACATTTTGGACGCCTTTAAAACAATCAAGACAGATTTGAATAGAAATCTTTTGACTACGGATATTGGGTTTATCGAGGTTAATAGTGATGTGCAAAAAAATACGTTTTTTATAACAAATCATCTGTCAACATTCATGCAACAGCTATTAACTAAGGCCAAACAGTTAAAACATATCAAACACTAGGACTATCAATACATATGGGCTCAAAACGGTAACATTCTTGTTAGAAAGAATAATGCCTCAAAAATAATTAAAATAATATCTGAGGAAACAGTAAATCAGCTGTTGAACAGTAATATATAAATACGTAATATTTCAGATATGTATTGTTTTTATTGTTTTTATTTCAAATAATTTTTATTTCATTTGCTTTTCTTTAATTAATTGAGTTTATGTGGTTTTGTATTTCATACTTGAATATTTAACAAATTTGTAGTTTAAATTTTTCTTTTTTTTTAGAACACATATTAGGACACAAATAAATAAATAAGTGATTTATTAATACATAATAATTTATTTCGTTAAATAATGAATATATACTTACAAAATGTAAACGGGTTGCGAACGAAGACAAATCAATTTTACCAAAATATTCTGAATTCGGACTATGATGTTATTTGTTTAGTGGAGACTCGCTTGGATGAAAGCATTTATAATGGTGAGCTATTTAATAATAAATTTAATGTTTATCGAAGAGACCGAGACAATACACATTTCCCTAACAAAGTAGGTTTCGGTGGTGGCTGCATGGTTGCTGTCAACAAAAAATTGGCTTCGTTTACTCGAGTGGGAGTCTAAATTTGAAGAAATATGGGTGTGTTTAAAAACTAATAACAAAAATCTTTACCTTAATACGACGTATCTGTGTCCAGAAACAAAACCTCTAGAATACGTTAAATACTTTGACAATATCAATACAATAGTAAATGATAACAAATCTCACAGTAATTTTATCATTACTGGTGACTTTAATATACCAACTACTAAATAGTTTTCAACAAACGATAACTCTCTTAAGCCGCTGTATGATTCAAGTATACATAGTCAAGCACTTATGGAAACAATAAGTTTATCTGGTTTGAACCAGTTTAATGGCATAACCAACTTCAACAATGTAACTTTGGATCTTGTGCTGACAAACCTTGACCCAGGTAACATACAAGTTTCTAATGCCTTGCAAGCTTTGACTAAGGTCGACCGTCATCATCCGCCATTACATATAACTCTCAATCTTTCAAAACATTCGTTTATCAAGGACAAATACTTACCGTCTTTTGATTTTAAGAAGTGCGATTATACGGTCCTCAACAATAATATAACTGACATAAATTGGGACAATCTGCTTTGTAGCTTAAATACTAATGACGCAGTTGCGAAGTTTTATTCAATTTTATACAGTCTTATAAATACGAATGTTTCTAGATCTTGCAAAAAGAATGATAGCTACCCACCTTGGTTCTCCAAAAAAGCAATAGGTTTGATTGAACTAAAATATCATTTACATAAACGATACAAAAAAACACTTGATCCGGAGTATAAAAATCTTTTCTCAATAATCAGAAAACAAGTGCAGCGTGCAATGAAAGCGTGTCATTCTAAATATATCGAGAGTATTGAAGATAAGGTAAAAACTGATCCAAAAATATTTTTTAACTATCCCAAAAGCAAAAAAAAGTCCAACAACATACCTGCATCTATGCGTCTTAATGATATAAAAGCAACCGGAGTAGATGAAATAACAAACCTGTTCGCCTCTCATTTCAGTTCTATTTATAACAAGAATGCCATACCTACCGATGACGTCAGTAGTAACCTACAAAATCATCCACAATTCACAGTCTCAGAGGATGAAGTTCTTTTAAACCTAAAACAAATAGATAGATCTAAAGGATGTGGGCCAGATGAAATACCTCCTATATTTATTTTTAACACAGCTCTATCACTCTATAAACCTCTTGCTATAAGCATAAACAAGTCTTGCAACGAAAACACGTTTTCCTCTAGATGGAAAGAAGCAAAGGTAATTCCTATTTACAAGAGTGATGACAGTAGCGATATAAAAAATTTTCGACCCATTTCCATTCTAAAATGTTTCGCTAAGGTTTTCGAGAGAGTCATGCACGTTAAACTATTTGGTCTAGTTCAACATTTAATTTCACCCAGACAGCATGGTTTCTTTAAAAAACGGTCCACGTTGAGTAATCATATTGCATTTATCGAATATGTTTTTGAATCAATCGATTCTAAAGAAGGTGTAGAAGTCATCTATACTGATTTCTCCAAGGCGTTTGATAATGTTGATTTTCAAATTTTATTATCCAAGCTTAGTAATTATAATTTAACTGATTCTACTATTGCATGGTTCAAACCATATCTATCGTATAGAAAACAACATGTTGTCGTCAACCAAACAAGATCCTTCTCATTTTCTCCAACTTCTGGTGTTCCACAGGGGTCAATACTTGATCCACTGCTTTTTATCATTTTCATAAATGAAGTTCTTGAAATCCTCAAGTGTGAGGCTCTACTTTATGCTAATGATATGAAAATTTTTGTCAGAGTCAAAACACTTGATGATTGTGGTAAACTTCAGCTGGACCTTAGTAATCTGCAATTGTGGTGTGTTGTCAACAACCTTCATTTGAACGTGGATAAGTGTTTCTGTTTAAAGATCAAACCACGACTTTTTCATTGTGGATATACTTACGAAATAGGGAATAACATATTGGCACTCAAAGATAATGTGAATGACTTTGGTATTGTGATGGATAACAAATTTAGCTTTAACCTACATATACATAACATCGTTAACCGCGCATATAAATTTCTGGGATTTTGAATGAGAATAGGATCAGATTTTAAAAATAAAGACTCATTTATCTCCACTTACAACTCTTACATAAGAAGTATTCTTAACCAATGCAACCATATGGAATCCTCTCTATCAAATTCATAAAGATAAAGTTGAGAGAGTCCAACGTAAGTTTACCCGGTTTTTAAACTTTAAATTAGTCATCCCTAAAGAGTCCTACTTAGACCGGCTTAAACGTTACAATCTAATGTCTCTGGAAACACATAGAACCTTTATAGACGAACTCGTACTATTTAAACTAACTAACCATCACATTCATTTTTCATCACTGCATCTTATACAATACCGACAACATGACAATTATAAACTGAGAAACCAGCTTTGTTTCCGAATAAATACCTTTGACAGCAATTTACGTAATAACTCACCATTAATAAGAATGCAATGTAACCATAATGCTAAATTTAACAATATGGATTTGTCTTCGCTTACTCTCACACGACTTAAATCAGAACTCAAAATTGTACTTGGAAAATAACAAGCCGTATATTTAAGTTTTTATTTTTATTTTAGGTTTAATTTCAATTTCGGTAATGTTTCTTCAATTTTATTATTTGTTTTCAATTTACTAACTCTAGTTTCTTTCGATTTCTTTTATTAGCTTTATATACTGTAAATAAACTACTACTAGCATGTAATTGGATGATGTATCCGTTTGCTATGTTTTTGTAAATAAATAAAATAAAAAAAAGAATAAAAAAATAAATAAAATTAACATAATTTAGTGAAAAGATGATACACTCAGCAAACTACTCAAAAACCTCTCCCTTTAGCGTTTCAAGAAATACTACAAAATCAAAAATTCAGATTTCTTTCAGAAATCCAAAAATATTCCAAAAATTATAATGAAATCAAAAATTTAAACTTTTTTTAAAAAATTCTAAGTATATTTTAGATAAAATAAATCAAAAATTTCAATTTATTCAAAAAATTTTAAATTATTGCAAAAATTATAAAAAAATCAATCATACAAACTTTTTTCGAAATTCTAGAAATATTTCAAAAATTATACCAAAATTAAAAATTTAAACTTTTTTCAAAATTTTAAAAATATTCCAAAAATTCAAACTTTTTCTAAAATACTCAAAATATTGAAAAAAATATGGCAAAAAAAACAATTTTTTTTCAAAATTCCTAAAATCTTCCAAAAAGCATAATAAAATCTAAAGTTTCCATGTCCAATTTCATGTTCATCACATTTCATGTCATACAAATAATTAATTTTATTTTTTCTTCACAAAAATTGGGTAAAAAATAAATGAAAATCATTCTTTTGTCACACTTGACAATAACTTTTTGACAAACTTGTAATGCAATAATCTAGTTTTTGGGCTCACATACCAATCCCAACTATCAAAATTTCTTCAAATTTAAGGTTACTAATCATTATCCTTAAAATTAACGTTTTTTAAGAAAAATAAGCAAATTTCCTTGTTTTTTGACATATTTAACGATTTTTTTGACACACTTCTGGTACAGCTATCGAACACATCCTTCTTTCGGCTCTTCCAATTGAGTAAACCTATTTTTAATTTTTCAAATCCCTCCAGCGGTTTTTTAAAATTCCACCAGAAATCGACCGGCTGGCAGGCCGGCAGACCGAGATACATTTTTTTGCTTATTTAGAAACAGTAGGTCCTAAAACGTCGAGAACTGCAAAAAAAAGTGGGGGTAAGAATTTAACTATTGGCTCAAGAACTCAATACTTTGGTTTTTTCAAAACCGAAGTTATATGATAAATTTCATATGTAGTTGATGGTATAAATATAGATAACATCATAATTGAAATGAGTACTCCCACAAATTGGTTAACTGGAGAAAGAACAATTACTGATATATTGAACATATATATTGACATATATCAATTAATAATTGTTCGATCTCCATGTTGTTGATTTTTGATCTCAATATATTAAAAACATGTTCAAACAGTCTAAGCCACCGTGTCTATAAAATTTAATTAATAATTAATTGTCAATATCAATTTATATTATCATGAACATCCACACAAGATTTTTATTGTTAATTTAACTGGAAAACTCTTACATATAAAATACCTTTAAATTTTGTTTATTTTTTCAAGCAACCCACTTAGTCTCAAAAAATTTTCTTACCTGAAATTAAAAGAAAAACGAATTTAAATTAGAACACAATGAAAATTTGAAACCTCTATTATTTTTAAATTACGGTTAATAATTGTTGTATAATGAAGATAATAAATCTTCTTCGAATTTCTTTCAAAAACAAAACAAAAACAATCTTGTAACACAGTTTCAACCCAAAATCCCACACAATCCTTGTTTGTTATTTTTATTAATTATTTTATATCAACACTTAATAAATATTAAAAAAATAGATTAAATTAAAATTTTAAAGAAAACATTTTTAATATATATGCTTCTCGTGTATATCTTTTTATATTGAATAAATAAAGGTAAAAGTTTTTCTTAAACTTAAGTTTATTTTTTAAACATACAACTTTCATTTCACTTTCAACAATATAAAAAAAAAAAACAACAACAAAAATAATGAAGAAAATTTTAAGAGATTAGAAGAAGAAAAATTTTATTTTTAGGTTAATGTTTTTTTTTTTTAAGTTATGTGCTTGCTTATAATTATGATGCTACGTTTTCTTTTCAATTTATAGAATAATCTTGGCAAAGCACTTAAGCTTTCTACAAAAATTTTATGAAAAATATTGATATTGTTTCTGGAGACATTTACTATGTCCTTGTGTAGTCTTTTAATTCCTCTAAAATAATTAACACCATCTCTGCTAAAGTAAAATACTTTAAAATTGTTTTGCCGATCCGATGCTATCAATGTTAACTCATATTATTAGTTCTATTCCTTACATGTAAAAACATATGTAAAGTTTTTATTCGTTGCAGTAGATCGAAATTATATAATGAGTTGAAACCAATTTTTATTCAGTCATCGCACTAATTTCTTTTGGTACAGAAATGGTTCAAGCTCATCGAGTTTTAGTATTTATTTAACAATCCAGTGTTTAGTTTTGGTGCTTAAATTTGTGTATTGATTTTCAAAAATCACCTGTAAAATTTTGGTGCAACTATTCAACAATCGCCTATTTAGTTTTGGTGCAACAATTTTTGTATTCAAATTCAACGGTCAACTGTTTAGCTATGAAGCAACAGTTTTTGGATTTATATAATTCTTCAACATTCACCAAGTTTTGGTGCAACAGTAATTGATTTATATGCTATGCAATCATCAGTTTCTTTTTTGGTGCAACAATAATTGGGACAAAAAGACAGGGTTTTGGTGATTTTCAGACGACATAAGCAACAAAGAAGAGTAATATGATATCTGAATTTGGTCATGAACCTGGTACTCCAATTGACCTTAAATATTAACATTTACTATTTGTATAATCCACAATAATTTTTATTCAAATTCAAATCTATCAATCAATATGAATTCCTGATTTGATTAAGTTACATGGGGGGTGGACACCAGAATAGAATATGCGATAAGTCAATTTTTTTATAATTACAATTTGATATTCAATGAATTTATTAAGAGGTGGTGAGAACTTTTGGTTTTATTTTTTCGGCTCGTCAGAGCCCACTTGGGTCCAATTGACCCCACCCATAATTACTGATTTAAATTAACCAGTAAAATATTGTAAAGATAATATGACCGTAAAATTAACTGTAAGAATATGGAGGGGCTGATATCTCAAGCTCTAAGATATCAAGATTTCGGTCTGGGTTAAGGATTTTGATATAGTTTTTGGTAAAAAACTTTTATGAGGACAAGGTTTTGAGTTTTGGGCAGCGATGTATATCAAACATAACTTTTTGTTAAGTACAAGTATTTTTTAAACACGTACTTTAGATATGTATTACAAAACTAACATGACACATCAATACGTTGTCGGAAAATTATAACAGATCTTAAATTAACATAATTTAGTGAAAATATTATACAATCAGCAAACTACTAAAAATCCTCTCTATTTAGCGTTCCGAGAAAAAATTTCAAAATCACAAATTCATACTTCTTTCACAATTCCAAAAATATTGTAAAAATTAAATTAAATAAAAAATTCAAACTTTTTTGAAACAAAATTCTAAAAATATTTCAAAAATTATTACAAAATCAAAGATAAAAGCTTTTTTTAAAAATTCTAAATATATTAAAAAATTATAACAAAATCAAATATTGTAACTTTTACCAAAATTATAAAAATTATAATCAAATCAAAAATTTTAAATTTTTCCAAATTCTAAAAATATGGCACAAATTCTTACAAAATCAAAAATTGAAATTTTTTTCAAAATTCTAAAAAATATATATAAAATTCAAAAATTCTATTTTTTTCAAAATCCTAAAAATATTTCAAAAATTCTTACAAAATCAAAAACTGAAACGCTTCAAAATTCCAAAAATATTTTAAAAACTATAACAAATTCAAAAATTTCCATGTTCAATTATATTTAAGGAAACAAACAGTTAATTTTTTTTCCCAAAATATTATCTAAAAAAATAAATGAAATCATTTTTCTGACACCCTTGACAATATTTTTGACAAACTTATAATGCAATAAAATTCTCAATAATATTAATTTTATGTTCATTATACATTTCATTTCATACAAATAACTAATTTTATTTTTTTCTAAAACAATTAATGCAAATCTTTCTCTTGACTCACTTGACATTATTTTTTTGACAAACTTAAAATTCTCAATAATAATAAAAATTAAAATTTCATGTCATACAAATAATTAATTTTATTTTTTCCCGACAAATTGGGTAAAAAAATAAATAAAAATCTTTCTTTTGACACACTTGACAACATTTTTTTGACAAACTTATAATGTCATAATTCTCAATAATAACAATAAAATTTCATGTCAAACAAATAATTAATTATATTTTTTTCCCGAAAATTTGGTAAAAAAATAAATAAAAATCTTTCTTTTGACACACTGCTATAAAGTGTAATTCAAACTTCGTAATTGAGAGTCGACCCACTTCCCCATACGCATTGAATTTTCATTAACAGAAACTTTCATAATTACTTTCGTTTTTCCTTTAAACATAGTTGCTTATACTCAAACCGTAATCGTCATCTCCAATGAGTTCCGTTTAAAAATTATCATAAAACAGTTGCATGCTATTTCCCAATATAATTTTTATATTCAATTTGTAATCGTTAATCGCGATAAAATTATCATAAAATAGTAGTGCAATATCATTGATTCGCAATTGCGCTATTTCCATGTATGATTTCCTACAATCATTTCGTAATCAATAATTTTTTTATATAATTCTTTCCCCATTTTTTCTAATGCAAATTAGTGATACAGATTCCTTAGTGGGTTTTCAGTCATTAAAATATGCTACCAGTTAATGCTACCATTTTTAATACTATAAATAGAACGCGATAGATAGCTTCTGTTTCTTGTTGCTTTTTGTAAAATCTCTTGTGAATATCAAAATGACCTGATGAATTTTGAATTCACGTTTTGCTCATTAATTTATGTAGTTAAATTTTAATTAGATTCAATTTATTAGAAAATACTTAATTAGATCAATTTTTTTATTAGTGCAATTGAAATAGAAAAATTTAGTACAATTTTATATGTTTGTGCCGCGTTAGTGAATTGAAAAAAACAACACTACCTATGTAAACTCTCTTAGTTCGACATTATGCCTAACAAGTTCACAGCTGTTGGTGTTTTGTTTTTTTTTTTACGTCTACACGTCGCGTGTTTAATGTGGTGTATTTTATTAATTAAAACTAAAGGAATTAATCAAGCGAATAATAAAAAGAAAAGAATCCGTACCAAGCTCAAGAGCGATAGTTATAACTCAAAGTAAGCTTCCTTGAATTATGTTTATGGTAATGCGAGACCGGAAAAGGTTGAGGTGTGGTGTGAATTGTAGGGGTTAGACGGGGTGATCGTGGTTCGTTCGTACACGGGAGTTGCCTGAGTCTGTTTCACTTGTTTTTTTTCTTACATCTGTTCTTATCTCATGCTACGCGTACTGAATTGGTATTTGTGCTGGAGCAGCAGGATTTCTTTCTCGTCCTCGTGGACTGCACCTAGTTTGGGGCTATTAATACAACCTCGCTAGGTACGCGGCCTGCTATGCCACTTCGTTGCTAGTCAACGAAACAGCGCTTCATTACAACACTTGAAAACATTTTTTTGACAAACTTGTAGTGCCATAATTCTCAATAATAATAATAAAATTTCATGTCAAACAAATAATTAATTTTATTTTTTCCCAAAAAATTGGGTCAAAATTCCCAAATAAAAATCTTTCTTTTGACACACTTCACAACATTTTTTTGACAAACTTTTTTTTTTTTTTTTTTTTTTTCTTTATTTAGCACATGCTTAGAATTACATTTTCAATTATAATATTACATACAATATATTTTCTATTTTGTATCGAACTGCTACGAACCCAAAGGGTTATGACGCAATACAATATTTGATCAAAAAAAAATAGCACCAGGCTTTATAATCAGTGACATAATATACATGTGTATGCTTCGAAGGCATTTTTCAAAAATTGGTAGTTCATTATATATATATATATATATACTTAACTAATAAAACAGTAATAATAGGAAAATTAATATTTCAAGTTCAAAAAAGAGAAAGAAGATATCAAAGAAGAATAAATAAAATACTAATACTAATAATGACAATAAGAATGCAATAATAATATCAATAACAATTTATAATTTATATAATTAAGTCAATCAATAGTAATTGAATACTAATATCAATATCAATTTATAATGAAATAGTTAAGCTTTTAAATAGTTTGTAAGCATTTTTTTAAATAATACAAAGCTTTCTTGATGTTTAATTTGTTGCGGTAACAAATTAAACTTATTTAAGCCTCGGTAAATTACGTTATTGTTGCTAGCGTTTGTGGAAAAGAACTCTATTCTAAAATAAGATTGTCGCCTCGTATTGTGGTGATGAGAATCACCTACCTTAATTAAAACAAAGTTGTGTTTCAACATATTATTTATAATCTTAAAAACTAATAATAATAATTCTCTGTTAATTATGATATCAAAAGCCAAAAACCGCTCATACAACATAGCTGTAGGATATAAAACTGGAACTCGCATAATAAATTTTAAAACGCGTTTCTGTAATATTATAAGCTCGTCAATCATATATCTCGCACAACCACTCCAAATTGGATTCATATAAATAAGTCTAGACATAATATAAGAATTGTAAATTAAGAGCAGTGATTCCTTCGGTAGTATGGTCTTTGTACGATTAACTGCAAAAATATATGGAACGATTGCAGATTTTATGTTTTTAATATGCGTGGACCATTTCATCTTGCTGTCAATTGTTAATCCCAGATATGTAATAGTTTTAACTCTTTCTATTACATAGTTATTGTAAAAAATTTGCAAATTATTCCCGTCAATTGAATCTAAATTTTTATTTTCAAATACAATGAATTTGGTTTTTTCATTGTTTAAGACAAGAAAATTTTTGTCAAACCACCCTTGCAATAAATTCAAATCTTCTTGCATCTGAAAATATAGATCCTCTAATGAATCACTTGTGTACATCAGAACTCCATCATCAGCAAATAGTTGCAGAATTCCATGTAGCTCCAGTAGACTCATGTCATTTATATAAAATCTAAATAAACAAGGGCCTAGGATTGAACCTTGCGGTACTCCCGACACAACATATTCCTCGCTACTAATCTTCCCATCAAAAAAAACAGCCTGAGTTCTATTTTCTAAATAGGTTTTAAAAAAATTTAATTGAGCGTCAGTAAGTGCAAGTTTCCTTAGTTTAAATAGCAATATATCAAATAGGACGGAATCAAATGCCTTACGTATATCTAAAAATATGCAAGACACATATTTTTTCTGATCGAATTGAACACTAATGAAATTAGTTAAATTGAGACATGCTGCTGTTGTGTTTGAGTGTGAGGAAAAGCCAAATTGTCGGTTGGAGATAACATTATTTTCAATCAGAAATTTGTCAAACCTTTTCAAGAAGATTTTCTCCACCACTTTAGAAAGAGAACTCAGGACTGAAACTTAGAATGCAATAATCTAGTTTTTGATCCCATATACCACTCCCAAACATCCAGATTTCTCAACATTCTTTGTTCCTCATTATCACTTAAAATGAATGTTTTTTAAGCAAAAAATTTGCATATTTCCTTGTTTTGACACACATGACGATTATTTTGACGCACTTTCGGTACAGTTATCGAACACATCATCCTTTCGGCTCTTACTATTGATTGTACTTATTTTTAAATTTCAAAATTTTTGAAATCCCTTCAGCCGTTTTCTAGATTTCGTCGGTTGTGACGGCCGGACGGCCTTTTTTAGAATCAATAGGTCCTAAAACGTCGAGAAATGCCAAAAAAGTGGAAAAAAATTTCACTTATAGCTCATGAATGTAATAGTCCCTGCTCCTTCACCTACATAATTTTGTGATTACCACATATTTTATACTTCGTGATGCGCCTATCCTTGACAAGCCCGAAAATATTTGTTCTGCGATTTTTTTCAAATCGGCCTGCTTTCGGCAAGCTCCGAAAAATGCCGATTGCCCGGGATCCTTGTAAATTTTTGTTTTTTTTAACTATGGGGGTTGGAAATTTTATTTAGAACACAAGGGTAACCTTGTCCGACAAAAATTTGTCTGCTATTGTCTAGTCCGACAACCCAAACATCCAAAATGTCAGTTGTCGGACTCGACAATAGCAAACACATTTCGGTCGGACAAGCTTACCCTCGTATTCTAAAACAAATTTCCAACCTCCCCAGTCGAAAAAAATAAATGTGGTAGCAAATTTACAAGATCGTGGGCAATCGGCATTTTTCGGAGCTTGCCGAACGCAAAAGCGGCCGATTTGAGAAATATCATAGAACAAATATTTTTAGGCTCGTCAAGGACAGGCGCATCACGAAGTCTAAAATATGTGGTAATCACAAAATCATGTAGGTGAAGGCCCAGGGACTATAATAGCTAGGCCTTTCAGACCGAAGTAATTGGTAAAATATAAAACTGAATAAAAATTAAATTAAAGTTGCTATTTTATTTAATTCAAATTGATGAAATCTAATCAAAATCTAATTCGTGCATTGTTAGGTGATGATGATTAGTATAACAAAGTGGTGATAATGATAAGTTGCGTGGTGAATTTTCAACCGTTTGAAAATACACTCGATCTGCAGCTTCGTTCAATGTAAAGTTGCATCGTGAACTAAATTACAATTTAGTAACCTGTAAACTTCCAATAACAGGATATGTAATTCGTAATTTGATTCCAAAATGGCATAGATTTAACTCTTGTTTCAATCAAAATAGCTGGAAAATTGCTACTAGGAAAAAAACTGTTCATTCAAGCTCGCTGATCAATGCCAGACGAAAAAAATGTTTTCCTGAAGTAATCAACTTTGTGGCGTAGAAACACTAAAATTGCATACAAATATGGGTGTCTAGCTGTAAATAGATTATTCATGCTGAGATAATTTTAGCATGGGTAATATTACCTTTACATTTGTACCCCAAGTTCAAATTTACGAATTACTGTGGCTAGGCAGAACAAACTCAACGCGTATTTGTTTGACATCCTAATTACTTATGGTAGTCCCAACCAATAACCAACCGCTCATTAATCTTTATCTACGGATACCTCTTCTGCATTCTCTCAAATTATTAAAATTTTCAAACAAGAACAAAGCAGAGTGTTAATTCCAACTGTTTTACGGCAAAAGTTCCATAAGCAAAGTAATCACGATGATTTTGAGAAGTTCTCAAATTTTCTCTGTACAAAAATTTTGTATTGACCTACCATAACCTAGACATATATTAAAATTATATTTAAGGAATTTGTTTTACAGAACGAAACACAGTTCATATTTGAATACGATTAAATTATCGATGAGTTCCCAAAGATATTTCAATTCGCATAGGTGATGAAAAATATGTCTAAAAGAATGTATGTTGAGTGGTCTAATAGTTAGCATGCTGGAATCAAACTCGAAGAGTCCAGATTCAACTCCAAATTAGGTCAAAGTGTTTTTAAGCAAAAACTTACCAATAACCATCAACACATTGGTTATCCAATTGATCGATAGTCAACTTATATGGTTATTAAATTGGAAAAACACTCCACTGGCTGATTGAACACTCATGTTACACTAATCGATTATAACTGAGACGATTTTACGAGTTCTTATACGTTCTTATGGATGAAATTGAAAGCATTTGTTTATTGGAAGTCAATATTTCCAATGACTTACTCTTGAACGATTATGTAATGGCGGTGAAGAGTAGCGCTAGTAAGCTTGTTCATGTTTAGGACACTGTGTTGGTTTCCATTCTTGCTCTTTTAGTTTCTGTTCAGAATCGTCCTTTTGAATGATCGTAATTTAACATAAAATCTTTATACCCTTTTCTCTTCTTTGATTTCTTTTTATTAACAACCACAAACTTTTTTATTAAATTAAAAACAATTCTAAATTCAAAATGCCAAAAAAGGTTTAATGTTTTCTTAATAGTTGTGCTAATCTATATGTAAATACGTAAGCACAATATTTGTCCAAAAAAAAGTGGGGCAATATGTATATTGTTAGAAAGGTCTTGAATAGTAGACGTGCCGAAAACTAATATTTTTGGAATTTGGACGATTTTTTGGAGAAAAAGGGGAAAAATAAGAATATGTGTTTTTCTGAGTTTTTTTATTTTGTTTGAAGGCCCATATCAACAACTGCATTGAAATGAAAATGTAACATTTTTATGCTTTGAATTTACAATAGATGGATTACGGTACCAGAAATTACCGCTGTGGTTTATAAAAAACGAGAAAAGCCAATTGAAAAATTCACAGTGATTCGTCGCTTACAGACAACTGGTCTTAAGTACCCAATTGATACCCGTAAACCACTTCTTTGAACTTAAAATAATAATTTAAAACAATTGGGTCACAAAAGCATTTAAAGCGATCTATAAATAACTGGATAAAAATTTCATGACCCGATGAAGGTTAAAAACGAGTTTATGTTGGTCGTTTTAGTCACGAGGTTTAGAGATTGAAAGTACCCACAGTAAGGCATGGAGGTGTGGTGCTTCCCCAAAGAGATGCAGAATTACCAAAAATATTTATTGTTGGCTTAGGAAATTTGAAGGTACTTACTCTTAATGTTTCCCAGGTCGATGTTTCTCAATGGCTTTCACACAATTTATAAAATAAAACTAAAATGTTTTAGGCACTTTTAATTACAGAAATTTAAATTTATTTACTACACTTTTTTCTTGGATATTAAACTGGGTTATTTGCACTACTTAAATTATTGAATTTCTTCGTAGAGTAATCTATTAATAGCTGTGGAGTTTTTGTTAATCCTGCACTTTTGTTTCACACGTTAAACTTTTAAAGATTGGGAACAGAATATCTCCGCGATTAATTTTTAAAGTTAATTTTTGACCGACCACGTAAGACTCAAGACTAACTTTTCCACTAAAAGTTGGTAGTATTTATTGAAATTATTTTCCTCTTGGGTAAAACCAATTACCCAATAGAAATTCGTTTTCCATAAAAGAAATAAAAAGAAATAAGTTTGTTGTTTTTGTTTCCTTAAACTAGTAATCGAATTTTATGTTTTAATATTTTTTATTATTTTTTCGTCGTTTTGGATTGAAATTAGTTATTTGAGTTTTTTATTACTTTCCTGTAAAATATGAGTCCGGGCTTGTGGTATGGATTTAAATTACGGCTGTTCAATGGAACTATTGTTGTAAATAGATTTAATTGACTGGTTGTTATTTTGATTTGGCAAATGGAAACTTTATTTGAATTGAATGTTGGATTGGGGCCAGTTGGGTTGTGACCAGTTGGACTTTGGGTTATGGGAATTTGTGCAACAGCTACATTGTTGAACAATTGTTTTGAATGTTTTGTCAATTGAAATGTGGACATAAAAAATACATTGTGTTATTTTTTATGTGAAGGATTTTTAGTCTAACGGTTTTTTATGTAATTTGACTTTAATGATACTTTGTATGGAAATTAATTGAATTTGCTATCATAGAATGAGAATTAATTGAAAGATTTAATTTAAAGATTTTAATGTAAGATAATGTAGCAGCTGCGGGTTATTATGCCTAGACTTATTATTATTTGGGATAATTGTTTACAATTTGGAATAATTGTCTTTGTATAGAACTATTGTGGGTTTGTTTGGGTGTTTGTTTCAATGAGGTGGATCAGTCTAGTTTCTGGTCCACCACAGACGGCTTGTAATGGAATGGGAGTGTTTTTAAAGTAAAAATACTGGACTTCAAACCATCGATAGGGGCTGCGTTTTTCAACAAGATAATGCTTTCTATTTACAATTCTAATTTTTTTAAAGATCGAATCTTGAAAACACAAACTTAATACTATAGTTAGTGGCATCCACAGAGCCTAGATCTAATCCCATAGAGTTTCTTTGGAAAAACTTGATCATTCTATACATAAAAATGGTTCAACATCAAATACACATCTAGGTATTAAGCTTAAAGAAGGTTAGGATGAAATTGAACTAAAAACGTTAGAAAAAATTGTTAAAGACTGACAAGAGCTTGTCGCGCGGTTATTTTAGCGCACGGTGCACATATCTGGGAGCCTGGTGTTTGAATTGTAAACAATTTGTTCTTATTCTTTGCTCTAAAGTACCAATAAAATAATGAATTTCAACCAATTAGTAAAAATAGATTTTTTTCTCTTAGTTATTACACAAAACCCAAAAAAAGGATTGGCTTTTGCAAGGTGGTGAATGTCACGTAGACGGGAACAAAGTTTTTGGAGTTTATTTACAGAATTAAAGTTCTGACTCAGATTTAATTTTTAGAATTCATTGATGCATCGCAAATTTATTGTTGCTAAGCCCGGTTTTGGAGACTCCTTTATGCTGAAACTGCCTATCCACATCCTCATATCCACAAGGTTTGCCGGTGATTTTTCTGTTTAAGGATATTTATTTATTTATTTATTTATTTATTTTATTTTACCAAATATATATTCAATAATACATTAAATCTTAATTAACACAGCTTTAAATATAAATCATAATAGCGAATACCAAAAAAGTTAATTAAAATGTTGAACAATAACAAAAAGACTCTAAAAATACAAAAATACGATATAAGATGGTAAAATACTAGGAACATTTAGAAGTGCGTAAAGCGCTTATTGCAAATGTTCCGACATAGAAGAAGTTGAATAAATTATAATTACCATCTTGGGTGAGGTGCATTATTGGTTATGAAACTAGCGAAAATATTCTAGATATATAATTGAAATAAATGATTGTAGGTTAATAGATATAAAAATAATAGAAGAAAGAAGAGTTGATAACATAATATAAAAGAAAAAGAACAAAAGAGAAACGAAGTATTGAAGTATGCAGAAAAATAAAGTTATAAATTGCAATTTTAAGCCTATGTAAAACTTATTACTAAAAATAGATTTCAATATTAGTCTTTGTAAAAAGCCACTTTTTTAGATTCTTTCGGAACAAGAAAATAGGTCGAGAATCGCTTACAGAGTCACGTAAAATATTGTAGAGGAAAGTGGCCATAAAAGAATAAAAGCGACGACAGTTATCTTTTCTGGTAAATTCGATCAAACATCTAGTGTTCGTTCTAAGATTGTACTGCTCAATTGTTTTTACTATATTATAGCCACCTCTCAAGAAAAAAACTCTCAAAACTTTATAAACGTAAAGGTGTCTTAGAGGCAATATATTCGCTTTCATGAAAAGTGGAAACGACGGTTCTCTAGATTTTTTGAAATGAATTACACGTAGAGCAAACTTCTGAGCTGTTTTAAGTGATTTTATATTAATCAGATATGAACCTCCCCAGCATACCAGTCCATATTCAAGTCGATAATTTACAAGAGAAAAGTACAGTGATCTCAGCATCTGACGAGGACAAACATCACGCAAAATAAACAACTTGGATATAGATGAATAAAGCTCATTACGAATTTTTTCACAATGGGGTAAAAATTTCAATTTTGTTTCCAAGATTAAACCTAAATATTTGAAAACTAACACTTTGTCAATTTTGATTTTTTTTTTTATTGGAGGGCCTTGAGACTTACAGTTCAAGTAGCACTACGTCGGTCGTCGTCTGTGCCGTTACTGGTTGTATTCTGTCATCCAAGTTGAGACTTTTAATAAAATTAATTAGCTCAATTGGAGTGACGTTTTGTGGTAATGGAAGTGTTAGTCTTCTATGACCAAGTTGGTTGTATCTGTGCCTAGAGAGTTCAGGACAGCTGCCGATGACGTGTTCCATCGTTTCCGCGTCCGAGTAGCAGAATCTACACCTGTCGGAAACAACAAGGCCTATTTTGTTAAGACGGTGGTTTTAAGGACCATGTCTAGTAACGCACAACGTTAAAATTCTTAGAGAATCTCTGTTTAAGTCGATTGTTTTTAAGGGTGAAACAGGGAGGTTACCTAGAAACTTTTTGGAGTGTACTAGTCCCTCTCTGCTTCTCTATAATTTAGCATTTTGTTCTTGTTCCATTGTTTGGATTGTGCTCTTGAGCGAACTCTTGGCCATTCCAAAGCATGGTTCCGGTTCAACAAATTTTTTATTGGCACCTTGCTTTGCTAAAGCGTCAGCGATAGCATTTCCTTGTATTCCTGTGTAGCTAGGTGCCCACACAAGTGTTACTGTGTTATTGCACGAGATTTTTAATAGATTTTGGTAGCATTCCCATACCAGTTTTGAATCAAAGCGCGTAGATTTTAGTGCCAAGAGTGCTTCTTGGGTGTCAGAGATAATATATATTTCAATATTTTGGTATTTTCTTTCAGCGCATAGCAAAGCGCAACTGCTAATGACAAAAATTTCGGTTTGAAATATGGTTGTTGTGGTGCCTAAGCCAACCGTTTGTTTTGTTCTAGGACCAAACACTCCTGCTCCCATGCCCATGTTGGTTCGAGAACCATCTGTGTACCAGATGCTGGCGTTATGTGGCAGTGACCATATGTAGTTTTTAATAAGATCTCTGGCCAATATCTTGACATCAAAGTGCCTGTCTAAATCTATTGTTTTTGGTATACAATCCGAAATATGGTATGTATGCAGTTAAGCTTGTAATTCAGAGAGGATTTTAAGGTGTCCAGTAAGATTGCCCGGCTTAAACCCTTCTGTGAGCTGCAGTCTATGATCCGATACAGATTTAACGTGTAGGTGCAATGGAGAAAACTTTAGAAGAATCTCCATTGCTGACGTTGGCGTGGTTTTGAAATCACCTGTTGCACTAAGACACACAAGCCTTTGTATTTTTGTAAACATATTTTGAGCAGTTATTTGGCGCGTTTTAGGCCACCAAACTAAAGCTGCATATGTTAGAATTGGTTTTATAATACTTTGGTGCAACCAAAGTATCATTTTTGGGCTAAGACCCCATGTTTTCCCAAACAGGTTTCTGCATGTGAAGAAAACTTTGTTTGCCTTATCAGAGATATATTTCAGGTGTAGGTTCCAAGTTAGTTTGCTATCCAGGATCACACCTAAATATCTAACCTCTTTTGATGTTTGTATTGGATCGCCGTTTACCACCATTAGCCAAAGCTGCGGAGAGAGCACGCCCCCTTGCGGGTAGCCTCTAGATGCAGTAACAGTTACTAAATAATCACCTAGTGTAGCCGTTATCTTCCAACTCTGTAGCATCTTGATAATCCATGCAATGATAAGCGGATTTATATTTTTCTTTGTGGCCATTTCGATGATAGCATTGAAGTGGACATTGTCAAAGGCTTCTTGTATGTCCATAAATGTACATACAAGTGCCTCCTTAGAGTTTAAGGTGCTCTCAATTTCTTTCACCATTTTGTGTAACGCCGTTTCAGTAGATTTCCCAGTCTGATAGGCGTGCTGGCTAGAGTTGAGAGGGTTTTGTTTGAGACATACATGACGGATGTGATAATCCAACATCTTTTCCATTATTTTTAATAGAAAAGATGTAAGACTTATGGGTCTGTATGATTTGGCTTCATTTGGTTTTTTTCCTGGCTTAGGTATAAAAACAACTCTGGTTTCTCGCCATATCTGAGGAATGTAAGCAAGGCGAAAGATTGCTTTGAACAAACGCATGAGATATTGAAGAATGATTGTTAGACCCTTTTGCAGAAATACCGGATAAATTCCATCACCTCCTGGAGATTTATATGGACGGAAGGATTCTATAGCCCATCTCGCTTTGTTAGGGGTGAAAATTGTGTTTGCTAAATGATCTGCATTACTTTTAGTTTCAGGATCTAGGAGATGTACGTCTTCGTTGGCATTATCTTCCGTGCTCCATTCTATTGAGCCCGGAAAGTGGGTTTGAAGTAAAGTATCTAGTGTCTCAATGCAGCTGGTGGTATACGTACCATTTGGTTTGCAGATTGAGCCTAGAGGGTTTGTGTGATCAGACGACATCAATTTTTGGAGTCGAGCTGCAGCAGGCAGATTATCTATCGTATTGCAGAGCTCTTTCCAGCTATTTCTTTTTGATTGTCTGAGTTTTTTATTATAATTGGTTAGAGCTACTCGGTACTCTATCCAATTATTTGTTGTTTTTGCTCTGTTAAAGAGCTTACGAGCTTTATTCCTTTTCCTCTCCAAGTTACCATTCCACCAAGGTACATCTCTGCATCTTTTGGATTGAGTTATTGGAGTATTAAGGTTGTATGCTTCAGTGATAATTTCTTGTAAATTATTTGCTGCAGAGTCAAGCTCAAATGTAGAGTTGATACTGCCGCAACTATTTACATTATCATGAAGATATGTTGTGTAAAGTTCCCAGTTGGTTTTCCTTGGGTTTCTAAAGTACTGGATGCTCTTTGGGTAGTGTTCTATGTTGAAACATATATAAGCATGATCAGACATAGAAGCTTCCTTCAAAACATGCCAGTTCTTAATATGGTTAGTAGCGTTTATGTTAGTTAAAGTAAGGTCAAGGACCTCACCTCTGATTGCGATTCTAAAGGTAGGCTCACTACCTTTGTTTGCAATAAACATATTGTTTGCATACAAAAATTGAAGCAGACGCTCGCTTTTTGTGTTAATGTTACTACTTCCCCACATGGTGTGATGAGTTTGATGAGTTTCTCTACCATTTCTGGTGGTGTCTCGTCCTCATCCCCCGGGAAGTATGCAGAAGCTAAAATGAATTTACGAAATCCACCTTGAGGAAGATGAATTTCTATCTGGACCGTTGTAAGATCTCTACAGATAAATTCATTCAATGGAAATATTTTCAGATGTTTGTTGAAAAGAATCGCGGTTTGCGGTCTTTCCACATCTGAGAAATAGATCAGTTTTGTATTTTTGTTGGACGATAGACCTTTTATTCTTTTACTGTCTGCCCACGGCTCCTGTATGAACGCAAGATCGTGAGCATCCTGTTCAATTAACCGGTTCAAATTAACTGAGGCCATTTCTGATCTGTGCAGATTAATCTGAACGCAACTTAATTGAGGTACTAGAGATTTTTGTCTATATCGTCCATGTGTTCTGTCTGACTTAGAGTAAGCTGGTCATACATTACCTTAGAGTCAGACATGGTGTGTGTACTATCCGAATTAGGATAAGCTGATAAATCAGGCATGGTCCTAGAGTCAGACATGGCATGTGTGCTGTCTGGTTTAAGATAAGCTGATAAATCAGGCATGATCCTAGAGGAGGACATGGTGCACAGTTTTGTTGTTAGTTTATGTGATGCGTTTGGAGAAGCATCGCTCTCATATAAAACTTTATTGTCTTCCATACAATATTTATGGAGAAAATAGGGTGGTACATTGGTCAACCATAACAGAGCCCTGTGGTGTGGTAAGGCAATTGAAACTGGAGGGCGCCCGGTATCCAGAGTTCCGTACTAGTAATCAAGCACCCCCTTGACCATGCTAAGCTTTCATCGTACGTGTCTACCTTAGCTTTGGGTTTTGGACTTGATCTTGGCTTCGATTCTCACCGAGGACCTAACGGCATGGGTGACCCTACCGTTGTAGCTGTTAAGATCACTGAGTCTACTGAGCCCCATCACTGCGTCAAAGTGCCAAGTCCATTAGATGGGGCAATGTTAATACATTTATTACAACAATGGTTGGTATTCAAGCAGCCTAAAGGATGATATATAAATGCGTTTGAGAGGCTACTATGATCATTACTTAAACCAAATGTCACATACCGAATTTTGGAGCTCCGAATTGCATGAATATTGAACCACTTCCTGAGTTTAACTAAATCGTTATTCATTTTATTCATTACAGTCGTCCAATCATCACAACAATACAGATAAGCAGTGTCATCAGCAAAGGCGAACAAAAAGCTTTCCATCTCTAGTTTACAGAGTGAGTTTATATAAACCAAAAATAAGATTGGTCCCAAGACTGAGCCTTGAGGAACGCCGGCCGTAATCTCAATATCATGGCTAAAAGTATTATTTACTTTTATTCTTTGCGTACGACTTGTTAGATATAAGATTTAAACCAGTGCAGAACAATTCCTCTAAAACCAGATGATAGTAATTTATTAAGTAATAGTATATGATCAACGGTATCAAATGCTTTAGTTATATCAATAAATAATGCCACTACCTTCTTATTGGTATTTAAACCTGAATATTACTTCGTTAAAAAATCAATCAAAGTATCTTCTGTGCTTATACCTTCACGAAATCCATACTGACAGTTACTCAAAAATTTTGTTTTACGAAGGAAGGGCATCAATCTTCCTTTGACGCATTTTTCAAGGATCTTAGAAAAAACAGGCAATAGTGATATTGGCCTGTAATTGGTCATATTTAACGCATCACCACCTTTAAATAGAGGAATCACAACCGCTTTCTTAAGATTTGAGGGAAATGTCCCACTTGTAAGACTCAGATTAAAAATGTATGTTAAAGGTTTTAATATGTGCTGAGAAATTTTTTTAACTGAAGCATTTGTAATGCTATCACAACCGGATGATTCCGAATTTTCAAGATCACTGATAATTATTCTAACTTCGTCTTGTGTAATTGGGGTGAAAAAACAGTTGGAGGGTTCAGAATAATTGGAATAAATTAAATCATTCTTTTCAGCAGAATCGCATACAACCGTTTCAATTCGATCTGTTTTAAATTTGGCCGAAATGGCAGTGAAATAACTATTGAACAGCTCAACGATAGAGGATTCAATTTCATGAATTGTCCCTTGTTCATCTCTTACCTTACTTAGATTGGATGGTTTATTCTTCTGACCTGTGATATCTTTGTTTTTTAGGGTTATTTTTATTTTTTTCAAATAAACGTTCGTAGTAAGAAAATCTTTCATGTTTGATCCTCTTAGACACTTCTGTTTTAAACTTTAGGTACCTTGTTTTCAATTTACTGTTAAGTGGATGTCGTTTGTGCTTTACATACAATCTGTTTTTATCTACTATCATTTTACACAATCCATCCGATATCCATTCTTTAAATTTATTATCACGAGGTTTATTTAAATAAAATGATTTGGAAATAGATAAATGTCGGTTTAAAATTACCATAAAATTGTCATAAGCGATGTTGACGTCCAAGGCAGAAAAAACATTGTCCTAAGATTCTATGCTGAGATTTTTATTTAATTCGTCTATGTTTAATACAGGTGTAGGTAGAATATCAGCATTACAAGATTCCTTTAAAGGTGCTTTCACTTTTAAATTTAACCAAGTAGAACTATGGTCAGTAACTTCAAGATTCAACACGTTGGAAAACAGTATTAGTTTAGATTGTAATTTTTGCCTCACAAAAATATGATCTAAACAAGTTGATGATTCAGATCTTGTTCTCTCATTGACAAGAGAGCTTAAACCGAATGAGGACATTAGTGTTAGATAATCTCTACTGGCTTGGTTTGAAGATAAGGTGTCTATATTAATGTCCCCCAGAACAAAAAGATTTTTTGTTTTGATCGATGAAATTAAATTACTCAATTCTTCCAAAAAAGAATTAATTGAAAAAGAATGCATTCGATACAAACAAATGGCTGAGCATTTTTCTTTTTCCAAAATAAAATCTACTTTAATCCCATCAGCACTTTGCATAGGCAACAAATCAACAGTATAATGCATGGTATTACTAATATAGGCTGCAACTCCAGCATTTTGATTTTTAGGATTACACTTAGCATAAAGGTCAAAATCATTTAGATTATTAAAGTTACTTATCTCATTATCATTGATCCAAATCTCACTGAGAAAAATAGTTAATGGCTTCTTACAAAGACTTTGAATATTACACAAAAACTCATTAAAATTTTGCCGCATACTTCTAATATTTTGATGAACAATTAAATTTTCACTAATTACAATATTATTTGTGGTGAAGTCAGATGCAACGGAATTACTACAAGAGGAGACAATATTTGAATTAGAATTACTTACATTTAAACCTATAGGACTAAATATATTATCCATAGAAAAATACTATCTAGTTTTATAATTTAAAAATATTAAAAATTATACTTTATCTAGGTCCTGTAGTGAACGAATATATTGAATTGCATCTCCATCAGTTTTCCGCATCATAATTTTGGCATCTCGCACCTTCTCTTGTATGCTGTCAAACTTTCATTGATAAATATTCTCGAGCGACTTGAAACGTCAAATATGGATATTGGAATGTGTTTAAGCTTACGGATTTTTGAAATGATTAACTTTTTGATTACAGTGTTTTGAAGATTAATTATAATCTTTCCTGGCTTATCCCGTGAGTGAGCTTTTGTGCGAAAACAATTTACGATGTATTCTTCTTTAAATGGTATTTCCAATTCTTTTTCAAATAGAATTCTGATGGTATGTTCTGTATTGTTATTTTCAAGTAAAGGAACACCAATGACATCAATACTATTTTTAAAAGATTTTGATCGTGGTAATCCAAACGTAACTCCAAATCATTGATTTTTTGTTTCAAAACTTTATTTTTTTTAGCAACAGCATTTATAATTTCGATAGAACGCTCCAATAAGTCAAAACGACGGTTCATTTCTTCTTTGTTGGTTCTTAATTGATGATAGATCTCTTGCAAAGTATTTTCCATGTCAGAATAAGCAAAAGGATTTAGAACATCACCATTGTTTTGACATAGCATAGTAACCAAACTTCTTTGCGGTGAACTATTGTTTTCACTTATATGACTTGTTTTAACCATGCACTTAGCACAAACCCACAATTTTTTTTTTGAACTGTTCAACTACAATAATGCTCATAGAAACACATGAGCCGTGAAATATTTCTTTACAATAATCACAGTTTATATTGAGATAAATATCATTTCGGTTAACCTTTAAATTACATTTAGCACAAGAAGACATATTAACTGTTAACATATAACTGTATGATCCACTTATATTCAATAAAATGTATACAATAATTTTAATTATTTTTTCGATTTTTGATGTACATATGTAATGAAGAATTAAAGTTTCAAAATTAGGATAAACGCCAAAGTTATTTATTAATGTTCGAGCAATTTTATAGGGAGCATTTTTTTTAAATATTTTAGGTTTAAAAACTTTTTAGTTTAAAACTTTTGTGCGAACTAAACAAGGAGTTTTTAAAATTTAATATTATTATTAAATATTTTATTATTATCATGTTTCGCCAAGCAGTGTCTTCCGCTTCTATACAATATACTTTTGTTTTATTTTTGACGACTATTGAACTGCACCTCACAACAGTCAATCGTCGAATATTTTCTAAATATCGTGGTTGCCAAGGAAAAAGTAGAGAGAGCGGAGTGCTACTACCCTTCTAGCTCCCACTTTTAGTGTATATCCATGATTTGGAGAAATCTCCATTTCAACTGTCGATCTGGACTACAATTTTCCACAACCACAATTTTCGAAACTACAATTTCAATGAAGCCCTATCTTGTGGATATGCAGACCAAATCTTTTAACAAACTGTGGTGGGAATTCCAGTTTTTCAGTTTCAGTAGAATTGTTAGAATTATTTATGCTATCAGTTTTGAATAACTAAAATAAAAAATTGTCGAACAGGAACAAAGTAACATATGAATCCCGTCTGTTATATACTTAATTTGCATGTCTCGAATATTTATCGAATTCGCAGCATTTATGGTATATTTGTATTATTATATTCTTGTATTTGCGTATTTGCACCAAATACGTACAAGACGTTTTTTCTGGTCACCATCAGAAGTTTTGATTTTAGCTGTGGAGCAAATAAGAAGAACAGAAGTTTTAAGCATTTTTTGCGCGAATACACCACTGACACTCGTCGATGCGTCGATGAATATTCGAGAATTCATTGGTTAGCTTAACACAAAAGCTCCATTCAAGGGTCGAAGATAACTTTTTTTTATCTCTGTGTTATTCCATCCCGTTAACCAGAATTTTCGAAATGTAATGTGTTGTGTAGTAAGAACTACAATGTGCATCACAACCACACATAAACACTTTTTAAGAGCAGGATTCCACAACAGGAGATGTTGATAAAAGCATATTTTTGTTTTGTTTTTGATGTTTTTTTTAAATAAGGGATAACTAAACATAAATCCTACGACCCGACCAAATATGACAAAGATGAATATATCATGGTAGGTTAAAAAAATTAACGGACAAATATTATTTCTTGATCACGTCACGCACTGTCTTACTTATTTAAATTATTTTAATTCTGACAACTTTACCAATTATAACATATCTGCAAATTGCAATAGATTAATTACAGCAGATTTCTTCTAATATCTGCTCTTATGTGAACACACCAATCTTTTAGCCTCGATATTAAACCATATGGAATGTATACTTGAACTCATGTATTATAACAAACCAACTTTACGGACTCAACAGAGGTGATTACGGTACAAACCTCATTTCCAAAAGATCGAAACAGGCAATAAAATTGTTCAGGCCATAGAAATTACTGAAACTGATTATAACTTCGTAGCAAGGCTGCCAAAACTCTTGATGAGTAAGTTAAATTTGTCAACATGGACGTTGCAAACGTCAAAATAGTGCAATAACGACTGTTTTAGAAAAATAACACAGTAAAGCAACATCGTCCTACTCGAACTGCTATTTCGAATCCCACGAATGTACTAAAATCTCCAGTAAAATTATCTACAACAAAAAATTAGATTCTTCCTATCAACTTCTATCAGTCTCAGTGTTTTTCAAAATTCTCGAAATTTGATTAACAATGTAAACACCCTCACTTATACAACAAAGCAAAAAATTTTATATAAAATCCCAAATTAAAAATCAATTAACTTTTCAATCCAAACCACAATCCCATACACATATAGACAATCACTTTCGAACAAAACATTTTGCCGTTTGGATAACAACAAATATAAATAAACTTAAATTAATTGAAGTTTTCAAATTCAATTAATTCTTTTCTTTATTTATTTTAACCTTTTCCTTTTTAATTGTTTTTCTTATATTGATATTTTCAATATATTTAATTAAACTGATTAATTGTTTTCTTTAAGAACTCAACTAAATGCTACAATGAGCCCATCGCGCAAACACTTGATAATCTAGATATGAAAATAAACCTTGGGTGATAACAAGACACCAAAGAAGAAACATTACAAGTGAAAAGAGATTTAACTGACTTCGACAGTTGGCAAACATATATAAGAAAAATGATTGTACAAAAAAAAATTTAATTATAAATAAACAAACGCTCAAAAAAAATCGGATTTCAAATTTTTTATTATGTCATGATTATAAATTGTGTGTTAAATTGTTTCTTTGGTTTTTCCTAATTTTTTTTTTTTCTCATTTTCATTCCAACAATTTTTTATTCAATTGTTCTGTCTAATTTTAATGAAGAATAAAAGAAATGATTTGCGAATGGAAATAACAGATGTGGCTACCCATAAGAAATGTATGAAGTTTTATTTTTTTTTTTTGTTTAGCTCTGGAAAACTTTCAGAATAAATTCATATTGACATTTTCTATATCACAAAAGAAAAAAAACTTTCTAATAATAAAACCAAATCCAAGGTAGAATAAAATTGAGAAGAACTCAGAGCTATTGAAACAATTGATAAAAAAGATTTATTGCAATTTTTTCTTTTGGAAAAACAGAACGTAGAACTTAAATATTTCACTTATTGTGTCGACAACATATGGTGACTTTCCATTATCGAATTAATATTTAATAGATATTTATCGATTATAATGATATAATATTAATGATATTATGATATTTTCCAGCAATTTAGTAGTGCATAAGAAATAAGCATTTAATATTCAAAATTTAATATGCAGCATTCATCATTTGGTATTTAACATTCAATATGCTACATTTAGCATTCAATATTCAACTTTTAACCTTCAACATCCAACATTCAACATTCAACACTAAACATTCAACATGCAACATTCAGCGTTCAACGTTCAACATTCAACATTCGACATTTAGAATTCTACATTTATCTCTAAAGCTTTTAGTTTTAAATTCAAACATTTTAAATTTCATTGGTAAATGGTTCTACAGTCACCATTCAACTTTTAACCATCCAAATTACATTCAAGATTAACACAGTAGTTTCTGATATTGTTGTCTTTGAGATAATTAATTCTCACCTTACGTGACGCTTAAGTGGTGTTACGATCACTTGCACTGTAGGAAAAATTAAAATAAATTCTTGTCTAATATACAAATATCATCTGATCCCAAAGATTATGTAATTTTAAATCTTAACAATCAGAATTAAAAAATAAAGAAAACGAACCAAATCTACCAAATAGTATCTAATTTCAATTTATTTTTTTTTTGATTGTTTGCCTTGTCTTTGATATTCAAAAAAAAAAATTATAATAAAGAAATATAAAACCAAAAGAAATAAAAAAAATATAATTTACTTTTTATTATTTTCTTTTAGTAAATATTAAACATAAATAAAAGAAATAATAAAAAAAAAAACTTCAATATGGAAACGATTTTCATTGTATTTTTCTTTTATTAGAAAAGTTTCCGTACTTTTGCACCAATTGTTAAGGAAGAAGTAAATGTAAGTAGAAAATTGAAAACATTGAAGAAGAAGAAATCAAAGAATATGTTTTTTTTTAATATGCTTTACTGTTGTCGTTGTAGTTTTGTTTTGTCATACAAATGATACTCTGAATAGAAGAAGAATATAATTGTTAGTTTTATTTTAGATGTTTGATATTTTGTGGTTTTCATTTTGTGATGTTGTAGGATGAGGTATCAAAATGGTTATGAAGTCACTTATATTGTATGATGTTATCTAATGGTAGATTTAAGCAAATATTAAAATTAGTTTTAGGGTCTTTAAACAATTTAATTCGCTTAACGGTTGGGTTCGATATTCTAACATTAAATGATGGAACCAAATATTTGAGTTTTAAATTATCAACGTATCAACATATCAACATATAAACAAATCATCATACCAATATCTAAACATAACACCATATCAACATAAAAACATGTCAACATATCAACATATAAACATTTCAACATATCAACATATAAATATATCAACATTTCAACATATTAACATATCAACATATCAACAAATCAACATATCAAATTATCAACATACCAACATATCAACATATTAATATATGAGCATATCAAAATTTCAACGTATCAACATAATGACATATCAACAAGTCAATATACCAACATATCAACATATCTACATAATATTTTATATTATTAATATAAAAATTTCAACATAACCAAAGAATAACATATCAACACATCAACATATCAGCATATCAACACAAAAACACATCAACAAATTAACATATTGACTTATCAATATATCAATATTTCAACATATCAAGATAAAAATATATCAGTATATCAACATATAAACATATCAAAATATCGACATATCAACATATCAACAGATAAGCACATCAACATATCAACATATCAGCATATCTACATATTAACATATAAACAAACCAAAAACCAACGTTGGTATCGACATATCAACATATGAGCATAACCACATATCAACACATCAATATATCAACAATAAAAATATTAACATCATTATATCAAGATACCAACAAATCAATCAACATATTAACATATAAACATATTCACATTTCAACATTTCAATATATCAACACACAAACACAATCAACACATCAACACACAAACACAATCAACACATCAACATATCAACATATTAACATATCAACATATCAACATATCAACATATCAATAAATCAATAAATCAATATATCAATATATCAATATATCAATATATCAATATATACAACATATCAACATATCGGCATATCTACATATTAACATATAAACAAACCAAAAACCAACGTTGGTATCGACATATCAACATATGAGCATAACCACATATCAACACATCAATATATCAACAATAAAAATATTAACATCATTATATCAAGATACCAACAAATCAATCAACATATTAACATATAAACATATACACATTTCAACATTTCAATATATCAACACACAAACACAATCAACACATCAACACACAAACACAATCAACACATCAACATATTAACATATCAACATATCAACATATCAACATATCAACATATCAACATATCAATAAATCAATATATCAATATATCAATATATCAATATATCAATATATCAATATATCAATATATCAATATATCAATATATCAATATATCAATATATCAATATATCAATATATCAATATATCAATATATCAATATATCAATATATCAATATATCAATATATCAATATATCAATATATCAATATATCAATATATCAATATATCAATATATCAATATATCAATATATCAATATATCAATATATCAATATATCAATATATCAATATATCAATATATCAATATATCGATATATCAATATATCAATATATCAATATATCAATATATCAATATATCAATATATCAATATATCAATATATCAATATATCAATATATCAATATATCAATATATCAATATATCAATATATCAATATATCAATATATCAATATATCAATATATCAATATATCAATATATCAATATATCAATATATCAATATATCAATATATCAATATATCAATATATCAATATTTCAATATATCAATATATCAATATATCAATATATCAATATATCAATATATCAATATATCAATATATCAATATATCAATATATCAATATATCAATATATCAATATATCAATATATCAATATATCAATATATCAATATATCAATATATCAATATATCAATATATCAATATATCAATATATCAATATATCAATATATCAATATATCAATATATCAATATATCAATATATCAATATATCAATATATCAATATATCAATATATCAATATATCAATATATCAATATATCAATATATCAATATATCAATATATCAATATATCAATATATCAATATATCAATATATCAATATATCAATATATCAATATATCAATATATCAATATATCAATATATCAATATATCAATATATCAATATATCAATATATCAATATATCAATATATCAATATATCAATACATAAATATATCAATATATCAATATATCAATATATCAATATATCAATATATCAATATATCAATATATCAATATATCAATATATCAATATATCAATATATCAATATATCAATATCAATATCAATATATCAACGGCGAAAACAGATAGAGCGAATGCTAGGTGATGAAATTATATTATACAGTCCAATTCCATAAAGCTCGCCAGTTATGACAGTCCTAAAAACATGCCCAAATGATGGCGAAACAAAATCTAGGATAGTTGTCGATTCTAGAAAGCTTATTCAAAACACGATTTATGTTGTATTACCATACCATTAATATTAGGTAATATGTATCCAGATCATGATGAACAACATTTGATCTAATAAAAGGATAATATAGGCTTTCGGTGAATCCGAACGCCAAAGGCACAATATCAGCTGCACAATTTGCTGGGGAAAATGGCTAAATAGAATATCAATGTAGTTTTGGTGTTAATAACATCACAAAGCCTTTAACAACACCTTACATGGAGTGCTCAGGATGGTTCTAAATGAAAAAAAGCATCAACAGTACTACAACTGCCTGGATTTGTGAAATGCTAAAAACTAAGGCCTTAGCACTACTAGAGGTTATCCACAGGGTGAGATCATAATTCTCCTCATGTAGTATAGAAGTGAATGCAATTTTTTCTTTCCTGGATTACCAGAGCATCAAATGTTTTGGAAACAAATGGAACTGTAGAAACCAAAACTACTCTTTAAAGAAGGTGTTGGACAAAGAGATGAGACAGGTCGGTCCTGCTACTGATGGGACAAGTTTCACTCCACTTTTAGGATAAAACAAATAGCCTGGGCTATCATCCTGAGATCGAGATAAAATCGAGCTTTAACTTCAAATGTGGTTCGTAAAAGAGTGGCGTCTCAACATAATTTATTTCTACACCCACACTGATTGTAAACCATTTATTATTTTCATTTATTTAAACTTCATAAACGTAAATAATTTTCAGATTTTTGTTTTAAATATTTAAATGCTAATGTCAAAAACTCAAAAAACAGAGATTGATAATTTTCCATCTATTCTTAAGCGTATAATATATTATTTTTATTTTTCAATCCTATATATGATGTAACCATAAAAAGCATTTTTGTGTACGAAAATTGTTTATTTTCTTACAAAAAAAAAACAAAATTTTTTCAATGATTTATTGAAATTAGATGCTAATAAAATGATAGGCATGAAAAAACACTTTTGGGATTAACAACAAAAAATCTTATCTTTTTTGTACCATTTCCAAGATTTTGTTTACTTTCATTTAATATCTTAAGGATAGGTGATGTCAGTCTTCTTTATTTATTTGAAACACTTGAATTAAGGAAATGTCAGTTTAGGAGAATAAATAAAGATATAGAGCTCGAGTAGGTTTGAAACTAATTTAGTTTTTCTATCTGGAAAATAAGATTTGTTATGAAAAGTAATCAAGAAAAGGAAAGCGTAGATATTTTTCAATAAAAGTTTTTACACATGTGTTCTATTTTTTAAAAACAGTTGAATAAAAATTTTCTAAAATGCTGTGTGTTTGAATCTTGGGTACATAAGTAGTACTGCGGAAATCCATATTGGCTATCAGGAAAGCAAGAAATGTTTATTTAGAGATTCCGACTCAAACTGTCGCAACCTACTTTGATTTTATCTCCATGCATTTTATTACAGTATCAGACATTCCATGACTAGGATAAAATATGTCAAGTGACAAGGTTCTGGTACTATTAGAACTGTTGATCAAAAATAACTTGAATTTTATTGAATTTTTTCGGAGAATTGGAAAATCATCAAACTAGAAAATTAGAAAATAGAAAATTAGATAATTAGACAGTTAGAATATTAGAAAATTATAAAATAAGAAAATTAGAAAATTAAAATATTATGATATTACAAAACTCGAAAATTAAAAAAAAAGAAAGTTTTAAAAATTATAAAACTTTAAAATGAGAAAAATAAAACACTAGAAAGCCAGAATATTTTTAAATTAAAATATTTTAGATTTATAAAATTAATAAATTCTATTCTATATCTTGAATAAGAAAATAAGAAAATTAGAAAAATAGCAAATTAAAAATTGAAAAATTAGTATATTAGAAATTTAACAGATTAAAAAATTTAAAAATAAGAAAAATAAAATATTAGAAAAACAGAACATAACCAAATTAGAAAATAGGGAGAAAATTTGAAATTCAGAAGATTAGAAAATTAGAAAATTGGTAAGTGATACAAATAGAAAATTAAGTAAATAAGAAACAAAAGAATTAAAATATTTAAAGAATTAGAAAAATGGAAAATTGTTAACTAAAAAATTAAAAACTAGTAAAATAAAAAATTCTAACAATAGAAAATTTCAAAATTAGCCAATTTGAGAATTAAAAATTTAGAAAATTAGATAAATTAAAGATTTCAAAAATGAAACATTTGAAAAATTTGAAAATTAAGAAATAAGAAAATTTAACAATTAAAATATTAGGAAATTAGAAAAATACAAAATCATAAATTTTAAAATTAAAAAATTAAAGCTTTGGAAAGTTAGAAAATTTGAAAAAATAAAATTAGGAAATAAACTAATTGGAAAATAAAATAATTAGGTAATTAAATAATTAGGAAACAGCTTATTAGAATATTATATTCGAATTCACATCACTCGTCGAGTATGGTTGAGTTTTATGCATTTTTGCAAAACAAATTTTCTTAAAGTTTTATTAAAATAAAATATTCTTGTTTTGACTTAAAAAAATAAAATAAAATAGTGAAAATTATAAGTGTATAAGTGATTTATTTGTGATGGGTACAAAAAGACTTCAAGATTCAATTATGATAATAATTTAAAACTATAAATGTAGTATAAAAAACCAATGCATTTGAGTTAACGTGATAAATAAATTTGCGATAAAATCATAATATACAAATACAGTAAATCATAATTATATTAGTACAGTAAGACTATGCAACCTTTTTTTTTTTTTTTTTTTTTTTTTTTTTATTTAAAGGCTTCGCTCCTGTTTTGGAGCCGTATTGCCCATCAATTTATAAGTATCACTTTATAAGTATCTATTATTACGTTATCAATTACAATTATATAAATAAAAAATTTTCATTTCTTAAGTACCATAAAATCTATGAAATTTTATAGGTGAAAATATAGTCGTTGGAAAACTTTCCCTTATTCAAAAACAACTTGCTCTTTCACGCACCTTTCATTTGTAGATCCAATTGTTCATACACATTCAAACTTCTATCCCACTCATTCTAATAAACTCATACACCTCATTAGCCATTCTATCTATTTTTAAGATTTCAGTCAAACTTCTTCCACTCTGGAGGACATTGTACTGCGATCTGATTTGGTCGTGCACCGGACACACCAGAATCAGATGCTCAATATCCTCCACCATACCACATCTTACACACAAATTATTTTCACTCAGATGACGTTTGTACAGACACTCCTTCCAATGAACCATGTCATTCTTATCCTTTCAATCGTTCTTATCATTCTAGTACTTCCCTTGAGGTCCTTATAATAAGGTTTTTTCAAAGGAGTACTCTCTAGCTCTCTGTACTTTTTGCCTTTCACTTGACTTTTACTCTCATATTCAATCTCCCATTTGCTCCAAATCATATCCTGAAACATCCTAAGTACATCTCTTGCATTCTTCTTTTCATACACAATGGCTTGCTCATTCAAACTGCCCCTTTTCGCTAACATATCAGATCTTTCATTCCCAGTGATCCGACAGTGTGCTGGTATCCATTGTATGGATACGTCACACTGCTGTCCTCTCACTAGCTCATATATCATATCCACATATACATTGTCCTGGCTACCTCCTCCGTTTTGTAGCAAGATCATTCCACTCTTGGAATCAGAGAATATTACTATTCTCCTCATCCTTTCATTTAATCCCAACTTGATTCCTTCATACATTCCAATCAACTCAGCATTCATTATACAGATGCCATTCTCCATTTTACCCGAGTATTCATAGTTTGTGGCAGGCACAAACACACCCACCCCACATCCATCTTCATTCACACTAGCATCTGTATAGACAACAAAATATGCATGATACAACAGTTTAACACTCAACCACAGTCTTTTGACTATGGTTTCATTCATTTCATTCTTGTTATGTTTAACCCCTGGACCTTTATTTCCAATTGAACAGAACTCGTTTAGGTTGTCGGTCAAAATGGTTGTCCTATACATGTTTTTAAAAGGGGGTTTGATCTGCAACCTTGTTAACATTTCCTCAATTAGTTGATTTTTGTTCGTTTTCATTCGCACTATCTCTCTTACTGTGATCCACTCTCCTTTATAATCAAGTGGTGAATCACCAACTTCCGAATAAAGACAGTGGATTGGGGTCGAATTTATCGCTCCCAATACCATCCTTACACATGCATTCTCAACTTTCATCAACTTACGAAAACCAACTAAAGAGCCATCACCATACACTCCTATTCCATACGCAATTTTTGTGGAAACTAACGCCTTTCTCACTATTCAGTGCTCACTATTCAGTTTCTTTTGAAATGTTTTTTCTTTTTGTTGTTTTTTGATTGTTGTTAAGCTTTAAATTTGTACTTGTATATAAACAAATTGAACTCTGAAGTGTTCAGAAAAACGTGGACAGTTGTGAAAATAATTGACAATATTAGTGACATCAAAAATTTTGTTATGATTGACGTCACAAAAGATGTTATCCGTTTGTTTTGAAAATAACTGCTTTAAAACATAAAAACAAAAATTATTATAGACTTTATTTGATTTATAAAAATCGATTTATATATTTTGTATTGACTTATAAAAACAGGAAGATTATAACCTTTTTTCTTTCTTTCATTTGTAGTCAATTGGCGATTTTATTGAAGAAGGGATGGTTAGAAAAATCGGGTCAAAAATGGTAAATACTTGTTCATTTTGTGCAACTTCTATGCAGAGACTGTAAGAAATTTCAACATCTTAAATGCTTAAATGTAAGTAAAGAATTATTGGAAACATATTTAGCTGGCGAAATACCTTATATATGTAAAAACTGTACGCCAAAGATTAGGAAATCAATTAATCTGACTGTGGGACCAATTGTTCCTCCCCATGAAACTGTAAATGATAAGGTTCAATGCCCTTCAACAAGTCTGTCTACCTTTAGTCTGGCTAATGCTGACCTGGCATCATCAAACGACGTGAACCTTGTGCACAACAAAACATTGAAGTCAAATTTACAAGAAGTTCTTGAGGGAATAACAGCAGCATTTGATACGCAATCAAGTGTTAAAGAAAATCTTTTATTGTTGGCAGATCTACTTAAACAAGTGATACATAAATTGAAAAACATTGAAGACGACAATATAAAAATTAAGGAACGTATGGAGAGGGTAGAAGAGACATATAATACGGCAAACATAAATAACACTGCTACGACAGCAGCAGCAATTACAATTAATAACATACCTATCAAGGGTGAAGCAGAAATTGAACCGTTCCTTAGCCAGTTGTTTAACAGCATAAAACCAGATTTCAAAGCAACTTATTCAACCAAGTTGGTGCAAGCAAAAAACAAAGGGATACTTTTTGTATATTTTAAATCCGTAACTGAAGTAGATAATTTGCTGAAGTTGGTGAAACGAAAAACATTATTAACATCGGATTTTGGTTTTGATGAATCTGAAGCTCAGCGGTTTTATATAAACAAAATTCAACCAGCTACCACTTATAGGCTATATAAAGCTGCAATCAGACTTAGAACAAAAGGTTATAGATTTATTTGGACGAGTCTTGACAGTAAAGTGTTTATAATAAAACAGGAAGGTGGCAAGATAATAAAGATTAACGACTTACAACAAGTTGACGGTCTCATGAGTGAGGAGTCACTATATCATGAATCAAGCGAAATCATCAAAGTCTTCAATTTGTAACGTTAACACCATCAGGCAATGCCATGTTATTCATCAAAATATAAGAAGTGTACGGAAAAACTTCGACCTGTTCATGTCACATCTAACTGTTGATTTTCTGCCTGATGTAATTTTTTTAACTGAAACTTGGATTAATAGTGATGAGGTTAGCCTTTACAACATTGAAAGTTATATAACGCTGGAAAAATGTAACAATGATTATAGAGCAGGGGGAATACTAGTTTTTATAAGAGAAAATATTGAGTTTGACTTTCGGGAGGTAAAATTTAAATCAGCTGATTATGTTTTAATTGATGTTGTTGTTTCTGATGTCACTTATTGCTTCTTGTGTGTGTACAGATTTCATAAATTTAATGTTAATGTGTTTATAAGTGATTTGGATAATCTGCTACCGTCGATAAAAACAAAGAATTTAATTATTTTGGGTGATATGAATTTTGATATCATGAATGAGTGTGGTGCAACTGATGACTATCTCCTTTCATTGTCTTCGCATGGTTTAAAATCATATGTCAACGAGGCCACAAGGGTTACAAATTTGACATCTTCAAACATAGATCACACTTTTGTTAGGTATTCTAATCACAATACTTCGAATGTTACTGTTAATGTGCTTGATTATAAAATTACTGACCATAAACTAATTTCTATAAAGTTTTTGAGCGCGGCTTCTGTAAGATCTAAACCTAAAACTATCCCCAAACCTGTTGAACAATGTAGTTTAGATACTAGCATGTTACAAGCTCTTCTTGGTGTTACAAACTGGAGTGAGGTTTATTGTGAGAAAGATCCTAATAAAGCCTATAACTGTTTTCTTAATATTCTCAAAAGTTCTATAAAATATTGTAAAACCCAGATGACGCATAAAAAAAAACAAGTTAAAAAACATAAACCTTGGATGAGTGATTCTCTTTGTGTCTTTATTAATTTTAAGAATGGACTGTTCCAAAAAGTTAAAAAAACATCCAAATAATAAGAAATTATTTAATTACTACTCTAAAATCTGTAGTAAAGTCAAAGTTTTGGTGAAAAATACATAAGAAATGTACTATAAAAATCTGTTTCAGGTCAATTCTGGAAATCCTAAAAAACAATGGTCATTAGTAAATGAAATTTTGAATGAGGGTACATCAAAGGAATTTATATGTCATGTAGTTGATCCCTGTAACAATACTAAAGTGTTCGATTCATTGGGTATAGCAAATACTTTCAACGATGCTTTCACCAAATGTTCTTCACCAAAGCTTTCAAAGGTGTCCCAAAATGAATTGTTATTTAAAAATAACTATATCAATAATTTCTTTTTATTCCATGTTACTTCTGATGAACTATCGATGATAATAAAATCATTAAAGAATAGTCATTCTAAAGGAGAGGATCAAATATATTCCAAAGTGCTGAAAAAAGTTAGTCGTAAAATAGTTGATGTCCTTACGTATATAATTAATTTGTCATTTGAGCTAGGTATATTTCCAGACAATCTTAAACAAGCAATTGTTATTCCATTACATAAAAAAGGCTGTCGCAATGATGTCAATAACTATAGACCGATCTCACTATTGAATACCTTTTCAAAAATAGTTGAAAAAGCAGTTAAAAAAAGGCTGCAATGTTTCTTCAGGCGGTCTTTGTTTATTAGTGACAATCAGTTTGGGTTTAGACCAGGTTTATCCACTGAAAATGCACTGCTTAAGTTTTTGAGTTTTATACATACAGCTTTGAATAATAATTTATATGTTGCCGTATTATTTGTCGACATTAAAAAAGCATTTGACACTGTTCTACACAATATATTGTTGATGAAACTTTGGGCAATGGGTATTCGTGGTGTTGCACATGATTGGTTTAAATCATATTTAACAGGAAGATCACAAAAAGTTAGAGTCCATGGTGTTGTCAGCGATCCTCTTGGTATTGGTATACATGTCGGTGTTCCACAGGGCTCTACTTTGGGACCACTCTTGTTTCTTATTTATTTAAATTCAATATTTGATATTAATTTCAAAGGTTCCGTTGTGGCTTTTGCAGACGACCTAGCTTTCACATATTCAGCTTCCAACTACCATGATCTGGAGGCAGATATAACGCATGATCTATGTTTATTAAGGCGGTGGCTGGATCAAAATGTTCTGACCTTAAGCCCTAAAACCAAGACGATGTTTTTTCACCTCACCAAGACAATTATCCCACATGAAATAAAATATCACAGTACTAGTTGCTCTGGCGAAATTTGCAATTCCAGCTGTTTAAGCATTGAAAATGTATCCAACTTTAGATACCTGGGTTTAAATCTTGACACTAAACTTAATTGGAAATTTCATATATATGCAGTGAAAAATGACATTTTCCATGCAATTCGTAAGCTGTATATACTTCGCCCTCTTTATTCAACTGGTATGCTTCAAATAATCTACAATGCTTTGGTTCAGTCGAAATTGCAGTATGGTTTAGCATGTTATGGTGGAACATATTTTTCCAATGTACTTATTTTATTTAGAGCTCAAAAACATGCAATTCGAATTGTCTATGGAAAACGTCGAACTGACACTGCATATCCGCTATTTGTTTCGGCTAATGTTTTACCATTGCGTAGTCTATGTATTTTTAGGGTCTTAAAAGAATTTTTTAAAAGAAGCGGTTGTTTAAAAAGACCTGATAACTACCGTTTCAGAGATTACCATATTCGTATCATTTTTCGAGCAAAAAAGGAGAATTACCGTCAGTTCTTTGATAATATGGGACCTTTTCTCATCAACAAGCTACCGATTGACATTAGAAGCAGCAATAATTTGAGTCAATTTACTATTTTATGAAAGCGGTGGCTTTTTGGGTTTTACGATGTTTGAAGTCTTCTCAAATCTTGATTTGAGTTTATCTTTTTTAATGTTGTCTCTTGACTCTTGTATTATGTAACATAATTAATATGGTTTAAATTAATATGGTTTAAATTTACAAAAGTTTATATTATGTGCATCCTACTGTAAGTTTTGTAAAAAGTTGTATATGTTTTTGGATTTTTTAATGTATAGTACACCCAACATTATATTTTTAATTTTTAAGTTTGATGAATTTAAAACTTCTCGTCTACTTTAACACATTTTTTTCTAAAAATCAAAAGTCGACTAATTTTATTTTCTATATCGTATATTTAATGAAAATTTTATTGTAACTATTAATCTGTTGATATAAGAAATAAAGTGAAAAAAAAAAAAAAATATTAGAGAATTTTAAACTTGACATATTAGGTAAATATATATTTATAAAATTAGGAAATTTGAAAATTAGAAAATTGAAATGCCTAGAAGAAAATAAGAAAATTAGACAATTCGAAAATTATCATAATTTCGTAAACTATTAATATTTAAATAAATTAAAAAAATCAAACATCAGAAAATCAGAAAATTAAAAATTGAAAAATATGAGAATTCAAAATTGAAAAAATTAGGTATATTAGCGAATTCTAAATATAGAAAATCGAAAAATTAAAAAATTAAGAAATTAGAAAATTAAATAGTTTAAGAAAGTTATAATATTAGAAAATTAAAATATTAGAACATTGAAAAATTAGAAGTAAATTAGGAAACTAGAAAATTAAAAAATTAGACAATTAAAAAATTAAATATTTGGAAAATAGAAAATTAAAATATTAGAAAAATTTTCAAAGGTAAATTAGAAAATTTGTAAATTATAAAATACAAAAACTGTAGAATTAATTAATTTGAGAACTAGAACATCAAAAAATTATAACACTATATAAGATTAAATTAGAACAATAGAAAATTAAAACATTGGCGCTAGGCTTCTCCAGTATCAATGAGTTTCTTTCCGCTTTCGAATCTATAGTAGCAGACAGACTTTTTATTTTCATAAATAAATTAGCTTTAATGAAATAGAAATATTAACAGACACAATATTGGAGAAAAACTTCGTCCAAAACTGGTGTTGTATAAATCAACATATACCATAGGATTTCCTTTCACCTGCAAAACCAATATTATAGTGAAACCCACAAAAAAATTTTACAAATTCAATTATTATACTTAACAACGATGTAGCAAAAGAATCAAACAGCAAAAATTAAGGTTCTTTGATTTTTAGATAGGAAAATAAGAGACAAATAGCTAATATAAAATAAATCCAACCAAACAAAATGAGCATTTGCATTTTTAGGAGCCATAAAATATTTTGGCAGCAATACATTTTTTTATAATCATTCAGAAACAAATAACTAAATCCAACAGTTTTTAAGTTTCTGTTGAACTAGTGCTATAGTATGTGACGGTCTGTAACTCTGTCAAAGACGAAAAACATCTCAATTTTATATCTTCTGCTCTTAACAGTAAGTTCATACAAATAGCTAAAGAAACTCAACATTTATTTTGGAATTGGGCATCAAAAACACCTTCCTGAGAGTCATACCTGAAATCCTGTCAAACAAAGTATATTTTGCCAATACATGAATTAAAAAATTTAGAATACTATTCCTTAGATTGATCCCAGTCACTAAACAAGAATAAAAAATGTATAGAAAATATTTACAAAAACACAGAAATTTAGATTCTAAAGCATCACTGTTGATTTCAATTTCAAAATCACACAAAGATATTTTTTCACAACTTCCTTTAAAACCGTTCTTCAGCAAATGTATCCAACTTTACCCTTTTAGCTCGCAGGGAAACGCAAACCTCCCAAACTCAAAAGTATAGCACAAATGCAAGCTATCACATAAAAAAAAGTCAGACAAGTGCGAAAAAAATTTGCTCGTCAAGGGTTCCGTGAATGTAAAGAAAACAATATCAAAATAATGCTCATAAAGTTGTGTTGTAAAGGGTTTATATTGCCAGACCATAGACACATAAAAAATAAATGGTTCATCGTTAAATTTCAATAGTAAATGTCAATCTCATTTAGATTGATCTAAATGATATAAAAAATATTACTTTAGGTTAAATGTTATCCATAGCTGTTTATGGTAGCAAAGGAACGACTCAATTCTGTTAATCAACGACAAAATTTAGGGGTTGAGTGGTGTTAACTCTAAAAATAGGACTTTTTGAAAGTAATTCAAAAACTGTGCATCGCAAGATTCTGAAAAAATTCTAATGTTTCTTAATTTTGGTGTTCTTTCAAATGACACCCCACTTATGCCCACCCCAGAAATAAAATCATTGAGGCTTCGCTGTATTTTTCGTTAAGGGTTTACCAAATTTCCTATCTGTATGAATTTTTTTAAATTTTTCTGTCAATCAACGAAGAAACGTATAGAGGGGGACTAACTTTTTGTTGCACTTTTATGAGAATAATTCAAAAACGCTGCATCGCAAAATTCTAAAACAAATTGTAATCTTTCTTAATTTTTGTGTTCTTTCAAATGACACCCAACTCGTGCGAGCCAAAAAACATTTTTTTCACCCTTCCCCACTCCCATCCCCTAAACACATAGAAATAAAATCGCCTAGAGTTTCGCTATATTTTTCGTTAAGGGTTTACCAAATTTCCTATCTCTGTGAATTTTATCAAATTTTTCTGTCAATCAACGAAGAAACGAATAGGGGAGGGACCAACTTTTTGATGCACTTTTTTGAAAATAATTCAAAAACGGTGCATCGGAAAATTCTAAAAAAAATGTAGTGTTTTTAAATTTTGGTGTTCTTTCAAATGACACACCACTCATGCGAGCCACAAAACCTTTTTTTCACCCTTCCTCACTCCCATCCCCTAAACACATAGAAATAAAATCCCTTCAAGGTTCACTATATTTTTCGTAAAGGGTTTATCAAATTTTCTATCTCCTTGAATTTTTTCAAATTTTTCTGTCAATCAACGAAGAAACGTATAAGGGGGACCAACTTTTTGTTGCATTTTTTTGGGAATAATTCAAAAACGGTGCATCGGAAAATTCTAAAAAAAATTGTAATGTTTCTTAATTTTTGTACTCTTTCAAATGACACCCCATTCATGCGAGCCAAAAAACCTTTTTTCCACCCTTCCCCACTCCCATCCCATAAACACATAGAAATAAAATCACTTGAAGCTATATTTTTCGTTAAGGGTTTACCGAATTTCCTATCTCTATGAATTTTTTCAAATTTTTCTGTCAACCAACGAAGAAACGTATGGGGGGGAGGGGGTACCAACCTTTTGTTGCACTTTTTTGAGAATAATTCAAAAACGGTGAATCGCAAAATTCTAAAAAAAATTTTGATGTTTCTTAATTTTTGTGATCTTTCAAATGACACCCCACTTGACCGGGTTTTAAATGGCGTATTTACCCCATCTCATATCCTCCCCCTTAATAAATATAATTATTAGTATTTTTACTATACTTTACTATATTTTTCTTTCAAAATTTACTAATTTTTCTATCATTCAAAATACTTTTTAAGATTTTCGATTACTTAGGCTCGGTGCTGATCGAGGAAAGAAAACATTCTGAAAATGCCACTATTGATTAATCTTTATTTCATCTTTAGTATGTTATAGGTAGACTACTTTTAATTACTAATAAGTTGATATGTGGGTAGTTCTACAAACATAGGAATTTTGGACGGCTCTGCTTATTTCGTATATTAATATGAAAAAACAAATTTTTTTTCACATGAAATTTGTAAACCTTAACTATGTCTAGCTGCTCACCTAAAATAAACCCGTTTCGAAATATATGTCTTAGAAAAAAAAATTATTCAAAACGTCAAATTATCAGTCCCCTGGAGTGTCCCACCTTGAAATTCAAAGCTGGTAAACTAAATAATCAATGATTCTAAGTGTGTAGAGACAAATTTACTCTGTGGTAATAATTTTGAATAATGATGCTTTAATAACACTGTGCGACAGCCAAAATCCGCTGGGGTTCTGACTACTGGGAAAAGTTGTATCGGTAAAAAAAAAGTTATACGTGTCCCGGCGTTTCGCTAGGTCACGTCTAGGAATCGAGATATACCGATTTGAAGTTAGTAAGTATCATATACTTGCCTTACTTGGAGAAATTGTCACGTTTGGGGTTCTTTTTTTGATACAACTCGAGAACGACTAGTCCGATTTTGCTGAAACAAATTTAGAATTACAATTCCTTTAATCTACTGATATACTATACTGAAAAAGTAACGAAAACATAAACAAATTAAAATTAAATAAATAAGAAATACAAAAAACATAAAATAAATAAATAAATGAAATAAAAATAATAAAGTAAAATAAAAAAAATGATAAAAATAATAAAATAAAGATATAATAAAAATATAATAAAAATATAAAAAAATAAAATAAAAAAAATTTAATAAATAAATAATGTATAAATAATAAAAAAATAATAAATAAATAATATATAATAAATAAACAATAAAAAATAATAATAAATAATATTTAATAATAACAAACAATGAATAATAAATAATAATAATAAATAATAATAATAGTAGTAAATAATAATAAATGATAATAATAAATAATAATGATAATAAAAAATAATAATAATAAACAATAATAATAATAATAATAATGAATAATAATAATAATATAATCAAATATGATAAAATATAATAAAAATATAAAAATATAAAATAAAATTATACTAAAAATAATAAAATAAAATAATAAAATCAAAAAAATAAATAAAAAATAAAAAAATGAAAAATAGAAAATAATAAATAAAAAAGTAAAAAAGTAAAAAAAATAAAATTAATACACAGAGACACATAGACACATGTGCAAATACATTTAAAACAATAAATTTTGGAGTTTATTCCAGTAAAAATATTAAAAAAAAATTTCTATGAAAAATCAATATTCTTGTCAAAATGAGATACCTTTAGTTAATTGTGAATAAAAGCTAAATGCGTCCATCGATTTTCATGATCTATGTCTCGTTTTGTGCACAGATTATGTGACTACGTCAAAGTAATAAGACTTGACACTTATTTCCGTTTTGAAATTTTCATGATTTTTTAAAATACAATTTTTTTTTTTTTAGGCAAAAAATTATTGTTTTTCTTCATAAATTTATTTATAACTGCGAAACTGTTGATTGTTTAAGGAAATAGTGTGTTAGTAGATTAAAAGAATTGTAATTCTTAATTTTTCTAAATTTGTTTCAGTAAAATAGGACTAGTCGTTCTCGAGTTATATCTTCAAAACGTGACTATTTCCCCTATATGATACATGCTAACTTCAAATCGATATATCTTGATTCCTAGACGTGACTCAGCGAAACGCCGGGACACGTATAACTTTTTTTACCGATATAACTTTTCCCGGTATTCAAAACCCCAGCGGATCACAGACCCCTACCATTTGTCGCACAGTGTAATGTGTAAATAATCATAACATTAATCTAAATTTCATATAAGATATATCCTACTAAAGTCAAGTACTAAAGTCAATCAAAATACATTGAAAATATTGGAAATTCATATTTCTATCAAGTTATCGCTCGACACAGGAATTAATTAAAGTTCAATAAATGTAATATTGCAAGTGTTTTACTTAGTCCGAGGTTTGATCATTTTAACAGTCATCATTAGTAGCAAGATCGTGTGTTGTCCAGTCAGATTATCAGTCCCCTGGCAAGTATTTTCGTAAAAAGTATTTTAATTACAGATAATTTTGTAATTTTATGCGTCGTGAATATGTATTGCCTTGGTATAGAATCCGTTTATTTTTTTTTAGACGTAATTTTGTCATTTTAAAGCGAAATACTGACATATTATCAGTCCCTTGTTCTCAGTCCCCTGGAAGATTTAAAAGCGGGCAGACTTAGATAAATGTTTATTGCGTATTTTGAGATAATATTGAGATAATTTTGAGTTAATTTAGGATTAAGAAGGATATTTTTTAATTTTGGCTCTTGTATTTTTATGTTTGTTTTTTTTTTTTTGTTTTATTTTATTTTTTTTTTTTTGACTGGCCACATTCAGAAAAGTTGAAAGAACGTCATCAACTTTAACTAAAACTAGTTGCCAGAACTTATACGCAAAAAACATGTCGTGCCGTAATTAGCTCCATTTTCGTCTTTCGTGTTTAGAACTACCCATATAAAGATTACGACAGTGAAAAAAAATTAACAGAAATGTAAAACGAGCACAATTTACAACATTAATTTACATTTTATGCTAAAATATATTAGAGATTGTTATTTAAAATTTAAAATATGTTGCTTTAATGCATTTTTCAAACTTATCTTAGAAACATTGAAATCAAACAACGTAAAATAATCATTAAAATATTTGATACACTCAAAAATGGGGAGTTTCGTACTTAGCTCGGCAAAATGGTATCTTGAAAAATTCATCTCGACCGCGAAGCGTTCGCCTAGGAACATTGATTTCAAAAACAGTCAATTAGACCTGAGATGATATCGTAAGTGAACGTAACATTTAGCCATTTCAAGGAGATAATGCCAAAATTTAAAACTTCTAATTTTTCCACCATGATAAGATGATCAAAACGATCAAATGCTCTTGAAAAATCTGTGTAAACTACATCAATTTGAAAATCACCAATGTTACTATATAAAAAATTACTAAAGACTGTTAAGTTAGTTACTGTGGACCGTCCCTTCATAAACCCATGTTGTCTTGAAGATACCAGCGAGGATAGATTAAAATCAATTTTTATTTTTATTAGACTTTTAAAAAGCTTAGGGATAGCAGATAATATAGTGATACCCCTGTAATTTGAAACATTATATTATTTACGACGCTATGGACCGTATAGTCTGCGTGCCAGGACAAATTTGCCTCATGCAATCTGTCCAACCCTTTATAATCTAATCTAATCTGCCATTATTTAGAATTACACAAAAAAGGGTCGGGTGTAAAATTCCAAAATACATTTTTTATAAATACTGAAGTGAAGCCCTTTCATATGATACCCTACTTGACTCGATATAAAAATGTATTTTCTCAAAGGCCTCACATCGTAGCCCTGTTAACCAAACGAAAACCATTTTATTTATTTTTCAACTCCTTATTTTGTGTGGACAAATTAGTTATATACGCACGCCAAATTTCAGGTTCATTGGATTTATAGTAATCGAGATAATCGAAATAATGTGAAAAACACGTTTTACTCTCACTAATAGTGTTCCGTATAAAAAACGAATCCCTAAAAAGAAGCACCAGCAGTGTTTGGAACTGTAATCTCTCCCAATAGCAGTTGTTCAGTGTAATGACTTATTTACGAATGTTATAGCACTTGCAAAATGTACTGTCATAGCGTTTTACAAATTTTTTATTGACTTTCAGCACTAATTCAATTCAAACTGAAATAATGACAAAATGAATTTGTTCTCATTTCACCCAGACTTAAAAATCTTAATGTTATGTCAGAAAAATTGGAATTTAAAAATCATCAGCTATTTTATTTTTGAAGTGCCGTGACTAAAAAATTATTTTAAATACCGCGTTGGCAATGACGATGGCTGAACTAGAAAAGGAAATTAATGTTCACGAAAAGAATATTTCTGGCAATGATACACTCAAACTTAATCCACTGGATTTTGAATTTGATTACGTTAACAAGAAGTAAGCTCTCTTGGTGCTTTGCGGTGTTGGTTTTAATAAATTGAAAGTCTAAGTTTTGTAAATTCGTAGCCCAATGCACCGTGAAGCCGTTGTTATGATGATGAATTTTAAGTTTTATAAAAATTTTTTGGGTCCTCTAGGCTTATCATCTTGTCTGATGATGGTGTAGCGTTAGTTTCTCTCAGGGTTATATAAGTAGAATCCAAATTTGAAATAGAATAAGAGTATTTATTAATCAATAAATAAACGAAAATAAACTTTTTTTGACATCGTTGAAAAATATACTATTTCTTTTTGTTTTTATATAAATTTGATTGTAATTTTTACAGTTTTCATCAATAAATTCTACAAAATTTGTTATTTTTTATACAGTAGTAAAGTCTAATCGTCATAAATTTAACAGTAAACACTATCCCGGGTAGGAGCTGTTAATATTCAACAACGAACTAGACTCGGCCCAGTTTTGGTGAGCCAAACCTTTTTTTTTTAGAAAAATATTGATATATCCAGTGGATTTACTGTCCTTTGAAGGATATATATTATATCAATACTTCTCGGTTCTGTAATTCTAATTCAGCAAAGCTTTTTATTGGATTTGACTGGATTCGAACCGTCGACACACTCGGCTATACATCGCTTAATTAAAGCCTTTGCTAATTAACTTCAATTTCAGTCTTGGTCATTTGTAAACGCGTGTAGACTGAATCAAGATTCGGTTTATTATATTACGCGTTATTCACCAGTCTAATGAATTGTAAACATGTGCAAGCCATATTATATTTATATTTATTTTTATACATGTTGCTCTTTTCACAACCTCTTTTCTTTACATAAAAAGGAAGTCGGGGTAAGAATTTCGTTTGGTAGATTTGGCCCAAATTTTAGTGCAAGACTTGGCCTCACGACATCAGTCCAAGTTCAACCAAGACATCGGTTAAAGTCCAAACCCTGACCCAAAAACCCAAAAACTTTGAGGCGGGCTTGGTTCAGGTTTGGTTCCTTAGATTTTTCTTACCCGGAATACCGTATTATGAACAACGTATTTTACCACTACCACTATATCTAAAATCCTTTAACTCAAAAGATACAAGAAAACTACAAATCGTACAATTTTAAATACTTAATAATTAATGTTTTTAAACCACAAATCCAATCCCTGAAGCTAAAAAAAATCGTTTCAAATAAAACCACACTTTGAAGCTATTGAATTATATCCAGACATGAAACCTTTTTATTTATATAAATGAATTTTTAAACAACAACCAACTAACTATTCACTCTCTCATTATTTCTTTAGCACGTAATCTGATAACACACAAAAAACTGTTTTTTCGCTTCTTGCTATTTCTATTATTATTACGTGTAAGGCAATTAGAATAAATAATTTTTCTTTCTTACTATTGTTGTTTTTACATAGGGGGAGGTTATGTGAGACGCGATATAAAAAATCATACAAGAAAATATTGCTGCGTTATAATTAGGGTGATATGATATTTTCTTAGCCCTACCATGGTTGGGGTTGTCTAAAATCTTGATATGCTAATTGCTTTAAGTTTGAGCATATGGCATATGTTTATTCTGTAACAACAAACAATTATGTGCTTAAGATAAACCCAAAGGTATTTCAACCCTCTCTTGTACATATATGAAAAACATATGAGCATACAGTTTGGTTTAATGCTTCGTTAGTATAATAATGAAATGCAAATTAATAATAGTTTTGTATTTTATCAGTTATACGTAAGGTGTTTTTCCGTTTGGTGTAATATTTTGAAGAAATGGGAGTGTAATTAACTTTAATGGGTAATAAGTTTTGATTGTTACGGAAATTAGTATTCTACGTAGTTTGCTGGGCATATGGACATATCGTGTGGCTTTGTGTGATATCTAACACATTGGCAATTACAAATTATAATATATCGTGTCATGAAATTATTAATTATAAAATAAAGTGTATTAGAAATTGTCATATAGGGTTTTCTGAGCGGTGATGTTACAATACATGGAAATTGTTTTTGTAATTAAGATGCTCTTTTTACGAATTATTCTAAATTGAGTTATTAGTCGACCGGAAATAGACAAACGTTATGGATTACCATACGGATATTAATTACAATAAGTTATAAACTCAAAATTTGCTTTTACCCCACTGAAAAAAAAGTTAAAGGAATGACAACCTCATCTCTTAGTTAACAGTTTATTATCCAAACAAAGAAAAAATACTGCAAACTATCTCACGGTGATTGGGACAGTTACATGTTATCATTTTTCTGTAAACAAAATATGGTTTATTTTAAATGTAAAATATTAAATGCAATATAAGAGTAAGTGCATATAGCTAAAAACTATTTTAATGAGCAAAATTTATTTTGGCCTTATATCATGAATACGTTCGGTCTGAAAGACCTTAGTAATACAATCTCGAGTTAAAAGTAAAAATCTTACCCTGACTTCCTCGTCTGTCTGCCAGTCAGCCGTCTGTCCAGCCGTAAAAACCGACGAAAACAAGAAAACTAGTGAAGCAATTTCAAAAACTTTTTTGAACCGCTTAAAAAACGTTTATTTTCAGTAATAACGAGTAGTAACTTTAGATCTGTAGAAATCTTGATAATTGTAATCTGTATGTGAGACCAGGATCTTGATTATTGTGTCATAAGTATGTAAAAAAATTCGTTAAGTGTGTCAGAAGAATGATTTTCAAAATTTTGTTTCTCAACTTTTTGGGAGAAACATACTAAAAGAAACATTTTCAACTAGAAGGATATAAAACAAAACATAAAATAAAACATAAAGTAATTATTTAGATGACATGGAATGTAATTAACCTTCGTCGGACGGCATAGGTACAATTGTACCTTCTCCGTTTTTAAACACTAATAACTTTTCTTGTAGAAGCCGTAGAGGGCTAAAGTTTTATGAGATCTCTACATTTTCCTGTTGGATCATGCAGAATTAATTTCAGAAAAATATCCCCAGCCTTTTCAGAGATAGGGGTTCGAGAGGTTTTCATTATCATAACAGGCGGTAAAGGTACACTTTTACCTTTATACCTTTTATATGATATAATAATGGTATTACAGTTATTATAACATAGACTAGACTATAACATAATATAAACATGGAGCGGCTGAAATCTCACAGCTCTGAGATATCAAAACTTCGTTCTGGGTTAAGGATTTTGATATAGTTGTCAGCAAAAAGTTTTTATGGGGACATGGTTTTTAGTATACATTGATGTATATCATGTCGTACAAATAATTAATTTTATTTTTTCAAAAAATTGGGTAAAAAATAAATAAAAATCTTTCTTTTGACACACTTGACAACATTTTTTTGACAAACTTATAATGCCATAATGCTCTATAATGATAATAAATTTCATGTCAAACAAATAATTAATTTTACTTTTTTCCAAAAAATTGAGTAAAAAAATAAATAAAAATCTTACTTTTGTTGACACACTTGACAACATTTTTTTGACAAACTTATAATGCCATAATTCTCAATAATAATAATAAAATTTCATGTCAAACAAATAATTAATTTTATTTTTTTCCAAAAAATTGGGTAAAAAATTAAATAAAAACCTTTCTTTTGACACACTCGACAACATTTTTTTGACAAACTCATAATGCCATAATTCTCAATAATAATAATAAAATTTCATGTCAAACCAATAATTAATTTTACTTTTTTCCAAAAAATTGAGTAAAAAAATAAATAAAAATCTTACTTTTGTTGACACACTTGACAACATTTTTTTGACAAACTTATGATGCCATAATTTTCAATAATAATAATAAAATTTATTTATTTATTTATTTATTTATATTTATTCAAAAATTTTTCTAGCATACAGATTATAAATCCAATTACATGTTAGGTAGTATACATAAGATTAAAATTTCTACACATTTGTATGCAAGTAATTTAGTGTTCCATTTTATTTTGTTTTTTTTTTTTTTTTTTTTATTATTCAAATCTATAATTTATTAGATCTGAATTCAATTTATGATAAAGAATATTATTATATTGATAAAAAAACTAGATGAAAATAAAAAAATGTTAAATAAGCAAATATTTAAAAACACAACAAAAATTAGATTAAATTAGTTTATAGTAATTTCAAATTAAAATTAAAATTATGGAGCATATTTTAATTTAAATAAGTTTCTTAGCTTATTAAGAGTTATACTGGACAAATCAATTTCATTGAACTTTACATTATGGAGTACTTGTATTCTGATTATCAGAGAGTTATTACGGAAATTATTACCAAATGTGTTAATTTGAAAACAAAGTGGATTTTTTATATTGTAGTGAGTATTTTCACGGTACTTTATGCAATCAATAATTACACAGTCGACTTTCAGATTAATTATCTTATATAATAAAACTTCACCCGCGAATTGTCGTCTAGAATCCAAAGTTGTGAGTTTATATCGTTTAAGTCTTTCATGGTACGGTTCCTCTATGATTTTTAATTTGTAATTAAGAAAACGAGTAAATTTACGTTTCACACGTTCAAGCTTAGTCTTATTAAAATCATAAAATGGATTCCATATAACAGATAGATATTCTAAGATACTACGAAACTTAAAGTCAGCTCCAATTCTCATTAAAAACCCTAGTAGCTTATAAGCACGATTTACAATACTATGACTGTGGAGATTGAATGAGAATTTGTTATCAACTAAAACCCCGAGGTCAGACACATGATCTTTAATTTCAAGTGTTGTATTAGATATATTGTACAAAAAACCACAATGATATAGCCTAGGTTTAATTTTAAGGCAATAACACTTCGCGACATTGAGATATAAGTTATTTTTGATGCACCATTGATTTACGTTATCAAGATCTTTTTGCAATGCAATACAGTCGTTTAACGATTTAATGGATTTATAAATCTTGAGATCATCAGCAAATAACAGCGCCTCACAACAAAGTATTTCCATTTCAATTGGCAATTCTCAAAGTCAGTCATTCTTTCACCATTATCATTCGAATTCATATGCAGGCTGTTGGGACCCACCACATTTCCATAAGAGATATCTCTTCCATTCTGTCTTCCAACCTGTCCATTAAAGTCACCAAGAACCATAATGAAGTCGCGTGTTGGTGTTTGTTTCATAACCTCTTCCAGTGGTATGAAGAAATTATCCTTTTCGCCGACGGTCTTAGCTTCAGTAGGTGCATGCACGGCAATAAGAGAAATATTATTATATGTACCACGTAAACGTAGGTAGCAGATCCTCTCACTGACCGGGATGAATTTCATCGCAGCTTTTTGTATGCGTGCACCAACAAAAAAGCCAGTTCCAAATTCTCTTCGAGACGGATGACCACTACAGTATAGAGAGTGACTATCCAAATCTTGTTTTCCGATTATCGGCTGTCTAATTTCTTGTAGAGCAATAATATCCACCCTATACCTCTCAGCCTTTGTTTCTAGACTTATAAGAGCATCAGGAGCGCTCAGGCGGCACACGTTCCACGTTCCGATTCAGTAGCCTGGCCCTTTTCACGTCCAGCTAAAATACTATTTTTCAGGTTTGTTATTCTCTTTCTGATAACCAAATTTAACATATTAGTTTTTTTCCGAGGTTAGGGTGTTAACCTTAGGCCCAACCCAAATAGTCGTGAATGGGTTCGTTTCCATACTAAGGTCACCAGAAATAACCTTTTTACAGGTTTATATAGCGATCCACTTGATTCAAGACAGACGGCCGCTCCAAGCTGCCCCTGACATGGAGAACAGACGCTTGACTCGCATTGGTTGTAAGGTGCCGATTCGCCGTGATGTAGCGTCATTGACTAAGCAGGTTTTACTCTGCTTGCCTCCAATATATCAACTTAATTCTGTCAGCATTACCCAGGCAGCACGGCGTGGACGTCGAATTTCGGATTTCATTACCTAAATTCGCTACCTAGTTTTGTAAATTTAGGTGAACGAAATTGTAATCTTATTTGCTTATTTTCCAATAAATACATTAACTACTAACATTCTCCTTATCATTTTCAGATCATTGTATTTTGAATCTATTCATCACATGCAAAGTGACACAGCGTCAGTTTGGATAAAAAAAAAAAATTTAAGGACACACCAAATCCCTTTATCCAATTGTGTCCAAAAAATGTTTAGACTCGAGCATTCGACAACTTAATTGTAAAACGCATGCGTTTTTTATAATTTTAATTTAAAATTTCAATTTTAATTTTATAATTTTATTTTATAATTTCAATTTCATAATTTTAATTTTAATTTTAATTTTATAATTTCAATTTTAATTTTATATGGCACAGGTAGCACACTAATTAATAATCAGTTTAGTTTAATGGTGGTCTTGCATGATCGTACTAGTCTTCCAGCTGAAATACAACAGTTTTGTGCGTCGAAAGATTTTGTTTGTTCAAATCGTTTTGAAGTCATATAGTTTAGTGCTCATCGACCTCATTTTTGTAATTATTTCCTGGAGTTTCCGTTTATGATAATTACTATCAGCATACTAGCTTCGAAGACCATATTCCAGATAGTTGATAAAGATTAGTTTATAAAGACACATGGATCTTTGCTGCCTACATCCGGTACAAGTTTTCTGAAGCTTAATTTCTTTGTTCTTCGTTTTTCCTTGAACTTTTTTACTCTCACAAACTTATTGTTTTGTATTAAAAGCAAAAAGGTGATATATTTAAGTAAATTTGACACAAAATAACTGAACCATTACAGAACACGACGATAGGTGACATTCTGGCTGGCAACATTCGTCGTAGAATTCATAAAAAAGAGAAGAAATGGAGGTCAGGCCTCGAAACCAAACCTTGAGCTGAGCTAAATGAAAAAAAAACTACTACAGTCATGGACCTAATTAATGTGAACAACCCAGAATAAAAAAAACGTTAACATCATTAAAGGAACTGCTCCTTTGATGGCAAACAAAATAAAAACTAAAGGCAAGCAAATATTAACTTACGTCGCTCTTTAGAATGTTATATATCACGCCACCGTGAAATAAAATCATCCAGTTGCATTTCCAACCTGCTCAAAAGTTCTGACTTACACCAATTTTGAGACTACCTTGAATACGAATTTTTAACGGACGACGATGTCACCGATAACAAAAGCACGAACTTTTGCCTATTTCTCCGAATATGTTCTACTAATATTTAGCTAACAGAGATAAAGAAATAATTTAGTTCTACAAAGAAAAACAACTCAAAAATTATATAACTAAAATTCAAAATGGCTTACATTAGTATATGTTGAATGTTGTTTTATCAGCGCGTCTTGATTAATTTGATGGTTAATTAAAGGTTTTGTTATATCAAGCATAAACTAGTCCGCTCCTCTACAAAAAGCAAAACATAATAAAATCACTAGTGGAAACTTTCATAAACGGACTTGATGATCAATTTTACAACTAGAATTAGACAATTTGTGTTTAGCATCTCGTACGGTAACAACAGCAGGAACTTCTTAAATTAATTTTTGTTTTTCGACATCATCAAAATTCATGTACCATTGGGCGAGACGTGTTTTTCTTCACAAAGTTATACATTTATTTTTAAAACTGATAACATAACACTTTCATGATATATAACAATTATTTCTCGAATGTAAAACATATTTCGTTTACATATTTTAATAGATGCGATTGAGGTTTTGACATTTTATTAAACTTACAACTATAAAAAAACTTTACACTATTAACACAATAATTGAAATGAAAAGCAAATTTACTTTCTTTTTAGTTTTAAAACAAAATTTTTGAAATAATAATAATATTAAAATTACTCAAAAGTAAGCTGTATGACGATTCAGTCATGACTGAGTTTAATTTTATTTCATTTTACATAATTTACTGAGCCCCGATCAAGACAGTTTGATCGTTTATATACAGATATCATTAGACCTCCTGTTTCTCTTCCTAATCAATTTTCACTAATAAAAACATCAATTCTACTGTTTTTCAAATAAAAAAAATCATCTATGCAAAATTTGTATTTTTAATTGGAATTATTTAAATCATCAACAAAAAAAAGTTTTTAATTGTACAAATAAATGTCCACGCTTATTACAATTGAGGAAAATTAATAAAATTATTATTGAATTTGAAAACCATTATTTTAGAGTTTAAATTGAAAATAGTCCGTCGTTACAGTACGTAGTGTACCAATGACACTTCTGTTCAGTCACTCAGATACGTTTGCATATAGAAAACCACACGTTTCTGTTGAGGCTAAACAATATTTGAGATGTTTTATAATAAAATTTTAAGGGTTATGTGATTATGTTTGACATAACCCTCTACCAAGTCTACCTACTAAAAAGTTTCCCTTGAGGACATAGGAGCTTCCTCGCTCCTCATACTCGTAATGTTTGAGATATTTTCAGGCGGACGTAATTTTGTTTCCCATCTACTATTGATGTTATTGAACAACAAGTTTATTTGGTAAACGTATATATACATATATTCTCAAGGAAGGGTAACCAATTATAGTGAATTCTCTGAACTTTTCTTCGACATCTGCGAAGCAATTATATCTCCAAATTTGGTGATTAAATCACTCATTGCTACCCTCTTAAAATCAGAAGAACTCGACCAATTTCCTCATACATTTATATATAATTGGTTCATATCCGAAAACGGTTTAGCGATTTCTAATACCTTACACCATGTCACTTTCTCTATTTGCTTTGGTTAGGTAAGTTTCTTAATAAGAAAATGATCTTATATAACTTTTAGAGAATAAGGCAATACAAAACTAAACAAAATAGTACAAAAGTGTTAAAAAAATTTATTAAAATATACATCTTTCTTAACGATAAAGCCTTAAAGTACTTAAACTGCATTAAAAATCAATTATGCTTACATTGGGTTCAAAATAGGAAAAGGAAGCATTATAAGAAAACTGAAAATCACCTTTTCGACTTATCGATTAACTTGAATATAATTCTAGAACTTTTTTCCTATTCAGTTCATTTAAAAAAAAAAATAGAGGTTTCGGATTTCAATTGAATTCAATTTCTTTTCTTACATGAATAAATTCCTTTTTCTCGATCTTTTTTCAATTTCAATAGAGTTTTAATATCGTTGAATAAAAGTATATATAGTGGCAACTCGTTAGTAATTGAAAATTTGATATTCATGAAAAGTCATAAAAAATAAAAATAAGCGATACAAAAAAAAAAAATTCGAAGTAGCATAAATATGGAAAAAAGAAAATTTGTATTTCAGTTTGTAAGGAAATGAAAATGAAAAATGTCTTTTCATTGAACGCAGACTATCATTTTGTTACTGTAAGTTGTTGTTGAAATTAACATACAATTTGAAATATTTTTATAATTTCAATAATTTACGTTCATAAATTACAAGTTTATTCAAATATCAACGATAATTCATGATAAAAAAACATGAAGTATATTGCTCGATGAATTCATACACACGCTGACTAATAATCAAATATATAATTCCTTAAATATACTTAAAAATACATTATTTATCAGATAGAGGAAAACATGAATTTTAAAACAGAAATTATATTCAGAATAAATAACTTCTACATTATCCCTTTCCTTTCACATAAGTTAAAATTCATATTCCCTTAAGTATTGTCATGTTGTTAATGTTTCGGCCGACACGTAAAACATTAATAAATAAACAAACTGAACAAAATTCATTTAATTAAATCCGAACAGGTATAATTTAGATATAATTATAAGGAGACACCTCTTATATGCATGTTAAATAAAACCAAATGAAAATGATGTTCGAGGGGAGAGCTAAGTGTTCAAAAGGTTAAATTTCTTTTGTTCTTTGTCGTTGTTTTATAAGTTTATGGCTTATGAAACACAATTGTCAAATGGTGTCAATGTGGGGTTACAATTACAACATTTTCAGAATTGTGTTATTATTTTATTTATTTTAATTGTGGTAAACAAAAAAAATTTAAAGCTTAAAATATATTCAAATAATTACTTACTAATACTATACTTCGCTAGAGATGTAACCTAATTTTTGTTAGTTTATCTGGTCGGCTAGCCCTGATGAGAATGATAAATTTTTTGAAAGTTTAAAATTTTATCATTGGTTCGAAACTAGATCGGTCGAAAATTGTATAGATTGCAAAAAATTTAATAATTTGCACCATAATTTTTTAGATTCAGTTCTTATATTCTTGATGGGAGATTTTCCATCGGAGTGATGTTATATCACAAATAATTTACTGAATTAATTATTGTTTGTTTTAATTTTTGTAGTTAAGTATTTCTGTAGATAATATACGCTTGACTTTAACTTTATAATAGGGCTATTATTTTGAAAACGTACATCGAAAAAAAACAACTATTTTTTAAAAATCTGAAATTTTGAGATTTTGTTGGTATTGACGAAAGGAGAAAAGTGATTTCTGCTTTTATTTTTTGTGTACTCTGAATCGGAGTTATGCGCGGTTGAATTTTGAATATATTTTGATTGGATGCAAGTATAATTTGGTCAAAAACCGTTTGTGGGCGTCATTAGAAATTTTAAATGTTAAAATTATGAGCCTCTAATGAGATTTTAATTAGTAAAAAGGGGCTGAATAGACATTTTTTAAAATTAATAAACATTTTACACACCCTTTTAATAATTTAAATTCCTTTATTTTACCACTTAACTTAAATTAATTTTTAATAAGTTTTTAACCATTTAACCGCACAGAAAATGGTTCAAATTTATTGCAGGTGTTAAAATATGAAATGTTTAATTTATTAGATCCACATTTAGTACAGGATTATTAACTTAATAAAAAAACACATGTGAATTTTTCATATACCAAACTTTAAAAAATCGTAAGAAAAAATCCATATTGAATTGCTGACTTTTTATTTCTCAATTTCATAGCTGCATATGTTTACTTTAAAATTTGTGAAAAACAAAAAAAAAGGCTACTTTTTGAGATATGAGCTTTGAAGTAAACCAAGGTTTTACGCGCCGCCTAGCGGAAAAGAGAAAAGTTATTAATTTTAAACTTACTTATTTCAATTATTCAATTATTTTCCTTTTCACTTGCAAAAATATACGTAAGCCGGATGAAATTTGTGGCACCTATTCACAAAACATTGCCACCATTACCAAAAACTACGTGAAAAAGCCTCAAAATTCAACCGCGCATAACTCCGATTCAGAGTACTCAAAAAATAAAAGCAGAAAGTACTTTTTTCCTTTTGTCAATGCCAACAATATATCAAAATTTCAGATTTTTTAAAAATCAAAAATTTAAAAATCAACAAAAAAATGTACGTTTTCAAAATAATAGCCCAATATTACTTTTTAAAGCAATAACAAGGTGAGGGAATTAAGGTTTATTGATTTTCTCCTGCCTTCTCATTTTTACCTTAATTTATATTTGTTTTTTGTTTCTTTTGCAGGTTAAAAATTTAAAGAAATTACCAGGGTCTACATTAGTGATGTGTCGGCGGTCATGAACGACCGAAGTTAATTGAACGAATCACTTCAGTGAACCACGATCGTTCAGTAATAAAAGAAACGTTGTTCGTCGGTCACTAACTTTTTATGTACTTTTGACATTTTTTCTTATGTGCAATGATGAATACCCATCTTTTAGTATATACTGTAATGGCAGCAGTGTTAGTTAACATAATGCAAGCTAAAAATACTTTTTTTTGACAAGTCTTAAACAAAATATATCTTCAGTCTTCTGGATTATGAAAAACTTTGCTTGCACCAATGCAATGAAAATTATGTTGGATGGCATATGTTTTTGTAACTTTTTGTTGTTGAATTTGAACATGATTTCAATAATACACCTCAAATAAACCTTTAATAAAAAGTAATAATGCACCTCCAATATCACTTCGTCTTCAAATTTTCATTACGATCATTGTGATTTGCGAATTTGTTTTTCTCCTCTCAAACATTTATTCATTATAATATTCAACAACTTCGCATAAAAAGTGTCCTAAAAAATGTATCTAACTAATCGTGCAGATTTTCATAACAACATAAAAAACCAGTACACATTTAAAAATTAAAAATATACGCACTTCATCTAACAATAAACATTAAACCGGAAAAATTTTCAAACCTTTACTTATATGAAAATAACACTAACAATAACACAAAACTAATAATCCAATCCAAAGAAACAAAACCAAACTAACAATACCATATAATTTTATACATTATACATTTATTAAAATCATAAATACATAAAATTTTCATTTTGCGACGATCGATTAAAAGAAATTAAATACATACAAAACGATAAGTTCAAAAAAATATTCTAACGAAACATTTATCATAAAGAGCAAAAATATGAACGGTTCAAATTTACTAATAAACTAAACAACACGCCTACCAGAAGAAATGAATCATAAAGAACAACTGAACTAACTGAACGAGTGAACTAACTGACCTAACTGAACTATAAGCAAAATACAAAATGATGAAAGTCAAAATAAACAAAATTGTAAGTTCGTTCGAAAATAATAATATTGCTGTTAAGAAGTAAGAATGATTGAACATAAAGAATGAAAAATAAAATGAGATTTTTTAAAGAAAATATAAATAAATGCTATTGAAAAAAAAGAAATGGATTGCTCGATTTCATTCATTTTTTACAAATTATGAATTTGGATATAAAAATGGAAAAAAAATTGATTATGAAATATTGCGACGCTGATGCATAGGCTGACTTCACCACAGCTCTGGAAATATAGTGTTCTGGATATATAATGAGCTAATATCCATAAAATACTTTAATTAAAAGCTAACCAATATTATGGACTTCGTAGTTCTAATAATAAAAATATTAAAGCAGGCTGTAGTATCCCAACAAACATAAATTCTGTTGTACGAGAAAAAGTAAAAAAAAAATTTATCGGAAGTGACAAAGCGGAAGTTAGGATGCAGAACTGTTGTAAACCGTACTAACCTTGTATGTACCAAATTTTATCCAATTCGATTATCAGGTAAAGAAGTTATTGAGCTTCCAAAATAACAGGTGCTTGGAGGACTCCCTACCACTTTGTTCACTATCGCTAAAAAAACTAATCAGTTCCTTGCCATACATTGCGTCTTTTTGCAAAGTGTGATCAAAATTGCTTAACGAACGCATGTTGTATGCTCCCAACAAACATTGAAACAATAAACAGGTGTTCGGGAGGACCCCACCACTTATCCCAATATTGTCCAAAAACTAGTCAAGTCTTTGTCAATAAACTCTTTATCTTTTTTCAAAGTGCCAATAAAATTGATTAATGAATGAAATCTGTATGCTCCCAACAAACTTTAAAAACAAAGTGTGAAAAGTCAGCAGTTGTATGGTAGACCCCCCCGCCACTTTGATCAATGTGTCCCAAAAGATGATAATTATCTTCTCACACTAATTGAACCCTTTTCCATAAGTTTCATCATAATCACTTCATTATTGTAGGCTGTATTGTGCATAAAGACACTGAAAAAACTTCCAAAATTTACAAAAAAAAAATTTACCTAAAGTGAAAAACTGGAAGTTGGGATGTAGAACTGTTGTAAACTGTACTAAATGCTCATGTACCAAGTTTCATCCAATTCGATTATCAGGTACAAATGTTATTGAGCTATAAAAAAAACAGGTGTATGGGACACCCCCCACCAATTTGTTCACTATCGCTCAAAAACCAATCAGTTCAAAGTGTCATTAAAATAAATTAATGAATGAAGTCTGTATGCTCCCAAAAAACTTAAAAAACAAAGTGTGAAAAGTCAGCATTTGTATGGTAGACCCCCCATCACTTTGATCAATGTGTCCCAAAACATGATAATTATCTTTTCACACTAATTGGAACCCTATTCCATAAGTTTCATCATAATCACTTCATTATTGTAGGCTGTAGTGTGCATAAAGACACAGAAAAAACTTCAAAAAAGTACAAAAAAAATTTTTTTAACGGAAGTGAAAAACTGGAAGTTGGGATGCAGAACTGTTGTAAACCGTACTACATACTCATGAACCGAGTTTCATCCAATTCGCTTGTCAGGTACATATGTTATAGAGCTTTAAAGAAAACAGGTGCTCCAGGGACCCCCCACCACTATGTTCACTATCGCTCAAATAATCAGTTCTTTGTCATACATGTTTGCATCTTTTTCCAAAGTGTCATCAAAATTCATTCACGAATGAATGTTTTATGCTCTCAACAAACATAAAAACTTTGTGGAAAAAACCACCTGTTGTATGGTGGACCCCCCAACCCTTTATCCAATGTGCTCCAAAAGCTGATAAAATCTTTCTCATGTTATTTAAAAGCTTTTAGCAACGTTTCATGAAAATCGATCGGTAATTGTGGGCTACAGTAGAGATAAAAACCTTGAAAAAAAAAAACTCTTTAGCCGGAAGTGACAAACCGGAAGTTGGTATGCAGAAATATTGGAAACAGTACTAAAACCTTATATACTAAGTTTCAATAAGATCATAAGCCGGAATCAGAAGTTATTCAAAATTTAAACTTAGAGGTGTTCGGGAGACCCCCCGCCATTTTGTCCAAATTTGAAATGAATCTTTAATTTTCAAATGAACCTGTATCATTTGCCAAAGTTTCATCAAGATCCTATGCAGAAAACCCACCCAACCACCCACCCACCCAAAAAACACCCACCCAACCCACCTACCCACCATTTTGATGGAGGTAAATTGTTCTCTTTGATAAGAACTATGTCTCCAATTTTAATGTTGATTTCCCTTTTGTACCATTTACTTCTATTTTGTAGATTGGTTAAATATTCAAGATGCCATCTTTTCCAGATATCCTGATTCATCTTTTGCACTAGCTGCCATCTGGATAGTTTTGAAAGCTTGAGGTGTTGCAGATCATACTCTGGAAGCTGTGTTGTTGGACGACCGATGAGGAAATGTCCTGGTGTCAAATATTCCAGATCTTCGGCTGACAGTACACAAATTGGTCTGGAGTTGAGGATGGCGTCGATCTCGGTTAACAAGGTTGTCATTTCTTCCGTGGTAAGTGTATGGCCATTGGTTACTCGTCTCAAGTGGTGTTTGACTTGTTTCACGGCGGCTTCCCATAGTCCACCAAAATGAGGTGCACTTGGTGGGATAAAATTAAATGATATTTCATCTGTCAATAAAAATTTTGTAAATGTATTATTATTAGTTTTAAGAAATGAATATAATTCGTAAAGATGATTGCGGGCTCCAATGAAATTGGTTCCATTGTCACTATGTATCTCGTTGCATATGCCTCTACGGGCTACAAATCTTCGGAGAGCTGCAATATAGGATTCAGTTGTTAACTCGGAAGCTAGCTCAATGTGTACCGCTTTGGTAGCTAAGCAAACGAATATACATATATAGCTTTTATATGTCTTTTGACCTATTCCTTTGATGAGCCGGGTTTGAAAGGGTCCTGCACAATCCACACCAACTTTAAGGAATGGTCGCACAAGTTGTACTCTTGGATTTGGAAGATTGCCCATTAGTTGTTTCATGTTTTCTCCTTTATATTTCACGCATTTTACACAACCGTGAACAACTTTTCTAACTAATTGTCTGCAGCCTAAGATCCAATATTTATGGCGTAAAGTGGCGATCATCAGGGTTTGACCAGCATGAAGGTAGCGTATATGGTGGTTTGTTACAATTAATTTAGTGAGATCATCTTTTGCGGGTAATATTAATGGATGTTTCATATTATAGGTGACTGACGCATTTATGATCCTTCCTCCAACGCGTAGCAGTCCTGCTTCGTCAAGAAATGGTTTGAGGTATTTTAGTTTGCTTGACGCTGGTAACTCTTTGTGTGCTGCTATCAGATTAATTTCCGCCTCGAAATGTTTTGCCTGTATAAATTTAAATATAAAATGGTGTGCTTTGTGTATTTCTTGAGTGTTAAGATAGGTTGATTGCAAATTTTTTGAAATACGTTTTAGTTTTATTTCGATAAATCGATTCACGTAAGCAAGTATTCTAACTATCTTGTTGAAGCTGGAGTTTCTTCTGATAAGATTTTCAATTGTGTTCGGTTGTTGAAGTTGAACATTTGTTGATTGGATTCGCAGTTCTTCTTTTATATTTATTTGATTATCTCGAGTTTTCGGCCAATCTCCTCTATTTGGTATCCATTTTGGACCATTCCACCAAAGGTTGAAATCTAATAATCTTTCTGGTTCTATTCCTCTTGACGCGCAGTCAGCTGGGTTGTCTTTGGAATCGACATGTCTCCATTGTGACCTATTCATAGTGGTAAGTATTTCTCCAGTTCTGTTTCCAACAAACGTGTCCCATTTTGTTGGGGATGCAGACAACCAATCTAAAACAATAGTTGAGTCAGTCCAAGCGGTGATATCGGTAATTTCGACTTTCAGTGAGTTCTTTATGTTAAGCAATAATTTATAGAGTAGTACAGCACCGCAGAGTTCTAGCCGTGGAATGGAGATTTGTTTAACCGGTGCTACTTTTGTTTTTGCCGATAACAGTTTAACGATTGACTCTCCATTTGGTTTGGTTATGTGTCCGTACACTACTGCTGAATAAGCATGTCTAGACGCATCTGAAAAACCATGCAAAGATAATTTGGTAGTGTTGTTGCTGTATAAATATCTTTCAATTTCAATTTGCTCTATTTTTGGTAGCTTCTCACGTAATTTTTGCCATTCGTTCTCTAAATCAGCGGGTAGCGGATCATCCCATTTTAAGTTTTTAGTCCACGATGATTGGAATAAGATTTTTATGCTTATTGTGATTGGAGCGAGCCATCTCAATGGATCGAAAATGCGACTTGCTTCTGATAACATTCCCCTTTTTGTCATGATGGGATGCTGATTAAGATTAACTTTGAACTGAAAACAATCCTTTTGTGGATTCCAGGGCAGCCCTAGTACTTTTATTAAGGTAGATTTTTCAATTTCTAGGCTGTTCAATAGTTCAGTAGATTGAGATTGGTTCATTAGAATTGCCCTATTGTTTGACAACCATTTTCTAAGCTGAAATCCGGACCGTGAAAGTATCATATTTATGTTGGTTTTGAGTGTTATTGCTTCGGTTAATGTATCTGCTCCCATCATGAGGTCATCTACATAGAAATTGGTTGTAATATGATTTGCTTCTTTTGGGAATTCGTCTTTTTATTTTACCGCTGCTTCGTTGAGTGCTCGTGTAGCTAGGTAGGTTGCGCTTGCTGTGCCATAGACGACTGTCTGGAGCTCGTATGTGGTATATTGTTTATCAGTGGAATCTCGTTATAGTATCTTTTGGTATTTGGTATCTTCTTCTGCCATTAGAACTTGTCGGAACATCTTCTCTACGTCAGCTGTAAAAACTATCTTGTGTAATCTAAAGCGACATAATATTTCGTAAAGGGTTGATTGTACCGTAGGTCCAACGGTAAGACAATCATTCAACGAAGTTCCAGTTGTGGTTTTTGCGGAGCCATCAAAGACAACGCGTAGTTTTGTTGTGGTACTTGAGTCTTTTATTACGCCGTGGTGTGGTAGATAATAACCATTTCTTTGGTCTTCATTAACCGCCTTCATATGTCCCAAACTAATGAATTCTGACATAAATTCTTTATACATTGTGGCAAATTGTTGGTCGCTCTTGAATCTTTTTTCCATTGAATACATGCGTTTAACTGCCGTGCAAAATGAGTTTCCTAGAATTAATGGAGAACGTTTGAATGGGAGGCGTACTTTGAATCGGCCAGTGTCATCTGTGGTTGTAGTACTTTCAAAGTGTCTTTCGCATGACTTTTCTTCTTGTGATAGCTGGTGTGTGAGATTTTCTGTGTTCTCAATCTCCCAGAATTTTCGTAATAGATTGTCTAGATGGTCTTCTGGATTGTATAAGGTAGCCGTAATTGTTTGAATAGTTTTTGGTTCATAGGATCTGCCCGCTACAATCCATCCCAAAATGGTTTTTTGCATAATGAAATGATCCAATGTTGTAATTTTTCCTTCAGCTAGCAACTCAAAGAAGATATCGGCACCAATAATAATGTCGATGTTTTTGCTCTTATAAAAGTGTGGGTCTGCAAGATCATAATAATCGAAATAGGAAAGGTCGATGCTTTGAGAAATTGGTGGTTGTCTAGTAGTTAATTTTGGTAAGATGTATGCTTCGATTTGTAGGGTAGGGTGATCTTTATTCCATGGTGTCATCTTTAGCGTTAACGAACCTTTCGTCCATCCACCTGAAGTGGCTCCAATTCCTGTAACGGCCAGCTTGGCTCGGTTTCTTGGTAATCGTAGTTTTTGTGCACAATTTTCAGTAATGAGAGATACTTGCGATCCAGAATCTAGAAGTGCTCTACATAAATATTTTTGGTTTTGTGCATCTGTTACTTGTACTAATGCAGTTGGAAGTATGGAGTTGCCTAGTTTTGTACTTGTGGTATTGCTGGATGTATTCACTTCGGTTATTTGGCATTCAGATTGAGCAGTGTTTGTCTGGGTTGATGTAGGTGACTCTTCGTGTAATAAACTGTGGTGTTTTCTATTACATACTTTGCAGCGGAACCTTGATTTACAATTATAAACACTATGATTATCATTCAAACAGTTGAAACACCGATTTTGTTGAACTATCAAAGATTTTCTTTGCTCTACTGCCATTTCGTTAAACTGTTTGCACTCAAATAGTTTATGCTCTTCGTTGCATGCTGAACACTTTTCATTCCGATTTGCTTGATTTCTGATGACATTTCTTTTTATGTTTGGTTTCAGGTGAGTTGAATGAGCTTGAGGACGCTTGGTTTGGCATTTTATTGATTCTAATGCATCTGTTCGTCTAGATAGAAATTCAAAAAACTGCTTTAAGGTTGGTAGGTCGTATTCTGCCGAAATTTGTAACCATGAACTGTTGGTCTCGTTATCTAGTTTACTCACTAGGATATGAATTAACCAGTGGTCTCTGGTTTCCGCTTCTTCACCCAGTGCCTTTAGTCCTCGAATTATTTCGTCTGACGTATCTAGTAGTACTCGGACGTTTGTACTGTTGGGTATGGTGATCGTTGGTTGAGACATAAAATGTTTTATGAATGCATAAATTGTGTGTTTCTTACGATCGTATCTTTCTCTCAATTTGCCTAGAGCTTCTATGTAATTAGCATCGGTAATACTAAAATGTTTCAATAATCCTGCTGCTTCTCCTCTCAAAGAACCCTTTAAATATTGAAGTTTTTGTGACGGTGTCAATCTGGTGTTGTCGTGAATTGTTGAGCAATACAGGTCGTGAAAGGACTGCCATTCTGTGTAATTACCGGTGAATATAGGAATTGCTATTCGAGGTAGCTTTACATCCAAGTGGTTTCCCGTAATAGAAGCATCCATTAACGTTTCGTTGTGCGAGCTTGTTGGATCCACATTTTTTCTTAACGCTTTGTTTAATGCAGCTACAATTTTATAATAATTGTCCTCAAAGTCTTGATCTAACTCTTCTGCGTTATCCAGTGTGACAATCTTGTTTTCCACCTCGATAAATTCGTTCCGATAGCATTCGATGTTTGTGAGTCTCACTTTGATATCTTCTAAGCTGGTTCTTTCACCAATGATGTTGAGATAGTTCAGCAACTTGGTGACGCCACCTTTAATGTATGCGCGTCTCTTTTTTAAAGATACGAGTTCCGCCATTTTAAGTATCACTTTGTATCACGAGATTTGATTTATGTTCACTACTTGCACCTTATTTTCCTTATTAAATGCTCACAGAATTTTGAATATATTTATTTATAAGTGAATTTTAAAATAAAATGAAATATAGTTTTGCTTAAATTTTATTTTATACAAATCTTTTTAATTAATTGGATAAATAGTTTTTTGATACTTGCGGTTTTTTTGGTTATGTTGTCCATGCGGTGTTGATGTGACAAAAACGTTCTATTTTCTTGGATTTGATGTGCTGGATGGTAATATATTGTTGCGGTCGCTAATATATATTATATACGGCTGGGTTGGTGATATCCGGCTCGAAGGACCAATGATTTGTACCAAGTTGATCAGGTTCTGATATCTTCATATGATGTTGGCACAAATTTAATGGTGATTTGATAGGTTTGGTTTTTTTTATATTATTACCGTGCTTGTAATAATCCTTTGGTTTTTTGTAACTAAAAAATTCTTGATTGAAACTCTTCGACTGTTTTTAGATAAGTGATTTTTATTACATTTTTTCAAGGTCTCAAAAAATAATATTTCTATTTAATTGAGTTTTATCTCTGATTTGATTAAGCTTTCTATTTAATTGAGCTTTATCTATAATTGAGCTATAAAATTAAGCTATTCATTTGCTAATTTAAAATACTTAAGATAGATGGAGATAAGTTAACAAATATTAACAATTATAAGGTTTTAATCAATTGACATTTGTGTTGTTAAGTAAATATTTGACAGTGACATCTAGATAATTTTAGTTTAGAATTTGAGTGCTCTTACAAAGTTTAAGATAAGTATTATAACTATTTTATAATTAATTTGTATACTAGCCATTGTTTCTATTTTAGGATGCTGTCTTCGACAATATATATATATATATATATATATATATATATATATATATATATATATATATATATATATATATATATATATATATATATATATATATATATATATATAACGATATGAGGTATAACAGAATTATCCGGCACTCTCACGGTCGCACTTTTCGACTTACACCAAAAATATTATGTGTGTATATTACGGCAAACAATCTCTTGGACAAATTTGCAAACTGGCCATATCAAGGTACCATTTACGCGGCTAGAGCCTTAAAAGTCGAATAATCTAAGACGTTATAACTTCCGTTTGAATCATAATGGTTAAATAAAATTGATAAATATTGAATATTTAAACTATTTTTTATCATTTTTTGCAAAATGAAAACCTCAGAGCAAAAGTTTCCTGAAAAATCAGCTGTTTTAAAAATGTACTGAGCTTTGTTTTCCTCGATATAGATGAAAATAACCAAGCTTACAAATGAAAACCTTCCAAAACATAAATACGTAGATAAATCTATCCAAAACTTAAAAAATAAATTGTTTAAGTTCAGAGGTTGAGACCCTGGGTCGGTTAAAACAAAAACAAACGCAAACGTCCATGTCTTCATCATTTTTGAGTTTCTTTTGCTTAAACTCATATTTTCTTTTAGATTAACTTTTCAACTATAATCTCAGAAATTTTCAGCTTTCTATCCCTAGAGGCTCCAATTTTATAAGCTTAAACAAAACCTTTTACATATCTTACAAAGCCTAATATATGTGAATATTAAAAAAATGAAAATTTATATAAAATTAATATTGAATTTTGTTTTAGTTGCAAATACTATTCGAACAAATTGATAGATCTTTGTGCGATAGGCGTTCAAAAGGATTTATATATGAAAAACATTTTAGGGAGCTATTATATAATTTACCAACCGAATAATTAGTTTGTGTTAATTAAACAGTAAAATTAAGTATGTAAATTCCTATAAAAATAACAGATATGTATAAACTTTAATAAAACATGTGTTAATATCACACAGCGTTTAAAAAATTCATATTTAATAACATAAAACCATAATGATCACCCCCAAATCTAATTAACTAAATTTTTGTTCTTCATGGTTATTTAGATATTGTATATATAAAAGAAAAATTGCGAAGATTGCATTTGTATGCAATTTTTCAATTTATTTGTATTGTTTTTATTTTGAATTTTTGTTTTGTATTCAAATTGCATATAGAACCAATTACATATGTTATTAGGAATTTTGTTTTGTTTTAGGTAGATTTCATATAAAAATCTACCTCTTGCAATGTCCGTCATCTCGGAATTTCAGAAAAATTTTGATGCCAAACGACTATATATGTAAAGCGAAAACGAAAAAACAAAAAAAAATTATATATATATATATATATATATATATATATATATATATATATATATATATATATATATATATATATATATATATATATATATATATATATATATATATATATATATATATATATATATATATATATATATATATATATATATATATAGACCCAATTCTGTTTTTACACGGTCTTCTTTTAGACGGTTTTGATATAACACGGTCTAGAAAAAAAATTGAAATTCGTTTTTACACGGTTTTATTCGAAATAGCACGGCTTAAATTTTGAAGAAAATATGTATTTTTTTTTCTATACACAAAGTTAGGCATGTTTAGTGTTAATTATAATAAATTATAAATTAACGTCTCTTAATATCCGAAGATACCATGTCCAACTAGGGATTAGGATTAAGTTTGAATAAATTAAATTTCTTTAAGAAGTTTATGAACGTTATCTTTAAAATTTTGAGGATTAAAGCTATCAGGAAATCCCTTGCTGGTGAGACATTCCATAGATGAGAGACTCTGCTGAAAAAATCACGCTGAAAAACAACACTTCTGAACCTTTTTATATGAACCGTAAAAGGATGGGCTACAAAATTTACTCTGGTGTTACACGATAGGTTGCTAGTTGAGGTAAAATTGATTTTATTTCAGTAGAAGTTTGTTCATCTACAATGTATTAATAGAAAATTCTCAGATCAGCAACATTTCTTCTGTGTTGCAAGGAATTTAACTCATTAATAAGAGTTGAGATGCTAAATAGTTTAACAGTTCTGCGCTGAACAAACTTAATTTACTTCAAACTACTAAAATCAGATACACCCCATATGTGAGAACAATACTCCATGCAGAGAGTATATAAATGATTTATATATTAAAAGAAGCTGATCGCTAGTGAAAAATTTACGAAATCGTTCCAAAGACCTCAATTTTTGAACAGCGTTCTTAGCTAGGTTAAAAATGTGAGAATTTCATTCCATATTGTTTTCAACTTCAATTCCTAGAAGTATGTATGTACAGTTGATCAATTTTCTTTGAAGATTTTTTAACGCTAATCTTAAAGTTTGGAAGAAGAAAACTATTTTATCTTATTATACTCTTATTGATACTTTGGTTTAACGTGTCAAGTTTGCAGGCTTAGGTAAAATCGATTTGATCTAAATAGAAGCCCGTTTATCCATAATGTAAAATACCGTCAAATCAGCGACATACCAGGAATCAAGCTCATTAGTAAGATTTGAATTGCTGATCAATTTAACAGCTCTCTGTTGTATAGATTCAATCAATAACTGTATGGTACACTCCATATGTGCCAACAATAATCCATGCAGGGCAATTAAATAACTTCCCCATCAAAAGAAGCATTTTGCTATTAAAAACCTAACTCAACGACCCAAAAATATTAGTTTTTTGAACAACTTTCTTAGTTAGGCTAAAAATATGACAATTCCACACTTAATATTATTTTTAATCCTTGCAAACTTGAGTTTTGCTCGCGTTGAACTTAACATTTTTAGCAATACCCGATTCCATTACTGTTTTTAAATCAATGTTTAATGACTCTCACATTTGACCTAGTGCCATTAAACGCTGAGTATATATTAGGTATTTCAGGAGACGTATTAAGCGTACATCATTAGCAAAACTATAGATTTAATGAATCGTTGAGTGCAACAAGTCAATATAGATAAGAGAAAAAGTTAGGGATAGAGTGGAACTTTGAATAAGGCCTGTATTAGTTGAAAAGATATCTAATGAAAAACCGTCGACATTGACTTGAAATTTACGCTCAGATATAAAGATCTAAACTCAGGAAATAATTTGCTCGTCTAAGTCATAGCATCTCACTTTGCATAAAAGATTGTTGAGCTATACGTTGTCAAATGTTTTGACTATATCAATTTAACAGTACTATGATTTTCAAGTGACTCTTTCTAGATATGTTTGACAGAGAAAGTAAATTTTTCGTCACTCTTTCTTTCGACGAAAACCGCATTGTCTTTAAGTATTTTTGACCAGTTAACTAAGAACCTCATATTTTCAAATATTTTAGCTACAATCGATTAGTTTGATATGGGTTTGTAATTTGTTGTATCCGTTTTCGTACCTTTTTTGGAACTGGCTGTACCTACACTAGCCATTACACTAGCAACCGATCTATATTGAGTTATGTAGCCCGTCGTTGGAACAGCATGTTTGATTGAGCTTGTGAAACATACGTTATCGCATTAAACATCTGTAAAGCATATGATCGAATCTGGCATGCCAACTTCATGTAGACGTAAAGCATATTCAAAATTGTCTCACCGATCAAAACATTTCGGTATCCATCGATAGTTTTTCTTCTAAGTCTAAATCAATTATTACTGGTGTTCTCCAAGGCTGTTTTATTTCCCACTTTATTTTTAATTTATATCAACGGCGTGTTGAAAATTATCAGTAACACGACAAATAGTTTTGCGGGTGATATACAGTACATTGCACAGGTCGTTCATTCCCCTATCTTCAAAGGTAAAATGAATGAAACAATAAATCTCGCCCGGAGAAACGTTGTTATAAATGTAAACGAGGACCGAGAAAAAGTCGCCGATTGGGGTAAAAAAATTTAGTCAATTCTAATTCCACCAAAATACAGCTATTGATTGTTTTCAGATCATAGACCGAGTTCCCCAATGATACTTCCATTAGTATCTATGACGAAGATATAGCATCCTAAATAGATGTGAAAAATACTTCATTCCGTATAATTTACTCCACATTTATAAGTTCTACATTCGTCCATGCATGAAATATTGTTGTCAAGTCTTGTGTGGTTCATCTATTTCGATCTAGGCTCTTTTAGATTATGTTCAAAAGCATGCTTTACGAATTGTTGGCGACCGAAATTTAACATCAAATCTTGATTTCCTACAACATTGTCGCACTGTTGCTAATCTCTGATTTAGTTTTTGTTTTTTTATCAAACGAACTGTGCATACATGCACAAAAAATTTAATTTGGCTTTTATATAGACTCTTTATAGTTTTTTTGTACAAATCATTTTATTTTACCTGTTTTTTACAGAAATAAAGGGTATGGAACCAATTCCTTTTTTTTCTATGTGCTGTATGTCTTTTTATGCACGGTTTTTTTTTACACGTCTTTTCCTGGAACGTATCTACCGTGTAAAAACAGAATTGGGTGTATACATATAACGATATGAGGTATAACGGAATTTAGCGGCACTCTCACGGTCGCATTTTTCGACCTAGACCAAAATTTTTTTCTGAGCGTATTGCGGCAAACAATTTCTTGGATAAGTTCGACAACTGGCGATATCCGGGTATAGGTTAAGAGTCTAGAGCCTTGAAACTGTCAAAAACAAAGCGTTATAACGGCCATTTGGGGCAAATTATGTAAAAAAAATTTATAAATATTAATTATTTGAACATATTTCTATCATTTTTTAAAAAGCCAGATATCTGCAATAAAAGGTTCTTTAGCTATCTGCAATAAACTGTGTGAAGTACAACGGCATTTAGCGGCACTTTCACGGTCGCATTTTTTCACTTACGCTAAAAATATTTTCTGGGTATGTTGCGGCAAACATTTTCCTGAATATGTTTGACAATTGGCCATATCGGGGTACAGGTTAAGTGCTTAGAGCCCAAAAACTGTATAAAATAATGTTTATTTTTAAAGTTTGTTTAATACTTCTGTTTTTAATTAGTGTTTTTTATAAAGTAATCTGATAAATCCGATTCTAATTGCACACATAACTGTCTGATCCTGAAATCTACCTATTTCTAGCGGATATACTTGCCGCTTGGACTTTTTAAAATTAAATTGGTTAACTTATTAAAACTATATTTGCGCGATTTATATGGTTGAACTCCATTCGTCGAAAAGAAAGTTTAACGTAATTAACTTGATAAATAAAGTGCATTAGTACTCGTAGAAGATTCTAATTAACAATTTAAGTGTTCATCGTCCTACATTGAACTACGTTAAATGAAATTGTTGAACGCACTTACATCAGTTAAATTGTTTAATTTTAAATTAAATTACTAACTAACCCTAGTTAATAGACAGAGTGTATGCTAACTCTGGTAATAAAAGGTCACTACCACTTGAACTGATTGTCTAAGTTCTTGAACGAAACTTCCTCGGATCATATCAGCCAATCCTACGAAAATACAATAACACCAACCGTACGGATTTGGTATCGTCACCGCGGCGGGACCAAGTAACGAGCAACGGGAGATGTATGGTGAACCACTAGGAGGCTTTAGTCTTGAATGAATGGAGTCTATGAGCATGCCTAGTATAAGACGTAATTTGTGTTAAGTTGTTTATTTACTGGAATAACGGAAAGACAGCGGTCAGGAGACGAGTCAGTAATTGACGTAATTTTGGGAGTACTTTAACGATTTTCCTGACTGAATTATAATGATGGGCTTGGAGGAGCAATACGGAAGGAGAGAGTTTGACCACAAACCTCGGGCGAGTCAAATTTTAATTGTTTATTTTTTTTTATGTATGTGTTAAGGAGTATGGATGTGTATGTCTTTATGGAGGACGGCATGTGGGTATATTTAGGAGTGATTGTAGGTACGTATGTGTGAGGCTGTGGGTATGTGAATATATGGAGATATGGATAGAGTTCTAATTACTGATATCGATTTTATTTGTAGTAAGGTGTACAACCGAAATATATGAATATGAGCCATTAAATTTTAATCTAATTTATAAAATTAAAAAGTAGTACAACATATGGTCTAATGGTTGGACTAAGCTCACCAATAAGTAAAATTTTTTTTTATTCTATTATTTCTATTGAAAGTAGTTTTCTTATCACAATGGATGACGAAGTTTTTTCTTGTGGGTATGAAAGACGACTGTATGTGTATATGTATGCATGAGTGTATGGGGACCTGGATGACGGTGTGCATGTATGTAGGGGTATGAGAGTGTATGCAAGCGTGAGTGTATGGGGATATGGATGGCGGGTATGTGTGGGAGTGGATGAAGTGTTAATGTTATATTTTATTAACTTAAAAAATAATAAATTTTTATTATTATAAAAAAATTAAATAGTCCCAATGAATAAACTAGATTAGATATTAATTGGGAAATAAATAATATGTGTAAAAGTCAAATAAATGGAATAGTTGATGAGTGGGGTATATGTGTGTATGTGAGTGTATGAGGTGTGAGAGCGAGTAATTTTGTGCTGTGAATGGTGGGGTTTGGACGCGGTGATCGTGGTTCTTTAACAAGAGGGGGTCGCCAGAGTCTAATTATTTCACTTGCTTATTTTTTCCGTTCTTATCATGTTTCTCGCGTACTATACAGTTATTTTTGCTGAAGTAGCAGGATTTCTTCCTCGTTTCCACGAATTAAAGCTAGTCATGGGCTATATAAAAATCTCGCTAGGTACGCGACCTGCTATGCCACTTTGTTGCTATGCAACGAAGAAGTTCTTCATTACAGATGGAACAGACAAGGAGGACGACAGCAAGGTAGAAGAGTATTGTGGTGCTTAACGCTCCCATAGCGTGTTGGTTCGTGACTGTGAATGTGCACAATGCAACCAACAAGGTTCCAATAATAATTAAAATTTCCTTATGCAACTGCATTATTTACAAAAAAATAAATGCTTTCCACGCCTGATGTAAAAAAAAGAAAAATTACCTTTTTCGATTCGTAGCTGTGGCGCCGCTGTCTAAATGATGGAGTTGTTATATTATGTTCACTTATTTCTCAATAAGTCTGTTCCGCTAATCACTTTAAAATAGATTGTAGTGGTGAACTGCTTCAAATTTTATTGGGGTCACCAGTTTTGGTAGCATCGGCGGGACTAATAATTTTCAGATCGATAGAATTGATAGTCAAGGAGATAAACGCCGAACAAAAAGACAGTCAATCAGATCCAAAAGTCTCACAACTTTAACGAGTTTTCGTTAGAACTTTTCTGGATCTAACATTATTAAAAAAATAAAAGCTTCCAGTACCAGAAATAAACAGTTGGCATAATTGTTTGGATTTGACATAACAATATATGTTTAATAATTCCATGACATTTAAGTACCAATTTCAAAAATAACACTTATCCCAATCCCAATCTTAATCCTCGTTAAATAAAATTGAATTCCAATAAAAAAAAAGCTCTTGTTCGTCTTAATTTTTTTCCGTTACACCATCAGAAAAACGACTTCAATATGTAAACGAAAAAAAACTTGTTTTCTTATTTTTATATTATTATTGTTATTTTTATTATTATTTTTACGATAATTTTTTTTTTAATAATTTAAGGAAAGTGGCAAACAACTTTCTTATGCTTTTTCAACAATTATCATAAATTCTAACTAAAATTCTAATGAAAAACAAGAAAATTTTTTTAGATTAAATTAAATTTTATATTTTTGATTCAAGAATTTTTGGAAGCAAAAAATAATAACAAAAACACGAGGGTTGGAGTTTGTTTACGATATATTTTTCTTCTCTTAATATAATTTGATGGGTTTATGTATAATCTTAAAGTGTTTGTTTGTTTTTTTTAATTATTATTATATGGTGATAAATTTATTGTTATATGATATATATTCAGAAAAAAATGAAAATCAATTTTTATGAAAAATAATTTTTCTTCCATTATTAATTAATGTGATATCATCTGACAAATCTCCAAAGCCCAGGGGTGTTGATTTAATGTTAATACATATTTTAATAAAACGATCTGGGGTTTCATTAATTAAAATCATATTAGGTTAGATGTTAAAATGTGAGTCCATTTTTGTGATGAGTGATAAAACAAATATAGGTTCGCCTGCTCACAGTGAGCTGTCTGGTTTGTAAAAGAAACTAACTCAGTTATGTTTTTAGTCGCACAGTTAAATTGACATGTGTTAAAAAAACATTTGTATTGTTACGTACATATTAAATTTTTCCCATGTTTGTTTGTTTGTTTGTTTGTTTTATATTTGAATTTTTTGTTCTAGTTTGGATTTATGTGAAGGTTGAAAATAAATATAGATTTTTCTTATACAGAATGATAGATTAACCAAAATCAAATTCAATTTTTTATGATATTTTTTTTTGTTGCTGCTGCTTTAAATCCAATAAATGTAAATTTATTAAATTGATGGTGTTGTATTAGGAAATATGTATATGTAGATTTGAAGAACATTTAGATCTATCAGATGTCAAAGTAAGCAAACTGTTTGGTTTACTGAGGGAATTTATGCGTATTTATATTCAAATTTAGAATGAAATGTTAGATTTTGAGCGATGTGTTTGTGGTATCATGATTATGTCAACAAGTACGTTTTTTTATTCTTTTAAAATTAAATATCAAATTTTTTGTATTGGTTCAAGTAGGGTAGCAACCAGTAGTGATTTGATTAACTGTGTTTACCATAACTACAAGGAGCAGGATTTTATATTTGAGTATGGAAATTGAATTTTAGTTATCATTGTTAAGGAAAAGATTTTAGAACAATAAATACCAAATAAATTAAAAAAAACAGGCTTAAGGGGATTAATAAAAAAAGACAACAATAAAAAGGTTTCAGATTTTTTTTAGACAGAAAAAAGCCAAAAAAGTGCGAATAAAATTCACTTGTCAAGGGTTCCGTAAATGTAAAAGAACACAATTTCAAAAATTATTGACAAAAAGTTGTGTTGTAATGTCCTTATATTTCCAGACCATAGACGCATAACAAAATAAATGTTAAATTGTAAATGTCAATAGTAAATTACAATCAAATCTACATGGATCAAAAATGGCACAAAAAATGGTAATTGAGGGTAAATCTTATCCATTGATGTTTTTGGTAACTTAAGAAAGATTCAATTACACCAGCTTGTAAATAGATTAAATTTGATTATTTTTTCGGTCAATCAAGTGTTGAAATTTAGAGGGTGGAGAGGCTATATAATAAAAATATTTTTTTTCAATAACACAAAAACTACGCATTGCAAAATACTCCGTACATACTCCTACATATGACACACCACTCATTTGGGTCAAAAATGTTTTAGGTAGATTTCATATAAAAATCTACCTATTGCAGCGTGTTTCATCTCGGAATTTCGGAAAAATGTTGGTGCCAAACGACTATATATGATAAGCGGAGACGGAAAATCAAAATGAAAAAAAATGTATATAATTTATATATATATATATATATATATATATATATATATATATATATATATATATATATATATATATATATATATATATATATATATATATATATATATATATATATATATATATATATATATATATATATATATATATATATATATATATATATATATATATATATATGAGCAATTTCACGAAGATTCAACAACGTTTTGACTTGACCCCTTTTAATTTTGATTATTTTTTGTTTATAGATAGTCTTTGATAAATAAAAAATACCAGTTCTCTTAGAATTTTTTTTTTTCGACCAGGAGTCTTCACAGGGTGCCCCTCAATTTTTGTTATTTTGTGATGTGAGTGCATTTTGACGAGCGATTGTAGAAAAACTACTCAATCGATTTTCATAAATGATATGTCGTTGAATAGGTATTAGAACAAAGTTTTTAAAAATGTACACAAAATGGTGTAATTGAAAAAAAGATGGCATAGCCTTTTTTTTTTTTTTTAACTAAATTGAAGCTTATTTTATATCTAACAACTTGTGAAAGTTAAGGACTAGCGTCATTTTTTGTTTTAGAGATAAAATTCGTTGTGCATATGACTGTCGGGAATCAGTTTTTTTGTTCTGAAGGAAAATTATAAAAATGGCGATTTTTAGATTCAGATTTTTTTTTTATGTGAAATATCAAATATTTTATTAGTAAATGAACTTTTTAAAAAGCAATTTCAGTCAAGTTCAGCAAAATTTTGCGACACTTTGACTCGACCCTTTTTAATTTGGTTTATATATATATATATATATATATATATATATATATATATATATATATATATATATATATATATATATATATATATATATATATATATATATATATATATATATATATATATATATATATATATATATATATATATATATATATATATATATATATATATATATATATATATATATATATATATATATATATATATATATATATATAGATTTGTATAAATAAATAACATTAACATTTTTAGTATAGCAATTCATATATGTAAACAAAATTTATTTTACAAAATTGCTACTGGAAGATCACATATTATAATCATTTTTTGGATTTAAATATGGAAAATAAAAAATTTTCAAAGAGACAACGGAGAAGATTTTACAATGAAATAAATTTGACATATGGTGTTAATGTCACTTCTTTGATGAAAGATTTTTTAAACAAGAAATTGAAGTTAGCAACACTCTATAACAAAAAAATCTTTTTATTGAAATGCAGAAAAAGTCAAGTCAAGTTCTACCAAAACGTACGGATGTTAGGATGAATTTCTATAACATAGATCCTAAAACTTTTGAAAAATTAAGAAAGAAATTTTTATTTTCGATTTTAAATTTCGGAATCAATTTGATTTTTACTAAAATTTGTATTCTTGATAGAGAACTCCATTCTATATTTGATACCTTGAACTCAACAATTGAAAGTGATTTATTTTCTTCATATTTAAAACATGTAGATGTAAGTTATAATTTATTTTACAACTAAATTAAGGTAGTTCTATGCAAGAAAATGAATTTGATATTATTTCCTAATTTTGTTTCGACCAATTGCAATATTTTACCAAATAACAATAATAGGAATTTAGTTATTTTAGAATCTGGAAATAGTTTAGATAATATTACACCTAATATTGATAGCAGCCAATCAAGTAATTTAATTGATAATAAATGGCTTATTAATTTAAAAAATGTCCAATTCCTGATAATGTTTATAACACCCTTTGTTTGGGCACAAAATTTAATCCACCTATTTCAAAAAAACATATTCCTTTTGACTTAATTATAATTGATGTTGAATGTTGTATTGGAGATTTTGAACAAGATACAAAGTTTGAAATAAGAAATAAATTAATCAATGTTCTAACTAACTTTAAAAATAGTAATAACAATTTAAATTCGGTTGACAAAGTAATGTTATCTAATATTCGAGAAACAAAAAATTTTTTGAAAGAGAACCAAGAAATTTTAGTAACCAAAGCGGACAAAGGTAACATTACTGTTTTAATGAACAAAATTGATTATTTTAATAAAATTGATGTTTTTTTATCTGACAAAAATACATATAAACTTTTAGCTAAAGATTCTACTGTTAGATTACAAAAAGAATCTAATGAAATTTTGACTGAATTATTTGATGACAAACATATTGACTTTTAACTTTTAACAAATTTAAGAAACAAAATTGTGTTATTTCAAAATGTTTTGGTTTACAGAAAGTTCACAAAGAAGGTGTTCCATGTCGTCCAATGGTTAGCTCTATTGGTTCTCCTACTTATAATTTATCTGTTCTTGTTTCAGATATTTTAAAACCTAGTGTTGGTAATAGATCCACTTTTTTTAAGAATTCCATAGATTTAAAAGAAAAATTAATTTCCCCTGATCATATTTTGTTATTACTTGATGTAGTAGCACTTTTTACAAATATTGATTTAGCAATAATTTTGATTAAAGATTCTTGGCAAAAAATTAAGAGAAAGAGTGGAACTAAAATTAAAAAAAATCAGTATTAAATAATTGTGAATTTAGTTTTAATGGTAAAATTTATAAACAGATTTTTGGTTCTCCAATGAGTTCTCCTCTAAGTTCGATTATTGCTAATTTTGTTATGGAATTTGATGAAGATAAAGTTTTAAGTTCTCTAAATTTTGCCCCTGTTATTTTTCTAAGATATGAAGATGATATTTTTACAATTATTCACAGAGATAATGTAAATGAATTGTTAAATGCATTTAACTTATTTAATGATCGGCTAAAGTTCACAATGGAGCTGGAAAATCAAAATCAGTTACCATTTTTAGATGTTATGGTTATTCGAAATCCAGATGGATTCGACAGAGCAACATATATCAATTGAAATTGAATTATTTTAAAAGTCATTGATAAAACAAGTAAATTGAATTAAACAACAATGAATTTTACTGTACCATTAATTTCAAACCATTAAATAAATTTTATTCAAATTCGATAACTATTTAACTGTTTGGTATTTTGAAAATGAAATGACCTACAAAGGAAGACATCAAAGTAATAACTATTAATACTAATGAGAATGGAGAAACCAAAAAACAATCATAACAAATACTAATTTTTTCACAATGGAAGTTTAATTTAATTTAACCATAGTAGCCTTTGCCTATTTTAATATTCGAGAAAAGGACATGCGCATTAGTTTCAATTTATTGTTTTTGATATAATCAGATCGGAAACGTTTTTACTGATTTTGTTTATAAAATGTAATCAAATTATTTATTAAGCACAGTCAAAACAATTTGTTTCAGAGTTCAATACAATCAAATAAATTGTTTTATCCTTCCGGCGACTATAAATATAGGTTTACTTTTGTTTTTTTTGGAACCATAATTATTTGCGTTATTAGTTTTAATGGAATAAAATAAACAGCTGTTAATTTTATTCTGTTACGTGAATGCTGGGGAACGCAATAAAACAATTTATTTGATTGTTTTGATTTCTGACATTAATTTTTTGATTGCATTTTATTATATTTTAATTTGATTATATTTTACAAAAAAATCAACAAAAACATTTGCGCTCTGATTATATAAAAAACAATAAATTCAAACTAATGCGCATGTCCCTCTCTCGAATATTGAAAAAAGCAAAGGCGATTAAAAAAGCAAGTACGATTAAATTGAATTAAACTTCGATTGTGAAATTTAATTTTTTATGATTTTTTGGTCTCTCCATTCTCATTAATATTAAGATTGAATTCTTTCATTGTAGGTCATTTCATTCCAAAAAATTTATTGTAGGTTATTTCATTTTCAAAATACCAAAGAATTGAAATTGAATAAAATTTATTTATTTTTTTGGAATTAATAATACAAAAAAAATGAAATAAAATTCATTATTTCTTTATTCTTTTTTTTTTTTGTAATTTTAAAATAATTCAATTATTGTATTGGGTTCGTGTTTAAATTTTATTCTTTCGCCAATTTCTAAACTTTTGCTTGAAAAATAAAACATATAATTGACCTAATAAAATACTAACATTGTGTTCCGCTACAATCACGCCTCAGAATAAAACTAACAGCCCTTTTATTTTATTAAGACAAATAACGCACACAATTATGGTTGGTAATAAAACAAAATTAAACCTATATTTGTTGTTGCAGGAGGGGTGGGTATTTTTTTCAAATACTCACACATTTTATTTTTGTTTCAAATTTGATGCGTATTAAAATAAAATTGGATTATATTTCTGAATTTGGTTTGTCCAATTATGCAAGTATCGTTATTAAAATAAATAAAATGGATGACGAAATAGTACTAATTTTCTTTTTCTGCATGTGGAATGAAATAAAATAATAAAATCGACTCCAAAAGAGTTAAATAAAAAAAAATTTTACTCTTTCTCGTAAAAGTAAATTTTTTTTATTACATTTATTTACATATATATATCATTTTTCTGGTTTTTAAGAAGTGAAAATTTGATCACGTAAACGAAAAACGTTATCATATCGCGAAGAAATTCATTTTTTTCTACGATAGTAAATATATATACGATATTTATTATAAATTATTTAATTAGAAATCTATGATTGCATTTTCTATTAGACTAAGAGCCCGCGACGGCCAGACCTTCGATATTTTATAAAAACTGAAAGTTTCTCTGCGCATACCTCCTACTCAGGTAGGAACGATTAGCGACATATGAACTTTGGATCATGGTGGCTTTGGCAGGGAGCAGGTAACAGAGGGGCCCCCAAAGTTTTGTGAAAATATAAAGGGTAATATTTTTATATATTCTTCGGGATAGTCATTGCCAGACACTTACTATCGTGGCAACCCCCTGCCAGTCATCCTTAAACTTTATCAATTTGTTAAAGTTTAAGAGTGTCTGGCAGTGGGTTACCACGACAGTAAGTGTCTGCCAATGGGTGACGTGACTTCTAATACTATCCCAAAGAATATATAAAAAAATTACCTTTTATACTTTCACGAAAGTCTGGAGGCCCCTATGTTACCTGCTCCCTGCCAAAGCCATCATGACCCAAACTTCATTTGTCGCTAATCGTTCCTACCTGAATAGGGGGTTTGAGCAGAAAAACTTTCAGCTTTTATAAAATAACGAAGGTCTGGCGGTCGCGGGCTCTTGTTCTATATGATTGCTTTGATTTAAGAACTCTACAACATGCTATGAAAATACAAAGAAAAAACAATGTTTTTATTTAGTGAAAATGATTTTACACAAGTGAAAAAAAACATTTTCACAGAGGATTAAGTCTGCATGAAAATAGAATTTTTATATGCTATCGTAGAAAAAATTCTAATTTGTCAGGTTGTATTCACATTTGAGGAGAGAAAAACCGCTCGAGTAAAACAAAATTGTAAGAAATATAACGAAATTCACGGACCGATAAACTTTTACCGCGGACCAATAATGGTCCGCGGACCAACGGTTGAGAAACACTGCTCTATCACATCATTTATGCAACATGCAACATAAAATAAATTATGAAAATATTAAGATCTTGGATAGGGAATCAAATTTACAAAAACTCCTATGATAATATTATTAAAGATTAACTTTATTTTTAATGCATTGAATTATTTTATTTTTTGTTAATATATTTTTTTCGGCTAACGGCTGTAAAGTTTAACTTTACTGCCGCTGGGGAGTAGCTAAAGTCTTACTTTTTAGCCGGCGGCTGCAAAAGTGACGTCATTTTTACTTTTTCTGCCGGCGGCTGTAAAGTAACTTCCATATTTTTACGGCGGCTGTAAAGTAATTTTCATATTTTTACGGCGGCTGTAAAGTAATTTTCATATTTTTACGGCGGCAGTAAAGTAAAATAAAATGATATTATTAATTTGTTCAAAACAGAATGCATTTCAACTCATTTTAATGAATAAAAATAAAAAAAAATTAATTTCAGAAAATTTATTACCTAAAACATATTTTTAAAAAATTTGATGCATTAATTTCATATTTTTAAACAAATTTAAACGTTTGCCGAAAAAATAGTGTATTGAATTCGGAGCTAAAGTGACTTTTTGTGTTTCGTCTATAATTGTCGGCCTCCCTACGGTCGGCCGCCAAACTATAGACTCAACACAAAAAGTACGACTTTAGCTCCTAATTCAATAATATACTATTGTGTTTGATTTTTATAAACAATTTTCAAGATATGAAATATTTTTGGTTTTTGTTGAATTAGTAACCGTTTTAATGAAAATTTAAATTTTCTGCATTCAAATTAGTTTCTTTTTTGTGTTTTTTGTTTTATATAATAATTTTTTTTATTTGACGAATGTTATCTAACATTTTTTTGTTGTATGTTTTTTAAATATACTTTCTTTTTTGAAAATTGCAAAGGAATTTTGCCGAAACGTCAAAAAACAAATTAATTAAAATAATTAATGTGTTTTATTTTAAAAATAGACTCGATACCCATTACAATTATATTCAAATAAATATATTACGATATGAGGTATAACGGAATTATCCGGCAATCTCTCACGGTCGTACTTTTCGACCTACACCAAAAATATTTTTTTATATGTTGCGGCAAACAATTTCTTGGACGAGTTCGCGAACTGGCCATATCCGGGTACAGGTTAAATGACTAGAGTCAAAAAAGTTGAATAATCTAAGGCGTTATAACTTCCGTTTGAATCATAATATTTTAATAAAATTGATAAATACTGAATATTTAAACTATTTTTTATCATATTTTTTAAATGAAAATCCCAGCGCAAAAGGTTCCTAAAAGATCAGCTGTTTAAAAATTTACTAAGCTTTGTTGTCCTTGATTCAGCTGAAAATGGCCAATCTCACATTTGAAAACCGTTGCACACTTAGATACGTAAATAAATTTATCCAAAACTTAAAAAACAAATTGTTTAAGTTCAAAGGTTGAGACCCTGGGGCTTTTAAAACGAAAACAAACGCAAACGGCCATGCTTTCATCATTTTTGAGTCTATTTTGTTTAAACTAAAACTAGCATTTAATTCAACTTTTCAATTATAACCTCAGAAATTATCAGCTTTCTAACCCAAGAAGCTCCAATGCAATTAGCATTATACTAACTTAATGTAAGTCCTCTCACAGCCACTCTCATATAATTACAACACAAATCCCAAAAATATAAAAATATTCATATATAATATCACGAGTCGTCAAATAATAGTCGATTATTTTTCATAATCATTATTACGAATGTCATTTGAGGTCCCGAGTGCGCGTAGCGCACGAGGGAAATTTTTGACCTCAAATGGCATGAGTGGTAATGTTGAAAAATAATCGACTAATAATTTGATGACGAGTTGTATTTAGCAGACAATTTAACGAACAGAAATAGTAACATTATTTCAAACAACATAATCCTTTGTTGTCAAACAAAATTAAATATTATTTCTTCTTAGTAGGCGCATAAATGTTATAAATTTGTAATTTATTTTTGATAAATAAACATAAACATGCAATCATTTATGAATGAAAACGGACATTTTTACTATTTGCAAATTGCATTTTCACATAATTTTGTATGTGCATATTTGTTTTAAATTAATATATTAAGTAGGCGGAAAATATTCGAAAATATTCGCTGTTCCTTCCTAACAGAAAAAAATAATCGAAACAAATCGTTTTGATTTGCTAAAAAATAGTAAATGAAGCGTTTTGATTGGACCTTATTGAAACTTTTGTTTTTGAGTTGAATTGTCTATAGAAATGTTAAATTCATTTTCTTTTCTTTTCGTTTCTCTTTGAGCTTTTAATTTTTTTTCGCAAAAATTCAAAAAATTTTGTTTTAAATGTTTGTTGTTGTTGTTTTGAAAATTCATTATTGTTTTGAATTAGGGAATAGTTTCTTTGGGATTGTGGAATATTTGGAAGTGGTTTAGTTGAAATAAATATATGTACATATATTGATTACACATTTACAAAAGTTTTTTATAAAAAGATAGATATTTGTATTATATTTGAGGTGGAAAAGTTGTTTGATATTGTTGTTGATTATAAATTATGTGTGATAGTATTGCAGTTGTGACGTAGTTAGAACGTTTATCCACCAAAGGATTAAATATGTTAATAAAGAATTTTATCCAAATTAAAAAAAACTTTTACAAAATTGCATTGATAAAGTAGTTTCCGTTTATGTATTTAGTGTACTTAGTTTGGTTGGTTTGTTGCTACTTAAATTTTTTGAAGTGAAACTTCTAATGGGACTTCCAAAACAAGGTTGCGTTAAACGAATATCGAGAGTCTTCTGTCAAGTGTCTTCTATAAAAAAAAACCCATTTGCAAATTATTTTGATAGAAGACTCCTGATAGAAGACTCATTTTCTTATCATTTTAAGTTGAAATATTTTAAACGAGAAAAAAATGCAGTTTTTGCAAGAAATATTGAAAAAATAGAAGTCAAACATTTCGTATCTTACTTCAGTTATCATAATCCCATTGTAAATGTTATAGATTTGGATATTTCTCCACTCGAAAATGATAATTAAAAGATGCGATCAATTGTGAATTGTAAGCAATGTTAATAAAGTTTGTCTTAAAGAATATGAACAGTATGAGTTCACTAATAAACTATTGACTTTTAAAAGAATGTAATAAGTTTTTATTTCCACATTACGAAATTTCACTTCTTCCGCGCGGAGGGACTCCACGCACAACTTTTGTTTAAACTAATCGTGCATATCTAATTCTATTTGTACACAAAGCTGTTTGGTGCCGAAATCTACATATTTCTAGCGGGTACACGTGCCGCTTGGACTACTTTTTACTCTCCCCACACCCATCCCCTAAACACACAGAAATATAATTATTTGAGATTTCGCTATGATTTTAATTCCAAATTTACCAATCATCCTGTCTCAGTGAATTTTTTCAAATTTTTCTGTCAATCATAGTCAGAACGCAGGGGGCAGAACGATCTGAATTTTGCACTTTCTTGCCCATAACTCAAAAACTGTGCACCCAAAAATTCTAAAAAAAATTGCAATTATTTTTAAATATAATTATGTGAGACTTCGTTATAAATTTCATACAAAATTTACCGGATTCCCTATGTCCATGAATTTTTACAAATTTTTCTGTCAAAGATGAATGAGTCTGGGGGGAACGGTCTGAATTTTGCACTTTTTTTTACAATAACTCAAAAACTGAGCACCGAAAAATTTAAAAAAAAAATGGCAACGAATTTTAAATTAGGTGCTCTTTCAAATGACACCCCATTCGCTTGGGTCAAAAATGTTTTTTTTACCCTTTCTTCCCCGGTCCGCTAAACACACAGAAATATAATTATTGAAGACTTCGCTATAGTTTTCATACAAAATTTACCAAATTTCCTAACTCTGTGAAATTTTACAAATTTTTCTGTCAATCAGTGTCAAAACGTATGAGGGGAGGGGCGGTTCGAATTTTGCACTTTTTTGACCATAACTCAAAAACTGGGTACCGAAAAACTCTAAAAAAAATTGCAACGAATTCTAAATTAGGTGCTCTTCAAATGACACCCCACTCGCTTCGGTCAAAAAAAAGTTCTTTTTTACCCTTTCTACCCCGGTCCGCTAAGCATACAGAAATATAATTAGTTGAGATTTCACTATAGTTTTCGTACAAAATTTACCAAATTTCTTCACTCAGGATTTTTACAAATTTTTCTGTCAATCAGTGTCGAAACGAATGTGGGCGAACGGTCTGAATTTTGCACTTTTTGACAATAACCCAAAAACTGGGCACCGCAAAATTCTGAAAAAAAATTTCAGCGAATTTTAAATTGCTTTTTTTGTATCACAAATAATTCATTGAATTAATTGTAGATAATTGTAGTGGTTTTAATATGAATTTAAGGAAAAAAATTTGTAATGTTTTAGTTCTTAGTCATTAGTATACAATTGAAACTTTTGTTTAATTAATATGAAATTTTATTATTAAAATTAATTTTAAATTGATTTATATAATAAAATGATTGGCTAAAAATTAAATTACGCTCATGATTAAATTGTTTTAAAACAACAAAAGCAATAAAGATTTTATTGATAGAGATAAAGAGAAAATGAGATGTTGTTTACTCACTTTTTAGTCAGAAGAAAAAGAGGTATTTTTCCCATATTTATAAAACAATTGATCAACCAATCGAAGAGCATATATATGCACACACATTTCAGATGCATGTTGTACGAATAATAAAATCGAAAGGAAAGGTAACTTATTTAGTGATAATAATAATAAACAAACGAATAGACGAAACATTTTATAAATTTACTGGTTTCATTCTACTTTTTATGAGATCATTTAACTTTTGCAATATTAAATTGCTGAATTTTATCTCAAGCTATATGCGAAAACAATTTGTGAAAACAATGACAACAAACACAAAAAAGAAACGGGCACTTTGAATAATAAATTTTAGTGATTCCAAAATGTTATTATATTTTTTATTTGCCATATTTCATGTCGGTTTACTGATTTTGAAATTAATTTTTTTTATAATAATGAGAAAGTATGGGCAAATTAATAATTTCTTTTATATGTAAGTCAAATATTAAAATTTTTTCATTTAAATATTATCGTTAAAAATATGGTGAAAAAACCTAATATGGAAACCTGAAATATGGTGAACCTTTTAACATCGTCCACAAATTAATATCAAAGGTTGCAACCAAGTGTATGGAAATAGTTTTAAAGATTTGACTACTCAAGCTTTTCTTGCTTGCTTCCGTAGATTTGTAAACGGCCGTGGTTTATGCTCAAATGACTATTCTGACAACTCGACTAACCTTGCCGGTTGCAAGACAAAGTTGAAAAAACTGTATAATCTGTTCAAATTCAATTCACACCAAAGTGAAGATTCAAAATTTTGCGTCCAACAGAATTTCAACTGCACAATTCCCCCTCGATCCCCGCACTTTAGTGGATTATGGAAAGCTGCTGTAAGGAATTCGAAACTCCATTTAAAATAAGTTTTTAGAATTTAACTATACGCTTGAGGCATTCGGTAGATTGATTTACCAGGTTGAGGCTTACCTCTAGTCCCGCCCTGTTAATCCCATGTGCAACGACCCTACCAATTTAGCCTGTTTAACACCAGGGCATTTAGAGGCAGCTTCATACAAAATATTCAGATTTTTTAAATATTTCAAAAAACTAAATTTTCATATTATAGTTTAATTAAGTGATCTTTCCGGTTCGACTGAAAAATCAATCGTTTACAATTATTCTCTCCTAACGTTTAAAAATTGGCGTTATGAGATAGACAGACGGACACCGTACCATCACATGAACAGGTTTCTTTTCTTTTGACAACTAATTTTTTGGTTATTCTCCTGTTGAGTGCCGCGATATTAAAAATATCAAAAAAACATGCAAGGCAATTATGTTTTTCTACACCCGTACTATAAAAATATACTTATATGACCAAAATCCGTTTTATAATGATATTCATTTCGATGCAGATCTTATTACGATACAGATTTTTAATCAATAGAAAGAAACCCATAGTTTTCAATCAAACATTCATTTGACGTATGTTGAAATTTTTGTATGGGACAAAAAATTGAACTTTCATGAATTTTGAAATTTGAAAATTGAAATTTTCGTTGTAATTTTCGTTCTTCGTTATTTACCGGGTGTAGAAAAAATAGCGTATGCCACTTTCATGTAATGGTTATTAATACACTCCCATATACCACGAGAAACTCGCCAACGGCTCGTTTCGCATCCCGGTTAATGCTCGTATATTAATAACCGTCAATGCATGATCGTAGCATAATATACTATTATAATCATGTTGATTTCAACTTGGTGTATATAAAAGTTTGATTAGATAAGTGACAACTATTAGCTAAATTAAATAAAAAGTATATCTGACATGTCAAATTTGATTTTGATGGTAAGAGAAATACAAAATAAGCCATTTCGCCAACATACTTTATAGAATAAGTTACGTTCCACAAATAAGTCGTCATTTGGAAAGCACACTAAGGATAGAATTTGGCTAAAACCCCATTAAATTTAAATTAATCTACATTAAATTTTTTTAACAGACATTTACTTCAGCCTGATACTTTGGGTACCTTCTTAGTTACCATCAATCCTCAAAAATTTGATTCTGGGTGCTACTTCCCAAAACATAAAAAAGATTGACAGTCAAAAAATATTTAAAAGCAGAATAAGTTGAAATTCAATGAAAATTACTTCGGTTTCAAAAAAATTGCTTCGGTTTTGAAAAAACCATAGTATTGAATTCTCGAGCCAAAATTAAAATTCTTACTCCCACTTTTTGGCATTTCTCTACGTTTTAGGACCTACTGATTCTAAAAAATCAAAAATAAATGCATGTTTGTCTGCCGGCCGGCCGGCCGTCACAACCGACGAAATCTCGAAAACCTCTGGAGATTTAAAAAAATTTTTTCTAGAAATAGGTATATTAAATGGAAAGAACCGAAAGGACGATGCATTCGACAACTGTACCGGAAGTGTGTCATTTTCATTTATTTTTTTACCCAATTTTAGTGAAGAAAAAATAAAATTAATTATTTGTATGACATGAAAATTGAAATATGATGAACATTAAATTGGACATGGAAATTTTTGATTTTATTATAATTTATTAGAATTTTAAAAAAGTTTGTTTTTTTGATTTTGTTACTATTTGAATTTTTGGAATAATTTTTAAAATTTTGAAAAAGGTTTTAATTTTTGATTTTGTTACAATTTTTGAAATATTTTTAGAATTCTGAAAAAAGTTTGTATTTTTGATTTTTTATGTTTATCTTTTTTAATTATTTAAAATTTTTGAATAAGTTTAAATTTTTGATTTCGTTGTAATTTCTGGAATATTTTTAGAATTTTGAAAGAAAGTTTATATTTTTGATTTTATTATAATTTTTGGAATACTTTTGGTTTCTGAAAGTGTAACGAAGTAGTCTGGTGATCAACGAAACAGTTGATAATTCCCTTGATTTGGAGATGCACTCACACTCATTAAATTTGCATTAACGGAAACTTTCATAATTATTTTCGTTTTTCCTTTAACCATAGTGTCTTATACTCAAACCGTAATCGCCATCTACAATAGTTTCCATTTAAAAATTGTCCTAAAGCAGTTGTGCGCTGTTTTCCATAGTAATTTCTTTTATTCAATTTGTAATCGTTAATCGCTATAAGGTTATCATGGAACAGTTGTGCAATATCATTGATTCATATTTGCACTATTTTCGTATATAATTCTTGCAATCGTTCCATAATCAATTTTTTTTTGATGATTCTTTTCCAATTTTTTTTAAATGCAATCTGGTTGTATAGATTCCTTAGTGGGTACAATCATTAACAAAAAAGGAAATAAAATTTCCCAAGAAACTACCTTATCGATTCGATATGGTTTGTGAACGACTGTTACTGCACTATAAATAGAAGATGACAGATGGCTTCTCTCTCTTATTCTGACTTTTATTTTCGACTGTCATTTGCTTTTCCGATAGCATTCTTGCATTATAGTTCAATTCTCTAATTGGAAAAAAATGACATTGTTTGTCGCGTGTCATTATAATATTAATAAGTGTTGTTGACTTTGTTTAAGTTTCGTGTTAAAGTTGTGAATTTGTACTGTCTGGATCTTGATATAATTTTGGTGTCAATAGTCAGATGTTTAATACTTCTCGGTTATAAACGCAAGGAACAAAGTTTTTCCATTTTTTATACGATAGGAAGTAAAAATTTGAGATGTTCAGAAAAGTTTAGTGATTTCATAAAATGTTTAGAAAAGAATAGCGATTTGTTTCTGTACATGGCGGCCGTATGTTACAAAACGAGCTAAACACTAGGACATATTGGAGAGCACGTTTTACAACCTTATGATTATGAAAATAGTTTGTGGGTTTAACCACATTTACTTATTGCAATGTAAAATGTTTTAGAATAATTTATTTAATGTGTTAGAAAAATTTATTACTTTTACAAATCTCGTCAAATTTTTTTCTTCTGAGAAAATTTTTTTGGAATCCATATGTAATAATTTATTTCCTGTGTTAGTAAAATTTATTCGATAAAGAAAAATCTAGTCAAATAGACTATAAAAAAATTTTTTTCTTGAACCTGAAAGAGTTTTAAAAATCTGTTGAACTGTAAATTAGTATAGCATAATTTTTCTCGGAGCGTCGGATTTCATTTGTGCTGTGAACTAAAATGAATAACTTACAAAATCAATAAATTATAAAATCAATATATTATAAAATCAACAATTTGTACAACAAAGGGGAATTTAATTGATCGTTTCGTCATTGATACCTTCATACCAGTTTGTCAAGTGTCAACAAAGAAACAAACAGACGGTATTCACCTGCATGTGATGATAATAAGTTTAACAGTGGGCGGTACGTGCTTGGTGGTTATCATTTTTTTTGTTTGGTAACGAACAGCTGATAAACGACGCTATTACATAGGACTATCATCGTTCCATTGTCATTATACCGATGTTTGGTCCAAACATTGCATCTCAGCGGATAATGTTTATCCATTCGATAATTCTCATGCCACATTACAATGGACAAATGATTTAAATATCATTTTTTTTATGACGAAATTTTTGTTTGGTATGTTTTTTATTCGAAACCAAATTATAAATGTTACAGCAGCATTTGGAGATATGCCTCTCGTTTGGTTGACAGTCTGTGTGGTCCCGTGGCGACGCTATTAAAAACCGTTCCAAAACTTGGCGATATATGAAGATCGTTGATTGACTCACGGAATGAGTTATATAAGTATGATTGGGTGATACTGATAAAAGCCGTTGAACAACTTTGGTAAACTTCGAGGTACGGAATGGTGCCTATGGGCATGGACGTGGGCATGCGTGCGAGTATATGAATGTGGGTATATGAGGGTATATGAATGTGGGGGTGGATGTATGTACATATGTGTGAGTGTATGAGGAGCGCGAGCGTGTGAATGCGTTGAAATTAAAGGGGGTGACGTGATGATCGTGGTTCTTTCACATAAAGGGGTCGCCAGAGTCTACTTATTCCACTTCTTTTTTTGATTACTTTTCCGTGTTTATTCGAATTACGCATACATTATGTTCATTTGTGTCGAAGCAGCAGGTATTTTTCTTTCGATCCCATGGGCTGTAGCTAGTCTGGGGCTAAAAATAACCTCATCCAGGTGTGCGGCCTGCTATGCTACTTCATTGGTTAGCAATGAAGCAGCGATTCATTACAAAAGAAATCTGAATTTTTGATTTTGTAATATTTATCGCAACGCTAAATGGAGAGGTTTTTAAGTAATTTGCTGAGTGTATCATCTTTTCACTAAATTATGTTAATATATGATCTGTTATGATTTTCCGGCAACGAATGGATGTTTCATGCTAGTTTTGTAATAAATTTCTAAACAGAGATAAAATACTTGTACTTTTACAAAGAGTTTTATGTTTGATATACATTCCTAAAACCAATGTTCTCATAAAAGATTTATGCCGAAAACTATATAAAAATCCTTAACCAAAACCGAAGTCTTGATACCTCAGAGCTGTGAGATTTCAGCCCCTTTATTTTTATTCATTTCAATTTTTAAATTAAAGTTTTTGATAAGTTTCAAAAATACTTTAATAAATTCTCCTATTTTTTGAACGTGTTTAGTTGAAAGTTAATTATTTCAAAAATAATATTTTATCAATAGAAATTTATAGCTCTAAACAAACCTTTTTATTTCACGCAGCCTTAAACACTCACATTAATTTCACTCCTCAATTATTCATAAAACAAAGTTTTTTCCCGTATCTGATTTTAGAATTACAACAAAAAATCAAAAAACGCTAAACAAAACCACAATAATTTTCCACTATTTCGTGTCAAGATTTAATAATTTTATTTGTTTGTTGTTGTTTTTTTTTGTTATATTTTCTAGTTTCGTGACTTTGGCAAAATCAAATCCTGTTTATTGAGCAAGAACTACAACAGCTAGTCATACCAATCAAAGTGTGTTGTTTTTATAAACAGCGATTTCGGTTGGAAATTTTTTTCTTAGATTCTGTTAGCGCTGATTGCTGCTTTAATTAGAAATTAGTTAAAATTTTAAACAAACAAAGGTGCTGGACGTGAAACGGTTCGATTCCTCTAGAACGCTGGTTTGATACCCTAACTGGAATTTTTAGTTTGCTTCTAAACTATAGTATAAAAATTAGGTGACGCCAACTATGATAAAAAATAGTAACAACAAAATTAATTGACGCCATCTATGATATTTTTTTTAGTGATTATAATTATGATTTTCCATAAAAACCTACCAAAATTTTTGTTAATAAAACTTTAATTACAAAGTAATGGGTTCTAAAATCCTAGAAAAAAATATAAACTTTTAAAAACAATATTTTCAAACAACACCTGATCATGATAACTAGAAAAAATTTTATTATTTTTTTTTTTTCGAATATTTTCCCAAATGAAAATAACGAGACAAAAATATTGAAAACAAACAAAAAAAAAATAATGGAAAAATGAGAAATTACCACGAATTCAATTTCAAATGGGAAATGAAGTAAAATTTATGGTGAATAGAATGTTAAAATAGATTGAATTTCAGGAACCTAAATATTCGCCTAACTAGTGAGTGGGTGTGAAGTTTTTGCGTTTCTGTAGTTTTCGATTTGTTTTTTTTTGTTTGTGTTTTTGTTTGATTTTTTTGTAACAAATTTTTGATGTGTAATGGAATACAGATGGTACGGTTTGGAAAGATAGATAAATGTTGAACTTGATGTTTAAAAAATATTATTGTTGATTACAATGTGACAACTACAAAGAATCCAGACTGTCCCGCATATTTTTTTTTTGTTATGCTTTTAGTTAATTGAAAATCTGACAATTGTTTCAATTATATCGTTTTCAGTTTTGAAAGCAAATGTATGATTTTGGGTTGCTGTTACTATCTGTTTACTTCGGTTGGTTAATCATGAATACTAGTTCTCAAGAAAAAAAAATAAGAGCGGGTGAAGAAAATAGGGTTTTTTTTTAAATAAGCGAGTACTAAAATGGAAAATCCGGTTTTAGATACATTTATAACGTTTTATAGTTTTTGTGTGGAAAAAGTCCTACCCAACGTTTTCCCAGAAGTATTTCCATCAGCGTTGAAAAACTATTTAGCCGATTCGACGCTATCGATATAATTTTTGTCGTTCAGTCCACATTGAACAATTAGTTCAATGGGTTTTTTGTCACTTTTTTTTTCTTGCGTTTTTATTATTTTTTTTGCTTATACTTGCAGTTCCGTGAATATACTCAATAATTGAAGTCGATTTAATAGAATTTTTTTTAAAAAAATGTCTAAAAATTTTCCATTAAATTTTGTCATTTTAAAAATTCCTGCGCTGACTACTGAGTATATGATGTTTGGTACAACTATTTTATTAAATGGTGTTTTTGTTATTATATATTGAATTAATTTATATTTTATCAGTGGATAGAGATATTGAAAGAGATATTGATATTGACAGGCTAGTAACAAAAAATCATAGCCAATTGGATCCGTTACAAATTTTACGTTGAGCGATGCATTTTAATTTTTAAATGTAATTATTATTTTGGGATGGTCTTGGTCCTCCGTCCTTGCGGGTCATCAGAGTCCCTGTTCTTTGCTCATATGAATCCGTCTTCTTGTGAAAATCTTGCGTGCGATTCTGCATTTGGGGTGATCTAAGGATAGGTATAACCGAACTCACAGACTGAAGTTAGTCGGAAGCTTATATCTCAAGGCACGCAAGCCTTCGTTCCTAATTCCACTAACAGAAGTGCACATTGTTCATTACAACTTTCATATTGTAACAAAAAACTGAAATAATGTTTGACATCCGCCATCAGTGCCATCTTGAATTGTCTAAAATTTTTAACAGTGTAGACAAAAAGTTAACAGCATGCGGCTATCTTGCAATATGCGTTCCAAGTTGCCCGTAGTTTGAATTTTCATAAATTTTTCGGATCTTTAAAACTTTAAAACTTTTCTAAAGAAATGGTCTGGTTCTAATTTCGGCGTGTTGTGGGTCGTATTTGGCATTTCTTACCTCTGTGAGTTTTTTCTGACAATCTTAATACCCAAAATTCAAATATAAATGTTGATTAACTTCTCAAAAAATTATTTCACAATGGAACGAGTGGATTTCCATATATAATTTATTCTAATTAACATTCAACATGTCTAACTTTGAAAAAATAAAACTTCGTTATCTAGTAATACTTCACTCAATGTTCACCAACATTCTCAACATAATTATAAGTATAAAGAAAATTATTATCTTAAAGTTTTCATAAATTTTCCAAAAACATTAATTATACATTATATATCGCATTAATATTTCTTTCATGACAACGACAAACGAGTTAGTAACAATATATGTAGAAATTTAACGCAAACAACAAACTAACTCAGATTTTTTTTTTAAATAAAAACAAACCTAAATCATCATAAATTATTTTTATCTATTTATTCAAAACGTAAAAATTTATTTGGCGATATTAAGTGAAACCCCTAAAGTGCATTAAATTTTACTTAATGATGTTATGTTTTAGATTTATCTGCAGTGTTCCATTAACTCGACGACATTCTTAAGAAAACTGTGAAGAAAAATTAAAATTTATTTGTTTACTTAGGAGATTCGAGAAAATCCAAACTTATTTGTTGTTTGCGAGATCAAAAGTCGAAAATAGAGATTCGTTAATAAATTTTCTCATCCCCAAAATGCCTGATAAAATTTTCTATGTTACCAGAGAGAACAATTTTAATTGTCTTCAATTTCAATATCTCTTCATTCAATCCAATAAATGTCAACTTAAGTCTAATTTTATTGTATGTGCTTGTAATCCTAAAGTAATGACATGAATTCTTATGAAATATGAATATCAATGCAAATAAAGAAAATTATTTTGTTATTGAGCTTAGTGAAATTTTAGTGTCTGAGTTAATGAGATGAAGGAATGAAAACCTATTCATTCAGTAAAACACGTCTTTTTGCAATAAATTAAATTTACAAAAGATCTTCAACGTTTTGCTTAAACGTTGATTGCATAGACGAAATGGTGTATAGAAGAGATTCGTTCATTTGAATCAAATCAAAAATGAAAATCTTATTATAAATATTTTATTCAACGCGAAGGTGTAAAATAAATTGATTTGTAAGACATCGTACTTGAAATGGATTACGTGATATTCTTTGTAAACTATTTACACAAATTTATTTTATTTTGATAATAGACCTCAAAATTTGTTTTACGTGGATGGTTTTATGTATCGATTTGGTGGCTTCGTACTATTTTAGATATATGACAACGGAAAAAAATAAAACAAAACAATAAGTTTAAAAGTGTTTGATGATGTTTTATGTAAAATTCTGGTAAGACTTTTACTGTGAAAATATAGATAAACCATAAGTGATGGTAGATTGTTAAGTTTAATATAAATTGAAACCGAAAAGCATTATCATATGCACTATTACCGTCCCAAGAAAATGGTTTCAATGTGTTTGAATTCTATGTTGATATCTGTGAGCCATGCTGGAAGGCAGAAATCAGCTGGTTTTTCTAATCCCAATATTCAATTCGAGCCACAACCGTTTTCCACATATGAAAGGATACTGGAATAGTTAACTAACAATCTCTGGAACAACTCTGGAACAAAACCTGGAAATATTCAGTTTCGAATCACAGCTAGTTGCCACCTAGTTTACTAGCAGTTGTATTGCAAGCGTCTCTACGCGTTTTTTGCCCATCGCGCACCACTTTATCATGCACACTGTTGTATCATACAAGCGATTTAGATATGTGACGGGTGACAAGTAAATTTGATGACAACCAAATATGCTAGATAAGTGGTTTCTTGCGACACCTGACGACACGTGGCTTGGCTGACAGCCCATTTATAGAAGCAGTATAGTTCATAATGAAGCTTCTTGGATACCTGTGCTACAACTGCGTATTTCGATTTTTATTCTAAAATAAGAATATTCAAATTTAAAAAAATTTGCTAATGATTTGCTATTTTATTTCGGTTCCGGCCTTTAAGTTCCAACAAACATAAAACATATTTTAGCTAATTGCTTTATTACGCTACAAAATATCAATTCATAATACATATTTCTATCTACACAAATGATGAACATTTTTAATTGTAAGACTTATCATAGTATTATATGTAGATATATAATATGTTTGTTCAAATTTATGAACGGTGAAATTATGGTCTGTAGTTGTAGAGAAAGGGTTTATTGAGATGAAAGGTTTCTTGGGAACGGTTTGACTTTATGAGGAATTTTTAATTTGTGTACGATGAAATTGATAATAGAAGAAAAATAAGAGATGGAGAATTTTACTATTTATAATCGATCATTTGTTCGATCGGATGACATTGTATATTTTTAAATCAAAAAAAAAAACATTAATGTAAATTTTGATACAAGTGATGAGATCAATCAAAATTGTTAAATTTGTTAAATAATCAATTAAAAGTGTTAAACTATTTCTATAATAAATAAAAACAAAATTTTTAATCGAAGTGCTTTAATTAATTTATATATGATCTGAAAGTGACTAGAAAGACGTTTATTGTTGTTTTACAGTACCGGTTGGTGGAACAGAATTGGATACATAGTGGTTGAAAAGAAGGTTTAAAGGATAACTGTAGATTGGAGTTATATTCAGAATCTTAGTGATAAATCGAATTTTGAATTGGATTAAAAGATTGTTTTGGGAGGAGGTGATGGAACTGACATTAGTTGGTCTTCAATATTGACAAAGGACAACATTTAAAAATTACAAAGGAGAATTTAACAACCAAAGTTTGGAATTTTGGTGGACAACTAAAAAATTCGTATTTCATATAATGGATTGTTAATGCGATTATACAAAGAGATAACAAATTTTAATGATTTTACAGTAGATCATGTAATAAAGCGCTGATTCATTAAGGAAACAATGAAGTGGCAAAGCAGGCCGCGTATCTCGCGAGATTTATTTATAGCCCCAGACTAGCTTCAGTCTATGGGAACGAACATGAAAAACCTGCTACTCCAGCACAAATACCATAATGTACGCGTGTCGAATGATGAGAACGGATTAAAGAGAAAAAGTAAATGGAATGAGGACACTCTGACAGCCCTCCGCGATCGAGAAGCCATAACCGTCACATTGAACCCCTGTAATATTCTGACTAACGAATATGTTTACATGCAAACCAAATCGGAGTAATTCAGACCAAAGTATATAATAAAAATAATAAGTGTGACTCACCCCATGAATGTATCAGATCCCACTCCTGCAATCCTGGCTATTATCTAGCCTCCCATGTCACTCAACCTCCGTGGCAAACAGTAGAACTGAGGTGGATATTGTTGAGTTAGATTTATGAACAAAAATCAATCGTTGCACGACCACATCCAGTGATTGTGGGAATAATATGGTTAAATTGGATTTATGGATAGAACAAATCGTTGCACCGACACATCCAGTGATTGTTGACTTAATATGGTTAAACGAGATTTATGAACAGCACAAATCATTGCACTGACACATCCAGTGATTGTTGGAATAATATGGTTAAATTAGATTTATGAATAAAACCAATCGTTGCACTGACACATCCAGTGATAGTAGAAATATTGTTGAGTTAGATTTGTAAACAGAATAAATCGTTCACTGACACATCCAGTGATGGTTGGAATACTATCATCGATTTATACACAGAACAAATCATTGCAATGACACATTCAGTAGAGAAAAACGTTGTATTCCAGAACCTTTGGATGGTGTAGTGTTCAGCCATAAAACACGCCAGAACAGCACAAAAAACAAGGCAGACTACGCTTGTTCGGGGTATTTTAAACACAAATCAATTAACAAAATGTTATATTTTGAACGAAACACAGAATATATTGTCTTATATTGATGAATTTATATTTCACTACGGCTACGTAACTTTTTATTATAAATCATTGCATTACTCAATAATTTAATTGTAATTTATTTTAAGTTTAACTATTTAAACTATTTTGTTTTGTTCTTTCTTCTTATCAAATAAATAATTTAACTTTCAAGTCATGTTGTTTGACATTTACCAACCATAGAAATAAAATTGTAATGAAGTACCTCTTCATTGGCGAACCAATGAAGCGCATAGCAGGTTGCGCACCTTGGAGATTAATAACGCCGAAGCGACTAGCATTCAGTCTTCGTGGATTTGATAAGAATTATCCTGCTTCTTCAACACAAATACAGAAATGTACGCAAATTACGTGATTAGACAGAAGTGGAAATAATACAAGTGAGAAAGTGAGACTCTGGCGACCCCTTTTGCAAAAAAAACCGCGATCATCACGTTCAACCTCCACATTCACCCCCATACGCCCACACTCTCACACTTGATGCACGCTCACATCCTCCGACACACCCACACACACACCCACACTTACACCCAAACACCCATATTCACATACATACCCATGTAGCACATCAAGAGAATTAAGCACACAGGAAGACATTTGGTAATTATAATAATTATCGTGGCAATTATTCTGGTCTAAATAATTTTTATAACTGACATTTGACCATTCTGATTAAGTCCACAACATATGCCGTAGAAAATAGATTTCATGTTTGACCTAGCATGACCATCAATATATGTTGATACGAGATATATACACTATCCCTCAAGAATAAATTGAGGTCTGGTCTAAGTACCTACCCAGGTTCGAAGAAAAAAAATCTTTCAATGATCAATGACCATCAACATCATTTGTAATATGACCAATAATACCATTACTTGTAAACCGACAACCAAATCGTAGGTTACGTGAAAACATCACATATTATATTTATATGCAGCCCAATTGCAACTCTAGAATTAGCATAACCAGACTCAATTGTTATTAATGAGAAACCAACCAATAGTTAGTCCCCTGTAATCGTTGAGCAAATAAATAATAACCAAAAGACGATTCGAGCCAACCAGTAATACGTAGTGACTTGCGATTAGATGCCATTCGGTCCAGATCCTGAGCCTATTCACAATATTGGTTTAGTTATTTAAAATAAATTTCGCCAAATCTGATCATAATCCCAAATTGAATAATATTTATTGTTCTGTATGACGCATAGAAGTACTAGACTAAATCTTTCATAGTGGGTTAGCAGCGATATATTACGTCCCTTATAGGCTAGTTACAGGTTACATAAAGATTATTAGGAATTGAGCAACAATTCCAAAAAAAAATAAACTAGAACAAGTATATTGTTTATAATCATTTTTAAGTTAATTTGTAGTGTACCACACATACACACCCCATGCATTCATGCGCACGCATCGACAATCACACACACATTCATTCATACGTACACCCATTCACGCGCATTCGTACCTTCACTTAAAAAAAAAAAAAAAAAATTAATTAAAGAACACTCACCCCATGGTGATATCCAGACCGGCCTCAATGTCTCAACGTTCAGCACTCCATTCTCGGTGTGTCCTCCAGCATACAAATGATATTAAACACCGCTGCAGGTGGATATCGGAAAACAATTATCCATTCTTCAAAATACGTGGATCCTCCAAATAAAAGATTCGATCTCCCTTCCAAATTCCAATCCATCAATTCGTTTTGTTGTATCCGATGATTTATATGCCATCCATCATTCACCAGCATTCGCAACACGTCAAAAGAAAAAATAATCACAGCTGTTATTACATCAGACAAAAAGTCCACTAAGAGGTCGCCATAGGAAAGTACAGCGCTTTTATACCAGCGAATTCAAAGATTTCTTTATTAACAAAATCTCGAATTCATCTTTAACAATCGATTTCAATCATGAATCGAGACATCTAACATAAAAAAATAATTTTGGGAAATATATTGACCAATGTATTTGAAAATAAAAACTATCGAACAACACCCAGGTTCTAAATTGTAGTATGACTATGGACATCAACCTAAAATATCAAGCGGTTGGGGGGACATCTACAAGTGAATAGTTGTAATCGAATGAATTGAACTGCAGGGCTCGAATGCATTTTTAAAGTTATCGGTTTATGATGTTTTACAACCAGTGTTAAAATATCAAAATACAAGTGCAAAACTTCCACACACATAAATATATATAGATATATAGAGAGTTAAATCGATAATAATAAATAAAACGGTTCTAGAATAATTACTATACCGATTTACGAATACAGTTTTAAGTTAGGAAATCAGATGGTGAAATATACACAATTATCTCCGGTTCTTACTACATTAATATACCTTAGTGGTTATGGTTTGAGTTTAAGGATAAATAAATTTACTAGTTTAGCGAAGTTGTACTTATGCGACGTAGATTAGCTCAAAATCAGCGTATTCCACATAAAAAGAATCGTAAATCAATTGTTGGAAAACAGATACATAAGCTCTTTAGGCTTTTATTTAAATTTTAATCCGGGTACTGCTAGATGCGGTTTAGTCATGAATAGTGATAACCTGAGGTTAGAAAATGTTGTTGGTAATTAATTTACATAACCAATCCAGAATGATTAAACATACACAAACCAATGATTAAACATACACAACAATAATAATAAACGGTTTTCATGGTTGTAGCTGCCGAAGAAATAGATTTATAGTAAAATTATGTTTTATAAGAAAAAAACAAACGCAGAGGGACTCCAAAGTTAGGGTATTACACACACAAAAATATTTATATGAGATAATAATTTTATGTAGCGGAGAACTAAATTGACGGATGACTAAAAATGAAGTGTAATAAAAAAAAATTATACGAAAGTCGCAGGTAAGGAAACTTATGGTGTATGTGATGAAGTAACAAAACTATAAAACAGGGAATCAGCCCACTGCATATTTTACTTCGTTACAAAATATTATTGAATATCGATAAATTGTCTGATTAGTCAAACCATTCACAATGAGTTAGTATCAACGTTATAGATATTAACATAAAAGTACTTAATGACGTTGAGATTTTGGTATTTGAAATAAAATAGAATTATCATATATCACGTTTGTGAGGTTTGGTTTCACTATACCAGGCACTTTAATATCCTTGTTTTTTTATTGAGAATTATTCCCCTTTTTTTTCTTTACATTATATTCCCCAAATTATAACTTTGATAATGTACACATTTTTTGTGTGCTTTCTTTTTATAATATTAAAACTAATTTAAATGTTACTAGTTACCTTTACTTTTGGTAAATGTTACTTGTTACTTTTTTACTTCACCACAATTTTAAATTGTGTGAAGTAATGCAATCTATCGTGAAAAAAAAAAATCTTACATACCCCAAATTTTGTTTTTTCTTTTGTTTTGGACCATCCTCTATCCAAATAGCCAATAAAAATTTTGGTGTACGTCTGTGTGTGGGTGGGTGGGTGGGTGGGTGGGTGGGTGGGTGGGTGAGTTTTCTGCATAGGATCTTGATGAAACTTTGGCAAATGATACAGGTTCACTTGAAAATAGAAGATCTGGATTCATTTTAAATTTGGACAAAATGGCGGGGGGTCTCCCGAACACCTCTAAGTTTAAATCTTGAATAACTTCTGATCTCGAGCTATGATCTTATTGAAACTTAGAATATAAGGTTTTAATACTGTTTCCAATATTTCTGCATACCAACTTCCGGTTTGTCACTTCCGGTTAAAAAGTTTTTTTTTCAGGTGTTTATCCCTACTGTAGCCTACAATTACCGATCGATTTTCATGAAACGTTGCGAAAAGCTTTTAAATATCATGAGAAAGATTTTATCAGCTTTTGGAGCACATTGGAAAAAGGGTTGGGGGTCCACCATACAACAGGTGGTTTTTTCCACAAAGTTTTTATGTTTGTTGGGAGCATAAAACATTCATTCGTGAATGAATTTTGATGACACTTTGAAAAAAGATGCAAACATGTATGACAAAGAACTGATTAGTTTTTGAGCGATAGTGAACAAAGTGGTGGGGGGTCCCTGGAGCACCTGTTTTTTTGAAAGCTCTATAACTTCTGTACCTGATAAGCGAATTGGATGAAACTTGGTACATGAGTATGTAGTACGGTTTAAAATAGTTCTGCATCCCAACTTCCGGTTTTTCACTTCCGGTAAAAAAAATTTTTTTGTACTTTTTTGAAGTTTTTTCAGTGTCGTTATGCACACTACAGCCTACAATAATGAAGTGATTATGATGAAACTTATGGAATAGGGTTCCAATTAGTGTGAAAAGATAATTATCATGTTTTGGGACACATTGATCAAAGTGGTGGGGGGTCTACCATACAAATGCTGACTTTTCACACTTTGTTTTTTAAGTTTGTTGGGAGCATACAGACTTCATTCATTATTCAATTTTAATGAAACTTTGGCAAATGATGGAGATTTAAGTAACAAAGAACTGATTAGTTTTTGGATAATATTGGAATAAGTGGTGGGGGTCCTCCCGAACACCTGTTTAATGTGTCACACTTTTTTCAATGTTTGTTGGGAGCACACAGCATTCGTTCGTGAACGAATTTTGATGACACTTTGAAAAAAGATGCAAACATGTATGGCAAAGAACTGATTAGTTTTTGAGCGATAGTGAACAAAGTGGTGGGGGGTCCCTGGAGCACCTGTTTTTTTGAAAGCTCTATAACTTCTGTACGTGATAAGCGAATTGGATGAAACTTGGTACATGAGTTTGTAGTACGGTTTAAAATAGTTCTGCATCCCAACTTCCGGTTTTTCACTTCCGGTAAAAAAAATTTTTTTGTACTTTTTTGAAGTTTTTTCAGTGTCTTTATGCACACTACAGCCTACAATAATGAAGTGATTATGATGAAACTTATGGAATAGGGTTCCAATTAGTGTGAAAAGATAATTATCATGTTTTGGGACACATTGATCAAAGTGGTGGGGGGTCTACCATACAAATGCTGACTTTTCACACTTTGTTTTTTAAGTTTGTTGGGAGCATACAGACTTCATTCATTATTCAATTTTAATGAAACTTTGGCAAATGATGGAGACTTAAGTAACAAAGAACTGATTAGTTTTTGGATAATATTGGAATAAGTGGTGGGGGTCCTCCCGAACACCTGTTTAATGTGTCACACTTTTTTCAATGTTTGTTGGGAGCACACAGCATTCGTTCGTTATCGAATTTTGATGACACTTTGGAAAAAAATGCAAACATGTATGGCAAAGAACTGATTAGTTTTTGAGCGATAGTGAACAAAGTGGTGGGGGGTCCCTGGAGCACCTGTTTTTTTGAAAGCTCTATAACTTCTGTACGTGATAAGCGAATTGGATGAAACTTGGTACATGAGTATGTAGTACGGTTTAAAATAGTTCTGCATCCCAACTTCCGGGTTTTCACTTCCGGTAAAAAAAATTTTTTTGTACTTTTTTGAAGTTTTTTCAGTGTCTTTAGGCACACTACAGCCTACAATAATGAAGTGATTATGATGAAACTTATGGAATAGGGTTCCAATTAGTGTGAAAAGATAATTATCATGTTTTGGGACACATTGATCAAAGTGGTGGGGGGTCTACCATACAAATGCTGACTTTTCACACTTTGTTTTTTAAGTTTGTTGGGAGCATACAGACTTCATTCATTATTCAATTTTAATGAAACTTTGGCAAATGACTTAAGTAACAAAGAACTGATTAGTTTTTGGATAATATTGGAATAAGTGGTGGGGGTCCTCCCGAACACCTGTTTAATGTGTCACACTTTTTTCAATGTTTGTTGGGAGCACACAGCATTCGTTCGTGAACGAATTTTGATGACACTTTGGAAAAAGATGCAAACATGTATGGCAAAGAACTGATTAGTTTTTGAGCGAAAGTGAACAAAGTGGTGGGGGGTCCCTGGAGCACCTGTTTTTTGAAAGCTCTATAACTTCTGTACGTGATAAGCGAATTGGATGAAACTTGGTACATGAGTTTGTAGTACGGTTTAAAATAGTTCTGCATCCCAACTTCCGGTTTTTCACTTCCGGTAAAAAAAATTTTTTTTGTACTTTTTTGAAGTTTTTTCAGTGTCTTTATGCACACTACAGCCTACAATAATGAAGTGATTATGATGAAACTTATGGAATAGGGTTCCAATTAGTGTGAAAAGATAATTATCATGTTTTGGGACACATTGATCAAAGTGGTGGGGGGTCTACCATACAAATGCTGACTTTTCACACTTTGTTTTTTAAGTTTGTTGGGAGCATACAGACTTCATTCATTATTCAATTTTAATGAAACTTTGGCAAATGATGGAGACTTAAGTAACAAAGAACTGATTAGTTTTTGGATAATATTGGAATAAGTGGTGGGGGTCCTCCCGAACACCTGTTTAATGTGTCACACTTTTTTCAATGTTTGTTGGGAGCACACAGCATTCGTTCGTTATCGAATTTTGATGACACTTTGGAAAAAAATGCAAACATGTATGGCAAAGAACTGATTAGTTTTTGAGCGATAGTGAACAAAGTGGTGGGGGGTCCCTGGAGCACCTGTTTTTTTGAAAGCTCTATAACTTCTGTACGTGATAAGCGAATTGGATGAAACTTGGTACATGAGTATGTAGTACGGTTTAAAATAGTTCTGCATCCCAACTTCCGGTTTTCACTTCCGGTAAAAAAAATTTTTTTGTACTTTTTTGAAGTTTTTTCAGTGTCTTTAGGCACACTACAGCCTACAATAATGAAGTGATTATGATGAAACTTATGGAATAGGGTTCCAATTAGTGTGAAAAGATAATTATCATGTTTTGGGACACATTGATCAAAGTGGTGGGGGGTCTACCATACAAATGCTGACTTTTCACACTTTGTTTTTTAAGTTTGTTGGGAGCATACAGACTTCATTCATTATTCAATTTTAATGAAACTTTGGCAAATGACTTAAGTAACAAAGAACTGATTAGTTTTTGGATAATATTGGAATAAGTGGTGGGGGTCCTCCCGAACACCTGTTTAATGTGTCACACTTTTTTCAATGTTTGTTGGGAGCACACAGCATTCGTTCGTGAACGAATTTTGATGACACTTTGGAAAAAGATGCAAACATGTATGGCAAAGAACTGATTAGTTTTTGAGCGAAAGTGAACAAAGTGGTGGGGGGTCCCTGGAGCACCTGGTTTTTTGAAAGCTCAATAACATCTGTACCTGATTATCGAATTGGATGAAACTTTGTACATAAGCATTTAGTATGATTTACAAAAATTCTGCATCCCAACTTCCGGTGTTTTGCTTCCGGTAAAAAAAAATTTTTTTTACTTGTTGGCAGTTTTTTCAGTATCTTTATGCACACTACAGCCTACAATAATGAAGTGATTATGATAAAACTTATGGAAAAATTTCAATTAGTGTAAGAAGATAATTATCATCTTTTGGGACACATTGATCAAAGTGGCGGGGGATCTACCATACAACTGCTGACTTTTTACACTTGGTTTTTAAAGTTTGTTAGGAGCATACAGATTTCATTCATTAATCAATTTTAATGGCACTTTGAAAAAAGATAAAGACTTTATTGACAAAGAATTGACTAGTTTTTGGACAATATTGGGATAAGTGGTGGGGTCCTCCCGAACACCTGTTTATTGTTTCAATGTTTGTTGGAAACATACAACATTCGTTCGTTAAGTAATTTTGATTACACTTTGCAAAAAGATGCAAATATGTATGGCAAGGAACTGATTAGTTTTTTTAGCGATAGTGAACAAAGTGGTGGGGGGTCCTCCAAGCACCTGTTATTTTGGAAGCTCAATAACTTCTGTACCTAAAAATCGAGTTGGATGAAATTTGGTACATACCCATTTAGTAAAGTTTACAACAGTTCTGCATCCTAACTTCCGCTTTGTCACTTCCGATAAAATTTTTTTTACTTTTTTTCGTACAACAGAATTTATGTTTGTTGGAATACTACTGCCTGCTTTAATATTTTTATTATTAGAACTACGAAGTCCATAATATTGGTTAGCTTTTAATTAAAGTATTTTATGGATATTAGCTCATTATATATCCAGAACACTATGTTTCCAGAGCTGTGGTGAAGTCAGCCTATGCATCAGCGTCGCAATATTTTTTTTAATAGAAAGTGTTGTCTAGTAGGAATTACAAAACGTGTCACAACAACACAAAGATACCTTTCAAGACTTAGGTCCACAACAACATGCGTTCTTAGGTGATGGTGGACGCTTTTTTTAAATGTTTGTGGAATTAGGGCACTCGAAACTATTGACTCAGGTAAAGCATTCCATTTGCACGATGTACGCACAAAGAAATCTCTTAGCATTTTGTTACTATGACAGTGAGTAATCTCGAAAGTTAGATTATTTGCACAAACCGATTGACGAGTAAAACGGAGAAAAGAATATGTTTGAGACATGATGGATCTGATTTCATTCGAGCCCTGCTAGTGACGATGTTTATGAAAAACAACGAGATCAGCAACATTTTGACGATGTTGTAGGGTATCAAGACTTAATGTTAAATTCCAATCATCAACAATTCGTATAGCATGCTTTTGAACAGAGTTCATAAGAGCCAGGATGGTAACACATGCAGTGCCCCAAACTTAACAACAGTACTCCATGCAGGGACGAATATAAGACTTGTAAATGTGGAGTAATTGATACGAAGTAAAATATTTTTACATCTATTGAGGAAGCTGAGTTTTCTTGACGTCCTTTTTGCCATGGCCATTATATGATCGTGCCAGAGTAAGTCATTGGAAATTGTGACTCCCAATAAACGAATGCTTTCACACTTGTCTATTTGTTCGTCATACATATTAATTTAACCATCCTTGGGAAACTCGGTCTTTGATCTGAAAATAATCAATAGCTGTGTTTTGGTGGAATTAAAATTAACCAAATTTTTGTCACCCCAATCGGATTTTTTCTAGGTCCTCGTTTACATTTATGGCAGCGTCTCTCTCCAGGTGATATTTGCTCGTTCATGCATTTTACCCTTTGACGATAGGGGGACGAACAACTTGTGCAGTGTACTCAGGGCCGGATAAACCACGGTTGCAATGGAGCGACCGCACCCGGTGCCAAAACTAAAGGCGCCAAAATTGAGTTTTATTTTAAATTTGGTTGTTTTTTCGATTTTGTAAAATTCTTAAACATTTTCTAGATTTTATTCTACAAATACATTATTAATTGAGCTCATTAAATAACATAAGAAGTCGAAGATTTGATAACAGATCTTGCATGAAGGGAAAAATTCCAGAGTTCAAAATCGAATAAAGTTCCCGAACAGAAACTTGGTAGGAAAAGCCTGAATACAGTCAGGGCGTAATCAGGACCAGGAAGAGCAAGACTTATTAGGGCAATATGATGCGGGTCTGAATTATAATACCTTTTTAGGGTTAAGATTATTTGACTATATTCGGCCCTGATTTGGATTTTCGTATTTGACCTTAATTGGGCTATCTGATCAAGGCCTGATACAAAATACCGTTCTAGGTTTTTGCCCTATTTATTTTTTAATGACAAACTTGATTAGGGCCTGATTTAACTATCCCAATCAGGGCCTTATTGGACAAAAGCGTTACACTCACTAAGGCAAACCTGCAGTTGTTTAGAATATATGTTTGTGCCGTTGCGAGTGCCATATTTGCTCGGTCTGGTTTTTTTTTGTGGTTATCAGATCAATTGTGGAAATCTTGTCAATATTTGTGCATCGCGAATGTCTACGTTCGAGTATTGATTTTTTGTGGAATTCACGTCATTTTCTTTTACAATTAAGTAGACAAAGCTACGTAATTAACATATAACCACTCTATTGAGTTGATGTTAGCATGTACATTTCCATAGTCCAAGTAAGGCCAAGTAACTATAAAGAAAAATACTAATTACTATATGTTTGTGAAACCATCTATTTAATTAGTTAAAAATTTTAATTAAGTTACTTATTTACAAAAAAAAATATTCAATCGCTGTATGTTTGTGAAGTCATCTAGTTAATTAAAAAAATTTCGTAATTTATTTAGTTAATATTTAGATTGAATATTCAACTCATTGTCAGTGACTGGTAAAATTTCGTAGGATAATCATAATCCATGTATCAATCCAATTAAATGAAAATTAAAACAAAAATTATACATATGATTTGTGTGCTGTGATTTATCCAGTTAGCGGAATCCATAAAATATAATTTTTTTTCTGAAGCTGTGTTAGTGGTGAGATTGAATGATTGACGTCATTTCCAAATTCAGGTGATAACATCTATCCCAACGGTTACTTATAGTAAAATTATTATAAAATTCGGCGATCCATGACAAAAATTGACAAGTGATCTTGAGGCTGTCTGGATTAGTGCGGTTAATGGTGTATTACAATCAATAACGTTGGTTACAAGTTGATATCAACACATTTCATCACCGAGAGTTAACGGTGAACCATCGCTGAAACCGGTTGTTATTTCCGGATTGATTCATTACAGCTGCCATAAATTATCACCAATTTCTATATCCGTTAATTTATATCACACTTGGATCTTAACAACGGTGGTAAGTTGTAATCACATTGGCCGAGCTCTGGTCTATGTATGACCTGATAGAGATGAGCGGCTGAATTTGAAGGATAGGAGAGTAGGACGGGACAACATAATGTGGTGAGTCATATCTGATTTTTTATTTTTATTTTATGCATGAATGATTATGGTGAAGCATGTAGGTGTGCGAATGTGTGTGTATGGATGTGAACATACTTTATCTTGGGCATACATTATCCTGGGCGTGGTGTTATAAAGGGAGATAATATTGGAGTTCGGTTTTCTGGTTATTTTGTTTCAAACCAGCAATTGGACCTATTATATAAATATATTGCTTCCTACCGAGAAAACGTTAAAGGTTAACAATTTACAGTAAAACAAACAAAATGTTATTTTTTTTAGCTAGTTCTGTTTATGCATTCCAAATTTTGAATGCATGTGATTTTTACTACTAAAAAAACTTACAAAATTTGTTACCATTTGGTCTATGAAATTATATATGGATGTACCCCAATTACCACAATAATCGAATAAATGATTCAATCACTAACGGGAACTTTTCAAATCATGTTACCGGTAAGTTAGTGTAAAAACATTTTGAAATGTTGAACTTAGGGGCATGGATTTAGGTATGGGTGATTGTGTTCATGTGTGTGTAAGTGTGTGCGTATGCGGGTGAGAGTGCCCGGGTGTATGAGGAGTGAAAGTGTGAAATAGGGTGTTGATGTAGAGGGTTGGACGTGGTGATCTGGGTTATTTTCGCGTAAAGGGTCGCCAGAGTCTCAAGCCTTCACTTGCTTATTTTCTCCTATCTGTTCTTATCATGTGTCACGCGTACTACTGTTTATTTGTGCTGAAGTAACAGGATTTCTTTCTCGATCCCATAGATTGCAGCTAGTCTGGGGCTATAAATAAATCTTGCTAGGTACGCGACCTGCTATGCCACTTCGTTGTCATTCAACGAAGCAGCGCTTCATTACAAATGTGAAATATTTAAAATAAATTCGCATAACTTTTTTTATTTATCATAATCAATTTTTATTTACTTGGTGATGTGCTATTGCTTGCTCGAAGAAATGATCCTCTATTTACAAACACTTAGTATGAGAGTTTCTGTACAGAAAAGCGCAGCTCAACTCAGGGAAGTAGGAGTTTGGGAAGATGCAATAATTTGACTTAATACGCATAACGGGGACAGTGTTGGCTTGTCCTATTAAGTCATTAGTGATATTTTTAGGATTCATATCTTACTTCATTGTTTTAGATTAGTTATTCTATGATTTTGATTGGAATTCATAAAAAAGGTCGATTCAAATCGTTACATAAGGCTTTAGGATAAAAACTTAGCTTACCTTACGTATTTAAATTTGGTAGAAAATACGAATCGATTTTGATTAATGAAGCACAGCAGTGCAGTAAATTCACAATTTTGTCATCTAAGATATGATGTAATTGAGTTGTATGAAGATGGTTTCAAAATCAAGAAAGGTGTTGGAGCAAGAACTATATATTCAAATTTAATTTGTTTGACCTGATGCAATGCAGGATAAACTTTCCGCAGTTGTAGGATCCACAGACTTAAGCCTGATGAGAAATTATCGGAACAGACGTATTTCAATCTCATGCTAGAGAGTGAAAGAGTCATCAAGGCTCTAATTAAAATTGTCTAAGACTGTGTGGATAAGCTGAACAAGATATGTGTTGGTGACACCCTAATACTAGATAGATAAGAATACCAGTCATGCAGTTAACAAACAAGCAAAAAGCCTAGCAGGGAAAAATACATCGACGAATTTCTTTGGGCCAACTTATTGGTAGACTAAGAATAAAATCAATCGGATCTAGCCCATAACCCAAGGACAGTCCAAAGAGTATAAAAATATACCCAAGATTATGTAGGATTAACCTAAAAACACTAGGACACTGTAGATAGAGAAAATATCTCAAAAATTGGGTGGAGGAAACGGATAAATGTAAATTCTCTCAATTGAATTAAGAGACTTTGGCTCATCTTCTCAAATAGTGTGAAGCATTTCACCATAAGGAAAAGAGACATTTTGGTACATACTGGTACATACAGCTCATCTGCACTCATGAACCCTCGTCATATCTTAAAAGAAGTTGGATCCTAAACGAGGTTGGCAATTTATAAGGGTTTGAAATGCAAGGGTGCATTTACGAGCACATGTCAGACAGTAGCTAGGTGGGATACTTTTGAGCAGAGTACAGTTTTATACTACAACATTTATTTCTAACCTAATCTAGTTGGTTTAATCAACAGTAAAATTAACAGTACAAGTATACTTATTTAGAACTTTATTTATTTATTTGTGCTTTTTTTACTTTTCTCAATAACTCACAAAATAGACTTGTATGACCATTTTTTATTGGTATTCATTTTAATTACCCCAAAATATATAAAAAAACATAATTCACGTAATTTCATTAGACTCGCTAGATTTACCAAATTCAGCAGATTTTCCAGATTTTACAAGAAGGTTTTTGTCATGCATATGATATATTTAAAAAATTGATTTGTGCTTTATACAGAAAAAATCTAAGTATTAAAATTTATCACTTTATATAAAAGTTTTGAAATTTTTAGCAAAGCATACACATTACACATTGTATAACGATTTATTTCCATCAAAATATCTAATCTCTTTTCAACAAAATAACAATGTTCTTTTAAAGCGTAGCATGAGCTATCGAAAATTAGCTAGAATTATGATTAAAATCGTTTCACAGAACGACTTTATATTAAAAAAAAAAATCGATTTATCTCACGTGTTCAGGTGTCTCATATATAAAATAAACATTACTTATACATTGAAAATCCGCCATATAAAAAAATCAAATGAATTAAAATGAGAAAAATTTTCTTATCAAACCGTCTCACACCATCAAATCATAACAATAAGGTCCTTCAAAATTCAATCCATTATTATATGGCGAACATATTTCAGTTCAAACATCACAAAATAAAAAATCCTTATTAATTATAGCAAGATCAACACACCTGCGCAGAATCAATATACTCTATTTTGTTATCTGTGTAACACAAAAAATATTTATGTTTCTCATTAGAAAAAATAAAATAAAACAATAATTGATCATATACGTATATATAAGGTGGGTTAAGGTGGGGTATGGTTTTAAAATTATTTTTTTTGTATTTTTTTTCTAAATGAACAATACGTCAAAAATATTGTGTAAACATTTTAAATCAATCCGAGTAGAACTAACGGAGTTACAGCGTTTCAAACGACCGGCCGTAAGACTTTTATGCCTGTCTGTCTGTTTATACCTGTTTTTCAAAGAATGTAAACTGATTTTGTACATATTGTATATTTTCAGGTACATCGGATATAAACTAGTTTACTGGCACACTTTCTGCTGAACGGTTGTTTACTGTAACAGAGCTAAAATTTTCTCGAAATTATTCTCAAATTTTCGTTCGTTTATAGTTGTATTTTCACTCATTTAGTGTTGTTTTGTAAGCTCGCGAACATTATAATTCAAAATCTACGAACCGATCCTTTTGAAAATTTGAAGATGGCTTCTTCACATAAATCAACAGGTAATCAGGAAGAGTTGTTTATATCATTTTTTTCTATTTCTTAATAACAAATTAACTGCGATTTTTTTTTAGCTAAACTCGCGTTTTTCACTTCCAAGTGCTGCTAAAAATAGACTAAAAAAACTCATCCTGATTACCTCGAGAAAAACATCACCATTAAAATGCATATCAATTTTTTTGTTTCAAATGATCTGTTAACGAGTTATAATGTTCACCGCAAAACCACTTTTTTTCAAGGCGCCCATGGAGATTCAACGTCAACGTCACCAATATTTATCAATATTTTTCATAGAAAATTTTTTAAAAGTTGTACAATAATACTTTAAAAGTTTTACAATAATATGTAATTAAATTTAATAAAATAATATTACTCATGTCGCCGCAAAAAAATCACAAAAATATGCTTTTTTTCGTCTTTAAACAGTACTCCCGCCCTCTTAATTGAGTTGTAATGAAAGATATACATTTTGAAATTTTGGAGTAATAAACTAAATCACGAATTTATTTATACAGTGAAACGTTGTATATGGTCAGATATTATTTATGAAATGATCTTAAGTTGTTTGATAGTACGGAATGAAGAATTGATTAATGTTGTTGGTTTTAGACTGTTGGTTTTAGATATAAAAATTTTTTTTTGTTTTAATATTTCTAATTTTTTTTATACGATGTTTTAAATTTCAGGATGGCAACAAATTTTCACTATTGGAAGCGAAGGGTTATTTTTTTCGATATCATAGTTATTTTTTGATTTGCTGTACAATTTTCGATTTATTTTCAAAAATATGAAACATTTTTTCCGTTCACCCACTGGATCTTCTAACACTACAAAACATACAAGGTTATGGGCAGTGGAAATTCAAATAGAAAATGAATTCAAACAATTCATGGTTATGGGCAATGTCTACATATTGCCAACAACGGCGCTAGCGATTTTGGCGCCTGGTGCAGTTTTCAAAAATGCCGCCCTAAAAAAATTTGTTTGTCGTAAATAATCCGTTTTCACATCACCCAAAACGTAGGATATGCAGTGCATTTTTTTTAGGTATCCCACGTAGGTATAGTCCTCAAAAATAAACATTAAAAAATAAATAAAAGATTAAATATTGTTACGTTCTAATCCAGCGTACGAATTTCAAAAACAAAAAATTTAAAAAAATTGGATAAATAGCACTAAAATTCAAGCGTGAATTTTTAAATTGTAAAATATATTAGTTAATTAAATTTTATTTTACCCTCTTTGATTCTTGCAAAGTCGTCTATCAAGTCACTATAATCCAAGTTGCTCAGAAATTCACTTTCTATAGATATTATAACTAAATCTACCAGTCTTTCTTGTCCTATTGTACTACGTAAATAATTTTTAATAATTTTTAATTTAGAAAAGCTACGTTCCCCGGAAGCTACTGTGACTGGTATTGTCAATAAAATTCTAAGAGCTACAACTAGATTTGGTAATATCTGGTTGAATTTCTTTTCAAATATAAAATCTAATGATTCTATAGGGCTTAAAGTTCCTGAAACTATACTTTGGTATGTTTTAATTCCGTCCCATAAATCTAAACCTACTATATCAGACTTTGAATTGAAAGTTAAATGCTTTTCTAGGGAAAGACAATTACTTAAAAGATCAGAAGCATTTAATGAAGCCACAAAAATATTATGCAAAAATTTGAAAATATTATTGTGTTCCGAAATTTGATCAAACCGTTCGCTAACAGATTGAATCGCCTGATTAAGGATTTGAAAATAAAATTCAAATTAAAATTTTTGTTCAGGGTTTGATATAATTTCGTCTCTACCTTCGTACGAAAAAAGTTGAAGTTTTCGACTAGGGCGCCTTGGAGCATCCGGGAAATTTGGTGGAACATCTAATTTTAAAGCTATTTCCTTATAGCTTGCAAGATAAACCCCTGACATTTTTCCTCATTTCGTAAGTTCGTCAAAAACACTTTTGTGCCCTCTAACAAATGTTCTGCCGTCGTTAAACAAACAGCAGGACTTTGTAAATATTTGCTAAATATATTAATTTTATCAAGAATATTATACCAAATAATTAATGAATAAATAAATTCAAATTGAATAATTTTGAGAGATGAACTATTCGCGTTATTTCTTGTTATTCCGTCCTTATCCTTGTCACTTCCTATTTGAACTAAAGCGTCATAAATATTACCTAAACTACACATTAAGGGTTTTAAAGCTTCTATGCGGCTTTCCCATCTTGTCGTACAGAGTGGCTTGAGAGTTAATGTTTTCACATTCTGTTTCAAAATGTCCCATCATGAAACAGAACTAGAAAAAAAACATATAAACATTGGACATTATCAAAAAAATTTATAGCTTGAAGTGAACATTGAACTGAATTCAGAAGGACTAGGTTAGCTGAATGTGATGCGCATGGAACAAAAAATGCTCGGGGTTCTATTTGTTTAATTTGAGCTTGCATTCCAATGTTTTTTCCCTTCATATTTGAGCCATTATCATAGCCTTGCCCTTAGCAATCACACCCAAAAAAATAATCATGGTAGATCCGACAAAATTGCAGGTGAATTCGAATAAAATGACATTGTTTTGGCTCTGACGTTTTATTTAGTTAAATCGATTGTATCGCTACTTTTAATGCAAATGCACAAAACTAACTGTCAAATGAATAAACTTAATGTTATTTCGACAGTCAATGCTGTTGTTATAAACATCTAGAATATCAAGCATACTACTCTTTTGTAGAATTAACTGCAGTACTTTTGATATGATTATTAAAGTCAACAAAAATGTATTCAATTCAAGTATTTTATATATTGATTTAAAATTCAAAATCAAAAGTAGCTTTCGAATGCAGCATTTTCTTATTTTTGTTAATATAAGGGCAATTTCCTCAATTTTATATGCAATTTTTTACTTTGTTAAATCGATGTACCTCTGTCGATTTAAAATATTGATTTTTTTTTGGGTGCACTAATTGAAAATTTTAGAGAAGCAAGTCTTAAGCAGTCCTTTCAAGCAAGCTTACCCGTCGTATCTGTAGCTTTTAAAAAACTTATAAAAAGCTCCTTAATTTCATGTTTGTTTTGATTTCTATGAACAAATCTAACAATAAATGATAATTGTTCATTGCGGCTCTGATCTGGATTACAATCAACAATTATCGAAAAATATTTTGCACCTTTTATCATATAATCGATTTTATTTTGAATAACTTTAGACACGATTGAAATTAGTTCATTCTGAATGCTTTTATGAATATATTTGTTTTGCGTCTCATTATTAGTTATCCGTCGTAGGTGTTCTGAAAGAACATTGTCAAATTCAGCTAATGCTTCTACTAATTTGAGAAAATTACCATTATTTTTGTCGTAAAACCTGTCTGACCCACCCCTGAATGCCAAAGATTGCATTGAAAGAAATTTAAAAAAAAAATTTAAGAAATTTTTACACAGTGAAAAAAATATTTTCGGTAATAAACTTCGGTAATTAAAATATTTATTTTATTATTTTCAATTTATTTTTATTAAATGGGTTTTGACGCCCTCCAATTCTAGCACCCCGTCAAACTGTTCGTACTGCTCTATGGAAGCGCCGGCCCTGCATATTGCACGAAAACTATAGCGGTCGGATCATCTTTTACAATTTTGTTTGGAAGGGGTTGAGAAAAGGAATTTGTAAAAAATAAATAGTCAAACTAGTCATTGACTTTTTTTCAATCCACTGGGACAAGCCAGTTTATTTGTACGTATATCAATCTCACCAAAACTGTACAACAGTTGATTTTGTTTTCACCAATATACATGACTTAGAAGCGGGCGTTATTGGAACTTTCTTCAGATTCAACCTAACATAAAACTGTATTTACAAAAGCTAATTTTTTTATAAATTATTTTTAATATTTACTGTTATTGTAATCACTTCTAAGTTCTAAGATTACATGGTTTTTCCAAGTTAACGCACGACTAAGTCAAGCTGACAGCGTGTTCCGGACAATAGCAAAGGGATAATTTTGGGACCGTACATCATGCAATCTCTCCTCTCTTCTAGGAGACTAAGTTTCTTATTGAAATTATTAAAAAAAATAAATAATTTATTTATTAGGATTAATTAATTCTACGTTAATTTGGTTCGATTTTTTTGCTGATTTTGTTCGATTTTTTGATCCTGCTAGAACAGATAGTACCTACTTAAAAATTAGTTATCTAACAAGGAATTGAAGTTTTTAAAAAATATAGGCTCCTAATATTTTCAGAACTTTTTGTGGAGTCTACCTGCATTATAAATAAATATTGTGGAAAAGACCAGTTTCTGTCTATTAGGGAAAAATCTTTTGACATTTAACGGGAAATCAACAAAGATTTTGTTGGTACGGTGACTTTTAAATTTGAACATATCATAAAAAAAGCTTGTAAAAAATGAGCTTTGTATATCGTAAGCTGTTTAACAGCAGAAAACGAGATCGTTTCGAAAGCCTTTTTAATGATGTGCTAAATTAAATCATAGGTGTTTAATACAATATTGTCATGGCAGACATACATTCTTATACAAAAAAATTCAAAGATATAAAAGAATAAAATTTCCTTTTACAATTTTTTTTATCAAAAGCATAACATTCTAGTCTCTCTACAAAAAACAAGATAAAAAAACAAAACAAATTTTGCCACATGCCTTATGAATATTTGTTCATTTCAAATGCAAATAAAATTAAATATTCATCACAGAATCATTTTGAGAAAAATCTTATACAATTTTTTTTTTATTTTTCAAAAATAAAAAAAAAATATACAATTTCCGATTAAAAGTAGGAAAAGTTGACAAAAAAAAAAATCATTTTCAAATGATTTTTCACATTTTTACGTTTTCATATTTTCCATATTCTATTTGTTTTTCTTTGTTTTTTTATAATATTTAAATCAAATTTATTATGGCATTTGAATGGAAAAATAAAATGAAAATTGTGGATGGAAAGAAAATGAAGTCAACAAATAATTTAATTTAACTGAAGAAAAAAAATACGGAATTGTATAATTTTTATATATAAATAAATATTTTTTTCTTACGGAAAAAAAATATAATGTCATGCCCAGCTCTGTAGTGTGATATATGTTTTTGGATGTATGTCAGATTCATATTTTGAGTTAATATCAGAAATTATTTTATAGAAGAATTTACAGACTTGTTTTTGTTTCTGTTTAAGGAGATGATATTTGATTGACGTAAGAAGTTGAAGGTTTGGTTTCAATTAAGTAAAGTGAATAAAAGGAATACGTGTGCTCAATATTATATAGTAGTTCGTATCTCCTTATTGCTTTATCACATATTTGAAGAAAAAAAATTAGTTTATTGTATAACTAGAGCGAACACGTTTACCAAACAAGAGTGTAGTTGAGTGGCAATAACTACCACTTTGAAAAACAGTTTGTGTTAGTTATACACAATAGTTTTTGCAACAAATTCACAAAATTTAATGAATATATTATTGATTATATAATTTATATAACAAATTTATAAAAAAATTCGAGTAATTTAAATCTTAACTAGAGCACGCTTTCTTCATTGTTTTCCAATTCGAACTTGCTTCCAAATAAAAAGTTGACTAATTTTATTAGACAAGTTTAGTTTAATTTAGTATCAATTGGAATACACTCTTAGTAATACATTTTAATACAAATCTTAAAAAAAAGATGGCGTGCGTGGCGGTTTAATTTGTTTATAAATATTTTGGTTGGAAACATTTAGTTTTTCACGTGCAATAAATATTTTTTCAGGCGTATTCTACTATTTGGAAGAATAGAAAATATTTTGTGAATGCATTATGAAAAAAATTAACTTTTATCTCATAAATGCTTTTAAGACATCCTAAAGATCGGATTTGGAACGCTTTAAGAAAGCTTTTGAGGAAAATATCTCACAAACAGCTTTGAAATCCCCTTAAGCTGAAAAACCACAATAAATTGGTAGGTGAATCTGAAGGCTATGTTTAATAAACTTCGTTAAATTGCTTGTCCCAAACAAACCTAGAAATAAGTAGAAACCATCATCTTGGATTGGAACTAGAGTCACCGCGAAATAAATCAAAGAAATTCCTGAACATAGCCAAAATCTCAAGGGAGAGTCTTGGAGACTATATAGAAGAATTACGAATGATATGGAAAAATACCTGGAAACCATTTCTTAAAAACGATGAAGAACCTGTGCCAACTTTTAGACTCAGAAAAACGAGCACACACTTTTTTTTAGGATGCGGTTAGACCTTGACTACTGCGGGTGGTAGCTACTCCATTTCTACAACCTAAGACCTATCAGTCTATTATATTTTGTTCATAAATATTGGAAATACTGATTGACATGCATCTTTGATAAAGTATTGGCTCAAACATTGCACTCTCAGTACGCAAAATCCACAATTCTTTGGAGCATAAAGAATATACTCTGACCGCTTTGTTGGGTATCAAGCCAGCGTTTAATAACATATTATCTGCATCTGTCACAGAAACACTGACGAAACTGAATCTGGTAATATCTTTCAAAGTTTTGATCGAACACATGCTGCTCTGCTTCTTCTGTCTCCAACTTGGCAATTAACAGTTTAGTAATAGATCTTGTTACAGAAGGCTTTAAAGTAACAGCCTACGCTGATGGTGCTTTAATTTTAATATCAGAGAAAAACCCAAATAAATTAAAGGAACGAAGGCCAACTACTTTCTTGCATAGGAAACACAGGAAACTTGATATCAATTTTATCATTTTGAAGTAAAATGGTGTAATACTTGCAGAATAAGCATAATACCTAAGTTTCATGCTCGATAGGAAACTAGGCTGGAAAGATTTTATCTGGGAAAGAGAAAAAAAATGACGATAGCACTATAGTCATAAAAAAAAGTCTTGGAAAAAGATGGGTCTTGCACCCCATATATTCCAATGTCTTCACACCATTAAACAAATATTAATGTACGGTGTAATCATATGGTGGAACGCTCTCTCCAATATCAGCATCCTGAAATAACAACATCCGTCATAGACTACGCTTTGAAACGAGTTTTAATACTCTCATACTCATGGAATGAGCTTGGAGAGAGTAGGGTTTGTTGTAGGAGGATGAAGTGCATAACTGTATCGCGTTCAAACTAGGCCTAAGACAAAATTAGCAAACTTTCAGACCTCCAAGAATTTTTCAAGAGAGACATGCAAGGCTGGCGGGGAGCAAGGTGGTGGAAATTTTAACTGATGATTTCAAAGTCGAAGGCAGAGTGGTATGAGGATTGTTCTCAGAACAGTCATATATTATTCTATCTTTTCATCTGGCGGACCTTCTCAATGTACATCAAGTTGAAGTGGTCACAACAGAATTAATTAGCAACGACATCAAAAGTGACACCTAGCTGCTACTTATCTCCAAACGAGATGGTCAAGCAGCTTGATATTTATATTAAATTGGTGCCGAGTCACCGTTGGATTAGAGGAACCCGTATAACAATCGCACTTGCTAGGCAAGGAACTGAACTAAATACTCTACCAAAAGACTGTTTTTGACCTATCACTGTCTTTTTCAAACAACTAGCTTAAGACAGGGCCACCAACATAATCAACAAGTGGTGGTCAAAGTCCAGCACCTACAAGCACAGCAGGAAAATTAGACCCAGACTTGATCTGCAGTACTCCAAAGAACGGATACCTCTGAATAGGCAGGATATTGGTTCATTGGAAGGATTTATGCCTGGTCAGGTTCTTGGAGAGCACGGTAAAAGACTTTGTATTCTCGACAATGAGTTTTGCAATGTTTCGTACGAGTCCAGCATGAGCCCATATATGGCCAACTCATTTTGAAACGCACATAAGCAAAACTGTCACCGATATGAGTAATTTTAATATCAGCAACTTAGCTTCATATACTTAGCTTCATAAAAAGCTCGAAATTTTTTTGCGTAAGGGAAGGAGATTCTGTTGTATCACATCGGACTGATTGGATGGAGATAATTCAAGAATTCAAGTAAGCTAACCTACTTGCTGATCTGATTAAACACTTTAGAAACTGTAAGTGCAAGGTTGATACTTTTTTCTGGAAAGGATGTCTTCTCACAACTCGAACTAGTGAAAAAACTTGGAAAAATAAATTTAGTGCATAGCAATTCTTACTAATCGAATCCTTTTACCACTGAAGAATCATGTCAACTTTAACAACTAGTTACAAATTCTATAGACTACAAAATTATCCCAAAATTTAAGGTATTGATTTTTGGAAAGTTTTCAATCTATTTCCAAAAATTTATGAAATAATACCCCAAAATACCCCAACTTTCAATCAATTAGAATATGATCAACACAAGTTATCCCCTCAGAAAAATATTCATTTAACCGAAGTGGTTAAAATGTTTCTGTTTTCTGCTATCAAAGGCTTTGGTAAGACTTACTCGTTTCAACATAAAATCTATGTTATTGACGCTGAGTCAATCAAAAAAAAATTTTGTTCTCTTCCTTCTACTTTTTTAATGTACCAAGAAATTGATAAAATTTTCTCTCTGTGTGTCATTGAAGAGAGTGATAGTGCCTGGGGTTCTCCTGCTACAATAGTTAGAAAAAAAAAATTGCATTGCAGCATTGATTCGAAATAAAGGTTTTGACAGATTTCTCTTGAAAAATAAGCCAAGGAAGCCAGAAATACAAATTTACTGTCATGCCTTTTAAACTTTATAGCTCTTCTCAGACTACATGTAACCTCAAGCCCAAAATTATTCCACATCATTTACACAATTCAGTGTTCATCTAAATACGATAGTATTTTATTTATTTCTCCAGCCATTGGAGACCATATGTCTCTGGTTATTGAAGTTTTTAGACTGCTACCCAGTACTCGTTTAACGATTAATGTATAGAAATGTTTGCAAATGTTTCGCCGAGGAAGCCAAAAAATATATATATTCACTGTCATTGGTTTCAATTCCATTCGTATTGGGGCCCAGTCCTTTGTCACAAAAACAAAACAAAGATTACGAAAAGTTTATTGAGTCTATTTATTATTGTTTTATTTCAAAAAAACAAACATATTTGTTTTTTTAGTGCGTTGTAGTAATCCAAACTTAAAATTCAATGAATTTCATCCAAGTCAATCGACAACCGGAATTTTAAAAATTCTGGTTGTTTATCACACAAAAGGTTATTCACCCGGGCTCAAAGCCCGGTTTGAGAGCTCTTGTGTTTTGGGTCGTGTATGTCGTCCCCACAATTGTAACGTTATCAACATTGCTTAATCCACACCTAAACTTCACCCATTCTTCCAAATTATTTAAAATATTATATCAAGTGGACTATCACAAACTTCGATGCCAGCCAATTTTGCTCTAAACCTTTGCATTGATCTGACTCTTTTCCATTTGTCCTTGTAACATTTTTTCACATTTTAACACTTGAAATGTTTTGTAAAATTATTGGTAGAACCGGTAATTAGCGTATAGATTTTTTGATAACACCGTTTTTATGTAATTCTGTCCATAGATTGAAAATTGAGCCAGTCAGTAGTTCCACATCATCCAGTCTTACACGACTAGTTTTTGGGTGCGAACGCAATGTAGTCCAAATATGAATCAATAGTGTAAGCATTTCTTCGTGACCCGTTGAAGCTGAAATTTAGAAGGTTTAATTGCTCCTTCTCATAATCGACCAAAATGTAGGGTGACTGCAATAATAACGTTCCTAGTCATATGATTCTTTAAGAGAGAGAAGCAAATGCACAACAAAAGCAATACTTCCATATGAAGATGATGACGATTTCTTCTTCGATGATTCGTGCGGCAATCTTGGAACTGAAGTTGGTTGTAATGGCGTTACTTAAGTTTTACTCATAACGAGATCTGTACGGAATTCACCATTTATATAAACTTTTATGTGACAACATTTTTGCAGCAAAAGTCTTTTCTGAAAGGCGTTAATTTTATACGAATCCATCTTGAGTTTTAACAAAATTGATTACTTCAATTTATTTCGATGATACTTCAATTTTCGTATGCAATCTTTGGTCCCACTCGAGTTTTTGTAACCAAAGGCCTTGAAATATTGTTTTAATATTATAGCAAAAACATGTAATATTATTGGGTTGAAAGCAAAGGACAGAAATCCTCTTTTGGTGAGTACTGACGTAACGTTGAAGATAAGCCCTCCACCAGGTTTTCTTTGCTATTTATTTCTTCGTTAATGGAGTTGTCTCCAATCATAACGTTATCAACATAAAACTTCCAAAAAAAATTTTCCTATGCTCTGATGAACTTGATAATCTACAGCGGTTTGTTTCAAAACAAGAACAGTGACTCCTTACCTTGCACATTAGATACCGTACGTGACTGTCACATCTCATTGATCAATTCAAATTTGTCAATATATCTGTTCGACATCAGAAGTAAATAAAACTCGGTATGTTAAAAAACGACATAGTATCGGATTCAAGATTTTATATATTATAAGATGAGACTCTTATGTCATTACATGGCGATCTGAATTCTGATGACTATCCAGCACATATAGAAAAGCATAAAATACTAGTGGAAATATCAATGCTTGTATACGAGATGATAAAGTTTTCTAAAACTCAACTAACTTTTATTTTATTTTTTTGGATCAAATCAAAAAGTTTACCATAGACCTACCATCACTTAACCCAATAGTTTTGAATATCCTCTGATACAATGTTAGCCGTTTTCTTTAACTTTACGTTCATATAAATTAATTAACGACCAGATCTGAATACATACACACATTATAAATAATGTAAAGTATAGTCTAGTATACACTAGTAACATCCGTCGGAAATTGAACTCAACACCCTTGAGTTACAAGCCTAGCGCTGTAACAATTAACTACATTAGCGACCTTGAGCGATGATTATTGTAGAGAAAATTGAACTTTTTCCAAACAAAACAAAATACTAAACCGGAAAACATTCAAATAATTAAATACAAAAACCTCGATATCACAATTTAAAACAAATAATTTAGTTTTATAAAAATTAGCCTCGGTTTCGATTTACATAATAATCTTTTTTGATTTAATTTTAATTAATTACTAATCTTTGATCAAAACAATTTGATCGCTTATATACACATATTAGGCTTCCTGTTTCCCTCTCTAGTAAGCGATTTTCTCCAACAGACAACAATTCTATTTTTTACGAATTAAACAATCATTTATGCAAAACATGTATTATTAATTGACATTGAGTGACGTAACTAAACCATCAACAAAAAAAATTGTTTGCACAGTTACAATTGAAGAGAATAAATTAATAAATTATTAGCAAATTTCTTTGAATATGAATACTATTATTTTAGAGTAAAAATTGAAAAAAGTCCGTCGTTACAGTATGAATACTAATCTTTATGCTAAGAAATTATTTGTACCTTCGTCTTCAATTCCATAGTCTCTTCATCAAGCCCATAACACACTAAAATCACCCAACATGAGAGATGCCTCATCAAGTTGTTCTTCTCTCATCATTTAATATTTGGTAAATATATAGTCTATCTAATTACAAAATATTGACTGATCTTAATATGTTAAACAAGAAAACATAGCATTGCAAAACAACTGGTGTTTTAATCAAATTAATTAATCGAATCTTCAAGGTCGGTAAAGTCGTGCTTTTAAGCCTGGTTAGAATGATTTCACTCAAAACTTTATCCAAAGGAAGTGTTAAACATTCCAACGCCAAACTGAGATATAAATTTATTACAGTTAACATTTTTCCAGAAGATAGTACTATTAAACATTACATTAAACATAAAATCTGTAACCCACAAAGTATGTACATTGATGCCAATCACACTTACTGTTTCTGGTTCAAAACCCGGCTTGAGATTTCTTATTTTTCGGGTCGTGTAGGTCGTCCCCGTGATTGTAACGTTATCAAAGTTCCTTAATTCTCACTTAAGGAATATTTTCTTTATTCTGGCAAATTGTTTAAAAGTTTCGCATACTTCATATTATACATCATACATCTTCGATATGTTTGCTTTTTATTGATATTAAACAGATTCCTTCAAGAATAACAATATTCATTACAGATCTTGTAACAAAATACGTTTGATTCGGTGAACAAAAGCTTTCGTAAACATAAAACTTTCTTCTTCTTAAACTTCTATTTACAAACAAAAAAAATCCTTACCACAATTCCACTCTTGTATTTCTATATTTCAAAAATATGCAAGACAAATATTTTTAAATGTGACACCAAATTTATGGAGATCCCAATTTTGATTTAAAAAAAAAATACAAAACCGAACTCTAAGGTTGACATAATAAACAAAATTTTATGAAAATAATTTAATACCCTTGTTGTTATGGGTATGAATCTATCCTTAAAACAAATGTCAGAAACCATTATATATGACGTCTATCAAAAAACCATATTTTAGAAACAAAAAAAAAATTAGAAACCAAAAACCCTACATACATAACTAAATTTTCATTAGAACATTGAAATGAAGTCACATAAATCACTTTAGTTTTGGTTTTTCATTTCTTCTGATGCTTGCCTGTTTCTCATCTTGTCTTAAATCGCTTGGAATAAGAACAGAAAACAAAATCTTATTTTTAGAAAAAAAAAATTATAACTGTTTTGCTTATATAGGATCGTGTTCGTTAATGTTTCAATAAAGCTTTTGCGGAGAAGGAGAAACCTGTATGGTTGACATCGAAATATATTTTAATCGCCTAGATATGTTTTTTGATAGCACAAAAATAATAGTACATAACACATTTTTTCTTAGAGCAAGAATTGCTGTTCGAAAAATATTCTCTTGACTGAAGTCAACTAACATCAAATCTGTCACTTAGTTTTGAATCTGTTGTTTATTAAGGAAAAAGGGTTCATCACTTGTATTTTTCAAAAGTTTTCCATTTAAATTTAATATTATTGTTTTATATCCATTTAAAGAAAATTACATAATTCAATCCCCGGATTTTATTCCTCAATCGTTGCTATCATCAACAAAACAAAAACAAATAATAAAAAAAAAAACAAAGCAATAAAATAAAATCAAAAAGTTTCCGAAAAACGGTTTTTATTCTGGGTCGAGGATATAAGCAGATAAATAGTTAAGGAAACACAATAAAAAAGGATGAGAAGAAAATTCTTTTCGAAAATAGTTCGTTTGGAATTTTACTGAAGCGGAAAATGAAAAGAAATGGAAATATTTTTTTTTTGATTTTTGATTTATTTTATAGAATTTCGAAAGTTGTGACATATGAATTGATGTATATGTATTTTTTTATGGTTATATAATTTTTTGAGACACATAAAATTGTATGGTCTTCGGAGGTTATAATTTGAAAAATTGTTTAAATTTTTGGTATAATAGATTTGGTTGAATTTATTGGATAAAACGTTTGTGGATGTTCGACAACTATAATCCTTAAATTATTCAGCTGTTGTTAATTTTATATGAAGTGTAAGTAGATGAAATTCATTATCTGAACGACCGACACTGAACCCAATTATTTAAGATTGACTGCATACTTGGGATACAAGTTGTATAGGCCAAATGAAAAAACATGTGTATTTTTAAAAGATTAATTTCAGAAAACAAATAGCAAGATGACGGCTGACTGACGACTGATTTATGTGCGCTATAGATCTAATTGACAGGTCTATTGAATACATAGTAAAGTTGTTGCTTACACTGTTAAAAATATTACGAAATAAAATTTTTTAAGTAAGCGCTTATTCTGTAGAACAAGAATTTTTCCTCGCAATATTAAAGAGTTAGCCATACCCTAAAACATATTAATATTTAAAGAGAGCGTGTTTTTTGTTTTACAGATAAGTTTTTTCTTATGTGATTCTCAGGTTAAAAAAAATTTAATTTCAGATGAAATTCGTACAACCGACGAACGAACTTGACACACAAGTAGTTTAGTGTTAAACGTTCAATAATACAAAAAAGTTTGTTTTTTTCGAACAACCGAAATACTCTGGTATTAATAGCTGAAACTTAACTTCTTGACATTTCTTACATTCCTTACTTAATGATTTATTTCTATTAATTTTTTATGTAAGCTTGCAAAAGCTCATATCCTTCATTTAAATGCACAATTTTCCGAGATACTAGATAATAATTATTCATGCTAAATTAAAAATACATTTACGAATTTGAGAGAAATCCATTGACGTTTCTTATGATTGTAATTATATTTCTGAAGAACTGGGAGTAAAGAGGAGTATAAAACATTTTTTAAGGCCGATATACTATTTGAAATGTTATATTTAATTTTATATACAATTTTGTACCACACACAATGTAATGTAAGAAATGTGCGTTTCAAACACAACTCGCGGTTCTAACGCCGATACTCAAAATACGAAAAAGCAGATTGAAAAATTCGCACAGATAAAAAAATTAATAAATCGTAAACAAGAAATCTAGTGGAGGGCCTAATTCGTAAAAAAATTTGGAACAAAATGCTTGAAACGTTCAAAACAAAATTTTGCACAGCACATGTCATGCACATGATGTGCACCATACCATGCGTATGTTGTAAAACGCCTTAGCACATATATGCACAGATATTTCAGACCTATGTACACCAAATGTGCACTAAAATGTTCACATATTTCACACACAAGTATATGTGCATTTCGTTTACATGTATATAGGTCATTTTGTAAGCATGTTTGTGTCTAATTTTATAGAAATTTGCAGAAATATACAATTACCCGGTGATTGGTGAACAACATTTAATTTTTTTAATAAAATATTTTAAAATTTTAATGCTGAAATAGTTATGGTCCTCAAAAAATGCCAATACTTTGCATAATATTTTAATTAAAATATGTTTCAAGTTCTATGCACATTTGGTATACATGTTTACATTATTTTAAAATGTTAAATTAAAACAATTTTGTAAGACATTAGTACTCAACTACTTTTTAACTTAAACTAAATTTAAAATATATACTAGAGTACTAAAAAAAAAAAAAGGAGGCTGTCACGGGACAACCAGCAGATATGAACCATAAAAGTTGATAGTAAAAGTTATAAAATAATTTTTTTTTTAATTTTGCCAAACAAACACACCCGCACACATACATTTATAAACACACACTTGCAAGCCCATGACCTATTGATAAAATATGGATAGAAGGTGACAAACACTACTGTTTTTTTGTCACCCTGGATGTTAAAAATTTCTTTAACTGGAACCAAATCCTGAAAGCGCCAGAAAAATTGCACGTACCTGACTACCTGTTACGAATAATTGCTAGTTACTTCACAGAAAGAACTCTGCTCTATGATACCAAAGCAGGTTCGAAGAAGTACAATATTGCAGGAAGGGTTAGGATGGAGAAAAGTAACCGAGGAAAAGGTTCTTGGACCACTGTTATGGAACATCATGTACGATGGTGTTCTCAGAGTACGTGTGCACAAATATGAGCCATACCTTTCATTAAATATAATATAAAAAGAAAATATGATATAAAAAGAAACAGGGAAACATTTTATTAGGTGACAGACCAATTAAATACTAATTGGTTCAATATTAGGCCATGAAGTGTGTATATTAGACTTTTATAAATGCAAAGTACATCACTAACAGTTGCAATTAGAAGAATATGAACACAAAACGATCAACATAAAAAATACTTTGATTAACAATTTTACTCTTCAACTATGAGATATCTGAAAGAAATGTTTTTATTATTAGGTCCTAAAGAAGTTTGCTTCTTAATGCAATACAACGCAAAACTGATGCATGGCGAAAACATTGTTCATATTTTACAAGTTCGCGAGCGATTACTTGCAAATTGTCACAAGATAATTCTATCATTCCAAATTCAAATTGACAAAATCGGTAATGATTTCTTATTTTATTTAAACGTTTTACTTTCAGATTATTTCTAACAGACAAGTCACAAATTAAATTTAGGCGAACTTGAAACCACGCCCAAAGTCAACTGTCCGTACGAAAACTCATTCGAGATACCATTTCTGTAAAAACAGTCTAAATGCTCCATTTATCGCTTCCGATGGATTTAATGATATTAAGTTTGCCGGATAAGCTTTGGCTGAAATCTGATCACAGCTATCTTATGAAAACTTGGCTACTATTGGATATTGGATATTAGATTGAAATTCATAGCTTTCAAAAAAATATTTATACGCAAGAGAGCAATAGTGGTGTAATATTTAGGTGCAAATAAGTCAACATTTGATAAAAATTGGTGTTCAAAACAAAACAACAGGGGCAGAAATAGATTTCTTGCAGCACCAATATCAAAACACCAAATATGCGATTTACTTAAGATTCATGAAAAAAAAAACAAATGGATAGATGTCAAAACTATAAATTTTTTAATGCGGGTTTTTTACATGAATCGTCCAAAGTGTGGCATTTATTTAGTATTGTACATCGATTTAAGTCACACTAAATATTGAAATTTATTCGATTATTCTTGTAGTTTTCCTCGAAAACTACAATCCGCAGCCACGGAGTTCAACATAAACCAGTTCCATATTCCATCAGATACCAGCTTATTATACCAACAAGAATATGACCAATCCGGTAACGAGAATTAATAGCAATAATTGCAGAGCAAACGAACGGTGAAAGTGAAGATTGGTTGTTGAGTAACACTTGAATGGAATATCACTTTAGACTGACACAAATTCTAATAAGCAAAATAAGCAACATATACGAATTTTAAAGCCAACCGCTAGAATTCAACCCCGTGGACCCTATATATCCTACAAATTTTGTTTCTAGCAACTACAACGGTTTCAAGAGTTTTAGAGTTGAAAAGGATTGACAAACACGATCAGAGAAGTTAATAAACAAAACTGACTGTTCGTGATCTCTGTTTTCCCAACAATCAAACATACGAGTACAGGCAATCATCAAAGAAAGATTTATCAAACAAACAAAACCCAAGGGTGCTGGAAAGCAAGTTTTGACATCAATAAGATACCGGATACCAGATACCAGATACCAGATACCAGAAACCAGATACTAGATACCAGATACCAGATACCAGAAACCAGATACCAGATACTATATACCAGATACCAGAAACCAGATACCAGATACAAGATACCTGATACCAGCTACCAGATACCAGATACCAGATACTAGATACCAGAAATCAGATATCAAATACCAGATACCAGATACCAGACACCAGATACCAGATACCAGATACCAGATACCAGATATCAGATACCAGATACCGGATACCAGATACCAGATACCAGATAGAAGACCAGATACCAGATACAAGATACCAGATACCAGATACCAAGTACCAGATACCATATACCAGATACTAGATACCAGATACCAGAAACCAGATACCGGATACCAGATACCAGATACCAGAGTCCAGATACCAGATACCATATACCAGATACCAGATACCAGACACCAGATATCAGATACCAGATACCTACCAGATACCAGATACCAGATACTATATACCAGATACCAGAAAGCAGATACCAGATACAAGATACCTGATACCAGCTACCAGATACCAGATACCAGAAACCAGATATCAGATACCAGATACTAGATACCAGAAATCAGATATCAGATACCAGATACCAGATACCAGACACCAGATACCAGATACCAGATACCAGATACCAGATACCAGATAGAAGACCAGATACCAGATACAAGATACCAGATACCAGATACCAGAAACCAGATACCGGATACCAGAAACCAGATACTAGATACCAGATACCAGAAACCAGATACCAGATACTATATACCAGATACCAGAAACCAGATACCAGATACAAGATACCTGATACCAGCTACCAGATACCAGATACCAGATACCAGATACCAGATATCAGATACCAGATACTAGATACCAGAAATCAGATATCAAATACCAGATACCAGATACCAGACACCAGATACCAGATACCAGATACCAGATACCAGATATCAGATACCAGATACCAGATACCAGATACCAGATAGAAGACCAGATACCAGATACAAGATACCAGATACCAGATACCAAGTACCAGATACCAGATACCAGATACTAGATACCAGATACCAGAAACCAGATACCGGATACCAGATACCAGATACCAGATACCAGAGTCCAGATACCAGATACCATATACCAGATACCAGAAACCAGATACCAGATACTATATACCAGATACCAGAAACCAGATACCAGATACAAGATACCTGATACCAGCTACCAGATACCAGATACCAGATACCAGATATCAGATATCAGATACCAGATACTAGATACCAGAAATCAGATATCAAATACCAGATACCAGATACCAGACACCAGATACCAGATACCAGATACCAGATACCAGATATCAGATACCAGATACCAGATACCAGATACCAGATACCAGATAGAAGACCAGATACCAGATACAAGATACCAGATACTAGATACCAAGTACCAGATACCAGAAACCAGATACCGGATACCAGATACCAGATACCAGAGTCCAGATACCAGATACCATATACCAGATACCAGAAACCAGATACCAGATACTATATACCAGATACCAGAAACCAGATACCAGATACAAGATACCTGATACCAGCTACCAGATACCAGATACCAGATACCAGATATCAGATACCAGATACTAGATACCAGAAATCAGATATCAAATACCAGATACCAGATACCAGACACCAGATACCAGATACCAGATACCAGATACCAGATATCAGATACCAGATACCAGATACCAGATAGAAGACCAGATACCAGATACAAGATACCAGATACCAGATACCAAGTACCAGATACCAGATACCAGATACTAGATACCAGATACCAGAAACCAGATACCGGATACCAGATACCAGATACCAGAGTCCAGATACCAGATACCATATACCATATACCAGATACCAGATACCAGATACCAGAAACCAGATATCAGATACTAGATACCAGATACTAGATACCAGAAATCAGATATCAGATACCAGATATCAGATACCAGACACCAGATACCAGATACCAGATACCAGATACCAGATACCAGATACCAGATACCAGATAGAAGACCAGATACCAGATACAAGATACCAGATACCAGATACCAGATACCAGATACCAGGTACCAGATACCAGATAGCAGATACCAAATATCAGATACCAGATATCAGAAACCTCTGTGAAGCTGCTTGTCTTCCATTGCCTCCCAAGGATAGAGGGTCGGCTCTCGAAGGTACTGTCGATGTCAAGACTCTTACCAAAGAGACGCTGCTTATGATAAAAGACATAAACGACTTCATGTACTGATGAAAAAGTATACATGGCATTGGAAAAGCAGTTCTAAGGGTTTGAAGGTGGTTGTATTGATATTTGATGGTCAGTACCGTACATAAAAAACGTGGCTGAAAGAGATCATACCCGGAAAGATTCAGGTTTACAGGGTTTCCTGCCAAATCTGTGAAAATGTCAAACCAACGAGATATTTTTGGTGCCTTGACTTCGAGCTGCAAGCTGCAGAAATGACAGAGATAGGCCTAAACTTTTTCTGAAAAGTGGTGGAACAGAGCATATGACAGAGAACCTCAGAAAACGCCTAAGTGCATATGCTGCAGAGAAAAAATGGTGCTAATAACGAGCAGGGGTTTGTGAGTTTCAAATATCCAGTCTTAAATGTGTCCAAATAAACATAAACCACTGTAAATCTGCGTGTAACCTTCTACACTAGACTGTTCTTGGTATTGATATCGCTATTAAAAGGGGTGTAGTGGTCGACAACACAAATTTCTTGATCTCATTCATTTCAAATGGTGCCGATGTGTGGGTTTGTGCCAGATAATGTTTCCAGGAAACTAAGAGTGGTATTGAGCCTTGAGTAAACGTCATTCATGGGTACAGCTGCTATGCACGCCCTAGTTCGACGGCCGATGAGTTTAACATATTCCTATACAAATTAGTAAAATATGCATGTGATAAGGAGCCGTTATTAATAGCCGGTGACTTTAAACGGGCCGTGGAGAGGGGAAGACCGAAAACTAACGGCAGAGACTTAGCGTTGCTGGAGGCTCTTGTTAGCCTTTCTGTCACCTTGGCAAACACGGGTAATATTCCAACTGTTTGTAGGGGGTGAGCTCTACAATTGATCTCACGTTCGTGAGTGCCCGTCTTGCAAACAGAACGATATGGAGCGTTAGTGAAGACAACAGTGACCATTAAACTAACGTGGATGACTGATTTGATTGAAACCCTTTGTTTCTAGAACGGACATAGTAGGCATCAAATTGGTTGGAAAGCTCAGATGTTTGATGAGAGTATATTCCTGCATATGATGATGGAGACTTACTTGGCCCGAACAGCCGAAATAAAAACCACCCAGTTGATGGGTTACATAACTAGGGCTTGTGATGCAGCAATGCCTAAAAATATAGCTGTAAATGAACCAAACCTGTGATTTGTTGAAAACAGGAGATTACGAAAGTACAGAAAAAATGTCTCATAGCACGGAGAAAATATCAACAAGAGAGATGTTTTGAAGCTCCAACTTTTCGGCTACGATACTGTTGTAGCTAGATTGGAATTTAAACGTGTCACCAATTTACGTAAGAAAAAGTTATGCTGTGACCTATGTAAGGAAGTCGACTGGATCCCTAGGGTAGACCTTATAAAACAGCAATGAAAGAGATTGGAGGTAGTCCTCCTCTTATACCCATATGTCCGGTGATGCTAACTTATAAAGTAGAATGGCTGTTTTAACAACACCTTGTAAGTTGCAGGGAGCAGGGAATGCGGTGGAAAATATGCCACCAATAATTTCAACAGAAGCCCTAAAAGCATGGTCAAAGGTAGGAAATGGGGAAAGTGTCGTCCAGTTTGCGTGCCAAACAGGCCACTAAACACGGCAATGCGATCATGCACACACATGTTTAGGGATGTGTATACGGGATTTTTTAAAGAAAGAGGAGTTTCCCAAAAAAATGGAAGGAAAAAAAGCTGGATTTCCTACCGAAAGGGAATAAACCACCTGAAGCTTTCTTCATACCGTCCGTCCCATCTACTTGCTTGATAAGTTGGGAAAGATCTTGGAGAGAATTATATGTGACCGGTAATGTTTACGCCAAATCACACACAAGAAAAACGTACAACTACTTCCTACCCATGTAAACGCTACGTCGTTATATCAAAGCCCATTAAAACAAAGTGTCAATTTAATTAATAAGTCAGATAAGAATTTGTATTTTTTTTTTGGGGTTGGAAATCGTATAAATTACAGGAATTTTAGAAGATAATTCTCTTTTCTGCAGCAGCCATCGAGGAGGTAAGATCAACTTAGCTACACCAAGAAGGAACTCCGGAATACAGGTGAATGTGAAGTGTTATAAGTTTCTATTGTTAACCAACCAAAAACATGTGTATTTATCGTAACGTGTATATAAATAATTGTCAAATCACTGAAGGTTTTATCTTCGGTTCATCATAATCAGAACTTTCGTTATACCCAAGCAACAAAATAAGTCGAAAATTGGTAACATTGTATTTAAAATTCGACTTAAAGGTTATAAAACCTTAATAATTAGATGTAAAATTACATCGAATCGACATCGAATCGACCAATGTGGGGAAAAATTCGACGTCGATTCGACGTAATTTTAGGGGTAAAATATTCTATTTAGGTATTTTTCTTCCTACTTTTTCTCCCTATTTAAGTAAATTTCTCCCTAATTTATGTAGGTTCCGCGTCAAATCGACGTCGATTTAGGTTAATTTGAACCTATTTTCAACCTAATTAGTTGTAAGTTACCTACTAGGTAATATTATAAGCAATTTTATCTTCTCTTTTACCAATTATAAAATAATATGTATTTGGGCAACACATGTCAAATTCGAAAAAGATGAAAAAATTAATTTTCACTTAATATATAATTTATAACAAATTTTAATTTTATATTTCGCAATAAAATGGTTTAAAAATGAATTTTTATAACGAAAAAAATATTATTGATAAACTTTAGGCTTTCTAAAAATATTAATGGGCTTCAAAAAAAATAAATAATACAAAAACATATTTTTTTCATTTCTTTGAAAATAATTTTCTTTTACCAAAAATCTCACTTACATAACAATATGGCGGAGTAATACTTTAAACAAAAATAAGTTTGAATATGGTGGACTAAGCAAAATCTACTTTAAAGTAAATTTCACATAATTTTTCGACTTTAAAGAAAATTTTTCTTAATTTTAAGTCGACAATAACCTAAATTAGGTCGCAATCTTTTATTTAAGAAATTTCTACTTAAACTGGTAACATTCTACCAAATTGGTTGGTATTTTAGTGAATTTCTACCTATTGGTACACCAACATCGTTTTGTATAAAAATTTAAGTATTGTTGCTGCTAATTGCACAAGTATAATGGCATATTCAATTAAACTTTTTTATGGAGATTTAATTTTCCATTGTCTATTGAATTTATTTCTAAAACCCAATATGTGTTTCATTATAGAATAATAAATATAACCCATATATATATATGAAAATCTTATAATTATTTAATCTTTAGTCGGTAATTTTATTAAGGGTACAAATAATTAATGAAATTACTCAGCTTCATTATTTACTAAATAACTTTGGTTTAATTTGAAAATAATCAATAAAAATTCTATCGAATATGTAAATTCAAATTAAATTTACAAAAATTGCATCAAACAAAATTGTACATCATCCTACAAAAAAATGTTTTTCCCAATATTTGTAAATACAGCAATAAGATATTACGTATAATTTTTTTTGTTAAATTACATCCTTTAAATAGGTAACTTATTTCTTATTTAAGTAAATTTTTACTAAATTCGGAAATGAGGTCGACAATAAAATAGTATTTTTGGTATAATCGACTTATAGATTAGTTTTTAAGTTATTTTCTACCAAATTTTTGATTATAAATTACCTTACAAGGCTTAAGCTTACTATGAAGTGAAGAATTAGGTAAAATTAGGTGTAATTTTCCTTGTTTTTTAACTTAGAAAAAATGTTATTTGAGGTTGAAAATAGGTGAAAAATGTGGTAAAACTCTCCTCATTTTGCGACTAAATTAGGTGTTCAAAATAAAATTGACTTTGAGGTTGATTTTAGGTCAAAATTAGGTATAGGTGTGTGCTGGTTTTAACTTAAATTCTACTATTATTTTGATATAATTTTTTTGGGCGAAAAATACGTATAATCAACCTAATTAACTACCTATAAGTAAAATTTATTTGAAAGTCAAGAAAACTGGTTGAATCGACGTAATTTTGACATAATTAGGTAAATTTAGACCAAACTGTAGTTGAAAATCACCTATTGTGTTGCTTGGGTACTCTTCATATTCAACTACGTCACATGAACAATTTATTGAAGTTCTCCAAATTACCTTCATCCAACATGGTCGAAATAACAAATAGTGAAGTTCTTCACATTATATACCGTAATACTCGTCATATTCATTTATTGAAGCTCTTCAAATTATAACTATCCTCATCCTCGTCATATTCATTCATTGAAGCTCTCCAGGTTATAATTATCGTCATACTCGTCATATTCATCTCTTGAAGTTCTTCAAGTTATAACTATTGTCATAGTTGTCATATTCATCTGCTGAAGTTCTTCAGATAATAATTCTTTTGATCGTCGTCATATTCAACCTCGTCAAATCAATAAATCAAGTTAGTACCTTCATTCAACATAGTCAAAATAATTTATTGAAGTTCTTCAAGTTATAACTATATTCAACCTCGTCAAATCATTAATTTAGTATATTCATTCAACATAGTCAAAATAATTTATTGAAGTTCTTCAAGTTATAATTATCGCCAAACTCGTCATATTCAACTCCGTCAAAATATCAAGTAATTTCATTCCCTTCATCCAACAGCATTAAATAAATAATCTATTAAAGTTCTTCAAATTACAATTATTGTCATCCTCGTCATATTCAACTTCGTTCGATCATCAAGGAAGTATACAATCCCCATTCATCAACCTCATCAAATTAAAGTATTTAATGTTTTCAAATTAATTTTATTTAAGCTTAAATTTGAATTTTAAATTTTGAAATAAATATAATTTGATTTAACTAATTTCTTCTTTTTATTATATACAGTCCACTCAGTTTCGTTATCATTAACTATTTAGTGTCGAACCCAAGGAATTTAGCTAATGAGGGGGAAGATCCACCAACAGGTCACAAGAAGCCACCAGTAGAGGAGACTTTGTACGGCACAAAAAATGAGGAAACAAAAAATTTTGTGCGGGGTGAACGTAAAAAGCACTTTCAACAAAGCTAATTAGAAAAGCATTTGGATGCGCTAGCCCAGATAGAGGTTTCTCACGATACCAGATACCAAATGCAATATTCCAGATATCAAATACAAGATACAAGATTCCAAATACTAAATATCAGATACCAGAATCATAATACCAGATACATGATAGCAGAAGCTAGATTACATATACTAGATACCACTTACCAGTACAAAATTCAATTATGTTATAATGATTTCTTAATAGAGTGACGAAAGTATATTTTAGGTTTGTTTCTTTGGATACATTTTTTTTTTTTTTTTTTTATTAAAATGTGTTGTGTAGTAGGAATTACAATATGTGTCACAATACACACATAAAAACCTTTTAAGACCAAGGTCCCACAACAACATACGTTCAAAGGTGTTGACGGACGTAAATCTTTCTTTTTTTGTATTTTTATATTTTTTGATAAAGAATGGATAACTAAAAAAAACCCTATCACTGACAAAATATGACATAGGCCAATATTTTATGATAGAATAGAGAAAATAAAAGTAAATTAAAAAGTAAATAGCAAATTATTACAAAAATTTGCTGAAACAAAACAAAAATGTAGTTGCCAATAATCCAGCCGGTTGCATATTCCCTGATCCTTTGACGCACTCTCTTTCTTAAAGATTAAAGCCCACACATAATTATATGAAGGCTAACCTCTTCAAGAAATAGCGTCTCATCATCAATGATTATTTAACAGCTAAGATTGAGGGTGCTACCGTTGACTGAATACAGTTCATCCGCCACCACCCCTAAGATGTCACCTTGGCTAGTGATATCTCACTGCTATTGCCAGTGGTGTGTGATATCTCACGTCAACTCGTATGTCAATAGCAGGGACTGGAGTACGCAGGATTGTCACACCCGTAGATCAAAAATAAAAAAAAAATGTCAAAAACATAGAGAAAAAAGCTAGTGAAACTAATTAGTTCTACTTTCTCTATGCTAATCACGTAAATTAATCATTTTAAATTTTGATCAAAAGGAAAACTGCAATATTAAATTTTGAGATATCTAAGTAGTATCTGTTTTGAGTGAGGTAACTATATAATTTCGTATTAATTTAAAAATGAGCTCACCATCTTTAACTCCTGTTGTGAAATCCCAAATAATTGTCATCAGCAAACAATAACGTATAACCAACCCCATGATATATTCCACTACAGATGACATATCATCTGTTTTTTAACCTGGTTCACATTCACTTATAACAAACACAATAAAATAATAATTACTTTGAAATATATTCACTTATATTTAAATCACAACATTAAACCACTTTGAGAATTAAATAATAACACAAATATTATCACATAACACTAAACACTCTAAACAATTCACATTTATTTGAAATATTAATTATAATCATTATTGATTTTTATGAAAGAATTTATTTTATTTTTATTTGTCACTTTAACTTATTAACTATTTATTATTAATAAGCAAATCCAAATTAACTAATCATATAAGTTGTTAAATTTTTATGTCCACTGCAAAACATTTTCGTCAATTTAATTAGTTTGTTTTTTTCATTTATATCAAATTATATTTTTACAGTTAATTTTTGTGTTTTTATTATTTTTATTTCCTATAAATATAAAAAGAAATGATTATTAGTTAGATAAACATAGAAATATTACAATGAATAACTGAAAAGGGATGGAGAGTTGGATTAATTAAAAAAAGTTAAATGAAAATGATTTACTGGAAAAACGAAAATAAATTTGGATTAGTAATAATGGATTAGTAACCATAGATAGAAACCTGAATCAAGTCACCGATAAAATAAGAAAATTGATCCAGATTTTTGACAGTTTTCCTGCTACCACGGTAATTCTCAGTATAGTAAAACCCATTTTTTATTTGTTTTGTATTTTCACTAGTTTCGACATAGGGTGGCTCAAATATTGACAAGAAATTTAGTGACAACCAAAGTTTAAAGTTAATCTGTGTTCGAACGGGTTAACCTATTTTAATAATTTTTCTGAAAGGTGCTTAGTGAGGCTTTACAAAAACACTACACTGACAAAAAATATTTGTATTTTTAATTAACGTTTTTTAATTTAAATTTTTCATATGGAGCAATCTAATAGGGCACTTTTTTTCACTAAATTTTTTATATTTTAAAGATTTAATATTTACACAAAACGTACAAAAATTGCAGCCAGGCGTTTTTTTGGATTCCAAGAAAAAACTATTTTAATATATTATTAGTTTGAAATTTTGTGTACTTTGTGCCATTTACTTAAACCAAAGGTTCGCGACATTCCTTCATAGCATCTTGATGAAACTTTGGCAAATTGTCCAGGTTTGCTTGAAAACGCAAGATCTGGATTCATTTTAAAATTGAAAAGAACGGTGGATGGTCTTCCGAACACCTGTTGGTTTAAATCTTCAATAACTTCTAATCCCGGCTTGTAATCTCATGGAGACTTAGATTATAAGGTTTCAGTGCTGTTTTCAATATTTTGGCATAGCAATTTCCGGTTTGTCACTCCCACTAAAAAATTTGTTTTACATTTTCTCGTAAAACATAATTTACTTTTGTTGGGATACTACAGCTTTTTTTAACGTTTTTATAACTAGAACTACGCTAAATCTTTAACATTGGTTAGCCATTAATTAAAGTGTTTAAAGCATATTAGCTCACTATATTATATCCAGAACATTTTGTTCCAAGAGCTGAGGTGAAGTCAGCCAATGGATCAGCGTCGTAATAGTTTTGATTGTGAATATTCTAATAAGCTTTTTTGTCAGAAAAACAAAAAGCCCAAAATATTTTGGGCAAAAACTAAATTTTTAGAACCAAAAATACCAAACGAAAAACCAGTACAAAAATTTCAAACCAATAATATATTTAAAAATAAAATCTTCTGATCAAAAATAACTCAAAAAATGTTACATTAGGTTAAATCTCATCCATAGATGTTTATGGTAACTCAAGAAAGATTCACCAGCTTGTAAATGCTTTAAATTTGATTAAATAATTTAATCAAATTAAAAATCAAATCAAATGGTTTAAATTTGATTAAAATATTTTTTTTCAATAACACAAAAACTGTGCACCGCTAAGTTCTAAAAAAATTGTAATGATTCTTGAATTAAGTGCTCCTTCATATGACACCCCATTCACTTGGGTCAACAGTGGTTTTTTACTCTCCCAACACCCATCCCCTAAACACACAGAAATATAGTTATTTGAGACTTTGCTATGATTTTCATTCAAAATTTACAAATTATCCTGTCTCTGCGAATTTTTTCAAATTTTTCTGTCAATCATCGTTGAAACGTAGGGAGCGAAACGATCTGAAATTTGCACTTTTTTGATAATAACTCAAAAACTTTACATCATAAAATTCTAAAAAAAATTGCAATGATTTATAAATTAGGTGCTCTTTTAAATGACATCTCACTCGCTTGGGTCCAAAAAGATTTTCTTTTACCCTCTTTACCCCGGTCCCCTAAACGCACAGAAATATAATTATTTGAGACTCTCTATAATTTTCATACAAAATTTACCAAATTTCCTAGAGCTCTGTGAATTTTTTCAAATTTTTCTGTCAATCAGTGTCGAAACGTAGGGGGGCGAAGAACGGTCTGGATTTTGCACTTTTTTGAAAATAACTCAAAAACTGTGCACCGCAAAATTCTAAAAAAAATTGCAACAAATTTTAAATTAAGTGTTCTTTGAAATGATACCCCACTCGCTTGGGGAAAGTTGTGATTTGTGTGTGATGAAAGTATAATTAAAAATATACAAAATCTAGGTAATCTAGCTATGTATTTGATCAAATTGTGTGATCAGATCATTATGTTAATTTTAATCAAACATTATAGATTGTCAAGTGATTTTAAATAAATTAATTATTTTAGATAAACAAATTTAAGTTTTCTCGACAATGTATGTTCCAATTGAGAAAAAAACTGTTATTTTAATTTTACACAAATTGATAATAGTGGCCGATAATGATAAATGTTCAATCGAGTAGATAATGCTGATATTATATATGAAGAAGTAGAAAGATAAACGTAAAATGGTTGAAAAATGTGTAATGGTGCAATTTAAAAATTGTAATTTTGTGTAATTTAAAAATGTTGTATCTAGGGTTTCAAACATATTACACGAAATTTTGAATTATAAAGATGTTGAATCACCCAACACTATTTATTGTGGTAAAAAATAATAGATAGTTTTAATCATTCCACACCCACATCCAATCAATTGCGCAAAATTAAAGAAATGTCAAGAAGATTTTGAATCTATTCAAATTTGGTTTTAGAGTGAAGAAAACATCAAAAAACAAACAAAAAGACTATGTGCATTTAAAACCCAATTGAATCATGTTTACATCCAAAATTGATTTGTTAGTAACGAATCGTTCCTTATATTCTAATAAAATGAATCCGTTTTCATTGGTTTTTAGTAGTGCAAATAATATTCAAAAACCAGGAAAAACTTTGCATGTCCCGTTTAGAATCAATCTGCATTATTTAAAATTCGTTAAAAGTAATATGACATTTGTTTATTTATGACATGAGATCAGATAAACTCAAACCAATATGGAACATGACTCTATATTGTTTCTTGTTTCCTTAGTTTGGGTTAAGGATATAGCTACGAATTTCCTAGTTGGTTACTGAACAACTAAATATTGTCTGTTGAAGTGAAGAAAATCACCCAGTCCGAATTTTACAATTGTCTAAATTTTAGAAGGCTTGGATCTAATCAAACCTCTTTTTGGGCTGAAAAAAATGGATCAAATATTCAAATATTCAAATCGAGAAAAATAGGTTCATATTCACGCCATTATATTCCTGACGATTTAAATCTGGCGTGGATTGATAAAATAAAAATCGAAATATTGCGTTTTTGATGTGTTCAAAGTATTTAGTTTAAGAACAGTATGTTCCCAAAGATTTCTGAAAATTTAAATTTAGTGCAAATTTGAAATCAAATTGCAAGAGTGTGGGTCATCCGATATCAACTGTTTTATATGATTCGGGAAGTAAAATACTAAAGACTAAATTTTTTTGCTTACACTGCTAAGTTTATTGACAAATCAAACTCTAAAAGTTGACGTTGAAGCAGTAGCACTTGCATCTCTTAAATTATTTTTCATTATATGAAAAGGTCATAGAGGTTTTGGTTTTAATTTTTAAAGTTGTTTATATCAGGCCAAACATTTTTTATTTTACAACTCAAATTAATGACCTGAGATGCACATTTTTAAAAATTAATATCTTAAGAAAAAAACTTTATCATTTTGGCATGTTTTAGGGTAAATATGTGAAGAAAAAAAATTTTCTCTCAAAGCTATCCTGAATTTGAATTTGCCGAAATCTTTTAGACCACACTATTCTTAAACTATTACTTTATATGAATTTTAAATTTCAACGTAATGCAGTCCTATAAAAAAAATATCGTGCAAAATCATTACAAGTCGTCAAATTCGTCGTCACAAATCATTACCCGCCAAAATTGTTCTTTTGTGGACGCCACTGACATACCAAATTTTCAATTTCAGAAACCAAAAAAAATTCCAATAAAATTTTAATAAGTTAAGCAAAATACGAGGACTACAAATCATTACTATATTATTATACTATTTTTTGAACGACCACAATATAATTTTGACATTCAAAACTTTTTTTCAAAGGATATGAACAAAAAATATTGAATTTTGTTCAGAAATAAAATAACCAAAAAATCTGTATCTTATATTCAAACACATAAAAAATATTTGTTATTCTTCTAAATAGTACATCTGCGAAAATATTTATTGCACGCGAGAAACTAAATGTTGCACATTAAAATAATTATAAAAAATATTTATATCTTAACTAAACCACGGCATATTTATCATAAGATATGTATTAAAATATAATAATAACGCTGGAATAATTACCAATAATTTTAAGTACAAAGCATAGAATGAAGATGGCGTACTCTAGTTAATATTTAAATTTCTTAAATTTGTTTATAATTTGGTTAAATATATTATATAATCAACAATAAATTCATCAAATTTTGTGCATTTGTTAGAAAAACTCTTGTATATAACTATCTTTCACATGCTGGTATAAACACTAGTAACTGCAGCACGATCGAACTACTGTCATAGCTAACTATTCATTCGTGTTGGTTCAATTTAGCTCTAATACAAAAACACTTTAACTAATTGACACAAAATGCAGGCAGTTGACTTTAAAAAATTCAAAAATTTGGAAAATAATGCTAAATTGCTAAAATGCGAACAACTTGAAAAACATATTTATATTATAACACAAAGTGTGGCGTTTACTGACAAACGTTCCTACAGGATTTTCATTTTCCAACTATTTCTATTAGTGAAAATGGATTAAAGCTGGATAAAGACAATTTAACTTTAACATTGTAGTTTAACCTTCGTCGGACGGCATAGGTACAATTGTACTTTTTCCGCTTTTAAATACTAGAGCAATTTCACAGAACAATTAGAACAAAGTTTTTAAAAATGTACACTGTTAATTTTTTGAAATAATTTTTAATGGTGTAACATAAAAAAAAAAACGGTGTAATTGAACAAAAGATGGCACTACACCTAATTTTTTTTTTTTAACTAAATTGAAGCTTATTTTATATCTAACTACTTGTGAAATTTTAGGACTAGCTGTATTTTTTGTTTTAAAGATGAAATTCGTTGTGCATATGAATGTCGGGTATCAGTTTTTTTTTGTTCTGAAGGTATATTATAAAAATGGCGCTATAAACTAAGAGATTTTTTTTTATGTTAAATATCAAATATTTTATTATTAGATGAACTTTTTAAAATATTATAAAAATTATATATGTATTACAATAAATAAAATAAATACAATTGTTAAAAATGATTTACTTATTTTACAAACAGAAGTTTCTTTTGAATAGGAAAACACTTCTGCAATTATTTTCTTTGTACTAGATGGCATAAAAAAATTAAATGTTTATTTGTCACTTTTAGGAATCACTTGTCACTCTTATAAAAAATAACTTGACAGTCTCGACTGCAAACAAAAAAGCCGTATAAATAACTAAATCTATTTAGGATCATTTGACTGGGGAAGCATTATGTTCGTATTATGTTATTATGGAATCATAAAGTAAAAGATTGCATTTTAACATTAAATTACAAATATTTTATTATTGAATAAACTTTCTAAAATATCATACAAATTATATATGTAGGTTAAAGAAAATAAATATAGTTATTAAAAATTATATACTTATTTTACATTCAGCAGTTTCTTTTGAGTTGGAAAACGTTTTTGCAATTATTGTCTTAGTATTTAATGGTACAAAAGAATAAAATTTTTGAGTTCCACTTATAGTAATCGCATTTTTATATCGATTTTGTAATTTTTCTTTTGTTAATTGATATTCATTTTTATCGACGTATCCAAAGTTCATGGTAGATTCCCATTTTAAAACCCATTCGAAAAGTATTTTGGTGAAAATGCCATTCTACATCAACCTTAAAGTCTTTTTTATGGTGGCATAAGTTAATTAAGCTATGTTTATTTTTGTATTGAGAAGGTGCCCCGTCGGTGTTATAAATTATTTTCCTAATATTAGAATTTATATGCGTTCTGATGAATTCAATAAGTTTTGTAATGAAAAAATGGACTGTAGTACTGTTGTGATCGTTTATATCCGAAATGAGTATAAAACTTCGGTGCTGTATACATTCACTTGCGGCACTTTTAAAATAAATGACAAATAGATTAATAGTATCTTGTGAATTATTAAAATGATAACCTTGAACCAAATGCTCAATTATGAAGGCGTAGTTTTCAGATAAATCCCCTTGAACAAAGCACTCTCCTGGTTCTAATTTTTTTTCTTTCCTCAATGAATGTAGATTGCTGTTTTGCTATAAAGTTGTGTGGTGTCAAAATTTGTAAACAGTAAGCAAACTTTTTCATAAATTTTTCTACAGTTTCTATTAAAGTATCCAAATTGCATCGATCAGTGGTAATCCATAGTTGATATTTGACTTGAAAGATTCCTTTAACGTCAAAATCATTTAGTAATTTTTCTTCCAGTTGTTGAAGTTTTTTTGAACGTTCATTGCACTTCAAAGTATGTCAATCTTCTGTTAATTCACCACATGAAACAAAGTCAATTAATGTTTTATTATTCTGGAAAGCAGCATCAGTAATCCAAGACATCTTAGAGTGTTGAATCATTAATTTCATATTTTGATGTATGGTACACACGCACACATTATGAACTCCTTTGCATAATTTTATACATTCTTGTGGTCGAAGGGACGTGAATTTAGTAAATCTTATTTTCACAACGGGAAGCTTATTTTTAAACTCCTATAAGCTTCATTTAATGTACATAGCAATAAGCGCTTTTGTGGATTTATGCTGAAATTGCTCATATTTTCTTTATTGTACATATATAATTTTTATAATATTTTAAAAAGATCATTTAATAATAATATATTAGATATTTAACATAAAAAAAAACCTCTTAGTTTATAACGCCATTTTTATAATTTTGCTTCAGAACAAAAAAAACTGATTCCCGACAGTCATATGCACAACGTATTTCATCTTTAAAACAAAATATATCACTAGTACTAAACTTTTACAAGTAGTTAGATATAAAATAAGCTTCAATTTAGTTTAAAAAAAAAAGGTGTAGCGCCATCGTTTGTTCAATTACACCGTTTTTTTCTTAAGTTACACCGTTAAAAATTATTTCAAAAAATTAACAGTGTACATTTTTAAAAACTTTGTTTTAATACCTATTCAACGACATATCATTTATGAAAATCGATTGAGTAGTTTTTCTACAATCGCTCGTCAAAATGCACTCACCTCACAAAATAACAAAAAATTGAGGGCACCCTGTGAAGACCCTTGGTTGAAAAAAAAAATTCTAAGAGAACTTGTATTTTTATTTATGAAAAACTATTTATAAACAAAAAATAATCAAAATTAAAAATAATCAAAGTCAAAATTTCCCAAAAATTTGCTGAACTTGCGTGAAATTGCTCACTAATAACTTTTCTTGTAGAAGCCGGAGAGAGTTAAAGTTTTATGAGATCTCTACATTTTCCCGCTGGATCATGTAGAATTAATTTTAGAAAAATATCCCCTGTCATTTCAGAGATAAGGGTTTGAGAGGTTTTCATTATCATAACAGGCGGTAAAGGTACAATTGATACAATGATACAATGATATAATAACGGTATTATAGTTATTATATCATAGACCCGTGTAGAATAAATTAATATAAATATGGAGGGGCTGAAATCTCACAGCTCTGAGATATCATGACTTCGGTCTGGGTTAAGGATTTTGATATAGTTTTCGGCAAAAAAATTTTATGGGGACATGGTTTTTCGTATTGATTAGCGATGTATATCTTTTGACACAATTGACAACATTCTTCCGACAAACTTATAATGCCATAATTCTCAATATTAATAATAAAATTTCATGTCAAACTAATAATTAATTTTATTTTTTCCAAAAATTGGGTAAAAAAATAAATAAAAGTTTTTCTATTGACAAGTTTGACAATATTTTTTTGACAAACTTATAATGCATTAATTCTCCATAATAATAATAAAATTTCATGTCAAACCAATAATTTATTTTATTTTTTCCCAAAAACTTGGGTAAAAAAATAAATAGAAATCTTTCTTTTGACACACTTGACAACATTTTTTTGACAAACTCATAATCCCACAGTTCTCTATAATAATAATAAAATTTCATGTCAAACAAATAATTAATTTTATTTTTTCCAAAAAATTAACTAAAAAAATAAATAAAAATCTTTCTTTTGACACACTTGACAACATTTTTTTGACAAACTTATAATGCCATAATTCTCAATAATAATATTAAATTTTCATGTCAAACAAATAGTTAATTTTACTTTTTTCCAAAAAATTTGGCTCACAAAATATATAAAAATCTTTCTTTTGTTGACATACTTGACAACATTTTTTTGACAAACTAATGATGCCATAATTCTCAATAATAATAATAAAATTTCATGTCAAACAAATAATTTATACTATTTTTTGCCAAAAAATTGTGTAAAAAAATAAATAAAAATCTTTCTTTTGACACACTTGACATCATTTTTTTAGCAAACTCATAATGCCATAATTCTCAATAATAATAATAAAATATCATGTCAAACAAATAATTATTTTTATTTTTTTCAAAAAAATTGGGTAAAAAATAAATAAAAATCTTTCTTCTGACACACTTGACAACATTTTTTTCTTAAACTTATGATGCCATAATTCTTAATAATAATAATAAAATATCATGTTAAACAAATAATTTATTTTATTGTTTTCCAATAAATTGGGTAAAAAAATAAATAGAAATCTTTCTTTTGACACACTTGACAACATTTTTTTGACCAACTTGTACTGCCATAATTCTTTCAAAGCATGTTCTAAATAATGCGAAAATTTCTTTAAATTATCTATTTATTCCACAATAATTATGTCTTCCTTGAGGATTTCCATATAAAATATATGAAGGTACAATTGTACCTCTGTTGTCTGTTAGCGTTGTAAAATTATGCCGCCGGACGAGGGTTAAGAAAATCATGTCTTAGTAAGAATTTCCGACTAACACCTTGTAAATATTAACAAATTAAAATCATTAAATTAATAATTAAAAAACATTATTTAGTTTTCAACAATATTTGAAAACCGAATAATAAAATCCATTGACTGTAGTGGTTTAAAATTTTTTATTTTATTAAATCGATATTAAATTAAAACCAAAAAATTTTTTATGTACAAAATTAAATGATAAAATAATGAATATGTTACATGAAAATTAAATAATATCTCTAAAGCTTACATTTTAAAATAAAAACAAAAATGTTGAAAAGGATTTAATGGATATCAATGGTAATTAGTTAAATTTCGAAAATTTGAAACAAAAAAAAAATTTTGTTTGAAAATATTTAGGGCGAGATTAATTTTTCGAATATTTATAATTAAAAAGAGCAAAAACCTTACAAACTCAATTAAAAAACTCATTATTTGTGCGTTAAAAAGTGTATTAGATTTAATTGTAATTAAAATACGAAATGAGTAAATCGTTCAAAAGAGTTAAACACACTATGTCACAATAATTAATGGATAACTTTTTAAACTAAGTTCACACTACAATTTTAATCTTACAAATAGAACACATGATGGCAACAAAATAAGGAATTCAGAAGTAATTGCTTTTAGAAGTAATTGCCCAAGGGTGGTGATAATTCAAAATACTTTTTTCAAAAATTATGAGAATTTATCATCGGTCGAGGAAAATTCATTTACAATTATTTTTGTCAACATAACTAAATAGTTGAAACAATTATCTTTTAAATAAAAATTTTAAGAGAATTATTAATTTATAAATCTATTAATTCGTATTGTTGTTCAACAAAAAATATTAAATATTCGTGATAATTGCTCTACGGAAAATTAAATTAAAAGAAAGTTAGATTCTAGAGAATTTCATTGAAATAAATTCAAATAAAAATAAATTTTTCCATGTTGTACTTAGTTTCAAGGATCTAGGCTCAATGAATCAACATGTAACTGGATTAATTTAGAATTCAAATTTTAAGTTTGTTTTTTATGTAAATTGTAATAAAAAAATAATTTTCTGTAATAAAAAAATTTTTAATGTCTTTTAAAATGTTGTAAGCATTAATTTTTTGTAAATTTATTATTCTAGATTTTTGGGGTAAATTTTAATTTTTTTCCTGCATTTTGTTTTTAACTTGAAAATGTTTCAAAACCAAGTCCCGAGTTCAATATTTTAAAATTTAACGTTATCCGTTAGATATAGAACCCAACACATGAACTCTGAACGGTACAGCGAGCATGCAAAAATTGTTCGCGTTTTAGTAATATTTTCACTTCCAAAATAAACATCTTGAATGAATTCAAAACGTGGGCCGAGCAAGCAGTATTTTGGTTTTGAATATTTTCCTTAAAAAAGTTTTTATTCAAAAGTTTTAGATTTGATGCAATCTGTTTTTATTTAAATCTGTCCGATTGGATAGAAATCCATGAAGTAATCTTAAATCGTCGAACCGAATCGTCAAAATTTTTAATAAAATCAGTTAGATGTGGTACATGATTTGGATAATGTATGATTTTGATTATTTTATTCATTAATAAAATCAATTTAGGTTGGTTTAGTGTAGTTGAGGTGTAATATATGAAGATGTTTATCGATTTATTTTATTTGCTTAGGAAAATCTATGAAATTTTAAAATTATAACAATAACCTACATGAGCCTCCATGCGATATGCAATATCTTTGTTTATATGTAATTTTTTTTTTTGATTTTTGATCTATGGACAAGCTCGCATACTCCAGTTCCTACTCTAGTTCCTACAAAAAAATATAGAAAACACAACCGAAATTTGCTTGCAAACAACGCATGTTGTTAGAGTTCCTGCTCGAGAAATTCGGTCTCAAGATTCTCGAGAAAGAATTGTAATTTTGAGCTCTCGAATTCTCGAGAAAAGATATTTCCACATTTTCGAGATTCCCATTTCTCGAGAAAAATTGTCGAGAATCTCGAAATTTAACAAACCACCATAAATCACTCAATATTATTATCTTGAGTATTTTTTTACTAAACAAAAATTGTTAATGTCAATTTGCATTACTTTCTGATTGCTAAATTCAGATGTTGATGCAAACAGATATACCTAATCCGAATCTAGGAAAATATGGTTATTTGTTATAAATGTATTGGAAAAAACCTATTTTTATTTCTATGGCAAAATAACCTAAGATCACCAAAATGAAGGCTTTTAATCTAAAGTTTACCATAGCAATTGATGAATGGACAAGCTTCTGCAAGCGTGAATATTTGAACGTACATTTGTATTACATTAAAGGGTATTCTAGACCTAGGATTGATGCGAATTGAAGGTTTATATCCAGCTGAAAAAGCCTACAAAATTATGTGCCAGATATTGTGTTCACTACAAGCGATGAGTGTAATGATGAAATATGGCAAAATATCTCCAGCTTACCAACAGTTATGTTACAGTCATAGGAAACACCTATAGCGATAATGTCAATATTTTATAAAGAAAATGAAGTTAAAAAAAACAGTGAAAGTGAAGCTTCCAATAGTGATTCCGATTCAGTTCTACAACAAAATGAAGTTTCAGCCGACAAATTAGTATTGAATCAAAATATGAAAATACGAGAACCGATTTCAAAAATTTGAGTTATTGTAAAACTATTTCAAAACTCACCAGTTGTCAATGCTATTTTAAAAAATTATATAAAAAAATTAAATGAAGAAAAATTACTCCTGGTTTTCAAAACTAAACGGAACTCCATTATGAAACCATGGTTGAACGGTTTTTGCCAGTCATGCCACCAGTTTAAAACTTCAAAATTTAAATCATTTTCGGAATAATAAATAAGATGATGTAGTTGCTTTAAATATTTTGAGTGCCATTCAACCAATCACAAAATCAATAAAAGCGTTCAACCGTTATGGCTGACTCATTATCTGCAGAGGGAATCCTAAAATTTATTTTCAAATCTCTTCGGAAAAACAATTCAGAAATAAGCTTAAATTTTTTATTTGAAATACAATATCAAATTTTTAAAGGAGATAACTCAATAGATTCGTTATTGAAATTCCTTCACAATCCAAAGTCAGTTAGTTAGTCAACCCAAGGAAAACGAGTTTTTTCTGTTTGTTCTAAAAGCGAAATTATAAAAACTACAAAAAAAATCTCTCGGAGATTATTTAAAGAACCAAAAGTTGATTCTTCTAACTACAATGAAAGCATTACATATATCGACGAATGATATCAACGAAAGTGAAGAGATTATATAGCCATTGGACTCAGAATTAGAGGAAAAGGTTGCGTTGAAATAAATTTAGAAGCATTCGTGAGAGTTTGAGAATGCAGTCAACAATCAATGACAACTACCGCACACTATCTAAGGAAATGAATGCATTTGAAGCTACTGGTAAGATCACTTTCAATTTAGAAGTTCTAAGAAACACTCTAATTTTGATAAAACCTACATGGAAACGAGAGAAATTTTTCTGTATCTGGAAGTTTTGACAGTAAACGGAGAGTTACTGTAGTATATAATATAAATATAATATAAAAGGTTGTACAATGAATGTAAACCTAAACAATGTAAACAATGTAGGGAATCCAAAATTAGAGGATGTGATTGATAGCTTCCGCATATAGGAACGAACATCGAGACAGGCACAGGAGATTTTACAACAGGATTCGGAAGTCGCTGTGGTGCGAGGTATGAATACAAGTAATGTTAATAAATTTAATAATAAGATTAATAGGAATAATACTCCGACAAATGGGATGAATTGTCGAGAGCTTAGTAAAGGGCAGAATCGTGATAGTCAAGCGTCGTCATCACAGGTACGGCATTGAACGGGATTTATATGTGTTAAATGTTCGGAAATACATGACAGAGGCGCCTGTCCAGCATATAATAAAAAATGTTATAGATGCGAAGGCAAACATCACTATGCGAGGTGTTGCCGCAACAAAAGTATAAATGAAGTTGATAAGGATTCGGGCCCTGTCTGTGATGATGGCTATGTTGATCATATTGTAGAAAATGGCGAGTTATATATATATAGTTAGATAATAACTTATTACATAGGGATAGGGGCTGGTTTCAGAATTTTTATGTAAATGAGTGTCAAATAAAGTTTAAAATTGATACGGGGTCAGACGTTAATATCCTGCCTTTGTCAATGTATAAACGATTAGAAATCAAATCAGAAATCCACGGAACAAAAATTGAATTAAGAGCTTTTGGTGGTACCAAGATTACGCCTTATGGCCTAGTTGTGTTAATAGTTAAATTCGAAATCGCGCGGTATGTAGAAACAATTATAATTATAAATTCGGACGTTAAACCTATAATCGGATTAGAGACCATTAGAAAGTTTAAATTAATGAAGAATATTTGTGATATTACTGAGGATATTGTCAGTTTCGTTAAGGCTAATGAACAAATTTTTAAAGGTTTAGGCAAATTTCCGGATAAACTTCAACTAGTTTTAAAAGAGAATGCACAACCAATTGCAAGACCGCCCAGAAGAATCCCTATAGCAATTAAGCTAAAAGTTAAAGCATCACTAGATAAGCTGGAGGAGAATGGTATTATAGAACGACTTTTAGAACCAACTGACCGGGTTAGTAATATGGTGGTAGTAGAAAAACCAAATGGGTCATTAAGAATATGTTTGGACCCAAAAATTCTCAATAATGCTATTAAACAGGATTTTTATGAAATACCAAAATTAGAGGATCTGACAGGTAGGTTAGCTGGCGTCACATATTTCACAGTACTAGACATTAAAGATGGTTTTTACCAAATTGAACTAGAGGATGAATCGAAAAAACTGTGTGCATTTAGTACTCCATTTGGAACGTATAACTTTAAAAGGCTACCTTTTGGGATAAATATCGCTCCTGAAACATTTCAAAGGCTGAATGAAAAGAATTTTGGCGACATTGCTGGCACATTCATATACATAGATGATGTATTGGTAACGGGAAGAAGTTAGAACGAACATGATTTCAATTTAGAACAAGTCTTAAAAAGGGCTAAACAATTAAACATAACTTTTAATCCAGATAAGGTTCAATACAAAGTGCATGAGGTTAAATTTTTAGGACATGTGTTTGGGATCGATGGGATAATATGTGACCCAAACAGAGTAAAGGCTATCACGGAAATGAGTAATCCTGTATCTAAACATGAACCACAGAGGTTTTTGGGTATGGTCAATTATATAAGAAGTTACATACCTAATATGGCCGAGATAACTGAACCTCTTCGCCAATTGTTAAAATAAAATGTAGAATTTTGTGGGCTTCAATCGCATAAATACTGTATAAAGCAATCAAAGGATCTTATTACCCAGGCAACGATTTTGCAATCATTTGAAGTGGAAAAAAAAATAATAATACAAACGGATGCAAGTAAGAATGGAATAGGGTGTGTCCTACTTCAGGAGCAAAAGCCTGTAGCATATGCGTCCAGAAGCTTAAATGACACTGAAAAAGAGTATGCTCAGGTAGAAAAAGAATTCTTGGCAATAATATATGCATGCGTGAAGTTTCATAATTATATATTTGGAAGAAGTGTTGAAATTCACACAGATCATAAACCTCTAGTCGGTGTAATGAGAAATGAGATTCATAAAGTGAACTCGTCAAGGCTTCAACGAATGAAATTCAAACTGTGTAAATATGAACTGAAAGTTAAATATAAACCTGGAAAGGAACTGCACATTGAGGAAATCATTCATACAATTAACATGTCGGATGAGAAAAAACAGAAAATGATTAGAGAGACGGCGAAAGATGAATCACTATCAAATTTATTAAAAGTATACAAAGATGGTTGGCCTAACGCAAAAAATAAACTTGATGATGTAGTAAAACCATTCTGGAAATTCAAAGATAACATTTATTGTGAAGAAGGTCTCGTTTTTTAGGTAAGAGGGTGATAGTACAATGCAGTTTAAGATCGGAAATGCTGAAAGTTCTACATGAATCTCATATAGGGATAACGAAAACCAAGCAAAGAGCTAGACAGATAATATATTGGCCCGGAATAGATACAAACATAGAAAATTTTATTGAAAATTGTCGAATATGTGAAAATTTCAAAACTCGAATGTCAAAGAACCACTGATTTCTCATGAAATTCCAGAGTTACCGTTTAACAAGATAGGGTGTGACATTATGCAAGTTGGAGGAGATGACTATTTAGTTGTTAGTGACTATTACTCAAAATGGATTGAGGCACTACCGTTGCAAAATAAACAAGCTTCAGAAGTTATTATTAACCTGAAAACTGTATCTGCAACTCATGGGACAACCCAAAGTCATGATGTGTGACAACATGCCATTTGCGTCTCAGGAAATGGATGATTTCAGCAAAAACTGGGATTTTGTGATAAAAACATCCAGTCCAACGTATCCACGGTCGAATAGGCATGCCGAAAAAGCAGCCAATATAGCAAAGAACCTGATTAAAAAGGCTAATATATTGGCGATGACAATTGACAAGAAGGATATCCATCCAATATGCACTGTTGGAGTACAGGAATCATCCAGTCGCCAACTCAGGTGCGTCATAGCCAGTTAATGTTCAGCCGTCGAACTAGAACGAAAGTTTCGATAAGGGATAGTCTATTTAAACCCAGAGTAGAATTAAATATAATAGCAAAATTAAAAGCGAATCAGGAGAAGTCAAAAAATTATTACGACAAACAAACAAAGAATAGACCTGATTTTGCTGACGGACAATCTGAGAAAGTCTCATAGGTACCCTCAATTTAAAAGAGAATTTAATAATACATGCACAGATAACGAGTCAATAAGAAATTGTGGTGAACGTCCGAATTTATCAGATGTAGGTAGGAACGGTTCATTGGCAACTTTGCCTAATACGAATACGAGCAATACAACTAGGTCTTGGCGATTAATACGGACGCCTGCTAGATTTAAGGATTTTGTGGGATATTGATTTATTTTCAATTAGTATGTAAAAACAAAAATGAAAGTAGTAAAAGGGAGATGGAGTATATAATATAAATATAATATAAAAGGTTGTACAATGAATGTAAACCTAAACAATGCAAACAATGTAAACCTAGCTAAACTATAAATATAATAAACAATGTAAACTAATGAATGAAGACGAACTTCACAATGTTGTCATGCAAGTCGCCAGACAGATGAATAAATATATAGTGTGTTGGTTCTTAGACCATAATTAAAATAATAAAGTGTTTTATTAATCCTAATGTATAATCATCTAATGTATGATAATGTAAGATAACACAGTTACTTTTCTTGTTTTTTTTTTTTATAAAATGTGTTGTGTAGTAGGAATTACAATAAGTGTCACAATAACACATAAAAACCTTTTAAGACCAAGGTCCCACAACAACATACGTTCAAGGGTGTTGATGGACGTAAATCTTTCTTTTTTTGTTTTTTTAAATTTTTTGTTAAAGAATGGATAACTAAACCAAAAATCCTATCACTGACAAAATATGACATAGGCCAATATTTTATGATAGAATAGAGAAAATAAAAATAAATTAAAAAGTAAATAGCTGAAACAAAACAAAAATGTAGTTGCCAATAATCCAGCCGGCTGCATATTCCTTGATCCTGTGACGCTCTGTCTTTTTTGAATATTAAAGCCCACACATAGTTATTGTTAAGAAAATAGTATAAATTTAAATCAAAATACAAAATAATCTATTTTGTTGTTAGTTCTATGAAAATTTAAGAAATGTATAAAAAACTATTATTTCAATTCAATTAATACAAAGGTAATCCATTTTGTGCTCAGTTCTTTGGTTCTTTTAGTTTTTTTTCGTATACATCGTCTTCCGGCATTCTCGTTTTATAAAAAAGAAAATAAAATAAAATCACTTCGCCATTACACCTTGAATGGTTAATAGTATATGTTAAGCTTCTTTTCAATTTATTTTCATTTAACTGACAAAGGAATAATTTCCATAAGTTTGTGTTGTTTTAACATATAAAATTACTTAATTTAGTTTGTATAATGTGTTATATGTAATTTACAAGTGTAATATCTAAATAATATAACCAGAAAAATGAAAATTAAAAATTTGAATTAAATACAGTCCACAAAAACCATGTGTTTCTAATTAATGAAATCATAAATAATGCAATTAACATTCAACTAAACATTTTGGTCCTTCGAGCCGGATGTTATCAGTAATTAACAATATTTTTTATAAGTGAAAAATAATCGTATTTTTATAGTTATAATTGGGAAAATTTTAAATGCAAGTTTCAGCAGTGTTTTCTTCAATTATATGATTTTCATTACACGCATTTATCAGCGTATTTTTATAGTTATAATTGGGAAAATTTTAAATGCAAGTTTCAGCTGTGTTTTCTTCAATTATACGATTTTCATTGCACACATTTATCAGCGTTTTTTCATAAATTTCATCAAGAAGACAACAACAAATTGTAGTTGTCAATTGGAAAACTCCCTTCAGCATTTTACAGCAACGTGGGACGCCAAGTAAAATTGTTTATCAAATATATTTAATTAAAAAATTTATATCATATAATAAATTTTAATTTATCAAATATTATATTAAATTTTTAGATATAATTTTAAAAAATTTATCATATTTTTCATAATTAATTTTTCATTAGAAATAGTTAAGTGAATTCATATTGACAATTTGCACAAAATGGCGGAGTTAAAAAAGTTAAATAATAAACGGGGATATCTAAAAGGTCGCGTCACAACAATAAATAAATTTGTTGATGCATTCGATGCAACTACCTCAGACATTATTGAATTAAAAAATCGTGTAGTGCAAATTGAGCAAATTATCAATGAGTATAGTGGAACCGTTGACAAGTTGCTAGAGCACTTAGTAGATGAGGATAATGCGATTGATACCATCCTACCCTCTGTTGAGGATTTTGATAATTTCTGTATGAAAACTTTATCAAAATTACAACTTCTTATTAAAAATCTTGAAAAACAAGATATACCAGCAAATTCGTTGCCAGTTCAGTTAAACACCGCAGAAGGTGAAAAACAATCAAGGTTAAATGTTCCGAACATTCAAATTCCGATATTTGATGGTGCCATTACTGAATGGCTCACCTTTAAGGATACATTTACCGCAGTCATTCATAACAATAACACTTTAAGTGATATCGAGAAATTTACACACCTAAGTTTTAAATTAAAAGGTGATGCAAAAGACACGATTGGCCATATAACCTTGTCATCAGCAGGTTATCAGAAGGCATGGGGAGATTTAGTCAAGAGATATGACAATAAACGTGTCATAATTGATGTTCATCTTGAGGGATTATTTAATTTACCAAATTTAAGTAAAGACAATGCAAGTGAATATCGAAAATTTTTCAATTTATGCGTTTCTCATATATCATCCCTAGAAGCTTGCGGTCAAAATATTTCTGACTTATCGGAGCTTATGCTGATTCATTTAGTAGTTAAAAAATTTGATTTCCTTACACGAAAAGAATGGGAAAATGAAATTCCAATAGATCAGCTACCCACTTGGGAATTGATGCGTAATTTTTTCCAGAAAAATGTAGAGTATCAGAAAGTATTGAATTTGATAAAAAGAATTCTGCTACCACTTTTCAACAAAAACCAAAATTTTCTAATCATAAACCAAAACCATACTTGGGAAATAGCTCAAAATCGTTTCTAACGGCTACTGCTCAATCTAATAATACAAGGATTAATGATGCAGTATCAAATAATTTTCAAGCATCAAATAATATACAAACTTCCAATAATTCGCAAGTATCAAATAATTTTCAATGTAAACTTTGCAATTTTATTCATCACCTATACAGATGTTCACAGTTTTTGAAGTTATCTGTCAATGAACGATTGCAAACTGTTGCCAAGTTGAAGGTTTATAGCAATTGTCTTCGTGGTAATCATCCATTACAAAACTGTATTTTTCAGGGTTGTAAATATTGTCAGCAGAAACACAATTCGCTACTTTGTCAGCAAACCATACAAGAAAAACCTCTATCAAATAATACTGTTTCAAATACAAATTCAAATAATAACGTAACACCCGCTAAGTCTTTTTGTTTACAAACAGCAAGATTACCAATTTCTATTCAAGAAAATTCTGAATCAACAAATAACAATATCGAAAATAATTCACTTAGTTTCTCGATTAGTAGTGTTGACATTCAAAGAAAAAATACACAAATAACGCAAGGTCATAAGGAAGTAATTTTACCGACTGCTGTTATTCTGTTTATCGATAGTCATGGCAAACCTCATAAATGCCGCACTTTATTAGATTCGGGAAGTAATAGTAATTATATTTCTAAAACGTTTGCAAAGAAATTGCAGATCGCTTTAAAACCACAAACAGTACCCATTGAAGGTTTGGATCAAATTAGGACTTCGTCCAATAATAAGGTGACTGTTAAAATTAAATCTAGGTTCAATTCATTTGAATACAGTCTTGATTTTTTAGTGGTATCAACTGTTGCAAATTTAGTTCCAAATAATAATATAAATATTTCACCATGGGATATGCCAGTAGATTTAAAATCATTGGCCGATCCTCAATTTTACGTTGCAAGGCCTTTAGATGCACTGATTGGTGCTGAATTATTTTTTAAATTACTCATATTTGATAGAATTGAATTAGGTCATAACTTACCAATCTTACAAGATTCAGTATTCGGATGGCTTATGGAGGTGTTTCCATTGAAAACACAACCAAAAATTTTTTACTTACAAATTCTAGTTCTCAAGATGATGAATTGAATTCATCAGTTAAACGGTTTTGGGAATTAGAGTCCATACAATCACGAACATTTTTATCAAAAGAAGATGAAGAGTGCGAAAGGCATTTTGCTTCAACTCATCGTAGAGACAGTACAGGCAGATATATTGTGTCTTTACCATTACGAGACAATGCTTCTCAGTTAGGTGATTCCAAAGGTCAAGCATTGAAACGGTTTTTGTATCTTGAACGCAGATTCAAACAAAATCCTAATTTACATAAACTTTATTCTGAATTTATGAATGAGTATATGGAATTGGGACATATGCAACTTATTAATGAGTCACAAGATGCAAATTTAAAACAAAATTTTTATTTACCTCACCACGCGGTTATTAAGGCCAGTAGTTCCACAACTAAATTGCGTGTGGTGTTTGACGCGTCCGCAAAATCTTCATCAGATTTATCACTCAATAATGTTTTAATGAGTGGCCCTATTGTGCAACAAGACTTATTTTTCATTATTCTACGTTTTCGTAAACACAAATTTGCATTTACAACTGACATTTCAAAAATGTATCGGCAAATTTGGGTTGATGAGAAGCAAACTTCATATCAACGAATCTTATGGCGACAAAATCAAAGTAAACCTATCGAGACATTTGAATTAAAAACCGTAACATATGGAACCGCTGCTGCTCCATATCTTGCAACTAGAGTTATTAATCAATTAGCTACGGACGAGGAATTACATTATCCTATTGCAGCCAAGGTAGCAAAGGTTGACTTCTATATAGACGACCTGTTGTCCGGTGCAGACACTTTAGAAGATGCTTTAATCATCCAAGACGAAATGATTAAATTACTAGCAAAAGGAGGTTTTCATTTACACAAGTGGTGTTCTAATTCCACTAAATTACTGCAAAATATCTCAATAAAAGATCGTGAAACATTGAATTTAGATCAAATAAGCAATGATAAAACGATCAAGGTTTTAGGTCTTATATGGCAACCTTCTAATGATACCTTTTTATTCAATATAAAAATTTCTGATACATCTAAACAATTAACAAAACGGTTTATATTGTCAGAAACGGCTAAATTATTTGATCCTTTAGGACTATTAGCGCCTATAATTATAATCGCTAAATTACTAATCCAATCATTATGGCGTAGTCAGTCAAATTGGGATGACATGATCTCATATGAAAACCAATTGATTTGGAACCAATTTCAAAGTAATCTATATAATGTCAATCAATTTAAATTTCCACGGTGTGTAGTCCCTGAAAAAAGCAAAATTATTGAAATTCATGGTTTTGCAGATGCTTCTGAGAAGGCGTATGGAGCATGTGTCTATATAAGAAGTATCAGTCATGAAAATAAAATAACAGTTAATTTATTATGTGGAAAATCAAGAGTTTCACCTTTAAAGGTTATTTCAATCCCAAGATTGGAACTCTGTGCAGCACTATTATTGTCCAAATTAGTAAATACAGTAATTGAAGCAATGCAAATAGAATTTCAAAATGTATATTTGTGGTCAGATTCTACAATTACTCTAGCCTGGATTAACACTGCTCCACATAAACTAAAAACTTTCATTGCCAATCGGGTTAGTGAAATCCAAGAATTGACTTCATCATTCATTTGGAATTACGCTCCTTCAGGAGATAACCCTGCCGATTTAATATCACGTGGAATAATGCCTGATCAATTGATTAAAATGCAAATATGGTGGAGTGGTCCACAATTTCTTTACGAGCAGTCATTATTTGAATCACAAGAATTTGATATTTGTGATTTTAATACAACCTTAGCTGAAATCAAAGATATTAAGGTTTCAACATCATTTCTAGCGCAAATGCCTTGTGATATTTTATCTAAATATAGTTCGTTTAATAAATTACTTCATATCATTGCATATTGTTTACGTTTCATTTACAATTGTAAAAATAAATCTACACGCCGATCTGGTCAATTATTAACAGTTGATGAATTACAATTAGCCCTCATTCACATTATAAAATTAGTTCAAAAATCTGAATTTCAACTAGAAATAAATCAATTACAAAAATCTCAAAAATTAAGTAATAATAGTAAAATTAAAAGTTTGAATCCCTTTTTAGACACAAACGGGGTATTAAGAGTTGGTGGTCGACTAAATAATACCAATTTGTCATATGACGTAAAACACCAATTTCTACTACCTGCTAAACATCATGTCACTAATTTAATATTCAGACATGAACATCTTAAAAACTTGCATCCTGGTCCCCAATTGTTAGTGTCAATAATAAGACAACAATTTTGGCCCATAAATGCAAAAAATACAGCTAAGAGCACAGTAAACAAATGTATTACATGTTTTAAGGTTAATCCAAAAGTAGTTACACAACTTATGGGTGATTTACCGGCTGAGCGAATTACTCCAAATCGTCCTTTTGCAACAACCGGGGTCGATTTTTGTGGTCCATTCTTTATAAAACATAAGTACCAGCGTAATTCGGCAGCTCAAAAGGTTTATATTTCTTGTTTTGTTTGCTTTGTAACGAAGGCAATTCATATGGAAGTAGTCTCGGATATGACATCAGAAGCGTTTATCGCTTGTTTAAAGCGTTTTATCTATCGCAGAGGCAAGTGTGTTACACTCTGGTCAGATAATGCGAAAACGTTTGTTGGCGCAAATAACGAATTAAGAAAATTATACGAATTATTTCAAGATGAAACGAAATCTAATTCAATTGCTCAATTTTGTCTAAGTGAGCAAATAAACTGGAAATTTATTCCACCGCGATCTCCAAATTTTGGAGGTTTATGGGAGAGCTCAGTTAAATCTTTAAAAATTCATCTTAAAAGAGTTACATCTAATGTATATATGACTTTTGAAGAATTAAATACTTTAATTATTCAAATTGAGGGAATTTTAAATTCTCGACCGTTGTCAAATATGTCAACTGATCCAAACGACCCAGAGCCTTTGACGCCTGGGCATTTTCTAACTGGAGGTCCTATCATTGCATTGTGTGAACCTTCGTTATCACTTATTCCTGAACATCATTTATCAAAATGGCAAAAAATAACAGAAGATTTTTGGAAGCGTTTTTCTATGGAATATATACATTCCTTGCAATCAAGAAATAAAGGAAGGTCTTTAGAAGCTAATCTTAAGGTTGGAGATATTGTTTTATTGATTGATGAGAATTTGAAATCAACGCAATGGATACTTGGTATAATCGTAGATCTTTTTCCTGGTCGGGATGGTATAGTTCGCGTTGTTAATGTTAAGACTCAAAAATTTACTGTTAAGAGAGCTATCTCCAAATTGTGTAAGTTGTCAATATGAACAACGTCTATAACAAAAATACTTATAATTAATGTATATTAATCTTTATATTTTTTTGACATGTCATGAATTTAACAAAAAAAAAATTTTTATATATATAGATATATAATATATCATTGTATTTTAGTAATTTAGAATTTTCATTAATTCTCTAGTTTATCATATTGAAAGGCTTGGACCTTTCAAGAGAGGCCGGAATGTTAAGAAAATAGTATAAATTTAAATCAAAATACAAAATAATCTATTTTGTTGTTAGTTCTATGAAAATTTAAGAAATGTATAAAAAACTATTATTTCAATTCAATTAATACAAAGATAATCCATTTTGTGCTCAGTTCTTTGGTTCTTTTAGTTTTTTTTCGTATACATCGTCTTCCGGCATTCTCGTTTTATAAAAAAGAAAATAAAATAAAATCACTTCGCCATTACACCTTGAATGGTTAATAGTATATGTTAAGCTTCTTTTCAATTTATTTTCATTTAACTGACAAAGGAATAATTTCCATAAGTTTGTGTTGTTTTAACATATAAAATTACTTAATTTAGTTTGTATAATGTGTTATATGTAATTTACAAGTGTAATATCTAAATAATATAACCAGAAAAATGAAAATAAAAAATTTGAATTAAATACAGTCCACAAAAACCATGTGTTTCTAATTAATGAAATCATAAATAATGCAATTAACATTCAACTAAACAGTTATATTAAGGCTCGTTTCCTCAAGGAAGCAATAGCATCCCATCATCAAGGATTATTTCACAGCTAAGATTGAGGGTGCTACCGTTGACTGAATACAGTTCATCCGCCACCACCCCTAAGATGTTACCTTGGCTAGTGAAATCTCACTGCTATTGCCAGTGGTATGTGATATCTCACGTTAACTCGTATGTCAATAGCAGGGACTGGAGTACGCGGGGTTGTCACATCCGTAGATTAAAAATAAAATAAATTTTCAAAACAATAAAAACTGATCCCTCCATGCGCGTAAGTTAAAATTAATTTTGAATAATTCTCGAGAATCTCGAGAAATTCAAATAATTATTCCCAATTTCTCGAGAAACACAATCGCTGATAAACTCGGCATTCTCAAATCTCGAGATTCATAAAAGGTCGAGAAATCAGAAACTATACATGTTGTTGTGGGACTTGGGTCTTAAATGGTATTTATGTGTTAACATACTGTAACTCCTAATACTCAACACATTTTATTCAAAATAATTTATAGTAGCTACAAAATTTATTTTAATAACTTGATTACTACTTTTAGTGCCAAAAAAAATGTTTTCGATTTTTTTTTAAAAGTAAGACACATTAACTTCGAAGGTAAACTAGATGTAATTTATGCGCTTAAGAAGTGTTTAGCAATTCCTTTTTTTCAACCCCCTTTTCTCCCATCGTCTAAAAGTTCCAATTTTAAGCAGGTTTAGTTTTAATTATAACGCATTACAAATTCGTTATGATTAAATAGGGTTTGAAAATATAAAACAAGTTTTTTAAAAAAAAAACCTATCAGACCGGTGGAAAAATTTTACATCTGTCTTACAGTCGATAGCGATACTTATGAAACAGTTTTTTTCATGAATGAAGAAGGCCTTCCTCTGGTATATAAACTATTTAAAATTCATTGAAATGAGATTGATCAAGGAACTTTAAAGATCTTAAGGTCTCACAAACTATGTTCGATGTTTTGTGCCAAGGTACGCGATTATTGCCGAGGTTTAGAATTTTTGATCGGTTCTGCAGAAAAATTGCCATTTGCATAACAAGCACAAGACGATATATTCAATAACCGATATAGGAGATCCATAAACAACACAATGAAGTGACGCATCAACATGCCACCATATAAGACATTAATTGAGATAGAAACGCGATTTCTATAAGATATTCAAATAACTGATATAAAGAAGCAAGAAAAGGTTCCAACAAAGGTTAGTAACAAAGAAAACAACCTAAAACTACAAGAACAAAAATGAAAGTTATTCAACAAACGAGGAACAACCCAATACACAGTAGAAAAAAAAATAGAAGTAAAAATAGAAACATTGGAAAAGAAGAAAACATGTCTTAATGTACAAAAAGGCGATGGTGTTAATATTCAAAGACGAAATCAATGGAAGAATAGCATTATAAAATAGCAAAAACGAGACTAATGAGATAATAGTTAGATGAAAAAAATATTCTAATTATTTAGAAAACAAACCTAGAGCAAAAGATATAAATGTGACAGAAAAAATAAAGGTGGAACAGGATAAAAAGGATTTAACTGTTAAGAGAATGAAATTTTGAAATCTATGAAAGAAATCAAAAAATTGAAAAGCGCAGCCATATAATAATGAACAAGTTGAATGAATGAGAAATTTAGGTGAAGAAAGAACAAAAATACTTTTGAAAATATGCAATGAAATCTTTTATAAAGGGACATGGCCAAACAAACTTAAAAAGACATTATTATGATACCGATAGGAAGAAGGAGAAAACAAAGAAATGCGAGAATCTTGGGACTCTGAGCTCGATTTCCCATTCGGCTATAGTACTACTAAAGACATTATGACAGTAGCGTAGCGACATACGGGTTTGTTCGGGTTTAAACCCCCCCCCCCCCCATTGAAATTTTAAAGTTTCTGTAATCTAGAAGAATTGCTCTAATATTCTAATATTAAGATTTTTTTCCTGGTATCTTACGAATGAATTGAACAGTTGCTTTCTTTTCATTCCACAGAACCCCACCCTTTCTATGTTGTCATAGTGATAGCACACATACTCACTAGCACACATACTCAAAAAGTTGACTGCCAGCTGCATGCCACGATGCGTACTATAAATGGTACTATCAGATCCACCCCTTTTCCTTGGGCCCTGTGTTAAGCAATATCGCTCCACATGCACTCAGATGCTCGCATGCTCTCATGCGTGAACATTAAAAGGTAACCAACAACATCACGTTACCCTTGCACGAATATTACGGTGACCACACTAGTTGTCGATTGAAGTCAAGAAAGCCTCTACATAAAACTGCCAGCAACTTGCTGGCATCTAATTTTAATATCTTGGATGTCTGGAACACCTCATTATTACAACACAACTGGCCTTTCTATTACTAACCCGACTTCTACCCAACCTGGTTTCGATCTGCCACGTCATACCTGGGGGTCAATTCTAACTTGATGACTTCAAGTCATATGACTTGAATTTCGAAATTTCGAAACTAAAGTCATATATATCGATTCTGTCTGGGTCATATGACTTTTTCCAAACTCATTTGAAATGTCAAAAAAGTCATTAAAAAAAAAGCTGTGACTACCGTTATGTAAGAGAAAACTTGAAATGCCGAATGAGAAAACGAAAGAGACTTGAAATGCCGAATACTGTGAAAACGATTACATAGAGATTTTGCGACTAAAAAAAAGAAAATTGGAAATAATGGAAGAAATGCTCGAAATTCAAAAGTACAATTTGGCTTGCGTTTGGAAATTATGTTTAACCTTTTACCTGTGTTGCTATTTTAATGAATGAATTATAGATTTAATTAATGAATTAAGGAAATTATTAATTTTATAATATTCGTTTGAAATGTACAAAATAAGCACTAAAATTGAGGAGCAATTTCGTCCCGCAATCTTCTGCCTACTATTAGAAAATTTACTGCGTTTCTTGTATTTATATTGTATTGTGGATCAATACTATCTTCTTCGTCATTCACTTTCATTGAAATTTCGTTATCCGACGGCAAAGTATAATTTTCTGCCAATATAATATTATGGATGATAGCGCATGCATTAATTATACTGCCGGATCGTTGAAGAGTATACTTTAAAATTCTTTGACGAGAGAGACATCGAAAACGACATTTTAGAATATTCATTTTGTATAAAACTTAAAATTATGTATCATAAGAAAACACAAATTTACACAAAACTGGCAGTAATTCAATTCTTTAAATGTCAAACAGTCATTCTATGAAAATTGGTTTGAAGTCACTCACTTTTTGACTTAGAATCGCAAAACATAGAATTTTGAGTTCGAATAAATGAGTGACTCTCGTTGAGTTGGATTTTTTTAACAGTCATATAACTGAGTCACCTTATCAAGTTAGAATTGATCCCCAGGACTACACTAAACCGAATAAGAACGAATCATGGACGTTGTGTTGATTCTTTCTACAAGTGGGGCATTTCAGAGTCCTCTGAGTGTAACTGCGGCGCTCCATAACAAACCATAAAACACATTGCAACTGTGTGTCCAATTTGACGGTACAATGGCGACATCTTAGACATCCATTTGGCAACTCCTGACGTAGTAGCATGGATAGACTCGCTCGATGTAAACATCTAATGTTTAAATGTACTGCTCAATGTTCAAATATTTTATTTTTTACTTTTTTACTCATAGACGCGCAATCAAATCGATTGTAAGTTCATTTAATGTGTGTCCATGTTTTGTTTAAGGTGGATTTCATAGAAGAGTCTACCTTTTTTAAGTTTAATTTTTAATGTGTCACAAAAAACAACCATACGCTAAATAAAAAAAAAATAGTGATACAATAATTTGGAAAAAATAACAAATATTATATCAAACCCAAACTATCTAGTTTTTAAATTCAATTTTTGCAAAAACCAAAAAATATGATTTTTTTGTTTATTTATAAAATTCAAAAAGTTATCAAAGCCACCTATACTCATTTTTTCGTCTGTTTTTTTTCTGATACTTTTAAATTAAATTTATCATTGATTTTTCGGCATTTTTTGGTCCTCTTTAACAATTGCTATAGAAAAAAATGTTGTATTCCACACGACGATAAAATTTCATTATCTTCTCGATGCTGACGCCTCGACGTTAAAATAGCTCTCGAAGATAAAGTGCAATTTTATCATCTTGTACAATAAATAACTATATTAATTTAGAATAAATATTTTTTTTTTAAATATTGTGCTTGCGGCGAATAAAAAATAGTATATGATGCACGGACGTAAGCTATTTTGGACTTAATGTGGCTGCAAACTACACATACGTCCAAAATCTTTAGCTTTACGTCCTAGCATCATAATGTACTATTCCGGCGTCTTTTATTTATGCCCACTGGTCTACTATTTTGTCAACTATTCTTTCTTTATGAGTACATCTGTAGCCCTATTCCTGTACATCGTGAAATAGGAATTGAGAAATAAATTACAGCAATTTTTTCATAACTAGTATTCCGTGCCGCGGGAAATAGCAATTTCGTATTAGAAAATTTTCTTTATTTCATTTATTGCACTTTTTTCTCAATTCCCAATTCCCAGGGAAATGCAGGAATAGACGTACTGGTATTCTTTTTATTTTAAATTACTTATTTGAACGAATCAGTACCTCGATTCTGGTTCCATGAGAAAAAATGAAGTGGAATGGAATTATTATTTATCTCGAATTTTGATTTCTCACAAAATAATTCAATTCCACTAATTGGTATTCTCGTTCAAGTTCGCTATAGATTTTAGCTGTAAAATTGTTCTTCAGAATTTAATAAATAGTGTGTTTGAATAGTGTATTTTGCCACATCGTCCCATTTCCCTATTTCCGTCTGCCTTATCAAATCTGCGAGAAGCATACAAAACAATATGTTTTGTATATAAATTAAATAAATAATTTAATTTTTCTAAAATAGTTATTGATAAATAATAAAATAAAATATCGTTAACTCCTACGTGCCAAATCCATATTCTCCTCTAAATAATTGACTAAAATTTCTTTTGGCATGATTACTTGAACTTAGGCGCAAGCGGATTTTTTTTAAATTTTTTTAGGGTAATTTAAGTAAATGTAGTAAAAGGGATAGTTTTGATCTGAATAGCTGTGTTTTATTTGCCCAACCGGAATTCGTATTGAACTGTCATAAAACAGATTTCAAATAAAACGAACCAAAGAACACATATTGTTTTCTAGAGGTTGGAAGAATTTGTACAGAAAATATAAATTGTAAATGTCAACAAATCAAATGTAAATGTCAAAAACCTGATCCATGAGATTTCTCTATGGACTTGCATATTTATTAGCATGAAAACAATCAACAAATGTCAAATCACAAATGCCGAATCAGAAAAAATATAAACAAAATTCCACATACTGACAACCTATAGATGTAAAAAATTGAAACGGTGCGCAGTTGGCGATGAACCCGCGAACTAAACCGCTATTCCAGATTTGCAAAACCAACAATTTGTGAGTTTTGTCATTTTGGAATTGGATACATGTAATTGTTAGTGTAATTTGGCAAATAAAACACACCTTTTATCTTTTATCTTATATACACATAGGAAATCGGGATAGTAAAGTTTGTAGAAGGAACATATTTGAATAACATCGTATCAAAAAAGTGTAATTTTGTGATTCTATATCAAATAGAAAAAAATCTTGGCGCCTAAGTAGATATCTTTTTGATTTATCGTAACTTTTTTTGACTTTTTTTTTCTCCATTTTTGGGGGTCTATACAAAATTTCAAAGCAAATAATCGCATTTCGTCTATAAATTCGTTGACGAGATAATTTGACAATTCATCCCACAAATGCGGAATTTATTTTCTCATTCCACTGAATCTGAATGCAAAAATCCTATTTAGTACGAAATCTCATTCCACGAAATAATTCCACACAACCAAAATCTAGCTACTACCTAGCTACTTTTTTTTTACTTCAAACATTTATTGCTCAGTGTTAATTTCAATTTAAAGAGAGAAGTTGTGTTCTTGCGTCTTTAAATTTTACAAACAGATTTAGATTTTACATAGTTTACAAGGTAAGAAATCTTTTTCTTTAAAATTAATTATTTAATGTAAAATAATTTAAGATAGTTAAAAATAATCATTAATCTACTTTTTAAAAAATCATTAATTAAAAAAATTAAAATTAAGGAAACATTAAAATGAAGTATATATTATTGTAATGAATTATTAATATAACTAATTAATTGGTTTATTGGGTTAAACTATTAAGTCTTATAAAATCATTCATCAAATCTAGGAAAAAATCATGGATAAATAAAAATAGAATTAGAAAATTATAGAAGAGATCAGAGAATGAAACGGTTTCAAATATTTGAGAGTCATTGTAAAAACATAAAATAAAGCTATATCTAGGAAAACATCTACCAAGAAAAGAAAATAACAACTAAATAGATTTATATACCTACTAAAAATAAATCCAATTTTTAATTGGTCTGCGGCTTATTAATAAGAACCTAAGGAAAAATAAACTAGCAAAATGTTACGAAAGTGTGAGGAGTGTGGACATGAATTTAAGAAAAATAAAAACTAACGAAAAGGTTATCGGAAGATAGAGGGTATTACCGCATTTTATTAGAAAACATGCAATATATGGTTAATACATCCCAGTTGCAATAAAAGGCACTCACTTAACAACTAATAAACTGCAAACTATATATGTTGGTCCTTACGAAGTCATTAAAACAATACATTTCGTGTTCCTATATATATTTTGAGGTTGCGTTATTATGACTCAAATATGTTTTTATGATTTTTGTTGTGATAATCAGTCTAACATCATAAACAAAACCTAGATATTTATTTAACATATAATTACGAGTGATTTAGTTTCAAACCAACAATATCAAGTATTAAATATTTACAACCCTTTAAAAATCCTCTGTCCTTTTACATAAAAATATGTTGTCCAAACATATGAAAACATAAAAACGTAATATTTATATGCAATCATTTTAAGTAAAATTCTACTTTACGATGCCATATATTTATTTATGTTGTGGATTACAGATACAACAAATATTGCTTCTTTCCACTAATCTTGTTGTATAGCAATAAACAACTAAATAGATTTATAAACCTACTAAAAATAAATCCAATTTTTTATCATTAACAAAAAATATTCTATAAAATGGATTATTTACAAGGATGTTTGGGATGAGTAATGACTGTTATTAAAATAATGAGCATATATATACATACAATGACATACTTTAATTTTGAATTAGAATGACTGACGGTTTTTTATGAGATGTCAAATTTTAATCCAAATTCTCAACAAGGAAAAAATCCAAACAACTTTAATAACTCTTTGTATTTTCATTTGCCTTTTATGAAACTCGGCATAAAATCTTGGAGGGCAGCCCTCATATACGTATGAAAGTTTTTGGAGAAAATTTCGAAGATCAGCAAACTACTCAAAAACCTCTCCATTTACCGTATCGAGAAAATATTACAGAATCACAAATTCATGTTTCTTTCAAAATTCCAAAAATATTGTAAAAATTTAATAAAATCAAACTTTTTTCAAAATTCTAACAATATTCCAAAAATTATTAAATCAAAGATTAAAACTTTTTTCAAAAATTCTAAAAATATTGCAAAAATTATAACAAAATCAAAAATTGAAACTTTTTTCAAAATTCAAAAAATATTCCAAAAATTGTAATAAAATCAAATATTTAAACTTTTTCAAAATTCTAAATATATTCCAAAAATTCTTACAAATCAAAAATTGAAAATTTTTTCAAAATTCTAGAAATATTGCAATAATTATTACAAAATCAAACAAACTTTTTTCAAAATTCCAAAGATATTTCAAAAACTATAACAAATTCAAAAAATTTCCATGTCCAATTACATTTACGTCATACAAACAAATAAATTTTTTTTCCAAAAAATTGGTTAAAAAATAAATGAAATCATTTTTTTGACACACTTGACAATATTTATTTTGACAAACTTATAATACCATAATTCTCTATAATAATAATAAAATTTCATGTCATACAAATAATTAATTTTATTTTTCTCCAAAAAATTGGGTAAAAAAATAAATAAAAATCTTTCTTTTGACACACTTGCCAACATTTTTTTTTACAAACTTCTAATACAATAATCTAGTTTTTGATCTCACATACCAATCCCTACTATCAAGATTTCTCCAAATTCAATGTTCCTACTCGTAATCACTTAAAATGAACGTTTTTAGGCCAAAAATATGAAAATTGGCTATTTTTGACACACTTAATGATTTTTTGACACACTTCCGGTACAGTTATCGAACACAGCGTCCTTTCGAACCTGTCCCTTGAGTATACCTTTTTCCAAAAAAAAAAAATTTGAAACCCCTCCAGCGTTTTTCTAGGTTTCGTAGTTAATGACGGCCGGCAGACAGACATACATTTTTTTTTGCTTTTTAAAGAATTAGTAGGTCCTAAAACGTCGAGAAATGCCAAAAAAAGTGGGGGTAAGAATTTCACTTTTGGCTCATGAATGCAATACTTAGGTTTTTCAGACCGAAGTAATATTTTGATGTAATAAATTCAACAAATTATCCTCAAAATTAACTGTAATTCATCCAAACATTCGCTCTATGGGTCAAAATTTTGATTACTATAATTATTTATGTTGTTGTTATGATTTCTGGGTTTGTTTTATTTAAGTGAAATTTGTGTCAAAAATTAAGATCTTTCTCGCTTCACAATATCATGATTTGTTTACTAATTGCAACATCACAGCATGGAGGGATCAATTTTCGTAGATTTGTAAATTTTTGTGTGTGGTAAGAGTGTGAAAACCCTGCGAGCTTACATGAATTATCACATATCATTGGCAATAGAAAAAAGCTATCACTACTCGAAGTGATATTTCAGGGGTGCTGGCGGATGAACTATATTCAGTCAACTGCATCACCCTCACCCTGAGTTATAGAATATTTCTTGACGATGGCGCGCTTTTTTTTTCATTTTCTTTTTGCCTTTTCATTTTCTCCTATCCTATCGTGTTGTGAAACTTTTGCCTTAAAATTCCTAATACACAGCACATTTCATTTATCAAAAATTTAACTAAGCTTTAATTAGACCATCCTCCAGACCATCATAGTCTAGAAAAGCAAATTTCATAGTCATCTCAATTTCAAAAGATTTAATTTTTATCATAAAATAAACAGCAAGAGATACATACGGATAAACACAAAAGACCTATAACTAGAAAAATGATCTCTACAGATCGAATGATAGATTTTCATTTTTGTTTTTACTTCACCACAATTTTCAGTTAGCAATCTATTGGGAAAAAAATCTAACATACCCAAATTTTTTTTATCTTTTGTTTTGGACATCCTCTATATAAATATCCAAAATAAAATTGGAATATGTCAGTGAGTGAGCGTTTATAACTTTAGTGTTTGATCCAGGTTACCTCAAAAATAGAAAACCTGGATTCATTTCATAATTAAACAAAATGGCGGGGCGTTTCCCGAACACCTGTAAGTTTGAATTTTCAATAACTTCTCAATCTGGATTTTAATCTCAATAAAATTCGGTATATAAGGTTTTGGTATTGTTTCTAATATTTCTATTTCTAGTTTCTAATTTTTCAACTTCCAGTTTGTCACTTTTGGATTAAAAGTTTTTTTTAAGTGTTAATCCCTACAGTTTCAAATCGATTTTCATGCAACGTTGTTTACAATATTAAATCAATATGAGAAAGAAAGGGTTTTGGGTTACAACAGGTGGTTTTTTCTATATTTTTTTTATTTGTTAGGAGCATACAACATTCATTCTTCAATTATTTTGTGAGCGATATTGAAGAAAGGGTTAGGGTTCTTTCACGCTCCTGTTTGTTTTAAAGCTAAATAACACTTGTATCTGATAATCGAATTGGATTAAACTTGGTACATAAGCTTTCAGTGTCTTTATTTACAATCTATTCTTCAATAATGATGGGGTTGAAATTTGAACAAATAAAAAATGGAGGTTTAAAGGAGAAGGATCTGATAAGCTTTGATAAATAATAGGCAGAGTGGTGGGAACCTCTGGGTTACTTAATTCTTATAATTAGAACTACGTGAAATCTATAACAATGGTTAGCCATTAATTGAAGTGTTTGATGAATTTAAGCTAACTATATATACAAAATATTTTATTGCATAAACTGTGCTAAAGTCAGCTTATGCATCGACGTCGTCAATATGTTTTATACAAAAACCATGACAAATAAAATTTATTTGTGCAAATCAAAGCAAAAACAAGAAAATAATAAAACAATAAAAATTAAACAGAATTTAGTCTATGAAGGGATTTCTTGCCAACAATTTTAAAGACAACACAGCGATCGACTTGAATTGCATGGTCCTTCGAGCCGGACTGCAACAAACAACCAGCATTCATCAAATATCACTAAGCATAGCATTTTAGTAAATCTTATAAATATTTTAATTAAATGCAAAAAGAATTCGAAGGCAGTGAATTTCTTTTTCGGATAAACATTTATTTATATTTGGTGAGTCATATTAAATATTTTGTTACAATAAGGATTAATTACCATGGTTAGTTACATAAAATAAAAATAAATCTTTATACTGAATTGTAGAGAAATATATTTAAATTAATAAATTTCTGTGGTTATTTTGTTAGTTGTTACTATCGCATACAAGTGTTTTTTCAGACTCGATTATGGTTTTTGTACTTTTATTGACCGTTGTGGAAAATCGCTTTTCTCACATATATGTGCGAGCGTCTGTTGGGATCGTCTTGGATCGCCTGTTGTTTTGGGATTGTTTGAATTGTTTTGGGATCATACTAAGATAATCCTTATTTGCAAAGTAAAATTTGCATAATTTAAAAGGTAATTCACAACATCCTTGCTCAAATTTTACATAGTGTGATCATGGGCGATAATTTGGTATTATCTCATTTAAAAGAGGGATCTCATGTTCACAGTCATCTGCTATCAAGTGCATTATTTTGAAAATTAAATTCACAACTAACTGTAATTATATCAGATTATTTGGAAACATTGAAAAAAAGTCAGGCAAGTGCGAATATTATTTGCACGCTGAGGGTTCCGTGTACATAATATTTAAGAAAACAACAATTTTTGTTAGCAAAGTTTTACATTGGGTTGCATCTTACCCAAAGCTGTTAATGCTGGCTGAAGAAAGCTTCAATAACGCCAGCTTATAAATTATTTATTTTGGAAAATATATTATCAATTGTTGTAGCTCATGAATTGTTCTTTACTAAATGTTTTTGTAGAAAAAAGTTTAAGAGCCAGCTTTGAGGATTTTTATTGAAACCAACATTAAAGACACATATCACAATAGTTGGAGGAAAATTTGTCGTCAAATTATTACCAACGAGTGGATTGTTAACACAGTTGAGTGATTTGTCTACTGAACATAGGGGAGATCAGTATACCAACAGGATTTGAACTAGCTAGTTGAACATTCACAATGACTGCCAGCAAAGCTTAAAACGAAGTGATAGTTGCTACTATTTTTCTACACTAGTGGTACTGTATCAACACTAGTAGTACTGTACCAATCTCGATTTACTTGACTGTAACAATTTTATAGTTCAACAGTAGTTCAACAGTTCAACAATTTCAAAAATGTTTGTAGTCAGTGATCAAACTCACAGAGAGTATTTGCAACACAACCATGCTAAATAATAATCTATCGAATAGCAAATAGGTATGTTATTGCATAATTTTTCAACCTCATGCCTTTCGCCTGAAGTTGAGTTCATCTGACTTGTTAAACTTGTTTGATGTAATCTGATCTTGTTTGTTCTTTTCTATAGTTCGTTTGATTCAATATTTTCTATAACACACATTTGCTACAGCGTAGCAAAATTTATCCTCTTCAACGATTATATTTTACGTGAATAGTCCTTCACAAAAACTTAATTTCAGAATTTTAATCAAATGAATCAAATCAAAAACGGTATTTTCGAAAACTACAAAAAAATTGTTTTGAGCTATAAAAAAATTCACCTTTCATATGAAACCCCACTCCACAAGGTCAAAAATAATTTGTTTCAAAATTTCCACCCTCAACTCCCTCATAATAACATTTTTTTTTAAAAAAAAGGAATTACAATATGTGTCACAATAACACATGAAAACCTTTTGAGACCAAGGTCCCACAATAACATACGTTCAAAGATGTTGATGGACGTAAATCTTTCTGTTTTTGTTTTTTATATTTTTTGTTAAAGAATGGAAAACTAAACAAAAAATCCTATCACTGACAAAATATGACATAGGCCAATATTTCGTGATAGAATAGAGAAAGTAAAAGTAAATTAAAAAGTAAATAGCAAATTTTTACAAAAATTTGCTAGAACAAAACAAAACTGTAGTTGGCAATGATCCAGCCAGTTGCATATTCCTTGACCCAGTGACGCTCTGTCTTGCTAAAAGATTAAAACCCACACATTGTTAAATGAAGGCTCGTTTCTTCAGGGAAGCAACAGCGTCTTGTTATCAAGGATTATTTCACAGCTAAGATTGAGGGTGCTACCGTTGACTGAATACAGTTCATCTGCCACAATCCCAAAGATGTCACCTTGGCTGGTAGTGATATCTCACTGCTATTGCCAGTGGTATGTGATATCTCACGTTAACTCGTATGTCGATTATCAGGGACTGGGGTACGTGGGGTTGTCACACCCGTAGATCAAAAATAAAAAAATTTTCAAATCAATAAAAACTGATCCCTCCATGAAATGATGTGCCGACTGCTATATTTTTCATTCAATTTTTACAGCATTGCTCATAACCACGAATTTTTCAAATTGTTTCTTTTGTTATGTTAGAAGTTAGGGGGGAGGGGGCAGGAAAACAAAAACTCGTTTTTGAAAAATAATAAAAAACTAAGCACTCGAAAAATCAATGAAATTTTTTTTGAAATATTTTGATCTTGTTCGATTTTTCTAAACCAAACTCGATTCCTTACAAAAAACTTTTGTTTTACTATCTTCTTATCTATGTCCATAAAATATAGATAAAAAAGCCCAAGCGGCACGTATATCCGCTAGAAATATGTAGATTTCGAGATCAGACAGTTTTGTGTGCCAGTAGAATCTGATGTATCAGATTAGTTTAAACAAAACAAACTAATTTCAAACAGATATCGAACAAATTTTAAAAAGGAAATTAGCTTCCTATAAGCAAAATTAAATCTATCCAATTTTGCAACAAACAAATATAAAATCTACCACAGAACATGTGTGTGACAATTTATGACACAAACCTACTCTATATCATATGTCGTGCAATTACTGCAAAATATCAAAATAGTTTACTTCTAAGAAAAAAACTTAATTTCTTCTATTCAAATCTTTTATTTTTTTGACTGTTATAAGGTTGACATTGACTGTTATAAGGTTTTTGGAAATTGTAGTTGGGGATTGTTGCAAACTTTTTTGTTGAAGCCAACAAGTCAAAAACCTCTAACTGCAGAGGTTTATATTTATAAGAAACGGATAAGAAACGGATTTAAATGTTTTTACAAATTCTAAATTTATGAAGTTTTTAAAAATATTAGTATCCAAACGGCCGTTATAACGGATTAAAACAACCACTTTTTTTTCTAGTATAAAGCCTATAGTTCCTTAACCATGTGTCAGATTTTTCTGATTAACGAATTTGTCCAAGATATTAATAAAACACACATTTTTAAGAAAAGCTTTTTGATCTGGCTCCACAAATGCAACCGTGAGAGCGCCGGTTGATTAAAACGCATTTTGTGTTTTACAAGCTTTTTTGTTGGAGCCGCTCACTCAGAAACCTCCAACTGCAGAGGTCTTTTTTTCGAAAGAAACTGATTAAAAAGGTTTCAAAGATTCTAAATGTATGAAGTTTTTAAAAATATTAGAATCCAAACGGCCGTTATAACGGATCGAAAAAGCAGAGTTTTTTTCTAAAATAAAGCTTCTAGTTTCTTAACCATGTGCTGGATTGGGCTGATTTTTGAACTTGTCCAAGATATTAACAAAACGCACATTTTTAAAAAAAATTTTTTGATCTGGCCTTATAAATGCGACCGTGAAAGTGCTGGTTGTTTCAAAAAAATTTTTTTTTTTGCAAACTTTTTTGTTGGAGCCGCTCACTCAGGAACCTCTAACTGCAGAGGTCAATTTTTAAAACAAATTGATAAAAAAGATTCAAAAAATTCTAAATTTGTAAAACTTTTTGAAATATTAGTATCCAAACGGCCGTTATAACGGTTTTAAAAAATCAATTTTTTTCAGAAAAAAGTCTCTAGTTTCTTAACCACGTGTCGGATTTTGCTGATTCATGAACTAGTTAAAGATATTATTAGAACACACATATACAAAAAATTTTTTTGATCTACCTCAACAAATGCGACCGTGAGAGTGCCGGTCGTTTTCGTTATATCTCATATCGTTTATATATATATATATATATATATATATATATATATATATATATATATATATATATATATATATATATATATATATATATATATATACATATATATATACATATATATATATATATATATATATATATATATATATATATATATATATATATATATAAATTTATATATATATATATATATATATATATATATATATATATATATATATATATATATATATATATATATATATATATATATATATATATATATATATATATATATATATATATATATATATATATATATATATATATATATATATTTATATATATATATATATATATATATATATATATATATATATATATATATATATATATATATATATATATATACTAGCAGGACCCGGCGTGCTTTGCTACGCTTATAAATAAAGCTTGTGCACAGACATTTTGTTGACGTAGTAGCAATGATTTCAAAAAGTGGTAATGAGAATGATCGCATAATTTTTAATTTATCTTTTTAAAAATATGGATGAAAAATAATCAGCACTCTTACTGATCAGTTCGGATATATGAAAAATTAGCGATCAAATAAGTTTTCAAGTAAGCAAAAAAAAATTTAAGCCACTTGTTGAATTAGTAGAGGTGTGTCATCTCTATATATAACATAATATAGAACATAAATAGATTTACAAATGTTCGCAGTACCCATATGTTCAATGTGCTGATTGCTCACTAAGAAAAGAGAACCTACAGGTTTCTAATGTTCAATTTCCCGATGCTTCTGCAGGTTATACATTATTTGTTGTGGCTCCATTGTTGGTTCAGATATAGAGGTTATCTAGTTTTATGCCTCTATTCTATCTACGCAACATAATTGTCCATACGAAAATCAATCCGTTCTACATCTAAAGCGCGCACTTTTAGTGATTGAGTGTGATCTTTTTTTATGGTGATTGCAAACATCAATTTAATTGACAATTGTGATCTTTTGAATTGAATCGCTAATCACCCGTATTGTACTTATATTAAACCTAATCATCAGTATTGTATTTATATTAACGACGTAATTTCACATTGACCGACGGAGCAGATCGATTCGACGGTAGCATTAATAATTGATTGAGAACTAAGTTCGCAAATACTACGCACAGATCTTCAATCATTTTGCTATATAGGACAGGAAATATCATCAACCATGTGCGATTTATATTTTTTCCCATAACGTTCTTGTAGATGAAGAACAGTAAGCGGTCAGCATGATTTTAAACATAGCTCGAACTCAGTTTGGAGGTGAAGTGCTGCACGTGTCATTGATGAATGATACATACATCCCAGTGCTGCTTCATTGTAGCACGCTAAAACTGAAATGTTGCCTTTATTAAAGTACTTTCTAACTTACGTATTTGACTGATTTGACGTATATACCGTATTCCAAGTTTATGTGCGATCTGTATGTTCTTTGTAGCAAAGGATTAATATGGAACAACCATCCATGTTTATGGAACTATTTCCATGTTCCCGTTTCGCATATCTATATATTGTTACCTTACCGCCATCTGCTGCGGCTCTTCTTTTATATAAAGGATCATCGTTTCATGTAACTGAATTTCGTGTAACTGACTGAATCCTTGGTGATATCACTTTGCGTACTTTGGATTCAGTGGATTCAGTGTTCTGGAAAGCTCATGTTACATATTTTTTGTCACAACTTCCTACAAATCTTTATCGAAGCTGGCATCGGATATTTGCCGTGTGCATTTGAGATGATTTTGTGTGTGTGCGTTAGTTGTGAATAACCGTCATATTAAATTGGCTCTCGCAAATATACTGGTACTTCAGAGAAAAGCTTGGTTTGATTTAATCGAATGAATATTAAACGTTCTGTTTCGAATGTTTTTGCATACATATCTACCATGTATTGGTGAAACAATTGACGGCATTTCCAAATGTGGAAATCTTCGCCTCGAATCATTAATCCCTCTTTTATTGACAAAAATTATATCCCGGTTGAAATTTATTGCCGACTTTATTAATTGTCACTTCGTTTATTGTCCGAGCATTGAATCTTCTCATATGTTCTCAAGCAGGCGTTTTGTCAACCTGACCTATTGAAACTTATATATGTATCACATACATCATGTCAACTGCTGTTTTGAACAAATGCACAAAATCGTTTTTTGAAATCTGGTTTTCAAAAAACTTATCAAAATGCCATTCCGTGTAGAAGTATTTGGTAAAATATACAATAGAGCCAATTTCCATGCAATGAGCAAAAATGAAATAGAACATTTTTATGACCGTATGTATATAAATGTATGTACACATGTGTTGAATGGTCTAGTGGTTAGCACTACTTCCATTTAGGTCAAAGTGTTGTTATACAAAGTCATTAACAAACATAAACACACTGGTTACACAATAACACTGGACACTGGAGTGGTTATACAATTAACCGGTAATCAGCAAATACGGTTGATAAATTGGACAAAACTATATATGGGTGATCAGATCACCCATACATAACTAATCGATTAAATTAAGTCTTTGAGTGAAACTCGACCATAAAAAGATTGAATTGAGATTAATGCAGGTGAGGGGCGCTTGTCGACAGCTTACATTCCTATATGAAACGCATATCGCTAAAAAAAACTATATAATAACCTTTCTGAATGCAACATTGTGTCCAAATTTCAAGAGAATAGATCCATTACATTCCTAGATTGCCTATTTTGAACCAACGAACATTTGCATTTGTATTTATCATATATAGATATGTAGATAGAAAATAGATAGATAGATTAATAGATTGATCAGTTGTTGACTACTGAGAATTGAAGAGTATTCCAGTACTAATATCCCAATTAAAAAATGGAGGTTGGTGGTAGAAGGGAGAAAATAAGGGATTATATGTATTTTGTAAAGACAAATCATAAAAAAATAAAAATTAAAAAATTTTTTCTGAAAAATACAAAACATTTTGGGGGGGAGGGCCCTCCTTATCACTTATGTGTATAAAAAATAGTTAACGACCGATTCTCAGACCTACCGTATATACACATAAAATTTCATGGAAATCGATCAGGCCGTTTCGAAGGAGTAATTGAAGAGTATTCCAGTACCTACTAATATCGCAATTAAAAAATGGAGGTTGGTGGTAGAAGAGGGAAAATTAGGGATTATATGTATTTTTTAATGTCAAATCATAAAAAAATAAAAATAAAAAATTTTGTCTGAAAAATACAAAAAATTTTTGGGGGGAGGGCCCCCCTTATCACTTAAGGCTATATAACATAGTTTATAACCGATTCTCAGACCTACCGAATATACACATAAAATTTCATGGAAATCAGTCAGGCCGTTTCGGAGGAGTAATTGAAGAGTATTTCAGTACTAATATCGCAATTAAAAAATGGGCGTTGGTGGTAGAAGGGAGAAAATGAAGGATTATATGTATTTTTTAATGTCAAATCATAAAAAAATAAAAATAAAAAATTTTGTCTCAAAAATACAAAAAATTTTTGGGGGGAGGGCCCCCCTTATCACTTAAGGGTATAAAAAATAGTTTACAACTGACTCTCAGACCTACCGTATATACACATAAAATTTCATGGAAATCAGTCAAGCCGTTTCGGAGGAGTAATTGAAGAGTATTTCAGTACTAATATCGCAATTAAAAAATGGGGGTTGGTGGTAGAAGGGGGAAAATTAGGGATTATATGTATTTTTTAATGTCAAATCATAAAAAAATAAAAATAAAAAATTTTGTCTGAAAAATACAAAAAAATTTTGGGGGGAGGGCCCCCCTTAACACTTAAGGGTATAAAAAATAGTTTACGACCGATTCTCAGACCTACCGTATATACACATAAAATTTCATGGAAATCAGTCAAGCCGTTTCGGAGGAGTTTAATTACAAACACTGTGACACGAGAATTTTATATATATAGATATATATATATATATATATATATATATATATATATATATATATATATATATATATATATATATATATATATATATATATATATATATATATATATATATATATATATATATATATAAATTTTTTTTTTTTTGTTTTTTCGTCTCCGCTAATCATATATAGTCGTTTGGCATAAACATTTTTCCGAAATTTTGAGATGAAGCCCATTGCAATAGATAGATTTTTATATGAAATCTACCTAAACTTTAATGTGAAGAATGCATCCCTGCTTCATTGATTCCATGATATTTTTTAAATTGGACGTTATGTTTGATAGCTGAACTCGCATATCTGAGGCAGCATCAAGTTTGTTTCGATATTTGATTTTTGCCGAAACATATTTTGGAAACCTAGCTTCACACAAATAAGTGGTCGTAAACGGCAATAGAATTCGAATAGCCTGTTTTGATAAATTTGGAGATTCATCGAATATATCTTAACAGAAAATTGTTAATGAAACTGTTCTAAATTTGGCTTCAAATTGTGTATCCGAACTCAATTCAATAATTTTTTTTTAAAGTCCATGGAATGAATTCCTTTTGGTTCTTTTTTTTATTTTGAAAGAATTTTATACTCAGTAATTATCTTGATTATCTAGGTTTGGAAAGTAATCACTGAATGATTGCTGTAAACTGGACAGATGTGTTTTTATACCGTCACGGATTTCCATATTTAAATCCACTTCAAATTCTTTGAGAAAATCACTAAGCATCTGGAAACACTTGATGTTGTTTTGCTCCACATCTGAAATCCAATATTGTATTTTTCTTAAAAAGGCAAACAATTTATCTTTTGTTTGCAAACATTTTGACTTATTTTCCTTGGAGAGCCAAACCTAATTCGTTCAATTTTCTTAATATATCAGCAAGGTATGCAAGTTTAGATAGCCAAGTCATATTATTTAATCTGTCTGATAATTCAAATTTATGAAGAATAAAATACGCCTACAGTTCCTTTCGCAATTCAAATATTCGCACAAGAATTTTACAACGCAATAACCATCTATCTTCCGTATGAAGAAGTAAAGTGGTGTGAAGACTACCCATATCTTCGTACATGGCTTTAAAAATACGTTATTGCAATGGTTTACTTTTAATAAAATTAATAATCCACTGCTTAGTCTAGAAAAGATTTAAATGTCACTTTTTGTTACTAATGCATATTTGTGTAGAATGCAATGTTTTTTCTATTACAGTTTTTACACATTTTTAATCCGTCATTGCTTTCGTCATTTACAAAATGAAATAACTTCGTCATTTACAAAACGTTCACAATCATAGTAAATTAATTGGTAAATCAAAACATTATGAATTGTCAAAAAACACAGCCCAAAATAACTTAAGTTTAACCAAAACAGAAAATATAGAAAAAACTGTTTCTAAAGCAGCAACTGTCGATAGAATTTTTATAAATGCCATTACCGAATTTAAAATTGTAAATAGAGCATGCTTCTCTATTTCCATGGATATACATGTTTAAAAAATCGTCGGTATTTAAATATCAATGTACATTCCTCTAACAAGTTTTAAAATTTGGGTATGGTCCAGATATTTTGGTTCACAACCAGCAGAAAAAACCGTTAGTATGATTAAAAATAATTTTTTAAAAATTAGATTTGTGTATGAAAGACACATAGTTGACAGTGCCACAGATGGAGTAACAATCATGAAGAAATATGAAAGGTTAAGCGATAGTGAGCATAAACTATGCTAGGCACACGGACTGCATTTAGTGGTATGTGATGTGCTTTATAAAAAAGATCGAGTAATGATTTATCTGTGTCAGATGACAAGGCACGCGAGCAAATTTGGATAGAGAAATTATTTTTGAAGTAACAGATAATAAAGACAGGCTTAAATTTGAAGACGGCCAGTTCGAAATTGGAAATTTGTAGAAATGGAAATTTGTCAAAACAAAGACTTGGAAAATACTGAGCCTGAGCTCAATAATCAATAAATATCATTATAATCTTAAAATTACTGAAATTATAGAAAAAAATCGTAAAATAATCCATCTGACTTCTTAAAAACGATATATTGCATAAACACGTTCTAATGAAGCATATGTAGTACTATTAAATAGCTATTCCAACTTGATGCAAAAACAAGTTGGAATAACCATTTAATAATGGTTGAAAAATTATGTAAATACTTATGTTAAAACATAACATTCATACAAAAAGCTATGCCAGATTTAAAATAATCGATAAGTTTTAACGAAGAAGAATTACATTTTATTAAAACAATAATAGTTTCATTACAACCAATAAAAGTTTAGCAGGACTGACGCCACATTACTTGCAGCAGAAAGAGTGTTGAGTTTTATTTTGGAAGATCTCAACGAGCAAAAAAATCGGTTTGCCTCCAAATTGCTACACACCATACAAAAAAAGAGTAGTTGTGCGTCGGAATACCGATTTGTTTGTATTTGTATTTGTTTGTATATTAAAATGCCTATAAATAATCCTTAAGTTTAAACAGCGAATGCAATACAACACTATTGTTGCCATCTAGTGTTTCCAATTATCCGTGATTTTAACTATCCGGATATCGAATAGTATGTAAAGCAATTATTCGGATATCCGGATAATAATCCGGATAGTGAATTTAAATAAAAACAATATGTAGTTTTAAAAAATAGAAATTAGTTAAAATTTATTTTCATCTGAAAAATAATATTTTGAAAATACAAGAGCTTTTAGCATTGGAAACTGCAACCGATTTCTAGTTTTCGTTAAGAAGATACTAGCAACCGAAAAGACTCTTTCACTTTCGTTCGAAGTAGGTTGAATGGTCTTCAAAGCATCGAACAGCTTTTCTAGGTAAGGAGCGAGTGTTTTATTTATGCTTTTATGAATTAAATTACTTGTCCAGTGAAGAATAATTATTTTAACGTTTAACTTTACTATGTATTTTCGATTGGTGAAATCGTATTTTTCAATTCCATGACTAAATTACATTCGGTAAGTTCGGTCGGAGTTGGAGAATTTTCATTTTCCTTAACTTCTTGTTCCGTCATTTTTAACTTAAAATTTTTGGTTGTTTTGGTATCCGGCACCAAACTTTTTATTAACGTTTTTACATAACTGATAGCTTATGATTTAGAAATATAACTAAAATCGTCAAAATTACTATTTTGGAAAAGTGTTGAATTTTGCACCAACATTATTAATGAAACTAGCTCAACATTTCTCGTTTTGTTAATAGACTGCCTTAATGTGATTAACTTTAAATATTTTCAAATTACAAAAAATTGAACCGTAAATTATTACACGGTAAAATACTGTTTTTTATTTGTAAATAAATTACACTTCTAAAAATTCAAATTCAAAACAATTGCTGGAATAATAATTTTTAGATTAACCAAACGAAATCGTCTAAATGAAAAAACTAAGTTTTAGATTGACTAAACGAAAACTTCTATTATGAAAAATTAGTAGTAGCAGATTAAAATATTTTTAAAAAGGTAAATAGCGCAAACAATTTTTTTTTGCTTTAATTTAGTTATCCGGATTTTTTTGTGAATTAACTGGATATCGGATAGCAAAATTTTTACAAATTATCCGGATAATTCCAATCCGGCTTAAACCGGATTGGAAACATTATTGCCATCCAAAACAGTAATATATTTAAAAGTCAAAAAACTGTTTGAAATTATACATTGAAGATGATGAAGATGCGCATGGTAGAACTGATGGTGAATGGTGAAGCAGACGATATGTCGATTCTATCGGATAAACCATTTCCATCTACATCTTCAACATCAACGTTAAGAATAGATAAATGCCACTTAGAGATTGAAAAAAAAAATCATAATTGACGTTACAGGAAAGCCGCTGTTTGTGATTCCATACGTGTTGAAAATATAAAAGAATGCTTATATAACGCTAAAAATGTTATAATGGAAAAAAAATATATACAGCAAATGGCAAACAAATGACCAGAAAATTCAACAATTTATATAAACCAATGTTTACTATACCACTGACCTCAAGTAAAACCGAGCGGCTTTTTCCGCAGCCGGTTTATTTGTAACGAAAATTACAACGTCACCTAGTGATAATTCCATCGATAAGTAAAAGTATTAATTTTTAATTCCATTTTTCCTTAAACGTTAAACAGTATTCTTAAAAAATTGAAGTTAATTTGAATACTTTGAAATTGATAAACAAAAAAAAAATATATGATTTTTATTGTATTTTTTAGAAATCAATATATTATCGATATCATTTATGTATTTAAATTGTTGGAGTTAAATTAAAACACACTTTTGTGACATCTCTATATTGATTATAAATCGATCAACTTCGAAAGTTATCTTTCATTCTCAAGAATGACTCTAAACTAAGAGGCTTTAGTTTTCCTTTAGTAGAAAAGCTTAATTTTCGAAATCGATCGTTTTACAATATATATAAAGATATCCAAAAAGTGTGTTTAAACTGAACTCCAACAATTATAATATATCTATTTCAGATTAAAAACTGGCATTTAATTTATTCTGTCTTATATTTTATCGCGGAAAATTTCAGAATCCTGGGATGTATGTGATTTTATCCCGTCATCCTTGGAAACAAAATTTTGCGGGAAATAAGAAGCCCTACTATCAATCCTTGTGTTTTCATAACTTAATTTTAATTTTGTAGTCGATTATAAAATTTCCGAAGAAAATGTGAATATTTTAAACGCCATTCTTATCTTTTTTAATTGTCACACGGAACCCCTAAATTTTTTCGTGGAACCCCAGGGTTTCGCGGAACACACTTTGAGAACCACTGTACTAGATTATACATTTGCTGAAAAGTAACAAAATTGATACTCACCAATAAATACAAAATTCTACAAAAACACGATTTTAAATCAAAAATGGTGACTTTGCAAATTACGAAAAAAAACTGTTTTATACTAGAAACAAAATAACCTTTCATATGACCCCCACTTGTCAAGGTCAAAAATAATTTTGTTACGAAATTTCTTCTCTCAACCAGGAACATTTGAAATAATGAGCTTACCGCTATAGTTCCGTTCAATCTTTACAACATTACCTATCACCGTGAATTTTTTCAATTTTTCGCTTCTGTAATGTTCGAAAATAAAGGGGGGACAGAATAGTTATTTGTTTAACTAGGCAGCAAAGTAGTAGATTGACTGCCGCGGCTGATAGTTCATAGCCGAGCAAGCGAGGCTAGGAATTCAGCCAAGGCAGTCAATCTACCTTACTGCCGAGTTGAACATATAATTTTTTCTCCGATTAATTACAGTGATATGTAATTTAATAATTATTACTTTAAAAATAAAGCAAAATTTTCAAAATGAAAAAAAAAATCGATTAAAAAAAATCTTTTTTTAATCGCAATATCTGTTTATTTCTATGAAGTCTAATTATTTTGCTGCCTAGGCAGCAAAGTACTTGCTTTGCTGCCTAGGCAGGAAAAGTGCCACTTTGCTGACTGAAATAAGTCTGCAAAATTTATATTTGCTGTTTATCGGAGAAAAACAAATTTTTTACATTTTTAAAAATAAGTCGAAAACCGTGTTCTAGAAAATTACAAAAAAATTATTTTGAACTACTAAAAAAAATCACCTTTCATATGACAAGTGGGGTCCAAGACAAAAATATTTTTTTTTCAAAATTTCTACTCTCAACCCCTCCTCCTCCCTTCCGAAATATTTGAAATTATAACGACCAAAAAAATTTTACATTTTTTTTGCCAAGTTCCTACAACCGCAAATTTTTTCTTTTGTAATGTTGGAAGATAAGTGGGGGGGACAAAACTAAAATTTCCTTTTTTTCTAAAATAAGTCAAAATCTTTGCTTTCGAAAATAACAAAAAAATAGTTTTTATTTATTTATTTATTTATTTAATACCCAATCAATTAGGAACTTGTAAGATCCAGTACGATTTAACATTATACAAATATTATAAATATAAACAAATTTAAATTTACAATTATACAAAACAAAACTTCATAACAAAACGCCTGAACTCATTTCTTGAAACGTTAAAGTCAAAAACATTAGCAACACAATTGAAAAGTTTAAGCATAATTTTTATAGGCTTATTACTTCTGTATCCCGTTCTGTGAAACTTTGTCACTAAAAAATCACAATTTCTTAAATTTCTATTGGGGACATATAAATTTATACTTCCTAAAAGGTAAGCACTGTCAATATATGATAGATAAAGCAGATCTCTAACCAAGACAACATGAGCTCGTTATCCACGAACTTCAAGTGAATCCAATGAAATAAGTTTACACCGTTCCTCATAATTCCCTAAAGAACGAATATTATCCCATGGAGATGTTTTAGTATTATAGATCGATAACTCAGTTTTCCTCAGATAAAAATTTATGAACAATTTTTGTACACTTTCAATTCTCTTTATATCACATTGTGTTTAAGGGCTCCAAACACAAATGGAACATTCAAGCTGTGAGCGTATAAACGCAAAATACAATTTTTTGAAAACATCAGAATCATTAAACTCTTTCATGATTCGTTTTAAAAATCCTAACATGTATTCGGCTAACATAGGACATTTTACGCGATGAAAAGTTAAAATTTTACATTTTTTTATATTAAAGTTTAATTTGTTTTTATAACACCAATCTACAATAGAGTCCAACTAGAGTCCAACTCTTCCTGCAGAAGTTTCGAGTCATCAGCAGAATTTACAGCACGAAAAATTTTAAGGTCATCTGAGTAAATTAAACATTTAGAAAACTTCAACTTCTCATTAATATCATTAATGAATAGAATAAAAATCAGAGGCCCCAAGCGAGAACCTTGAGGTACACCGGAATGGACTGATATTAATTTCGAGAGATGTCCTTCAATTTTAACGAATTGCGTACGGCCGATGAGATAGGATCTTAACCAGTTTAATAGAGGCGCACACAAACCGGGTACCTTTCTACACTAGAAAAAAAATAACCTTTCATATGATACCCCATTTGTCATGACCAAACATATTTTGTTTTCGTAATTTTGACTCTATAATTTCTGACAATATAAAGTTTTTTTTGCAAAATTCATACAACCTTGAATTTTTTCAGTTTTTTTGCTTTTGTAATGTTCGAAGTTATAGGGGGGACAAAAAAATAAACACACGTTTTTAGAAATAACTTAAAAACTAAGCAATCGAAAATCCATGGAAATGTTTTTTTGAAATATTTGGATTTTTTTTGATTTTTTGAAGCCAACCCCGATTCCTTAAAAAAAAATTTTGTTTTACTATCTCTTTATCAATGTTCATAAAATAAAAATATTCATAAAAACAAATATTCATAATTTTTTTGTTGTCAATAGACGTGGACAAATACATTGTATAACTGTAAAAAATTTCAAGTTGATGACACTAATAGTTTGCGAGAAAACAGACTATGTAGAGATTCGGATGGACACCGAAATCTCACCAATAGGGTACCGTTTGTTCCTTTTTCAAAGTATGGAACCCTAAAAGTGATTCTTTACTTTGAATTTACGCATGACATTTTGTTTTCATTAATTATGATTCATCCAATGTATAAATGTAAACATTTTAAAAAATTTTAAGTTGGTTAAATAACTTAAAATAATGATGGTTTGGAACTTGGAAAAAGTTGTTTAAATTAATTTAAAATAATTTATTTAAAAAAATTTAATAATTTTTTGCTTTAACAACTTTTTTGTTAAGTTAAAGCAAAAAATTATTAAATTTTTTTTAAATAAATTATTTTATATAAATGTAAGTTGGTTTATAATAAACAATGCCAAGTAAACAGAGCCCACATTTACCGTCCAAGTAGCCGTCATATATGGTAAAATATTGGTTTTGATCTGATACGTCCCACATGGAAGGATCAGTTTTTGTTGATTTGTAATTTTTTTATTTTGAACGACGGGTGTGAAAATTCCGCATATTGAAATATGCGTTAATATAAGATATCACATACTACTGGCAGTAACAGCCAGATATAACATTAACTGAATATTATGGAATATTTATTAACTGAATGGTAAGGAATATTTTTGCAGATAGCTTATTATTGCCAGCTCAAGAATACGACGGAAGATAACGAACATGCTTACATGGTCAAGGAAAATGTTACAAGTTGCATTATTGGCAACCCCACTTTAGTTTTGTTCCTGCAAATTTTTAAACGATTTGATTTTTACTCTCATTTTATTTTTACTTCCTCCATCATATCATATGATATATATGCCTATCTCATATTTCAATTAGTGTTAGAGTTTTTTGGTTAGTTCTTTAAAAACTTAAACAAATAATAATAACTGACTAACTCTAAAATAATAGTATTAATATTCAAAGAAATTCGATATTAATTTGTTAATATATTTTCTTCAATTGTAATAGGCGTATAGACATTTATTTGTACTACTGTATTTTTTAATTTTCAATTAATAATACAAAACATGTTTTGCATAAATGATTGTTTGTATTAGTGAAAATCGCTTGTTATTATGATAGAGGGGAAACAGAAAACCTATAATAGTGTATATAAGCGATCAAATTATTTGGATCGAGAAACAGTATATAAAATTAAATCAAAATGATAAGTGGTCATTATGTAAATCTATTTTGTTATATATATTGTTTTGGTTAACAATATATAGTTTATCATTATGAAAATTGTGAATCAAAGTTATTTAATGTTTAAATAAAATTCTAATATTTGTAATAATAATCAAAGTTTATTAAAATAAAAATAAAAATTGTTTTATGAAATTTTGTTATATCAAGAGGAAAAAGTGTTAAACCAGAAGAAAAAATTACAAATAATCGTAAAATTTCAATTGATAACGATAACGAGAAATTAGATGATGAAACTGGTTTATTTGGGTATAAATTAAGGTGACAAGATTTTAAAATTGGCAAAGCGGGACATTATTGACCGGAGAGAGGGGGGGAAGGTATGTCTATATGAAGCAATAACACTTTTGTTATATTGTTTTTTTAATTTCAAGATAAGTGCAACGTACAAATATGATAAATAAAGAAAATTACTGTATAGTATTATTTCATTGTTCGGAATATTTCTTATTTACGTAAATTTTTTTTAGGAGAAATACTATTGTTGTTTAATAGGTCATGAAATATTCCTCAAGAATTCGTCAAATTATATTGCACACATAAAATGGCTTTCAAAGTCTCAAGTAGAGTTTCTAATTGAAAAATCCTGTATCGAGATGCTCGATAAAGGTTTGTTATCTTGAGCACTCAAATCTCCAAGAATTATTTCCACATTTTTGGAGATTTTTATTTCTCGAGAAATACTGTCGAAAATCTCGAAATTTAACAAACCACCATAAATACGATTCAATTTTACAACAAAATTATCTTTTAGATGACTGTTCCGGACGCCGAACCGTCCTGGTATACATGCTGATAAAAACTTTTCCGAGTAAAAAAATTAAACGCTTTAATTTGGAATCAACTTTATTTGATTTGATATTAATTTTAACAAAAAGAAGTTCTTTTTCACTTAACGAGTGTAACGAGTGTTAGTATATAAATATATTAATTTATTATTTGGGGAAATAAAAGGAAAGGGCGTGATAATCAAATTATTTATTAAGTCCCAACGGCCAACAGTGTTAATTATATATAATTAAAAATTATTATTTGCAAAAATTCATACATTTCTAAATCAATTATTTTGTTTAAAATAATTGGTATATACAAGCATAAAAATGCTTGTGCTGAATTTTGAAGAGCTTGTATATATTTGGAAATAAGGTTGTTGGATAGAATTTGGGAAATGGAAATTGAGAAACGTGGATCTCACATGAAAATTTGCTATTGAGTCAAAATATGAAAATACAAGTAACGATTTCCAAAATTAGAGTAAATGTAAATTTATTTTAAAACTCGCCAGCTCGCAATAATATTTTGCAAAATAATATAAAACAATTGGTTGAGGAGAGAAACGAGTTGCAATTACTCCTGAGCTGGAAGACTAGAGAGAATTCTTTTGAAACTATGATTGACCGGTTTTTACGAGTCAAAGCAGCAGTTCTAAAAACTTTAAATTATCTCAATTAAAATCATTTATGGAATAAAAAAAATTGATGTGGTTGCTTTAAATATTTTGAGTGCCATTCAAATAATCGCAAAACCAATAAAAACTCTCAGCCTCAGGATGCCTCATTAATATCTGTAGAGGGAATCCTAAAATTTCTATTCAAATCTTTTCGTTAAAATAATTCATAAATATGTAACCTCCAAATTGTTATTTGAAATACAATCTCTCACATCCCAGAAAATTAATATATTTAAAGCTACCGGTGGTAAGATCACTATCAATTTGAAACTTCTAAGAATAGTTCTAATTTTTATAAAACCTACGTCCAATTAAAACCGAGAGAAATAGTTCTTTATCTGGAAATTTTTGCAGTAAACGGAAAGTTCGACTGAATAATGACAAGACTGAGTAACAAAATCGCTAGACTTGTGTTGTAAAACTTTTTAAATTGCAAAATTTAATTTTGAATAACGAATTTCTTTTTTCATTGATTAACGAAATTCTGTTTTTTTTTTTAAAAATCGGGACATTTTTAAAATGTAGCGGGACGTGGAACAAATTGTTAAAAATCCGGACTGTCCCGCCAAAAGTGGGACGTCTGGTCACTTTAGTATAAATATAATTTAAACGGAAAATATTATACAACAAATATATTATTACGTTCTTTGACATGTTCGCTTAATTTATGTTCATAAAATTTAATTAATTTCATCGAAGGTCGATTAGTTTATTTTGATTCAAATAATAGGGAGATTTTTTTATACAAAAAATATCATAGTATGCAGGATTTGTCGAAACAAATCAAATGACTGCGTATGCTGCTATGTAGTGAGTTATATGATGATGCAGAAAATGATATTACATATGAAAAAGCAATGAAAAAATGTATACTACTGTTACATGTGATGTGATTGAATTGGATAGAAAACGAGAAAACTATCTTAATGGATTTCGAGCCTGATCAACATTCAACATTAAATAATGTAAGCCTTTTTGTATTTTATTTTATCTAATTTTTGTTTGATTATTTTTGTACTGCTAAATTATTATCTCTGTCAGCTAATTAATAATTTCTTTAATTATTCTGTGATTCATTAAATAAGAAATTTGCAAGTGTAAATTTGTTTGTCATATATTCACTTTTCCGATGTTATATTATTATTCGTGTAAAAGCCCAAATTTTCGTAACATCACATTGCGGTCATCAACACCACAATGCTTCAGACCCATTTTGTCTTGGATCCTACGTTTAAAAGATTTTTTGTGTTTAAACAAAATTAGATAAAACGATGGAGGGGTTTTATTCCTAACAATTATTTTTCTGCATTCAAAATGCCTTTTTGTTACTTCATATGTGTTGCATAGAATTAAAAGCCAGTGAACCAAAAATGATATCCAGACTGTCAGTAATTGAAGCATTTTTTGAAAAAGAAGTAGATTTGTAGATATAAATACGGTGATCTAAAAACAATTTTGATTTAGAAAATAATTAACAATTTAAATATCAAAATTAAAAAAAACTATTATAATACTTCCGCAGCCCGTCTGTCTGCCGGCCGCCCGTCACAACCGTCGTTTCAGTGAAAACCGATGAAACGATTTCAAATTTTTTTTTTTTTTTAAATAGGTGAACTTAATAGTTTGGGCTGAAAGGACGACGTGTTCGATAACTGTACCTGGAGTGGGTCAAAAAATTGTTAAGTGTGTTAAAACAAGAAAATTTGCATCAAAGCTATCAGAAAAAACCATGGAGGCAAGGCATTCCAGAGATGAGAGACTCTGTTGAGAAAATCACGTTGAAAATCAATGATTCTGCACCCTTTTATATGAACCATAAAAGGATGGGCTACAACATTTGCTCTGATGTTACGCAATCGGTTTGCTACTTCAGGTAAAATTGATTTAATTTCTGTTGAAGTTCGTTCATCCATAATGTTTTTGTAGAAAATTGTCAGATCAGCAATATTTCTACTGTAATGCAAAATATTAAGCTTATTAGTAAGAGTTGAGTTGTAAATCAGTTTAATAGATCTGCGCTGAACAACGTTGATTATTTCAAGTGATAACGAGTAGTAACATTGAATAAGATGAAATCTTGATTGTCGGCATTGATATGTGAGACCAAGAGCTTGGTTAACGTAGTATAAGTGTGTCAAAAAAATACCATTAGGTGTGTCAAAAGAATGTTTTTCATTTATATTTTTTTCCAATTTTTTGGAGCAATTAAAACATTCTCGATTAGAAAAATTTGTCAAATAAAATTGATTATTTGTATGACATGAAATGTAATTGAACATAAAATTGGACATGGAATATGGTTCTATCCAGTTTCAACTCCTCCCGACTTATAGAAACGTTTAGAAAATATCAAGTTGTTGCAGATTAAATGTCGTTTTTGAACAAAAATTTTAATTATTAGGGAGATGGTTCATGAGTAATTTTTTGTGTAATTCCAGTAATTCCAGATTACACAACTTCTTAATAACAGGGACAGTTGAATTACATCTAGTAGTATTGGCCCCGTTGTATTCAGAACAATTATAAGTTATTACAACTTATCACTTATTAATTGTGGCACGGCAATTAACATTTCAAACACTATAAATAATTTTATTAGCAAATATATTTAATTTCAATTTATGGAATACAATAGTTAATGTGCTCATTTATCGAGAGCTAAAGAATTAATGATTATAATTATTTGTATTACAAATTTACAGATTATTCTATGATAGCAATAAAAGTTGGTAAACTGGTTTCAATGTTAAAATTATATTAAGGTTCATTCCTTGTTTTTGTGTTTATTTAATTTAAAGTTTGCAAAGCAAATATGTATCCCACAGTAGTTTTGTAATATTCTTTTGAATAATTTTTGGAATTTTGCAGAAAATTGGAATTTTTGATTTTGTTATAATTTTTTTAAATTCCCCGTTTTTCTAAAAAATAATCTAAAGTATTGTTACGTTTTTCACACCTTACTTCGAATTGGCCTAACTCACAATTCGATAAACGTAATTCCCAATCTCTTTTTGAGTTCGATCACTGATTAGTAAGCACAAACACAAGGTTTTATTAAGTATTCAACTCCTTAATTGTTCCACAACAACAGGAAACACTACAGCAAACAATATTTCTAACTAGAATATTCTTTCAACAGTTTCAGAAACTCCAACGATTTATTGTAGAAATTTCCAGTACACCACGTTCAAAATGATACACAAAATATTTCTTCTCAATAACACTTAAAACTTTATTTTCATAAACTTATTTTAAATATCACTTTTATAATTTTCACTTTACTATCGCAAAAACTACAAGAGGCAATTTCCTTATATAAATTCTGCTTAATCTCTAGAAATTTCTAGGTCACTTTTTAGAAACCTTGAGAAAATATTAGAATATTCGATTATTTTACGTTACGTTGATTTGATTCATAAAATCATTTGTTTTAAGTAGACCTAAATTCTAAGAATATGTACAACAACAACAATATTCATTTCATTAATCTGTTGTAGTATTTTGTTGATTTGATTTTCCTAGAAGTGACCATAATCGTCTAGATTTTTCTGTGCTCGTTACAGTATTTTTTGGTATACCATGAAATGTAATTGAACTTGAAATCGGTATATAATATGGGTTGTTTGTTTTTGAAAAGTTGAAATTGATGAACGCTTAATACATAATCAATAAATTATTTTAATTTGTGATCTGTTATAATTTGCCGGCAGTTTATTGATGTTTTGTGTTTGCTTTGTAATAAACTTCTAAACAGAGATAAAATACTTGTACTTTTACAAAGAATTTTATGTTTAATGTACATCGCAGCCCAAAACTTAAAACAAGGTCCTTGTAAAAGTGTTTTGTCGAAAATTATATAAAAATCCTTAACCCAGACCGAAGACTTGATATCTCAGAGCCTTGAGATTTCAGCCCCTTCATATTTTACGTATTGAAATTAGTTGACGTTGATGGAAACTCGCTTTTGCAGAAATACAATCGGGAAACAGGCGAGTCATCCAAGATACTACAAAAATTATTCTGAAACAATGAAAAGTCTTGTCAATAAATAAAATAAAAATCAATGATCTTATAATTCAACACCTACCGCCACAACTATCATGGCAATTGATAAGAGTAGAAGATTGTGAGTTATTTAAACACGCGGGTAGTAATTACCAATATGTTCCTTAAAATTTTGAAAGACAAACGAATATTAAATGGAATAAAAACTGCCCAAAAGCCAGAAAAACTAAACACTTCTTTGATTTCAGGATCAAGTTGTGTTGGGTATACTTTAAATTTAGAATTAAATATCAATCAAAATTTTCGAAAATTTTGGGAACATGTAGAGAGTCATAATTGTGAGGTGTATTCTGCAGCAGAAAGGGAATTTTAAGAAAGTTATAAAAATGCAAACAGGGGATTAGCGAATGAAAGGTGATGTTTCCAAGAAAAGATTGCAGTTTTAGGAAATTCTATACAAACTGCGTCAAAACTATATTACAATCTAAATAAGCAAATGATCATGTCCACAACGAATATATACAAGTAATGAATGGTTATGTAATATATATCCCAAACTCTTATGGAACTCTATTTAACAACGTAAAATGTAACTGTATGATCAATATCGACAAGCTACAGTGACATTTGGTGATGCGAGTCCCACAATTTTAGTGACGAAACTACTATGTCAACTAGTTTTGGACAACTTTAAATCTGATACTCGTTCAAAAATCATCAATAATTATTACGTGGATGATATAATAACTGGCACGGATTACTTAAAAGATGCGATCCATATATAAAAAAACAAATTCGCAATATTTTACAATCTGAAGGGTTTTACTTACGGAAATGGCAATTCAACTGTTTATGTTTAATAAACCATTTTGATTGTTGTAAAATTATTGATTTTGAAAATTTATCAGTGATGATAAGGATGTTAAAGATTTACAATAGAGCCCATCCAAAGATACATTAACTTACATCATTAATTAAGACAACCATTTTGCACTAATCAAGCGTTATACATTGTCAGGAGCATCACTAATTTTTGATCCCATTTTTATGAACTCCCCCTCAACTGTTTCATTAAAAATTCTTTTGCAGAGATTGTGGATGTTAAAGGTTGGCTGGGACGATATATTACCACCTAGAACTTTTAGAATAGAATGATAACATAAAACATGAATATGGTTTTGTTAGCGCTTCATGTAGTGGGCAATCAAAAAGTCCTACAACCAAAATAAAATTGTATTATTTTAGATTCACATAATCTACAACCATTGGTAAGTTATGGTGCAATATATTATATGGTTTTCTACTTTATTCATATAAATTAGAGATTTTATTCGACAAAGCCATCTATTTGGTACCATCTTTTTCTAAGACTAAGTCCGTTTAGAGTTGTAACAAAATAAAGTTTGGTTCAAGTTTTGTGAACTTTTGAATTTGATACTTTTTAGTTATTTATAATCATCAAATAGAAATGCTAAAAAACGTTTACGTTTTGTTAAGTTACTTGAGGTTTCATTAACCGCAATCGACAAAGGTTTTCTTTATTCTTTTTAATAAAATAATTCAACGTGCTTATCATTAAATCCAACCACTTAACTCAATAGTTTTGACTACCCAAAAACTATGTTGTACATTTTCTTTTACTATACCAGAGTTGGAAAAAAGTATAGAAAAAGTGGTTTACTTCAAGAATTGAAACAGCCATCCTTGAAAAACAACGTAAACACTTTAAAAATTGAAACTGAAACCTTTTTTGTAGAGATTTAAATTTCCTACAAAAATGTTTATATGAGTTTTTAAAGTCTGCATACTTCATGAGCGATTTAAAAAAACTACGACTATATTAAAAAACCAACTTCAAAGATTTTGCGGCGCGTGTTCTTTTTATTTAAAAAAAAGTACTTTTTAACAAAAATGAAATTTTTGAAATGAAGAGGAAGAGGACGTCTGAGTTAGAAATTAAATTTTCCGAGATGTCCTCTAAAAAATTCTCCGAGATTGTTTTTTGTTTTTTTTTTTAAATCAAAAGAACACGTGCTGCAAAATCATCGAATATGATTTTTTGATAAAATCGTTAATATCTCAAAAAATATGCAGATTTAAAATAAAATCCAATACCCATTTTTGAAGGAAATTTTATTCCACAAAAAAAGTTCAAATCATTTTTTTTCTTAAAACGTATACTTCTGATTATATTTTGAAATAAAAGTCGAAATTCTTCGGATCTGGTAAAAACTAATGTTGAAAATTTTGATTAAAAAGTACTAATTTTGATTTTTCTTATCACGATTATTTTTTATTCTTTATATTCTATAGCATAAGAAGATAATTAGGACCTTTTCGTCATCTTTATTATTTATGTTTCTTATAAATTACGAAAATTTACCAGTTCTTTTTCAAAATATCATGAGAACTATACGTTTTAGGGAAAAATTAATTAAAGCTTTTTTGTAGAAAATTAAATTTCCTACAAAAATATATATATGTGACAAACATAGATTTTTTTAAATATGCATATTTTATGAGATATGTGAAAAAATCTACGATTTTATCAAAAAATTCAACTGCGATGATTTTGCAGCACGTGTTCTTTTGATTTATGAAAAAATTACCCTAGTGGTTTTTTGACGACAAAGAATTATTGTAGGGGGCGTCTCGGGAAATTTAATTTTAACGAACAGTCTATGTAAATATATGTATAAACATACATATGTTGAGAATTAGGGTTTCTCATTTCCCGTAGAAATTCAAATCCCGGGAAGCCGGGACAAAAAATGTTAAATTCCCGGGATCCCGGGAAATCCCGGGAAACGCTAAAAAGCTAGATTTTTCTAATTGGGTGGTAGAAAAATGTGTAAAATTAAAACAACACAAAAAATGCGCTATTGATTTTTAAATTTCCATTATTTTTAATGAAAAAAACTTCAGAAATTAAATAAAAAAGAATACATAAAAATAAAACAAAAATAAATTCATAATACTAATTTTACCAATGGCGCCATCACTCGATTTTGTCCGAATTTTTGTGACGAAACGTCCTGCCACAGAAAAAGCTCTTTCCGATTCAATTGATGTCAGTGTGATAGTCATTAGGGCATTGTGCAATCTAAATTATTTGTACTCTGCTTAGTTGCTTCAAAAATTACCAATTCTTTTGTGATGTTTTTAACGTAATATGATACATGTTCTGTGATACAAATAAATCAAAATCACAATAACAACGGTACTTCTCAGCACCTTAAAACATTGGACCCTCGTCCGTATTTTAGAATTGAACATTGAAAGCATTAGCAAGTCAAAAACTCAACACTTAGAAAGAGTATTAAAGTTATTATTTCGATATCAACATTATAATTCCTCTAGAGGAAAAATTTCAGTTGTTGTGGGACCCAGGTCTAGACCTAGGTCTTAAAAGGTATTTATGTGTTGTTGTGACACATATTCTAAACCCTATTATACAACACATTTTATTAAAAAAAAAAATAAACCAATTAGTGCTATTTACCATCAAACATATGGATTTGGCACGTATATTAAGTCAGAAATCATGAACTGCACCCATTTACTTACACCAGACGGACAACGATATACATCTTATTATTGTTGACACTGGCGTAACTACCAGGGGTCTTGGGGGTCAGATTGTCCGGGGCCCCGAGCATCAGGGGCCTCCGAAAGTGGTGAACAAAAGAATGTTTTGTATATAATTATATGAAAAAATTTGTTGTGTATAGTTATATGAAAAAAATTTTTCATATGAAAATATCAAATCTTTTGGTCATTTCTATGTTCGTAACCTGGATCATATTATATGTCTCTTGTATTCTTAATTTGTAATTTTCGCGCCATATTGGATGCGCATGTTCCATTATGGCCAACCTTCCTTTTCTCGCTCAAGGTTTCAAAAGTTTCTTGCACTGAATTTCAAGTGACAATATTGAATCAAAACAAACTTTTCGAAAACAATCTTGATTGCTCGATTGCTGTCGTATGTCTGAATAAAGTTTGACTGAGTTTGAGTTGAAACGTGAATTGTTTTTTGAGGCGCTTATTTCATGGTTGATTCTGGAGTAAATCATTCATCTGGTAAGTGACTGTCGTGGCTGTAACCTTGACATATAAGTATATCATGGAAATAAAACGTCATTTCATGGTTATGTTGTGGCCTTCACGTTATTTAGTTTTATTTGCGAATGAAAATTTTTACGTAACGTTGAATATAGGTTTTAATATTTAGTTACACCGAGAAAATTGAAAAGTATAAATTATTACACACTTTTTACACACTTTTATTTAACTGGACTCTTGAGAGCTTTGATGGGTGGAATTTTGTGATTCATTTTTCAGTAACTTCCCATTATGTGATTGATCCCAAATTGAAAAGACAAGTTTGTTGAAGCAGTCAGTACGTATTTCTAAAACTTTTAAAGCAAAAAACTTTATAAATCTGTAGAAAAAAAATTCAAATTTTTCTTCATTCTGAAAGACCTTAAAGAATTGCACTGAAATCCTCATCCTCTGGTTGACTCATTTTGAGCAAAGGAATTTTGGTAATACTGGGTATATCATTATAATCATAGACATCATACATGTTTGTGTCATTTCATATGGACAAAAGGCCTTACATTATAAATAATGAACACAAAAAAAAATAAAAGTATGACATTTCGTTCAAAGCTTATAGACCTTTTTTCTTAAAGCTCAAATCGTTATTTTGGTGTATTTGACAGATTACATACAGCAATGATAATTAAAAATCAGTTATTATGTATAAAAATATGAAAATCCATAAGATCTGAATGCCCATTTACCGCGCTGAAACTTTGCTCATACTGAGTATCTCATTATAATAAAGGACATATTACACATTTTTGTCATTTTTATATGAAAAAATGGCCTTAAATTGTAAATAATGAGTGATTTGTATTTCGAAAATTTTAAATAATTGTTATTTCTTCTAAATCCAGATTGTTTTGTGTTCTCGTTAAGTTTGTTTTACTATAGTTGCATAATTATTATTTTTTCAATACATTTTAATACATAATTAATGATTTCTAATTATCATTGCTGTATGTAATCTGTCAATTACATACAGTAATATAACGATTCGAATTTTAAGGAAAAAGCTCTATAATTTAGACCTTTTTTCGAACGCGAACATATATATTTAATAATTTATGTACAACTTAAAATTAATACAATGAGCAAAGAAACGTACTAAAATTTTACATTGGATATTTAAATAACGTTAAAGTGCAATTAACCTTATTAAAATTACTTTAAATTTCAAAGAATATTAAATTTTCGGTAAGTGATTTAATTGCTAGTTTTACTTATGGTGTATTTTCTGTGAAATAATGTGGTTAACTTATTTGTAGGTAAAATTATATAACTAAAAACTCTAAAATAAAAAAATAAATAAAAAAAATTTAAAAAACACACTTTTTGAAAAACGAACTAAAAAGTAGAAAATAAATTTTGCATTAACACCAGCGTTATGTCTTTTATAATTATATTTCCTTTGAAATTGTTAGAAGAAAAAATATTTAAATGGTATTTAACACATCTTAGCATAGATGCAAATATTAAATTTTTGACTAATTTAAAATGCTAATTTTCGATTGACAAACAGTTTTCCGTTCCCATTTGTTACATAAAATAAAAGTGGGTGGCGCATTCAGAAAGGAAAGGGAATAAACGTTGGTAGTCTCTCTTGTTAGAGATTAACATAGAATACATTTGTTCCTTTTCTATATTAATATATGCGTCACCCACTTATATTTTATGTAACAAATGGGAACGGAAAACTGTTTGTCAATCGAAAATTAGCATTTTAAATTAGTCAAAAATTTAATATTTGCATCTATGCTAAGATGTGTTAAATACCATTTAAATATTTTTTCTTCTAACAATTTCAAAGGAAATATAATTATAAAAGACATAACGCTGGTGTTAATGCAAAATTTATTTTCTACTTTTTAGTTCGTTTTTCAAAAAGTGTGTTTTTTAAATTTTTTTTATTTTATCAATATAATACTGAAATCTATGAACAAATATAACACATTAGTGCACTGTGACACTATATAATATGAAAAAAGAAATTATCTTCGGAACGCATATCTAATGAAAAATCATCCTATTACAGATAGAATAATCAAACATGAGCTCGAATAAACGCGTTCATCCAAGTGGTGCTCAAAAAAGGAAAATGAAATTGGAGTCAGAAGCAGCTGTGAAAAAGTTGAAACCCATAACGTCATTTTTCACGCCACAACATCAGGAACAGAAAAAACAAAAATCTGAAGATGAAGGCCAGAGGGAGAGTTATTCTTCTAGTAGCGATATGCAGCAAAAATAAAACAGAACCAGATATAATCGTTACAACACCGAACACTGACAGTAACGTTTCCATCGCTACAGACGATTCAAAAAAGGAAGAAATGGCAGCTCCTATGCTAAACCCTACTATGGAACATACCAATTTGCTAGAAAAAAGACATCCTGCTGATAAAGGACATTACAAGAGCGTTTTAACTGCAGAATTAAAAAGATTCATAATTTCGCATGGACCGTGCCCACCGATGGGACCTTTTCCACGAGATGAACAAACGGGGAATCGATTTTCTTCGTTTTTTTATGAATCAAAAAATAAAGCAGGATTGAAAATTCCACGAACATGGTAACTAAGCAAATTACTTACTCATTGTTTCATATGACGAGATTTTAAAAAAACTCATAATTTTTTCGTTTGTAGGTTATGTTATTCTGAAATTCTTGAGTGCGCATATTGTGAGGTTTGCTGGTTATTTGCTGATAGAGAATGTGCAAGTTATCAACCAGCTTGGGTAGATGGATTCCGTAACTGGGCAAAATTAAGTGGCAAAATGTCTCATCACGAAAAGTCAACCATTCATTACAACGCTTGCATGGTATACGAATCGTGGCGATTGAATGAATCTCTCATCGATAAGGACCTTGAAAATCAAACTCTTCGAGAAAAATCGTTCTGGTGCAAAGTTCTCGACAGAATCATGAATATAATTCTTACCCTGGCTACATGCAACCTTCCATTTCGAGGACATCGGGAGGTCATTGGTGATTCAGGAAATAATGGAAACTTTTTGTCAATTGTTGAATTGCTGGCGGTATATGACCCTGTTTTGAAAGAACTCATTACAAAACCAGAGAATTCCATTCGATACTTGAGCCCTCAAATCCAAAATGGGATCATCGGCCTGCTATCTAAGACTGTGGAAAATGAAATCGTCAAGAATATTCAAGAAGCGCCATTCTTTTCCATCATAACCGATACAACTCAAGATATAGCTAAAATTGATCAAATGAGTCAAATTTTCAGATACGTGCAAATTATCAAAGATGAAAACGGGAAACCAGTTGATGTCAAAATCACCGAATCTTTCTTAGGATTCGAAAAAGTCGATGATCAACCGGCTAATGGACTGGAATCAAAAATCGTTGATAGACTGGAAAAAAAGAAAATCAAACTTTCAAAATGTCGGGGACAAGGATACGATGGAGCTGCTACAATGAGTGGAATTTACAACGGGGTTCAGAAGAAAATTCTTGATAGAGAAAAAAAAGCCATTTACGTCCATTGCGCAGAGCATAGACTCAATCTCATTCTCAATGATGCCTCGACGGGTGCAATACCTGAAGTCCAAAGATTCTGGGGGTTGATTGAGCAAATTTACGTTTTTTTTGCAAACAGTATCAAAAGATGGGAGTTATTATCGGCTTTCTTTTCTGAAAATTCTCTGTTGAAACTCAAACGACTCTGTCCAACTCGATGGTCATCCCGGAACGATTCTTACAAGCTGTCGCATTCAGGTACTGTGATATTTTGAAAGCGCTGTCTAAAATCATCCTCATCAGTAATTCTAAAACTGAGCGAATTGAAGCGATTCATCTACGTAAAGAGATGGAAAATTTCGAATTTGTTCTTCAAGTTGTTATGCACACGAAGGTTCTGACGACAACGAACCTAGTTACGAAAGCTCTTCAACAGCCAGACGTCGACCTTTCTTAAGTAAATGTTTTACTTGAGCGAGCGTATCAAGAACTACGAGATTTCCGAAATGACTACGAGGGAGCGAAAACTCAGGCGGTCAAACTGAGTGTTGATTGGGGAGTCAAGGTTGAGTTTTGCAACAAGCGCATCAAGAAAACCAAGAAATATTTCGAAGAATTATGTGAAGACGAAAGACTATCCAATGGAGAGGCACGATTCCGAGTTAATATTTTCCATGGATGTCTCGATATCATTTGCAATCAATTACTCAATCGATTTGAGAGTTTGAAGGATGTCATCAAAATTTTTCGAGTTCTCCAACCTGAAGAATTGACAAAAATGACGGATCAAGAATTGTACAAAGAAGCTCCGAAACTTGCGGATACTTATGCTGAAGACATCGGTGACAGATTTCCTGAACAGTTGATATCCCTTCGATCGTGTCTAAAAAAACGAATTGAGAAACTAAGTTCTGTCAAGCAACTCGCGGATTTATTAATCGTTGAAAATGCTGCTTTGTCTACAAGTTTTCAAGAAGTTTGTACAGCTCTGATTTTGTTTTTGACTATTCCGGTCACAGTTGCAACGGCTGAGAGATCATTTTCCAAATTGAAAATCATTAAAACTTATCTTCGAAGTACAATGGGCCAGGAGCGTTTGAGTTGCTTGAGTATTCTGTCCATCGAACATAAAATTGCCAATCGTTTGAGAAGTAACCTCGATCAAATTATTCGCAAGTTCGCTGATGCGAAAGTAAGGCGTATTAAATTCTGAATGAGTATATCGTAACTTCAGAAACTCGAAAATTTTACATTTTATTCGATGTTTTCAATTTTAGTATTGTACCACGAGAATAAAAAATTTCACAGAAATTGCTTAACACTTTTTTGAACGTTATTGTATCCATCCTTTAAATAAATCCTTTCAAGACTCCAAGCAAACAATATTATTGTGTGTGTGTATGGAAAGGGGGGGGGGGGGGTGAAATGATGTCAAAAATTTTTTTGGTAAGGGCCCCCTTGTGAAAAATTGTCCGGGGCCTCCACTTCTATAGTTACGCCACTGATTGTTGATATACAGCGTGGCCAGCTGATACTCTACCATTGTTTCACCACCCAGCAATATAGGTTGGTGACTTTAATAGCCATCACAATCAGTGGTCCTACTCAAATAACAATCCCAATGTTATACAACTAACTGGCGGGACCAATCGACAACATGTTCCTGGTATATGATACGAAAGACATGAAAACCTAATTAGATCTGCTAGATGGCCATCCATTAGATGGCCAAGTTATTACAATCCCGACCTCTGCGTTTCCACAAAAAACGAACAACGTAACCCTATTCCAATATCTAGGGCTGTCTTACAAGGATTTCTACGCTCTCAACATCGTCCAGTAATTTTTGAGGTAGGTTTCCAAATCCTACACGTAAACTCTACACCTTAACATAGATGCAATTTTAACAAAACTGATTTGACTAAATATGGGTCGGAGTTGGATGCAGTGATTCACTAGATCCAACTCATTCCTAAAAATTACGATAGGTTCGTAGGAGCCATCATTTCAACTGCAAAGAAATGCATCGCAAGAGACTTCCGGCGAAGAATACATTGCTGGTTGGAGTAGAGAGAGCGATATATTTATTATTTGAGGAGCACCTTAGTAGTGGTGAGGCAGACGTGGTTGATGACTTAATATACTCACTGGACACCGCGAGGTAACAAAAGTGGATTAACGCAGTTGAAAACATTGATTTTTCCCATTCTGGTAGGGCTACTTGGAGTCTTCTTCGGAAGCTGGATGGCTCAAACTCAGTTACTCGTGCTAACAATGACATTGCAAATCACATTGTAAACATGTCTCGTTCCTCTATTAATCGCCTTCATAAGAGAACCATTAAACATAAATTAAGAGAAATAAAGCGCAAGTTTTAGGTAGATTTCTCAGAAAAATCTACCTATTTTAAGTTTTACTGGTTTTAATTTGTTGTGTTTATGTGTGTCAAAAAAACCATACAAAAAAACCATGACACCATATGTGTCAAAAAAACATTTTCCTAATTTTGAACGAAATTAATTACTACAGAGGGAAGAGAATTAAAAACCACTCGATTTTCGAGTGAGAATTTTTTTAATATCTTTGGAAAAAGTAAAAAAAATGTTAATAAAAATTAGCGGGATACCCGGGATCCCGGTATGAAATCCCGGGAAAACGGGATGTAAATTTACCCCCGGGATCTCGGATCCCGTTTGAGAAACCCTAATGAGAATGACAGATGGGTAAAATTAGCACTTAATTTTTAATTTCATACACAAAATAAAATTCCAAGAATAATTAATTAAAATTATTTTAAATCGTTATCTCTCCATCATAAACACAATATGTAAATAATTAAATTCTACAATATTGATAGCAGATTTGACACTTTTCCCTAACTCTAATCACCACAAATAATTCCAATAATATCAATCATTATCTTATTTAACCTCTTTTTAATTATATTCCTAACCAATATTTCTATTAAATTTCATTTAAATTATAAACAAGACATACACATTTATCTTAATTATCCAAAACGTAGATACGTATATTCCTAATTGAAAAAAAAAAAAAATTAGAAAAACCATTCGAAGCAATCAATTAATGTCAAATAAACGAATGGGTTACTGTGAATTCTATTTCTAAACCAAAATGAACATTTAAAATAAATCTATCACTTGTTTATTGGATTGAATCGAACCATAAAAAAAAATTAACTAAAAACAAAACAAAAATTATTAGGTTTGGTTAAAGGAAAACAGGAAAATCAATTTAATTATGTTTTTACCCGAAACAATAATTTTTATGAAATAATCACATATCACTTGCTTCACTTCGCCTTTTCACTTTTTATTTTTAAATAAAATTTTTTTTTTCACTTCACTGACCTCAACAATTTCACTCACTTTTTTCACACAAAAACATATTTTTTTTTCTTTCACTATTATTTTGTTTTATTTACAATTTTTTTTTTTTATTTATTTTTCTAATCATCAATACAAAAAAAATTATTCTATAAGATCACTACCACAAAAACCCGACAACCGTGAGTTTTAATAATCCGACAGGTATTATTTTTATTTTGTTGCACTTATTCCTCATTGCATAATGCAAACTAAATTTAAACAATTAAAGAAAACTCTAAACAAAATAAAAAAGAAAATATTTTTTTTTCTCATTTGTTGGATTTTATTTTTTGATTTCACAAAACGTAACGGTCCACGTAATTTAAAAGTACGGATTAAACTAAGAAATCCCTACGATGTTAATTGTGAATCAACCCCCCACTTTGTTTTTTTTTTTAAAGTTTTCCAAGAGAAAAACAGAGTAAAAATGATAACCGAGTGACTACAGAGTATGCGCTCTGATTAACATTTACGTTTTTTCGATGAAATAGTTTCGATGAAAAATCTTGAATTTTCCACGAAAGTTTTATAAAAATATTTTGTGAATCTTTTTAATGTTACATTTCAGGAGAACGAAAAAAGAAGGAGAAAATTTTCCTCCTGAAAAGCTTTTTTTTTAAAAAAAAAAATTAATTTGTCATGCGTCATTTTTCCATATTTTATAAATTTCTTTTACCGTTTTTATTGCTTCATTGTGCTTTTACTGTTTTTAAGGTTATTTATTTTCTTATTTTTTTTTTTTGTTTTTACTTTCACCTTTTTGGCATGTGATGTCGTTTGGTGAAAATGAAGAACTAATAAATATGAAAATTAATAATTCAACTATTTTTCACTTATGAGTTTTTGATGTTGTTTGTTTTTATTTGTAGGAAAATGAGAATAAAATAGAAAAAAAAAAGAAAATCGTGTTCGTTTTATTGTTGTTTTATTGTGTTTCGTGAAAACAAAAGGATTATGAAAATACGTTTTCGAAGTAATTATTTATAAGGAAAAATGAAATAAAGCAAAACAGTTGAATAGGAAGAGTGCAATTAAGAAAAATTTGATTTGATTTTGAATGATTTATGAATAGGTAATTCGAAGATGATGGATATAAATCACAGTCAATTATAGCTGTTGAATATATTAATGTGATTAGTATTTGTTTTATAAGTTTTGTTACATTGTATATATATCATCGGTAATGTTGTTTGGGGTTTTCATTTTTTTCTATTTTCTGTTGGTGATTGTTGTACCATTTTTGAAGTGAACTTCTTTAGGCGCGTTTTGCGATTTTTAATGGGGAAAAATTTATATGTTCGGGTCATCGTCACGCTAAATAAATATTAAATATAAAAAAAAAATTAAAAGAATGTGAGATAAATCGTAATCATTTGTTGTTTTCTTATTTTTTATTCTCATGTTGTAACGAAGCAACTTTGTGCTCGATGGCGCAGTTGTAAAATTCCCTGATTTGTAGATTCACTATTGTACCATATACCTCAAATTTTCGTTACCTGAGACTTTCATAAATATTTTGTTTCTCATACGCAATTCATAGTCATCAATTAATATAGTTTCCGCTACACAAATTTGAATTCCAATAAAAAAATTAATTCCTTCATGTGTAATACACTGATTTGGAGTCACACTGCGTTCTCACAAGCGTAGTTTCGCTATAATCTATCCGCATGGAGGGATCAGTTTTTATTGTTTTGAAATTTTTTTTTTTATTTTTGATCTACGGGTGTGACAACCCCGCGTACTCCAGTCCCTGCTATTGACATACGAGTTAACGTCAGATATCACATACCACTGGCAATAGCAGTGAGATATCACTAGCCAAGGTGACATCTTAGGGGTGGTGGCGGATGGACTGTATTCAGTCAATGGCAGTACCCTCAATCTTAGCTGTAAAATAATCCTTGGTGATGAGACGCTATTGCTTCCTTGAAGAAACGAGCCTTCATTTAACTATGTATGGGCTTTAATCTTTAAGAAAGACGGTGCGTCACAGGCTCTAGGAATATGCAACCGGCTGGATTATTGGCAACTACATTTTTGTTTTGTTTCAGCAAATTTTTGTAAAAATGTGCTATTTACTTTTTAATTTACTTTTATTTTCTCTATTCTATCATAAAATATTGGCCTATGTCATATTTTGTCAGTGATAGGATTTTTTGTTTAGTTATCCATTCTTTAACAAAAAATATAAAAAAAACAAAAAAAGAAAGATTTACGTCCATCAACACCTTTGAACGTATGTTGTTGTGTGACCTTGGTCTTAAAAGGTTTTTATGTATTATTGTGACACATATTGTAATTCCTACTACACAACACATTTTTTTAAAAAAAAAAAAAAAATAATGAATAATTTGTTTCTCCGTGAGCTCAAACCATGGCCACCATCTGCTATTGTTGTCGTAAAATCTAGAATGGTTGTGCATATTTGCCAATTTGATTTCCTACCTTAAAACTGTATCCGTCAATCAGTATAGAAATTAACCTAGAACCGTTATACTTAATACTATCGATTCTTCGTTCCGCTATATACATATACATATATGATTCTCGCAAGCGAGATTCTGCTGTACATCAATTGTAGTTTGCTATTTTAATATTGGTTGTAATACGTCATTATCAGATACCATAATAATGCTGGGTTCTATATGTATCTCTTCAAACCTTCCGGTTGGTAATGCCAAACGGCCGATTTCTATGATGTTTTGATTGCTGACAATCTAAACAATATTTAACCCATTTACCCACATCGGTGTTCATTGATGGCCAAAATACTTTTGAGGAAACTAATTTTCGTGTCGGTCGTACGCCGGGATGTGATAAGGAATAGTAACAATCAATCAGAGTTCGACGGAGAGGTTCTGGAATGTATGGTCTGTACTTTCCGGTTGCAACCTCACACCAAATTGGTTGATCACAATCTTCAAAATTAACGTGTTCAAGTTTTACTTTGGAACTTTTCGAAGATTGTTGTGATTTCAGGATATGATGAAGTTCAGTATCATTAAGCTGTAACTTAATAAGTTTTTCAATATCTAGTCCCGTAAATTGTATGCTTGAATTCTCAAGTATGCGAGAAAGGGTATCAACAACATTTTCAATTCCTTTAACATAATGTCAGTAGTGAAATGAGCTATAAAGTCTAAATGGCGTGTCTATCCAAGGGGTTCCCAACGTCCGTTATTTCTTTGTTCTAAGGCAGCACCAATTGCTATACCAGATGCATCTGTGCATATTCGAAATTCACCATTTTGTTTTGGATGAACTAACAGTGTAGCATTAACGAGAGCTTCTTTTATTAATTCCACAGCAATTTTACAATCGTCTGGCCATAAGAATTCTTCACGAATTTTGTTCTTTTTGTTTTTAAGTTGCTTGGCCAAGTGATCGTATATAGGAGCGCTAATGTCTGCAAGTTTAGATATGAATCTGTGATAATAATTCACCATTCCCATAAAGCGTTGTGCTTGAGTTATGGACGAGGGTTGTGGCAAATCACGTATAGCTGCTATTCGATCTTCAGATGGAGGTATTCCTTCGCGAGTAATGTTGTGATTTAAAAAATCAATGGACGACACTCCGAATATACATTTAGAAGGTTTTATATTAAGTCCGAATTCCGAAAGTCTTTGAAATAATATACGTAGATGTTCGATATGTTCTGCGTTAGTCTTACTTGCAACTAATATATCATCCACGTAAACAAAGATAAAATCTAGACCTTTAGTTACTTGATCCATAAATCTTTGGAATGTTTGTGCAGCATTCCGTAGCCAATATGGCATACGCACAAACTCAAACAGGCCAAAAGGTACAATAATTGCTGTCTTATGTACATCTTCAATGGCAACAAGGATTTGATGGAAAGTTCTAATTAAATCAATTTTGGAAATATAGTACAACCTTGCAAATTAGCTGAGAAATCGTGAATGTGCGGGATTGGGTAACGGTCAGGCACTGTTATCGCATTCAATCTCCGAAAATCACCACAAGGACGCCAATCATTATTATCCTTTTTTGGCACAAAATGTAACGGTGAGCAAGCGTGCGAAGAAGATTCACAATATATTCCTAGTTGCACCATATGTTGAAATTCAGTTCTGGCAATGGCTAGTTTTTGAGGGTCTAACCTACGAGGACGGGAGTAGGGCAGTTGTCCTTCAGTGATAATGCGGTGAACGACAGTATGTTTAGCTGGAATGTTATATTCAGGTTCTGCTGATAGAGATGGAAATTCTTTCAAAAGTGAGCCAAATGTTCCATTTACAACAAATTGACGGGTACCTAAAATTTCAGAATTATCGATACATATCGAAGCATTGACAGAAAGTTCAGTATATGAATCGATAAGACGTTTTGCTTTTAAATCGACTGTAAGTCCGTATTTTGTTAAAAAATCCGCGCCCAAAATAGGCTTATTGATTGCAGCTACAACAAAAACGAAAGGAAATTCCCTGCGTAAACCTAAATCTATATTTAAGAAACACTTTCCAAAGGTTTTAATAGCTGTTCCATTTGCAGCAGTCAATATTGGATGCTCATCAGCTTTTAGGAACTGATAAGATGTTGGTGGAATGACGGAAATATCAGCTCCTGTATCAATTAGGAATCTTAGTTTAGAGTTTGAGCATCGGACAAATAATCTTTTTGATATAAAGTGCCCCATAGTTGCCGTCTCAACATCGGGCTTTTTTAGTTTTTTGAATTCTGTTCAGAAGGAATGTTTTTCTGGAAACGAAAATGGTACCAGCAAAGACGTCTATTAAAGGATGGTGATCGATTGGGTCTTGAAAAATTACGACTTGTCCTTGAGTGAGAACGAAAACGTGAACGCGAACGAGCATTCGATCGGTCTCGACTATTTAGTTGAGTTTCCCATTTATCAAGTCTTCTGCGAATATCGTTAACGGAAAGAACTAGCTCTGAAAGATTGAACTCACTTGAACCGGCATTATTTCTGTAGTTGCCAGATAAATTTTGCGAAGAAGTTTGTTCAACAATATTGCAAAATGGATTTGTGATAGGATTTTTTAAACCCCATATATCATCAGCTTTTGTTTGTAATTGCGAAGTATCTTGGTCTTGCATAGAAACAATTATTGACGCGATATAGTCTGGTAATTTATTAATCCATAATTGTTTTAAAAGACTTTTATTGATAGCGGTAGATTCACCCGCGACCTGTTCCATCTGTCTGTAAAACCGTAATGGACACTCATTACCAATTTGGACGGTTTGAACTAAGCTATTAATTCTACGAGCTTCCGACTCCTCTAGTTTTCTAATAATTTTATTTTTGAGAGTATCGTATTTATCAGTTCTATCAAAGCTCACTAACACTATAATCAATATGTCTGATTATGTGATCGAATCGTGATTGATCTCTAGTAATTTTAGAAGAATCCATAATGCTTTCAGCGTGTTTAAACCAAGGATTTTTTGGCCAAAATGGTGGTAAGGCTGAAGAAACAGCCGCAACAGAATATGCTTTCTCATTTTTGGTTTTACTTTCATCATCATTCATTTTGTATATGTAATTGATATTAAAAGGATCTTAGACAACCAAAAACAAAAAAATTTACTTTAAAAAAAAATCTTTTGTTTAAGAAATATATATATATGTATAGTTAAATCAATTAAAAATATTGTTCAACACCAATTCGCCTTTTAAAATTCACAAAATTCACAAAAATGTGTATACTCCAAAAAAAATATTGCGACGCTGATGCATAGGCTGACTTCACCACAGCTCTGGAAACATAGTGTTCTGGATATATAATAAGCTAATATGCATAAAATACTTTAATTAAAAGCTAACAAATATTATGGACTTCGTAGTTCTAATAATAAAAATATTAAAGCAGGCAGTAGTATCCCAACAAACATAAATTCTGTTGTACGAGAAAAAGTAAAAAAAGTTTTGTCGGAAGTGACAAAGCGGAAGTTAGGATGCAGAACTGTTGTAAACCGTACTAAATGCATATGTACCAAATTTCATCCAACTCGATTATCAGGTACAGAAGTAATTGAGCTTCCAAAATAACAGGTGCTTGGAGGACCCCCTACCACTCTGTTCACTATCGCTAAAAAAACTAATCAGTTCCTTGCCATACATATTTGCATCTTTTTGCAAAGTGTAATCAAAATTATTTAACGAACGAATGTTGTATGCTTCCAACAAACATTGAAACAATAAACAGGTGTTCGGGAGGACCCCACCACTTATCCCAATATTGTCCAAAAACTAGTCAATTCTTTGTCAATAAAGTCTTTAGCTTTTATCAAAATGCCATTAAAATTGATTAATGAATGAAATCTGTATGCTCCCAACAAACTTTAAAAACAAAGTGTGAAAAGTCAGCAGTTGTATGGTAGATCCCCGCCACTTTGATCAATGTGTCCCAAAAGATGATAATTATCTTCTTACACTAATTGAAACCTTTCCATAAGTTTTATCATAATCACTTCATTATTGTAGGCTGTAGTGTGCATAAAGACACTGAAAAAACTTCAAAAAAGTAAAAAAAAATTTTTTTACCGGAAGTAAAAAACCGGAAATTGGGATGCAGAACTATTTTAAACCGTACTACATACTCATGTACCAAGTTTCATCCAATTCGCTTATCAGGTAGAGAAGTTATAGAGCTTTCAAAAAAACAGGTGCTCCAGGCACCCCCCACCACTTTGTTCACTATCGCTTTGTTCACTAATCAGTTCCTTGCCATACATGTTTGCGTTTTCTCCCAAAGTGTCATCAAAATTCGTTCACGAACGAATGCTGTGTGCTCCCAACAAACAGTGAAAAAAGTGTGACACATTAAACAGGTGTTCGGGAGGACCCCCACCACTTATTCCAATATTATCCAAAAACTAATCAGTTCTTTGTTACTTAAATCTCCATCTTTTTCCAAAGTGTCATTAAAATAAATTAATGAACGAAGTCTGTATGCTCCCAACAAACTTAAAAAACAAAGTGTGAAAAGTCAGCATTTGTATGGTAGACTCCCCACCACTTTGATCAATGTGTCCTAAAACATGATAATTATCTTTTCACACTAATTGGAGCCCTATTCCATAAGTTTCACTATAATCACTTCATTATTGTAGGCTGTAGTGTGCATAAAGACACTGAAAAAACTTCTTAAAAGTACAAAAAAAATTTTTTTACCGGAGGTGAAAAACCGGAAGTTGGGATGCAGAACTATTTTAAACCGTACTACATACTCATGTATAAAGTTTCATCCAATTCGCTTATCAGGTACAGAAGTTATTGAGCTTTCAAAAAAACAGGTGCTCCAGGGATCCCCCTCCCCCACTTTGTTCACTATCGCTCAAAAACTAATCAGTTCTTTGTCATACATGTTTGCGTCTTTTTCCAAAGTGTCATCAAAATTCGTGAATGAATGTTTTATGCTCCCAACAAACATAAAAACTTTGTGGAAAAAACCACCTGTTGTATGGGGGACCCCTCCAACCCTTTATCCAATGTGCTCCAAAAGCTGATAAAATCTTTCTCATGTTATTTAAAAGCTTTTCGCAACGTTTCATGAAAATCGATCGGTAATTGTAGGCTACAGTAGGGATAAACACCTGAAAAAAAAACTTTTTAACCGGAAGTGACAAACCGGAAGTTGGTATGCAGAAATATTTGAAACAGTACTAAAACCTTATATACTAAGTTTCAATAAGATCATAGCTCGGGATCAGAAGTTATTCAAGATTTTAACTTAGAGGTGTTCGGGAGACCCCCCGCCATTTTGTCCAAATTTGAAATGAATCCAGATCTTCCATTTTCAAGTGAACCTGTATCATTTGCCAAAGTTTCATCAAGATCCTATGCAGAAAACTTATTTATTATCGTTATTTTTATGTTGCATATGGCAGCTCTTGTCCTTCCTGCGATGACGCGAATTAGACATTGATCCAGAACAACCATCACATTTATCTGAAGATTTTATACCTCAGTATCGTTGATTTTATACATCAGCTATAGTCAGCTGTACTTACATTCTGATTTATCGATCCTGAGTACGATCATTGATAATCGCTGGAGCGGCTGCACCGATTGAACGAGTAGTCAAATATCCATTATCTTAAGCGGTCATGATTGGCTAAAGTTTGAAGGAGCCAGGCGTGGGACGGAGAAGAGGGCTGGCATAATTATGTGGTGAGTAGATTTTTTCTTTCCTTTTTAACATCTATGTGTGGAAGGGTGTGTTTGAATGAATGTAAGCGTGAGTGTCTGTACTTGTGTGTGAATGCATAGGATGTATATGGGTGGGATACTATAAATTAAATTAAAAATGATTATAACTGATTAAATTTTCTATTTTGGAATTGCTTGATCAATTCCTAATAATTTTTTTATGCAACGTGTAGCTGGCTTATAAGGGAATCATTAATTCTGTAGTAATTATAATTTCCGGTGTACAATTAATGTTATTATTTGTCATATGCTAAATAGTGTTAACCGATTCTATACGTATGTTCATTGTTCCATGAAAGTTTTTTTTTGTTCTATTTTTGGCGGATTATCAATTCAACTGGAGTGTGGGAATTAAGATTCTTGTGTTCGACGAAATAACTTACCTTCTCGGTTATGTTTAGCCCAATTCATATTTGGCGGTTCCAGATAATAATAAGTCATTGACGGAAAATATTTAAATTGATGAAATTTTTTTTTTCCTATTGAATAAAAGCAATGTAACTTGCAAAATGGTTTTCTTATAACGACACCTCTGTTCTAGCTATTACCGATATTGTTATAATAATTTTCAATTTGGCTGCCCCCATTAATAAGTTTATGGAATAATCAATTTAAAGGTATGCCAGGTATATTCCTTGTAAATAATAACATATTACTTATATTAGAACAAAAACAAAACTATTCCTAAATTATATTCAATGAAACTGACTCAGTTGGCTGAAATATTACACCTTTACTTTTTATAATAATATTAGTTGTAAATTAAGGGAAGTGTTAACAAAATTAAACTATGACATGGATTTGATGGTGACTGAAGTGGATTTGGATAATAAAATGGAACGTAACCGTGTAGTAAAGAAATAAAATGAGGTGAACGATGGTGGAATACATATGGTGACCAAGTTACCTCATCAAATTGAAGATAATCGACACGATATCGTAGTTAAAATCAACACTCTATCACTGAAATATGATAGAACAAAAATGGTAGTTTCGGGTGATAGTGTGCGTGGGAGTGTGCCTGTGCGTACGTGGTTGGGGATGTGTGAGCGTGTAAAGGACGAGAGCGTGTGAATGCCCCAGTAAATGTGAGGTTGGGCGTGGTGATCGTGGTTCTTTTGCCAAAGGGGTCGCCAGAGTCTCATTTTTTCACTTGCTTTTCTTCCATTTCCGTATATATTTTGTTTATCGCGTACATTACGTATTTGTGCTGAAGTAGCAGGAATCATTTCTCAATCCACGAAGGCTGAAAGCTAGTCGAAAAGGCTATATAAACCTCGCTTGGTATGCGGCCTGCTATGCCTCTTCGTTGTCTATCAACGAAGAAAGCGCTTAATTACAATGTTATTGATTTATAATTTTTTTTTTCTTGAATTAGATTTGTTTTTCGGTTTAAGTGTGGTGTGTAAGTGTGGTATAGTAAGTAAAGATTTTGTTGTATTTTTAAGTAAAATAAAAAACATCTTGTTTGGCATATAGAATTGAATTTGATGTTTTTCTCAGTTAATAACAATGTGGAAGTGTTTTAAAGTAATTAAAGACTTTGTATTATTTAGACGATAAAAATACAGCTATTGCACAGTTTTAAGTTTTCACTTCTCTCGACAGTCCTCAAGACCGCCTTTTTTTTTGCTTAGTTGTTTTCATGCTGTCATTATATTATGTGTACTTTTACACAAACAATTAATTGGTTTTTTGCCCTCTTTACATTTATAAATATTGGATGAATTATCGTCGTAATGGAAAAAAACAATTGAGTGTTGTTTAGCTGCTGTCAAAGTTATTGCGTGTGGCTATGAATTGTATTTGATGGACAAAGAAGAAGCAAAACAAAAAAACCACCAAAAAAATGGGTTCATCAACTATTTGTGGATAGAGATTTTAGAAATTGGACATAATGATGATAGAAAATGACTTTGAGATATTCAACAACTTCTTGCAAATGAGTGGGACAATTTTAGCTATAAACTTTGCTTGGTTCATTCGTTAATCGAAAAGAATGATACACATCCCATCTCCGAGTGGCGATTCCTGCTGCCGAAAGATTGGTAGGGATCCACCATTTTCTGGCTATTGGTGATTCATACAGCACTGCCATGTACCATTTCCAGATGAATGTCCGCTGCGGAAATTCAGCATCTGGTTGAGGAAACATGCGACGCATTCTATGAAAAATTGAAAGGCGATTACTTGTAAGCAAATATTGTATTCAAATTTTATTCGAGTCATATAAAGTTTTGTAGTTGTTTTTACAAATTTAAAAATATGAAAAACATAATTTTATTAAATTCACTTTAAATTATTTATTTAAGTGTAATCACAATTACTCGATATTAAGTCAATTTTGTCTAAAACTATGTCTCCGACGTTCGAAATTAAGGATTCGTACTGTAATTCAGTCGTTTAAATCTCCATTTTTAAACGTTGAGCGAGCAGTAGTGCTGGCTTCTTTTGTCTGGTTTTCAAAACGTAAATGCCAAATGCTTCCCATACATCGATGTGAGTAGGTTGACGCTTCCATATTACGTCCATTGCCTGGTTTATTTGGTTTATTATCATTGTTTGTTGTGGATTGTATTCAACGCGCCGACGTGTCACTGTTGTTTTTATGTCTGCTGGCGGGCTTTACAAACTGTCCAAAGGGACATTCGCGTTCATATTATCGTCCACGGACACATCCGAAAATCAAACCGAAACATTGGAAATAAATTTCGAATTGTTTTGAGAGCAAATAGAAATGTCCAATTATTTGGGCGCTTAAGATGACCAACGCATTGAAATTAAAGCACCTGTCTACAGTAGTTGTAATGATAATTAAAATTTTTCTCGTTTTTGTAGATGCTTGTTTTTTTTTAAATTAGAGAAAAATAATTTAAATATGCCATCGACACCACCACTGTTATTCAGAACCATAGCAATGTCTTTTGTCATAGGAGAGGATGACTCATTCTCCATAATCGAAAACATCATTAAATTGTCGTCTTTCACGGGCACGACGTGTTGTTGAAAACGTTTCAAAATCTGTGCAGCTGAATTTTCGCTTTGTTGAGATCAATAGAGATACATTCCAAAAGGATGACAAAAGTAGTGCAATTTTCATGTGCTTTACATAATTTTCTTCTCAACTAAAAATCCGTATAAGCCACTGTTGCTGATTTCATTCGCAAAATTCCAACAGACCATTGACTGGAAGTGACTGGGAGTCTTGACAAGACAATGCAGAGGTTCAACTTACAAAAATTCAAGCGGTGGCTTATCCTGTGCGCCATACAAGCAGCGCACAGGAGATCCACGATAAATTTAAATCTTTTTTCCTACGCAAGCTAGGCAAATGTCTAGATCAACCATAAACAAGTACTCGGGTACATGGAAATTACTACATGGGTACACGGAAGGGGCGGACACATACACTAAATATTGATCGTGCAGATGATGTGTGATAACCTTACACATTAATCGAATATTCGGAGCGTTGCAGAGTCTGAACGGCATGAAAAGGCAGTCTTCTCACGAAACTCTGGATCGAGGGATATCTGCCAAAAGGCGTATTTTAAATCAAGACTTCAGATGTTTACCATTTTATCTAAACGACTTAGTGATCCGTCTTTCAGTTCTTGGCAAACGATTCTCTTTTGGTTAAGTCATTAACTTTACATGCATCAAGACAAAGCCTAGCTTTCCGGTTAGCTTTTCGCACTAAAAAAAATGATTAACACAAGGACTGTAGTAAATTTAGCTTTAAATGACTGAAGACTAAGTTAACTTGATGATTTGACTAAATGCAGACCTGATGGCATGACTTTTGAAGATATGAGTATCAGCATGGCATGAGTATCGCCTGATTATTAGTTTTGCTTTGATTAAGATACCTATTTTACTTGAGTTAGACTTAAAATTTATTAATTTCTTACCTATATAAATCTCACATAAGGTCTATCACAAAACACAAATATCTTCAATCAGAGTCTGGTACGATGTGACTTTACCCAATGTTGAAGCGGAAAAGAGCAACAAAACCACATCGATGTTATACCTCCAGCAGCAATGTGTACAAGAAAACGGAAGTTGATCTTCTTCATCTTCTAAAAATACGCTTAACTTAAACAAAATGTCTCTAGTTATCGTATTTCCTATTTTATGTCGGAATTGCGTGAAAAAAACAAGTGCGTTGTAGATAATAATTCGCTCATAGATGGATGAAACAAAAAAGCTACAAACCTCACAACACATCCGTATTAACAATTAACTATTACAGTTGATTATTTAAATTTGTATTTGTATGTGTATTTTTGGCACAGACAGAAACTTTACAACAATACCTGAAAAAGTTGTCGATTGTGGTGGCAAATATTTTGTCAATTTAAATTTTACCATAACACAGCTTTTGATTGTTTTTGAATCGAAAACCGGGTCTACCAGCCATATTTCATAAAGTATATGTGTGACGAACAAACAGACAAATTTGAAAGCATTCTTTGATTGAATGTCACAATTTCAAACGACCTACTCTGAAACGATCATATAATAGTGATAACCAATAGATGATAATAGATGTAAACAAATTTCACATAATCAAAAAAAACGTTTTAAATTAATGCCAAGATTTTTTACTTTGGTTCTCCCCACAGGCCAGTGGCCACCATTAAACCTGAGTTTCAGAATACTGGTAATATAAAGATCTATGGATTTGATCTCTTATGCATTCCCGTTTTTTCCTGGAGTTTAAATTAGCTTATATTTGTGAGAGAAGCGTTGACATGCGTTGAGAAGCGTTCATATGTCATTTTGTATTCGTTACCGCAGTTACTGGGTTCCCAGGTGACGAGCTCCTGGAGGATTAAAATGCAATGATGTTTTTACTGAAAAGAGAATTAAAATTTTTTTGATTAGAATGAAATTTATTAAACACAAACAAGGTTTTTAAAACCTTGTCAGGGTAAACAAAATTGGTCCTATTTTCATTATACCTTGAAGTAAATCTTTGGAACGCACTAGGAAATGAATAAGTTGTTTGCTAGCTGACCGGTTCGATATGCACTGTTTTTATGTATAAACACACAAGTATACAGATGTACCACTTGACGTCTACCTCTAATAGTTTTCAATGAAATAGAGCCACCGTAGCCCACTTTAGTTCAAAAAGTTCTTAACGATACTCTTGCTGTGTTTAGTATTTCTGTTTCGTGTATACTAGTGACACATTTATTGCAAATTTGACGTACTATGCTTCGACAACAATATTCCAATAAGGTTTCCTTTGACAATAATTTTTGCAATTCGCCTTTTCTTCTTAAAATAATTGAATGTTTGACTTCATATGAAGGTAAAGGATTTTTAATCCTGCTTTCTACTCGTAATAATCTGCAGATGAATTCAAAATGTTTTGGTAATTATATTTATTTACTCAAGACTGCAATTGCAGCATGTCGGCAAATTTTGAACCATTTTTGTATATTACTGATATCGAATATTCAATTTTCCTTTTTTTTTCTCAAAATTTTGATGCAGAGGGCCACTTTGAACTATCTCAACGAAGTTATTCCAGTTCATGACATCACAACAAATGGTTAATCAAATTGTAAGCCATTACACCACCACCACACGACCCATAAGGAAACATGGCACCACTGACTTACACTTAATAATACTTTCAAAATTTCTACTGTGCCATTTGCAACAAAGGTGTGAAATTTTCGTTGAAATTGGGAGAGCAATGACTGCATTATAGTTGATTCGGGCCGTGCATATATGTCGATGTTTTCGGGCTTTTTTGCTTCCTTGGTTGCCATAAAAATTTTTGACAGAAGCCTTTGTTGCAAATAATTCTATTCGTGGGATGAAAATTGGTTGAAAAGAGGCTACCTTTGTTTTGTATGAAATTAACTTCGCTGCTATTGTTCCGTCTTCTATCATTGACCCACAATACACCACTGATGCATATAAGTACATTCCGATGCATCTAGTTTTATTATAAAACGGCAACCCGTTTTATACCGGAATTAAATAATAAACCAAAAACGAATCCAACATGTGGCCTTTATCCCAGAAAAATCTATATTGAGTTATCTATATTCACGAACTCATTATTCCAAAAAAAATAATACCAAAATTATGTATACATGTAATGATAGAAAAAAAAATATAGAATGTAAAAAAAAATTATCTTAAAAATAATGTTGAGTGATGTCCTTGAACTTTTAATATCCGCTTGGTTTTGTGTTTTCAAATTAGGTTGCTAAACGAATCCCAAAGTTCCTCAAATGACATGCTAAGACCCGAGCTATGAATATTACATCAACAATTGCCTTCAACAATTCTTCAATCTTCAGTGTAAAATGTGTTACATAGGCTGTAGGTGAATCATACTAACTACATAATAACATTACTGCACATTTGATTGCATCTTGATTTCGTAGTCTCTGATATATTTCACCTAAATACTTGTTTATTTTGCCCAGCACATTCTTTTTGTATTATCGTAGCCGAACGAATAAAAAATCTTAAACTTTACCACAATAGAATTAGCTTAATTTTTTGTTTAGTTACAAAGCTTTACACAAAATTCTATACAGATTGTATTAATAGTGCACAATCACAAACAGATATGAATTTTTTTGTAACTGCTGATATATCAAAAGAAATTATAATAGTTCATTGCTTTATATTCAAAAAATTAAAACATCTGTTCTATGCTCGAAAGCACAAAATAAATCTTTTTTTCTTAGTTAAAATTTAATCGACACAAGTCAAAAACTTAACTCTCAAATCTATATATTTTTAATTCTTTTTGGAGGGGGTCCCATAACTAAACTCTCAAAATTGTTTTTAATTTAAATTTTTGATGAAGTCCCAAGCCTGACGAAAAAATGTGGAAACCCAATTGCTACACAAGAGCTTGGTTACCAAAAAAAAAATATTAAAAAGAAGCCTCTGGCTGATCTTTTCATATTTGTGCATCCGTTTCATTTAGCGAGACAATAAAAAAAAACGAAAGAGCCAAACCCAGATTACAAGGCGATCCAAATTACAAAAATCCATTTAATAATGAAAATCATCTATATCAAAACAAAAACGCAACAGTCTATAATGCAAAATAAGAGAAACATAAAAAACAACATTTGTCGCATATGAAAATGAAATAGAAAAACGGGAATAAACTTAACAGTAAGCACAATATAACATTAACAAACATTTAAAGAGCAAAATAAATGACTATATAAAGATCGATTTCAATTGTTTCTCTTATTTCCCTCTCCATACTGTGAAACTGAATTTGTATTTAATAGATAATAAAAAACGTTTTTAAATTGTTTGATGTAAAAAAGTTAGTACATTTATTGTGTTAATTGTCGTTTTGATCACAATGCAATGAAAATGTAAACCTAACAGAATTTGTTGTGCGTAAAAATTTAATGGAATTTCTTTCTATGCCGCATCACTAATTTTATTTTGAATTTTGCCAACCAACAGTGGTTTGTAAAACACTTTTAGAGGTTGGAATTATCACAAAAGCTAGAATACCGAAACCATAAAACTTGATTTTGCCAACATTCGAATGCTAGTTTTGACCCAATAAAATTTTTTGTTTTTGTCACGTCTCCTTTTCCATGTAGAAAGAATTCACTATATGTTGTCCGGGATGATAACTTGGTAGAATTCTTCCACCTATTGATCGTCTTTTTCTTAATCTGCAGTATCCAGTAAGTATTATTTGGTTGTTCCTACATAGCCTAGATCACATTATGGCTCTCTTTTGCTTGAACAACTCAATTAGCTCGTGAGGCGTGATGATGTTAGGGTACTGGAAATTGCCACTAATAAATTTAAGCACTGCCTATTTTGTAACACAAAATATTTATTTGAATTTAGACAATAATTAAAAATTCTTAACTAATATTACATAATTTAATTTTATTGTTCTAACTAGCACACTGAGTAAAATGTTACGTAATTAATTTCGCAATGTATGTGAATTTTCTCTATTCGTTGTTACAACTTGAAAGCTTATTATTTTAATATATTAACCTCTAGCGGCGTTATTCTAAGTATTAGACCATTCGGTCGCAATTTTTTTTTTCATTCTTTCTAAGCTCCTACAGTCTTCAACCAGTTTGGATGTAATGGTGTAAGCGCTTAGTGCCTTCACGGCGGCTTAGCTGTAAGACAAGACGGCAATCCTCTTCTGATAATTTTTACAAACTGCAGTCTTGATTTTGTTTGCACATATTTCAGCCTGAAACACGATGGGTAGGTGTCTGCCCAATGGCTTAAAATATTAGAGTCTCGGTATAATCACGGTTTGAAAAGCCCTTAAGCAACCATCTATCTCTAAATATTAATTTGATTCTATTAATTCCATGTTTTTACGGATCACATTTTCTGTTGGGTCATTAGAAAATATCAATTGACATAATATAAGTTTATTTACAGAATTATCAATTGATGAATGACCAAAAATGTACATTTTTCTATTTAATCAAGTTATAACTTTTTAAATATAATTTAATATTTATTATAACAGAAACCATTAATGCTGCGATGTAAATCGTGTGCAGGCAAGTATGATCTAAGAGTTTTTATTTGTAGATAAATAAATTGTTGACTATGTTAATTTTATTTTTAGACATATTCTTTACATTGATCTTGTCAAATGGGTCATTAACGAAATCCCCCCCTACCCCTACCCCTCCCATCCTCTCCACCAAATGGTTTCTTTGGATATCGTGCCGATCTCAAAAATCAGAAGTAGACCTGTACCTTCATCCCTCCTACTAAAATGCCCCATTTGTTTGATGTTCATAACGATTATATGCCACTTCTCGGGAGTAACCATTTGGGTAGCTAATCAACTGATTCACTGATGCTTTTTCCTCTATTTCCAGTTCTTCTGCACTTAACATTGTCTGGAGATAGTTTTTGCAAGAATTGTCACCATTGTGGCTCACTTTGGATGGTGTTACTCTATCTCAATTGGATGGATAACTTTTCTGGAAATATATGACGCGTTGTCCAGCACTGTTGTGTGCTACCAAGTTCTCTTCTTACTTAATGCTCTAGTGGTTGGGACATACATCTTGCATGTAAAAGCTAGGCCTTGTGCTATTTTTTTAACGCTAACACGACAGTAGTATCCTAGGCGCACGTTTGCGGAACGGTCTGAAGAGAATACATTTTCCCACATCTGTTACTTTTGTTCACTCTACTCCAAGCGGTGACATCCTGCTTCGACCCTCTAGAGACGTTTTCCCAAATTTATGTTTTGTGATTGGGTAAATTTTTTATTGTACATGTTTGGGTTTCCAAGTGGCTAAGATTGGTATTAGACTATTTGAATGGGCTTTCCAGCCATACCAATTTATGGAACGGGGTCGCACGAGACAACTGATCCGGCCCATGGCATCCTCGCACTTTGATCGTTATTTTATTTAATTACATGGCTAGACTCGAACAACCGGAAGCGGCAAGCATTGTGAGGAAAAAAAACATTCAGGCTACTAATTTTATCTGTCATTCAACATATCACTCTATCCAACGGATGATCCACTGGGTATTTTTCCATTTCAGTAAATCTGTGAATCAAATTTTGTCATTCTTAACGATTTGTCGCGCATACGTATCAATGATTGTCATAAAAGAAAGGCATATTTGAGAAATATGGATAAAATTGTTAGCGGCCAACTTATATATACAAGAAAGAGAGAAAAATAATCCAAGTAATCGCAAACCATATATATTGGTTGTTGGTTGCAGAACAAATATTTGCAGACAAAATATTGCAAATCAATTTCGTAAAGAAGTTGAGATTTTATGATATGCAAGAACCACTGATTTATTGGATTCAAAAATTCATAACGGGAGTAGTTCTCAGGAAAGATAGGAAGAAGGTCTCATCGGAAATTTTTTCAACTACCACAGCAATTCCACAAGGATCTGCTTAGTCTCCTTTTTATTTTTCTGATCTATATTAAGGACCTGTTAAATTCTTGACAAATTCTTATTATTTAATTGTTATATAGTAGACTTTTTACCCCTTTGTTTAGTATACCACCAAAGCTAATCAAATCCCACTCATGTTAAGTTAAACCATTTACCAAAGTCAAATAAATTTTCGCAATTGAAAGTTATAGCGTCAATAATGATCATAAAATTCGTGAAAAACAATCACTGGAAGCTACAAAATGTTTAAAGTTATAGATTAGGGTGGTCTAGGAGAGCGAGGATTTTGACCTAAACGAGAACCTTTTCACCTCGCTAACTTTTTATTTGAAAGAAAATCCAATCGTAAAAGATATATTCAAGTACACTGAACTTTCATTTTAATCCTTCCCTATAAAAAAAGCCCTTTACATTTGAAACTTCAATAAAAATTTATCGTTATTTAATTTTCTAACAAATTCTCATCATTAATCATGTTAAAAACGGGAATGTCTCGTCATTAGATTTTTCCCGACAAAAATATTTGACATTGAAATTAAACTTACAATGTTAAAAAAAATAAAACTGATACTAAATGCGAGAACAGTAATTTGAAACCATTATTTTTGTTGAAGGTTTCAAAAGCTGTTTTTTTTTTAATTTTAACAACAAACTTTTTGGATAATCTGTAAGAAATGTGAGCAATTCAGTACACAAGAAACATGGATTTATAAAAAAAAAATTATTCAACCTATTGCTTTCGAGTAAACGAGGAAAACTAAATAAAAACAGCCAGGATAAGATAGATAATATAATTATCACCCCTTTTACACGAAAGCTTTTCAAACTACAAAAATTTAAACGAGTTTGCGTACTACCTAACCCCAATTCTCCGTTCTACTTTGCATTTAAGAAAAACACATTCGTTTAAATGGTTTCCATTATCTCGTATGCAACATTAATAAAAGAAAACTTGGAAAATGACATGCGCGCGCCTAATAAATTATCATTTTTGTACATTTTTAGTTTGTTTTTAAAAATATTTTGGTTTGTGGTGTTTGTTATTCGGTGCAAATTTATTTAAAGCAAATATTTGTTATTTGGCTTTTTTTTTTGATAATTTTATTGATAAAAAATAAAAGTTCGGAATGAGTAGTTTTCCTTTAAGTCTGTAAGAAATTAAAGTTGAACATAAAAATATTTTTATTATTTATATGGAAAAAGTTTTAGTTTTTGTGTTGAGTCTAAGGGTTAGCAGTTATAGATAACGATCATTTAAAAAACAGCTGATCATACGGAGAGCTTCTTAGATTTTTGAAGTGAAAACTTCTTTAGCCGCGTTGTAAAATTTTGTATGGAGTAAAATCTATAAATTCGCATTATCAATTTTTAAATCAGCAAAATATTTTTAAATATGAAACATATCCATCATTTCTTGACGTTTCAAATTGCGATGTGGATATCGCGCTCGACTGATGTTCTGTAGATCGTGAGTTCAATCCTGGACTGGTAGATTTTTTTATTGTTTTTTTTTTTTTAAATTTTTATTAAATACCATTAAAATTAGAATTCTAAGACACTAGAAATGAATGTATTCAATTGAATAGAATGAAAAATTGCTTTGAAAAGTGAAAAATCCGTAACAAAAGTTTTATCTCAATTCCGGTCGGTTCGGGAATCGAGCCGGCGTCCCTCTGATCAAAGTTTATATGGTTAACCATATAACCAACTCGACCATTAAAATTATTATTTTTCTACTTCAAGCTAGTAAAATGTCATTTTAATATATAGTAAAACCTATGTGTAAGGAAAACTTTTTCTAAGTAGTGACTGAAAATGTTTTCAGTCACTAGGACTGAAAGTAAATAAGTTTCGATGGTCGCCTACAGGTGGTGGTTATTTAAAGGATTGAATATTTGATTTACTGTTTCTGTTGTTGTTTCGGTTGTGGTGTTTATTTCTGTTAATATTGCAGTATTTTGAAGCGGGTTCTTTCCGACAAAAAAAAATAAAAAAAATTTAATAAATAATTAAATAAATTTTATTAAAAAAATTTTTTTTATTTGTTTTTAATTGAAACTTTACCTACAATTTTTTAAATTTATACTTTAAACGATGACTTCCAGTCGGTAAAAAAGTATCTGTAATATCTGTAAAAGTAATTAGAGAAAATATATGAACTATTTTCAATATTCATATTGTCAAATTCATCTACTAAAAACTTATAAAACGACATATCTAAATTTCACTGTGTAAAAAAAAACAAGATTGTATTTATATATCGCATTTTTACCAGTGTAAAATAATATTATTATTGTGTTCGCCTGTTATTATTTCATCTGTAGGCAAAAACAATAATAACATTATTTACACTGGTAAAAATGCTATTAAATAAATACAATCTTGATTATTTTTTACACAGTCAAATTTAGATATGTAGTTTTATCAGTTTTTAGTAGATCAATTTGTAAATATTATCATTTATATTTACAAGGGTAGAAAAAATAGCGTTTTCTACACGTGCTAAAAACGTTTTTGCGTTCCTGAACTTATTTCACTCGACGCTATCGCGTCTCGTGGACAAACCGTTCAGTCACGCAAAAAGAGACGTTTTCACCACTTGTATAAAAATCTACTATTTTTATTCATGAATTCATAAAAATAATAAAAATTTCGTTTTACGGATTTTAAAAAACTGATCTATAATGCAGTTTTTTAAAGTTATATTGCTACTGTCTTCTGCAATTTGCATTCTAGTCATCATGCTAAATAAATATTGAACGTAGGAAAGATAGTATAACCTGCAACAGTTACATTTCTATATCAAAATTGTTGGTTTGAAATTGTATGTAATACATGTTTCTAAAATTAAGTAAAGACTTAATACTTATAACTTGATACTTGATAACATCGATTATATCGATTTAAAGCTCACAATTACGAGAAGGAAATCACATAAATTCTATACAAAGAAGCATAGCTTCTGTATGACTAAACATGGATGGCAATCATAATAAATAAACTAATTAAAAATGGTGGCACTAAGCCGATAGTGATTTGCAAACGGCAACAATGCACATTAATACCAATGAATTTACTTAGCCTTCCGCAGGAAGATTTGTAAAATTTAAAATTGTTGATCTATGGGTATGACAACTACGTGTACTTTAGTCCCTGCTATTGACATATGGGTTATTTTGAGATATCGTATACCACTGGCAATAGCAGTACAATCTCATTAGTCAAACTGATATCTCATTGTTGCTGGCGGATGAAGTATTTTCAATCAACTATACCATCCCTTACTCTAAGTTATGGAATATTCTTTGATGATACGCTATTTTTTTTAAATCAAAATGTGTTTGGTAGTAGAAATTACAAGGTATGTCACAACAACACATAAAAACTTTTAAGAACGCAAATTTTTCTATGATATGTTTTGATTATTTTAAATATAAAAATGTATATAATAATTGCTTGGAATGCTGATAGATGTTAAACCCAGAATAATTTTAATGATTTTAATTTAAACATTCTGAAATTTTAATTTGCAATGCTACAATATTTGGAAGACATGCAAAAAACACAGCTATTTCACAGATTTAAGTTTACACTTCTGTCGACAGTCCTTAACACGGCCTTCTTTTTTTTTCAAGTCAAACACAGGAACAACCAACTATATCTAGTTCTAAAGTTCGAGTTTGAGCACATGAGCTCAATAGAGTTGTACTGACACTTAGCTTTTTCAGTGTCTTTAACACTAAGTGCCGATAAATATCGTTCAAGCTTATCACCAATCCCTAGTAACTGGAATGCTAAACGCAGCTCAGAATTTTCAGTGTTTCATTGGCGAAGTCACAAAAGGGACGGCTATCGTTTTCGTAAATATCGACGATGTCGTGAAGGCAAGCAGTTCGGCACCCAAATATTATAGTTACCTTCGAATTATATTCCAATGCTTAAAACATTAAAAGTGTGTATTTGGTGCAACTTTATTAAATTTTTCTAGTCATGAGATCTTCAAAGATGATGTTCGGCCATCTCAAGAGAAAATTATGGCTATAACTGAGTTCAAACACCCACATCTATACGATAAGTGAAACGCTTTTTCGAAATGGTCAACTTTTGACACCGATTTATTCCTCACTTGACCGCTGTTGACGCCTCTGACTTGAGTAGTGGACTGTATAGATTTTTAAAACTTGATGACATCAAATGAAGAGCCAGAGGATTATCAACGAATTTGTCGGATAATTAAAACTTGGGATGATAGAGCATGCGTATCCATATTATCACGCCTAATAAATAATAACTGTGATCGATGAGATTGCGTGTCCAAATTATCACGCCTAGCAAATAATAAGTGTAATCGATAATAATGCGTGTCCAAATTATCACGCCCAGCAAATAATACGAGTAATCGAAGAAAATGCGTGTCCAAAATTTTCACGCTGGGCAAATAATAAGAACAGTCGATAAATAATGTTGTGCTGCACAATATGGCGGGCATACAGACACCTCACTCCCTTTCATCATCATGGAACATGGACACAACACATTGCTCAAAAACCACTTCCTCACTGGATTAGTACAACAATTTATTTACCGATTTAAATTTACAAAAATTATGTCTAACACATTTACATTTTTAATTAAAACAGATCAAACGATAACAACAGAAAAATAGTAATGTCATTTGCACAAATGAATACGACGAAGAGAGATTCTAAAACTAAAAACTAATGTATAAATACATATTACAAAAGAAACTTTTACTTGCTGTAACGCCACACATTTTCATCACAAAACAATTAGTGAATACACCAATAAACCTTAATGGAACAATTACGCCAAAAAATCTGAAAGTGGTGAAAACTCGAACTGAGCTGAAGTTAAAGGAACAAAATGTCAAATTGACATTACAAATAACAATATCAACAAACGAAGGTAACACTATTTAAATTTTTATCAAATCTTATATAATTATTAATTACTTTTTTGGTTCTTACAGCTAATTTTACCATATATATAAACAGCGGAAGGACATCAATGCTGGATTCACTAAAACTTGGTAAATCAAATTTATTTCTAACTAAACTTTTTCTGTATTTTTAGGACGACATGATCCGGCGTTAACAATCGCTCCTATGCGCAATCAACTGTTAATTCTCTTACAACTTAACAGAATAAAGAGTTAATATAGGCTCTTGAATCCCAGGCAGCTTTCGATAACTCAAAAGTTATTTTGTTGAGATGTAGTTTGTGAGCCCGGTTATGTAGACTTGAAAACGATGTCGTAGTTCTGTAAAGTTCCCCGATTCATAGATTCTCTGCTTCATCATGTATTACAGATATATAAACGTCAACTCAATTTTGCTGGGAAAATTGCCTTACTAAACCAAATTGCACAAATAAAGCTAACTAATACTAAATGGAGGCTAATTAAAATTGTCCGACTTAACTCACACTTAAATTTAAGAAAATGAATGCAAAATTCAGCCTTTCATTTTGTCATTTCTGGAAATTATAATCGACTGAGAGACAATCTTCCTTTTTTCTGCTTAATTTATAATCATCTATTCATATAGTTTCCGTTACACATATTTATTCTTCTCATAAAAATAATAATTTTTATGTGCAATACACTAATATTGGTTCACACTGCGTTTTCACCAGCTTAGTTTCGTCATACTACATGAATTTAAATTCTCCGGGTCTCTAACCATAACTGCTCTAAATGTATTCGACCCTCAAATAGCTGTGCATATTTATCAGTTCGTTTTACTATCCTAAAATTGTATTCGTCAATCAGCGTAGAAATTGGCCTAGGATTGTTTTATTTGTTACTAACAATATTTCTCTCCGCTATACATATATATATATATATATATATATATATATATATATATATATATATATATATATATATATATATATATATATATATATATATATATATATATATATATATATATATATATATATATATATATATATATATATATATATATATATATATATATATATATATATATATATATATTTATATATAAATCTCGTAATTGTAGTTTGCTATTTTAATATTGGTTGTAAAACGTCATTAACCGTTATTTTAAATGTACATCCGGGACTTGCATTGTAATTCATTAGTTTTCACTATTCTTCTGTAGATGTCCACCAACCGGTTGATATTTCAGGTTGATATCCATAATCATACTCCAATTTAGGACCCGGATATTTTACGATTATTTTGTTGTTTTTTTCAAAATACATTGATCAATATATTTTCCAAAATATAAAAAAAAATCCATTTCATAATAGATGTCTCGATTCATGATTGTTTTCGATTGTCATAACATAATTTCGAGATATCAAACCAAAAAAACTGTTCGAATTCGCATGCTATATAAGCGCTAATTTTTCATATGGCGGCTTCTTAGTCAATTTTTCTTGATTATCATCACAGCTGTTCTGTAACTTTGACGTTTGACTCGTTGGATTTTTTTTTGGGTGTGGTCGGACATTATCTTGAGGAGATAAAATCAGATAATCTTTGGAGGATAACAAAACTGGAAAATAAAACGAGACTGGCAGGGTCTAATAACCAGACGGATGAGAATTGTAACCTCAGGTATTGGAAATTATCTTATTTTTATCGTGAATAAAGCTAACAAACAAAGACGTTTGTCGTTGCATCTTCGAGTGTTCAATTTGTGATCCTAAAATATATCATTGAATATGATAATTACACCTCTTTTAAACGGCCAAACCTTAATGCTGTGATAGTAAAAGTCTTGGGCTGTTCCTTCAGTCTAAGAAAATTAGAAAAAGAATAAGAAAAATAGTAATTAATATACGTAATATATATGTGTTGTTAACTAGTTAATTTATGATAGTTAAATTCTGTGTGAGTTCGAGACATGGACTGTTCGATTAATCAAAGAAAACAATAACAAAATAAGTACTAATCATTCTAAATACTAGATGCCTGTTCTTTTAATAAGTTATAATGTTTAATTTAAACTTTGTGTTTGTGATTAAAATCTAAGAACAAAACTATAAATTGTACATAGTTTATTTATTGAGTACAGTTCGGTATTTATACAAAATATGGAACTGGTTTAAAATACAAAAAGAAAATTTAAATCATACGTGTTTAAATTGTTGAATGTTAATCTGTGTTTACCGATGATGCAAAAAGAACAAGGAAGCTGCCAAATAAAACGTGAAATCCAATAAAAATAAAATCATACAACTTTTAATCACCATTGTATACAATCTTTATCAATAACTACCAACCTGTGTACTGAAGTTTTATATTGGTGTCAGTAATGAGCGTTATTAAAAATGTACTCCCACCGGACCGCTTTCTGGGTAGTGAAATTCTATATATGGCTGAGCGGATAAGGACGCAGGTGTAGAGCAGCTTGTGTGGTGGGATCTGGACAAAACAGGTGGCTAGTCTCTGAGTGATGAGATTTTATGGTTATTATTCAACTTATCAGTAATCGCCTAGTTTTTGTGGCGCAACATTTTTGCATTATCAGTCAACTTATCAGTAATCGCCTTAGTTTTTGTGGCGCAACATTTTTGCATTATTAGTCAAATTACCAGTTATCGCCTTTGTTCGTGTGGCGCAATATTTTGTTGTAATTATTCAACTTACCAGCAATCGCCTTAACTTTTGTGGCGCAACATTTTATTATTATTATACAACTAATCAATAATCACCTAGTTTCTTGGGGCGCAACATTTGCTTAGTGCTTTCGAGTAACGCCAATTGCACTGATCATCTCAACTATCTTTAAACGTGTCATTGATATTCTCTGGCCTGCAGCCTTTGTTTGATATAATTTTTATACTGGAGGATGCACCGATGACGGAGAGCTGAACCATTAGATATTGAGGACGGTCTAGATATGACCATGTGGTGAGTGTTCTTTCGCTATTCTTGTAAATTAAAGGTGTGAATGAGCGTGGGTGGGTGTATGTATGAATGTATGTATGTGGGGTGAGTTCATAAGATGCATGCTGGGTGAATAAATTTCTTTATTTTATTGCGTTTACCGAACAATATGGATGAGGGTCAGTAACAACAAAACCTTAAAATGCGCTGTGTTAAATTTTGGATTTGACGTTAAAATTGTTTATTGTACAGCTAAAATTTGTATTTAAATAATTTAAAATAGTAAATATAGTTAAAATAATTTAAAAAAAAAAAAAATTTAATAAAAATAAATATGTGTTATCTTCCAGCAACATTTCAATAGTAAAAAGAAACGGACGGTTTCTAACGGTATTTTAATTTTCATATGACAACAAATTTTTCAACTATAAATTAAATATTTGTTTATTTATTATTTCATTTATCAAATAGTTCATTTATTTATTTTATATATTTATTTGCCAAACAACAATATGAATTAATTGAATTAATGTTACTCACGTCAATTTTACTCAGTGTTTTGGACAAACCGGAAATACACAAAACTTATACATAAGTTTTATCAATATCGAATGTCATAACTTGAAGTTATTGATTTTTTTTAAATCGAACCCTGTACCAACGTTTCATCAGAATTTCATGGTTTGCGATAAACCGTAGTAACAGTTTTTTTTAATAAAATGATATTTGAAAAAAAAACACAAAAAAAAATAACTAGTGATTTGTTTCGAGTGTGTTTGAATGTTGGCATGGATGTGGGTATGGTTGATATTGTGCATGTGTGGGAGGGTGCGAGCGTGTATGAGGTGTGAGAGTGTGAGCGTATGGGAGTGAATGTGGGGGTTGAACGTGCTGATCGCGGTTCTTTCGCCGAAGGGGTCGCCAGAGTCTCATTCTTTCACTTGTCTTCTTTCCATTTCTGTTTAATCACGTAATTTGCGTACATTTCTGTATTTGTGTTGAAGGAGCAGGAATATTCTTATCAAACCCACGAAGGCTGAAAGCTAGTTGATTCGGCTTTACAAATCTCACAAGGTACGCTGCCTGCTATGCGCTTCATTGGTTCGCCAATGAAGAAGCACGTTATTACAGCCCATGCTGCTACTTATCTAATCTAATATGTAGGTGCAATAACGGAAATAGAAGAGGGATCTCCATTACTCTTGTTTTTATGGTTCTGAAAGCCCCTGTGGCATTGAAACACACAAGTTTTTGTACTTTTTTAAGCACTGCTTGAGCAGGTTTTCTTTCCGATTAACCTTTGAAAGTCTTCTTTGCGATTGATTGACCGAGATATATTTTAGGATATGTGTTATTATGGTTTTCCATATTATTCACTGTTTGTGTGCTTTTGTCACTTTTAAATTAAAATGCAATATTTAAAGATATACTTTTTACTGTCTATTTTTAATTTTTTATTTTATTATTAATAATAATATAAACTTCCTTATAGTAACAATTTGAATTTTACTTTTTATTTTATAGAATATCGATTTCGACTTACGTCATCTTCAGTTCTTAAATTATTATATATATTAGAATAATAATTTAAGAACTGAGGATGACGTAAGTCGAAATCGATATTCTATAAAATAAAAAATAAAATCCAAATTGTTACTATAAGGAAGTGTATATTATTATTAATAAAATAAAAAATTAAAATTAAACAGTAAGAAGTATATTTAAGATATTGCATTTTAATTTTTCAGGAATAAGTTCCAAGTGAGCTCGTTGTCTAGAATCACATCTAAGTACTTAATCTTCTTGACTATTTGCATTTCTACATCGATAAAAAAATGTTAATCAAATTTATAGTTCCCTTTGTTAGTAAGTACTACTATATTATTTTTTTGGAAAATGGGGGTAACCTTGTCCGACAAAAATTTATCTTTTATTGTCGAGTCCAACAGTTGACATTTTGGCATGTTTGGGTTTTTGAAGTCGACAATAAGAGACAAATTTTTGCCGGTCAAGGCTACCCTCGCTTTGCAAAACAAATTTCCACCCTCAATAATAAAAAAAAAATTGTGGTAGTAATTCTACAAGATCCTCGGACGATCTTAATGTTTCGGCGTTTGATGAACGAATAAGCAGTTGAATAGACAAAAATGGCAGATACAAAAAATGGCCTACTAGTCAATGACAGGTGGCTCACGAAGTATAAAATATGTAATAATCATCGAATGAAACTGGCGGGGGCCTGGTGGCTAATAGCAAAGTCTCAAATAATTATGTTTCAGGGTTTTAGGGAATGGTAGTAGTGAAGGGTGAAAAAAATCTATTTTGACCCAAACGAGTGGGGTCATATGAAAGAGTACTAAATTTAAGAAACATTTAAAGTTTTTTGCAGTACGCATTTTTTAAAATATTGCCAAAAAAAATTACTTAAAGTTTTATCTCCCCCTTGGGTTTCGAGCTAATTTGTCAAAATAAGTTTTGAAAAAATTCAGAGAGATAGGAAGTTTGATAAAATGTGAACTGAAGTTGTAGAGAAGTTTCACAATTATTTCTTTGGTATTTTTTGTATTAAATTTCTAGACATTACGATGTGTGAATTCATAGGATGAGAGAATATTTCGTCAACATCTAAGTCAACATTCTAATCAACATCCTAAGTCACGAGTGTAAAGTCATTATTGATTGTTGCCAATCAATGCGAAACTTAATATCTGACGTAAAGTCAATATGTTGTTATATTTTTGGTTAGGAAATATAGACAACATTAGGGGAATTTTTAATTTCGGATTGGTTTTTGTGAACAACTAAGCTTAAGTGTTTCACAATTATATTTCTGTATTTTTTTTATTTATGGAGAAGATTTCAACCGATGTAACATTTTTTTTATCCTTTCAAACAATTCTCAATTGAAATTACTATTGACATTTTTGAAGAAAACTTAAATTTTATATATAAAGATTTTGCAACACAACTTTTTGGCAATTACTTTTGATATTTTCTAATTCTTCTTCCACAGAACAATCAGCGAACGAATTTTTTCGCACATCGTGAATATTAGTGTTTATAGCAGTTAAATTACCTTTATTCCGTTACTCTAACCGAAATCTCCGATTTGTCTAGCTCATTTTTTAGCATAAAAAAAATCGTAAACTTGTAGCGCCATTTTGAAATTAAAACTCAATATAAAAAAATAAAAAATCGCAATAACGCATTCTAGGAAAATAAAATTCCATATAAAAACAATTCAAAAAAATTTAATCAAAAATACTATTCCAATTTTTTGCATATGGCAGTGTTCATTGTTTATTGCAAATGGCGTGGATCAGTAGGGCTATGATTACGGCAGTTTTGGTCTAACCCAAGTTAATAGAGATCTATTTCTCATTTTGTAGATGATGATGGTCGTGCATTTTTTTTTGCAATCAGATTTGTATTGCAAAATTGCAATTTTCTACAATTTGTTTAGTGTTTTTGGTGCAACGAGTTTTGTTTGGTGCAAATTTTTTTTCATTCCGCATAATTATTCAACAAATCACCTAATTATTTTTGTTGCAACGATTTTTGTATGATCTACAACCACCGGATTAATGCAACAATTTTGGTATTTTATATATTATTATTGAGGAAACGATTTCTATATGAATCAATAATCACCTGGTTAATTCTGGTGCAACGATTTTTATATTATTCAATAATCATCTATAGTTATTTGGATGCAACAACTTTTTTTTACTACATTGTTCAACAATCACCTGTTTGTATAGGTTTAAAGATTTTTTTATGTGAATTATTCAACAATCACTTAGCTATTTTAAGTTAACAAGTTTTAACTGATTAAATTATACAACAATTGCCCGTGTGCACTTATTCTTTTGATTGCAATGTTAGACATCCTTCTGTTTGTTTTGATGCAACGATTTTTCCATGTGAATTATTCAATAATCACCTCGTTAGTTTGGTACAACAACTTATTATTGACTACATTATTCAATAATCATTTGTTAGAATTTATATAACGATTTTTTTGTGAATTGTTCAAAAATCAATTTTTTTAGGGCAACAACTTTTTTATTTTATTATTCAACAATCGCCAATTTTTATTGATTGCATTATTCAATAATCTCTTGTTTGTTTTGGTGCATCATTTTTTTATGTGAATTATTCAACACATAACATAACACACAATCAATAACATAACACACAATCGCCTGGTTGTTTTGATGCAACAAGTTTTGTTTTGATTACATTATTCAAGAATAACCTGTTTTATTTGGTGCAACGATTGTTTTTTTTAATTATTCCACAACCATCAAGTTATTTTGGTACAACAAGTATTTTTTGATTGCAATGTTCAACAATCACCTGTTTGAATTGGTGCAACAATTTTTTTGTGAATTGTCCAGGAATCACAATCATAACCATTTTGATGCAAAAAGTTTTGGTTTGATCAATATAAATTGGTAATTTTTTTTGTATTGCAGGTCGGATCCGGAACTAGCCATGGGTGTGTTAATTTTTTAAATAAAAAATTTATTTCCATATTTGATTTTATTTGAATTCAGATTTGATTTTAATGGCTTTTGTTCTTCTTGTTTTTTTTTCTATGGGTCACCAGAGCCTACAATCTACGATTGGACTTTTATTTAAAAATAAACGAGAATATTTACTGAGGAAACTCTTAAACATTACCAGATATCTATATCGAAACATTTAATTTAGTTTAAAAAAAAAATTTAATAATTTACAACAATAAAAAATTACGTAAATAAATCTTACATTATTAATGCATATGCTGGATGATCCATGTAAATTATTATTCCACCAATATTCCAAATGTTGATTGTTTTATTCCCCTTCGTTACCTTTTTCATATTGAAACTAAACTTTCCGAATGCAATAATTTCAACAAACATTTTTCTTCCTGAATATTGAAGATCAACTAATGACCATTCTATTTCTTTCTTTCAAAACAAAATATTAATCCAATCCAACATTCAATTTATACAATATAGTAGATGCAATAGATGCAACAATAATAACCGATGCTGCTTCTTCTGAATACTGAAGACCAACCACTGTCAATTCCTTGCCTTCATTCCAAACCAAGCTCTTACATCCAATATCCAATAATCCTTTCAGCCACAATATACATATAATTTTTTCTTATACACGGTATGGTAACACAACCAACACGCTCATAATTAAAAATACATAAAAACGTTATTTGTAATATAATAAAAAATTTCAATATTTATATATTTATTTGATATTTTTTTTAATTGTTGCTAGTTTCAATCTAACTACAAAAAAACTTAAAATGAATCCCACAAAAAACCAATCTTATATATTTTTACGAATTTTTTCTTACGAATTTTCGCTTATTCCAAATTCACTGCTAACTGATATCAGTGTAACCTAGATCTGAGAGATTTTTGGGATTTTTCGGATCATAAATAAAAAAGTTATAGACGAATTATAATGTATTTTTGAATTCAACTGCCTCCCCTCAAATCAAATCAAATGGATCAAATGGAATCGTCCAAATCTTTTCTTTGTTTATAGTATTTTATATTTTCTTTTCAGTTTACTTTATTTTTTTTTCAGCGACAATTTTGTAATGTGTGTGTTTGGTATGATAGTTTGAGATCGTAAATTTGATTGCTAGAATTTTTAATATATATTGTTTGTGAACGAAAGAGGATAAAAAATTGATTACTGATTGTTGTTTTTTTTCAGCGACAATTTTGTAATGTGTGAGTTTGGTATGATAGTTTGAGATCGTAAATTTCATTGTTAGAATTTTTAATATTTATTGTTTGTGAATGGAAGAGGATAAAAAATTGATTATTGATTGTTGTATTTTTTTTCAGCGACAATTTTGTAATGTGTGTGTTTGGTATGATAGTTTGAGATCGTAGATTTGATTGTTAGAATTTTTAATATAATATATATTAAAAATTCTAATTCTGTTTGTGAATGAAAGAGAATAAAATCTTAATTAATTTCAAATTTTCAGTGCTAATTGATAGTACTGTAACTTAGGTTTTAAAGATTTTTGGGATTTTTTGGATCATAAATAAAAAAGTTATTAAATACGAAAAACTTTTTATATACATATACATTATGTATATAATGTTTACATGCATGTTTACATACAGACGTATGTACATGTTTTATGTATGTTTACATACATACAAAAACGAAATGAAATTGAATTCTTAAAGTTTATCGTATTCGAAGAGTTAGAGTTGTTTGTTTTTTTATGATAGATGAAATGAATGGTAATATTGTGAATGAATGTTGTGAATGAAGAAATGAATGATGATTTAGAATTGAATGTGGTGAATGATGAAATAGAAATTCGCTTAGTAGTTTTGAGAGATTCGCTCAAGTGTGCTTTGAATGTCATTCCAGGTAACTTTGATTCGTATGTTTGTGGTGCTTTGGATATGAGCTGTCGTTTTTGTCATGCCAAACATATAAATTTAAAATATTTGAAATTTATTTTGCACTTTGGTTACATTAATTTTTACATAAAAATATTTTTGCTAATTATCAATATGTCAAGAACAAAATAATTTTAGTACTTCCCTTATTTTAAAAGAAAAATGTTCCGGAAAGACGAGTATTAATATAAAAAACTTAGTTCTATTTCTTATTACTAAAAAAAATATTAATTATTTGGTTTATATATGGGTGCTTCATACAATTAAACAAAAGGAAAAAATATCATATCCTTTCTTAAATTATTTTCAAAATTAACTAATCTACAAAAAAAGAAAACTATTTAAAAAAATTTTATCTAACTTTTGATATCAAAATGAAAATACATAACGACTACATAAAAAAATACGAATACATAGGTCACACATCAAAGCTTATTTTTTTCTTTTATAACAAACGGTAAACATTTTATTATACGACAAGAATATTTATTTTTGCAAACAAAAATTACCAGCAATTGAAACAAATTTTTATTTATCAAACTATAGCTAGAAATAAATGTTCAACATTGCTCATTCCTAATAGCCACTCTTTAATTTTTATGGTAAATTTATTTATGTTTTCACTCTCCTTTATCTGACTTGGTATTTTATTATAAAGATAGGCTCCATGGTAAATAAGAGACCGTCTAAAAAATTCCGAGTTGGCTTTGGTTGTATTACAAAGTTTTAAATTTCGCATGCCCCGAGCATGTGATTTAACTTTTAAATGGCCACTACGCTTATAGAATTCCTTCAAAGTTTTATATATATATAAGTTTCGGAGAGGTAGTATATTTGCATCTTTAAACAATGGATAGGAGTGTGTTCTTTTATTTTTTTTGTATATGACTCGCACAGCATGCTTTTGCAAGGTGATTAAAGGCTTCATGTTTGTTAAATAAGTTCCACCAAAAGCAATCAATCCATACTCTAGTTTAGAATGTACAAAAGAGAAATATACAATTTTTGATAATTTTTTTGAGTTTATACTTCGAATAAGATATAACTTTCGAATACCCAAAAAGAGGTCTTTTTTAAGTTTTTTAATGTGAGTTTTCCATGTTAGATTTGAATCCAAATCAAGTCCAAGGTATCGGAAGGTTTGAACCGTTTCGATTTTAATACAGTCCGTAGAGCAATCATTTTTTTTACAGTTAACTTTATGGTAAACATGATTTGCGCAAGGGATGTATTTTTTGGATATGTCAAAGTACATAATTTTTGTTTTCTCACTCAGGATCATAGAATGTAAATTAAACCATATCCTTAAGGTTTCAAGATCTTTGTTTATATTTATGTCTATATTCTCGCAATTTTTTCCTGCATAAACTATGGCCATGTCATCAGCAAAAGCAAAAATATCACCTTGTAAACCGATATTGAATATAGAATTTAAATAAATTAGAAAGAGAATAGGACCCAGAATTGATCCTTGTGGTACCCCTCTTCTAACTATGGCTATATCGCTCAGTTCTCCGTTTACTTTTGTTTGCTGTGATCGATTTTGTAAATAGGATTTAAACCAATTAAACCCTATGCCCCGAATTCCAATGTTCCACATTTTATTCAATAAAATATTATGACAAACAGTGTCAAAGGCTTTTTTTATGTCAATAAACAAAACACCAATTTTCTGTCGATTATTTAAACTATTGTAAACTTTATTTAAAAACTTTGCGAAAGCATCTTCCGTTGAAATTTTTGATTGAAAACCAAACTGGTTTTTGTTAATAAAATTAATTTTTTTTAGGAATGACATTAGTCTATTTTTAACAAGTTTTTCTATTATCTTTGAAAAAACGTTTAACAAAGAGATGGGACGGTAATTTCCTGGATCACGTGTATCTCCCTTTTTAAACAAAGGTATTACTATAGCTTCTTTTAGATTATCAGGAAATACACCAGTTTCGAAAGATAGGTTAACAATATATGCTAACACCGGTGCAATATATATCCCAATTTCCTTAACGACACTGGTTGTAATTTTATCTGTCCCACTAGATTTTTTGTTTTTAAGTTCAAGTATTAGCTTTAAAATTTCAGGCTCACTAGTGGGAAACAAAAAAAACGAGCGTTGCGCATTACCTACTCTATCATGTACGAAGTGGGAATTTTCAGATGTTATTGGATGACTTGGAATAGTTTCACACAGTTTTTCAGGACCATTTATGAAGTAATTATTTATAGAGTTAGCTATATTCTTATTACTATTTTGGAGGTTGTTCGAAGAGTTATAAACTTCTTTTATTATATTATTGTTTGCTGACTTATTTTTACCCAACAGTTCATTTAGTATTGCCCATTGTTTTTTAGAGTCACCCTTTGTTTCCTTGAATTTTTTTTCATAGAAAGAATCTTTAGCTTTCTGAATTAAGGTATTATATTTTTTACACATTTTCTTGTAGCGATTACTAATGCTAGTGTTTGTAAAATTCTTCAATTTCTTCCCAAGCTTGTTTTTTTTATTAAGTTTATTACACAAGTGATCAGAGATCCAAGGTTTTAATTTTTTTCTTTTCCTTTTACATTTTATAGATTCCTGACAACTATTTATTAAAGCTTTTAGTTTATTAATAAAAGTATTAAAAGCTAAATTTGAGTTTTTTTGAGTATATACTGGAGACCAATCAACAGATATTATATGCTGTATTAATAGATTAACGTTTAATTTTAACTTATTCATGCCAGGTGTATTTCTGAAATTGTTATTATTTTTGACCTGGTTGGAAATTTCAAAATTAGCCAAGACCATATGATGGTCAGTTATATTTAGATCATTTGTTTCAGCGGTTATTTTGATATTTGAATTTACCCTCTTCCTATAATGAAAATGATCTAAACATGTAGTTGAAGTGTTTGTTATTCGGGTTGGAGTATTGATTGCTGATTTCAGCCCATGAGATGATAACAGAGATAGATAATCGTCTGTGATGGTAGAATCAAGCAAGAGATCAATATTTATATCCCCCAGCATGCACAAATTTTTGCATTTAATGTTACCTAACAAGCTCCCGAGTTCTACCAAGAATAAGGAAATATAGTTACTTTTTGGGATATACTGAATTCTATATATACATAGGAAAGAAAACTCTTCTTGAGCAAATCTAAGTTTAACCAACAAACAATCACACGATTTTAAGGAGATTTCTGTGAATTCATAATTAAAATTTTTACTTACAAACACCGCAACACCTCCAGATCTGTAATTATCATTACAATTAAAATGTGAATTATATCCATCTATATGGTAAAAATCCGTTTCAAGTGTGGATATCCATATTTCTGATACAAAAATTAGATCAGGTTTAATTTTAAAACTGTTTATATGACAAATGAGAGAGTCAAAATTTGACCGTAAGCTTCGAATGTTCTGATGTGTGACCTTAAATTTATAAGAATTTAAAAAGTTTGGGAGAATTCGAATACTTCTATCGCTAACCTGTGGTTGACTTATATTATTTTGATGTTCTATTTTTATTTAATTTATTTTTTATTTCCTTTATATCTTCCACAGATTTAATGACAAAAAAATTCGAATCCTCTTTTGATTTTTTAATAAAAATTTTGTTTCTTGACACACTTACGAATTTATAACCTAATTCATTACTTAACACTTTAGCATGAAAACACAAAATCCTTTGTTTTTTTGTTAAACTTTCGTTTATGTATATTTTACTTTCGATAGTGTGATCCAAAATTTTTGTAGTCAGTTTTGCACGCCCTTCTTTTGTTTTAGTTATGTCTGATTTAGCTTTAATAATTTCATTTCTTGTACTGCTGTTTATTAACTTGACTATTATTACCGGAGATTTTTTTTTATGTGAGTCATCATGTATTTTTCCATGTCCTATGCGATAACAAGTTTCAATGAGTTGTTTATTTATGTTTAATTTTAAAACGGTGTTGAAAATATTTATGACGTTATCCGTAATGTTTTCTTCTTTCGTAACAGGAATGCCATGAATTTCAATGCATTTGTCCTTCTCAAATTGTTCAAGTTTATCCAATTGTTTTTCTAAGGTTGAAATTTGTTTTTTTAAAATTACATTTTCCTTTGTTAGGTATTCAATACTTTTAAGAGAATCTGTTAACTTTATGAGAACTTCATCAACTCGTTTAGAAAAGGAATCCATTTTTAAATTTTGTTTTTCCATTGCTTCAAAAATTTGTGTGATTTTATCGGATATTGAAACATTTGGAAGTTGATTTGTTTCAAAATTTGTTTGACCCTGAGTACAACCTTGGCACAACCAGTCAGCCGATTTATATAACATTAAGTTACCTTCGTGATCTTTTGGTATATTTACGCATTTTATGTGAAAAATTTCATTACAAGATCTGCAATTTATTTTATTTTCATCGCGATTCACTTTTAGATTACATTTCTTGCATTTAGACATTTTATAAATCAACTACGTAAACTGATTAAAGTTAATATTTCAATAAGCATCCAATGACATGCAAAACAGAAACAGTCATATAACACTCAAATATAAACACTACAGTAACTGTGAAACAATTTTGTACAATGTATGAAAAACAGATGAGATTCTAAGTTATAATATTTATAAAAAACTTTTCTTCTTTCCAAACACAATTAGAAAACTGTACAATATTCGATATATTAAAAATTTTTGATTTATTTTAATTTTCGATATTTTTTTTTTGTTTTATATAATTTTTATTATTTCTTTTGAGTAATTAAAATTTATGATGTGCACCCAAACAAATCACAATTAACACTGAAAAGCCTAATATGTTTGAATAAAATATTTCCTTATACATATTTTAAAATTCATGTGTTTGTTAAATTTGTCAGATGCAGATAGAATTGATTCGACGTGATAATGGTATGTGAGTTTATATTATTTTTCTTTGTTTTTTTATTATCTTATATATTAATACGTAAAAAAAACTTTCTGGAGCCTAAGGCTTTTTTATTCGAATTTTGATTCATTTCAAATTTTCACTGCTAACTGATATTACTGTAACTTAGGTTTTAAAGACTTTTGGGATTTTTCGGATCATAAATAAAAAAGTTATTATATACGAAAAACTTTTTATATACATATGCATTATAAGTTTACATACATACAAAACGAAATTAAATTTAAAACTTAAAACTTTATTTTATTTTTTTATACTAGGAGGGCCCGGCGTGCTTCGCTACGCTTATAAATAAAGTTTTTGCGTAGACATTTTGTTGACCTAGAAGCGATGATTTCAAAAAGTGGTAATGAGAAATGCTAGCATACAATTTTTAACTTTTCTTTTTAAATATATGAATGAAAAATAATCAGAACTCTAGCTGATCAGTTCAGATATATGAAAAATTAGCGATCAAATTAGTTAGAGATCAAATAAGCTTACTTGAAAACTTATTTGATCGCTAATTTTTCATATATCCGAACTGATCAGCCAGAGTTCTGACTATTTTTCATTCATTTATTTAAAAAGAAAAATTAAAAATTATGTGCTAGCATTTCTCATAACCACTTTTGGAAATCATTGCTTCTACATCAACAAAATGTCTACGCAAAAACTTTATTTATAAGCGTAGCGAAGCACGCCGGGCCCTCCTAGTCTAAATAAATAAATTAACTTTACAAACCTAATTCTGACATTTAATTAAATAAACAATTTACACTAAACTTGTGGCACGATAACTTTTTGAATAAAATTAACATAATCTCTTCGATCGAACAAATGATTGAATATTTATAGTAAAAATTTCCATCTCTTGTTTTTCTCTTTATTATACTCTTCATCGCATATATATCATCGCACATCATTTCAATATAAATGCGAGTTAAACCATTTCCGAACATCATCTCAATAAACAGCTTCTCTAAATCTACAAAAATTTTAACAACCAAATTATATCTACATGTAATACTATGACTAAGCTTTACAAAAATAAATGTCCAGCATTTATGTAATGTAATAATTTTATCTTTTAGGCCGGAACCAAAATAAATTGGTAATTCGACATTAACCATGGTTCATTGAATTGATTATTGTATGTTTATAAATGTAATCTTTGTATGTTCATTAATTTCGCATGTAAGTGCCTTTCTGTATTCCAGTTTTAAAAGTTTATGACATAATTCCATTGCCGCATGCTATCTAGAGTTGAGAAAGTTTTGCTTAAGGTTAACATGCCGAATGTGGTAGTTTAGCTCCATTGTTTTCAAGAGAAATGATTTAAGATTTATTGGTTTGTATGATCTGGCTTTGTCCGGTTTCTTTCCTGACTTTGGTATGAATATATTAAAACTTCTCTCCTTATCTGAAAAATTTACCCAAGGCTAAAAATAACTATTAACAGACGCTAAACATATTAAAAAACAGTAAGAAGACCATTTTTCAAGTAGATCGGAAATATTTTGAAGCCGCCTGAGGATCCAAACTAGTCGATTTTCAAAATTATTCTTTTAGGGAGAGTATTTCTTTGGCTAGTGGGTCAGCAACTCTTTAAGTTTCAGGATCCAAAAGACCAATATTTTGTAGATTTTGCTTTTTTGTGATATCTCATGTTGAACACGGAAATTGGGCTTTTAAACTATGCCAAAACAGATTTGCGGCTTTTATAAACTATAATCATATTGTTAGCATTTAGTATTGATACAAAGACTCACAATATAATAAGCCAGAGTACTTCATTCTGTGCTATTGGCATGTAAATTAACGCTGGATATTACATACGACTAGCAATAACTGTAAGATGTTACTGACCAAGGTGACGTCTTAGGTGGCTGATATATGAGTTCTATTTAGTCAATGGTATCACCCTTAATCTTAGCAATGGAATATTCTTTGGTTTTCACACGTTATTGCTTGCTTGAAAAACGAATCTTCACAAAACTCTTTTGTGGGATTTAATCATTAAGTAAGACACTAGTCACATGATCAAGGAATATGCCATCAACTGGATTATTGGCAACCACATTTAATTGTGTTCCTGAAAATTTTTAAAACAAATTTTTTTTATGTCTCAATTTATTTCTATTTTCTCTATCCTATCATGAAATGTTGGTCTTTTTCATATTTTATATGTGATAGGATTTATTGTTTAGTTATTTCTTCTCTAAAAAAAACAAATATGTGCTTTTATCGAACCTCAGAACACATGTTGTTGGATCTAGGTCTTACAAGGTTTTAATGTGTAATTCCTACTACACAGAATATTTTATTGAATCAACAATTAATCATCATACAACAAAGATTTATATATAAGGAGCATCACGCCTATATAACCTACGTTCACACATAACATAAACAAACCACTTGCAATTACCTTGTCTTATTGGTTTCCACAGCAAATCAACTATTTCAATACTAATAGAATAAGTAAAATTAATTTTTCAATTTAGAATTAACCTATTGACCTCATTTACAATTATAAATGTCTGCATTTGAGTTGATTGTCAATTTTCTTTTTTTTCTTCTATATTTCCAAACAGTTTTCATCGTTTGACCATTTAATACTATTTTTTCGATTTATTTATTTTCTTCTATTTGTCTTTCAACAATAGGAGCATAAAGAGATAAACTTAAACGTAGAAGGAGTGTCCATTTAATTGATTTCGATTTAAATTGTTTTATTTTAAGTTTATTTGAGTTTTGTATAAAAGGATATGGACGAACAAAAAAATTAAAAATTATTTCGTTTGCATGTTGCTGGAAAATATTGATTTAAAAAAAAAATAATTGGGAAATTTTATTACGATTTTTCACTTCCTCTAGGTTTTTGTTGATTTGTTGAACAACACCCCCCAGAATGTTTGAATTTCGATGAGCTTAAAAAGAAATCAATTAATTTTTTTACTATTCTAATGTCATCTGCATAAACCATTTCTATATACATATACGAACTCTTATTAATTATTTACCACAAAACGTTGAAGCGGTTGAAGACAACGTATTTGTTTTTGGTTTCAAATTTTTCATTTTTGTTTCCATAGAGTTACATAAAACTCGTTTGAATGGTGATTTTATGAAGATAAGTTTTTATGTATGTAGTATTTTAGTGTGTAATACTTTAAAGCTGGTCATTTTTAGTATTGAGCATTTCGGTAGGTAACTTTAAATAACTTTAAGTTAACCTACAGATATATATATATATATATATATATATATATATATATATATATATATATATATATATATATATATATATATATATATATATATATATATATATATATATATATATATATATATATATATATATATATATATATATATATATATATATATATATATATTAGACTGGTCGTTAAAAACTAAATTTTCCGAGATGCCCCCCAGAAAAATTCTTTGTGGTCAAAAAACCACAACGGCTTTATTCTTATTTTTTTTTAAGTGAGAAGAACACGTGCCGCCAAATCATCGAAGTTTATTTTTTTTAAAATTGTTAATATCTCATAAAATATGCAGTTGTCAAAAAAAATCATATATTCATTTTTGCAGGAAATTTAATTCTGTACAAAAAAGGTCCAAGTCATTTTTTTCCTAAAACCTATATTTTTGATGATATTTTGAAATAAAACTTGAAATTCTTCGAAACTCGTGAAACCAAATGATGAAAATTTCGACGAAAAAGTACTAATTTTGATTTTTTTTGTCGCGATTATTTTTTTATACATTTCATTCTATAGCATAAGAAGAAAATTATGAGTTTTTCGTCATCTTTATTTTTTATGTTTTTTAAAAATTACGAAAACTTACAAGTTCATTTTCAAAATATCATGAGAACTATACGTTTTAGGAAAAAAATGATTTATACCTTTTTTGTAGAGAATTAAGTTTCCTACAAAACTGGTTTGTGATTTTTTTTTAAATCTACATATTTTATGACGTATTTGAAAAAATCTACGAATTTTTCAAAAAATCAACTTCTACGATTTTGCGGCACGTGTTCTTTTGATTTAAAAAAAAAAAATAATGCCGTTGTGGTTTTTTGACCACAAAGAATTTTTCTAGGGGCGTCTCGGAAAATTTAGTTTTTAACGACCAGTTTAATATATATATATATATATATATATATATATATATATATATATATATATATATATATATATATATATATATATATATATATATATATATATATATATATATATATATATATATATATATATATATATATATATATATATATATATATATACATATATTTTTTTTTTTATATAATAAGTTGAGAGCGTTTTTCTGTCAGAGTACTGTCCCAGTGAATTGACAAACTTTTAACTTGTGAGCTATTCAGTTTATTTCTTCACTGTTAGCCCCTTGGGCTTCTAGAGCAATTCGGAATGTCGTTGAGAATTAACTGTGGAAAACAAAACAATATTTAAATTCAAAATCAAGTCTAATTTATTTTCAATATTATCCAGCTATATATACAAAAATCAATACCTTTAATTCCCTTCAAAAATCAATGTATATAAAAAATTAAACTTATATTCATCAAATATCCCTAGTATAAACATGCATTTAAATATATTTAATTTATATTTACTTAAGTAAATAATTTCATATATAATACAAATTCCTTATTCCTCAAATCGCCTTATCATCAAAAGAAAATTATAATTAAAAATATGACAAGAAATAAATTAGGTTTGAAGTTTGATGCGTGTGACTTTTATTGTTTTTGTTGTAAACTTAATTTTAAAGAATAAATAATTGTGAACGGTATGTGATATATTGTAAACTTATTTTTTATGAAAAATAAGTGTGACCTATATATGATATATTCTAAACTTATGTTTATTTTTTGGTTTAGTTTAGTTTAGTTTTTTGGTTTAATTTTAATTTATATTTTTATGACCATATCTGAGCATTGAATTATGGTTCTGTATATGAATTAGTAGATGGGTTTAATGCCCATTACAATATGAGGTGCTGAGGCTCAACTTTCTTGATTTCTTCTGTCTCCCTCATTTCTCAAGTCAACCTGTAAAGTGCAGCTTTCATTGTAGTACTCGTGTTTTGTGGCCTGTTGAATTTTTGGTAAAACTACTATCCAGATTACTCGTGCATATATATGCTTGTGAATTACCCTTTCAATCGGCTTCGATGCAAAAGATACTAAACTGATACAACTCTGAAGTTTTAAATGGTTGACATCAAAGACATGGCTCTGAACCAGCCACTATACTCCCCATTTAGCAGGAAGACATGACTTTTCCATTCATCCCAGTGAAGTTAAATGGATAGTCGAGCGTGTTTATATCTCACTTGATATGGTTGACCGGCGGTCACTTATTATCAGTAAACCTCCTTTTTGATATCCTGAATGAACTCTTAAATTAAAGGCAACCTTTAGAAAGTGCTTTATCCAGGCTGGCTGAACTTTCTGTAGAAGCATAGGTGAAATTCTTTTACAGAAAGTTTTAATATTACTTTTTAAAGTCCTGTTTACTTCGTTGTACGTGTTTGTGAACATCTGTGTTGCATCCAATGATTAGAAACCACTACCTTTGGTTGCATCATTCCATAAACCTCTGTACCTCAATGTACAGTATATGAGTCATGTTTTGTGTGAAGTTGGTCATTGAAAAAATAACTCGCAATGAATGTCTCCGAGTCAGGTTGTAATCGTTAACGGCTACCAGGTCCCTGTTGAGCAAACCTGAAAGAAAAAAATAACGCTAGATTACAAGTTTTAATATTTTTTATATGAGCAATTCCACGAAGATTCAACATCGTTTTGACTTGACTCCTTTTAATTTTGATTATTTTTTGTTTATAGATAGTCTTTGATAAATAAAAAATACAAGTTCTCTTAGAATTTTTTTTTTCGACCAGGGGTCTTCACAGGGTGCCCCTCAATTTTTGTTATTTTTTGATGTGAGTGCATTTTGACGAGCGATTGTAGAAAAACTACTCAATCGATTTTCATAAATGATATGTCGTTGAATAGGTATTATTCTATATTTAAAAAAATTCTACTTGAAGCCTTATTTTTCATTTATCGAAGGCTATCTATAAACTAAAAATAAACCAAAATAGACCAAATTAAAAAGGGTCGAGTCAAAATGTCGCAAAGTTTTGCTGAACTTGACTGAAATGGCTTTTTAAAAAGTTCATTTAATAATAAAATATTTGATATTTAACATAAAAAAAAATTTGAATCTAAAAATCGCCATTTTTATAATTTTTCTTCAGAACAAAAAAAACTGATTCCCGACAGTCATATGCACAACGAATTTTATCTCTAAAACAAAAAATGATGCTAGTACTTAACTTTCACAAGTTGTTAGATATAAAATAAGCTTCAATTTAGTTTAAAAAAAAAAAAAAAAAAAAGGCTATCCCATCTTTTTTTCAATTACACCATTTTTTTCTTATATTACACCGTTAAAAATTATTTCAAAAAATTAACAGTGTACATTTTTAAAAACTTTGTTCTAATACCTATTCAACGACATATCATTTATGAAAATCGATTGAGTAGTTTTTCGACAATCGCTCGTCAAAATGCACTCACATCACAAAATAACAAAAATTGAGGGGCACCCTGTGAAGACCCCTGGTCGAAAAAAAAAATTCTAAGAGAACTTGTATTTTTTATTTATCAAAGACTATCTATAAACAAAAAATAATCAAAATTAAAAGGGGTCAAGTCAAAACGATGTTGAATCTTCGTGAAATTGCTCATATACCTTAAGTGAAAAACATATTTTTAGGGTTCCGTTTTTTATACGGAACACTATTGGTGAGAGTACAACGTGCATTATTTCGATTATCTCGTGAACCATTAATCCGATAAACTTAAAATTTGAGGTGCTTATAAAACTAACTTATCCACACAAGATGGTGGGTTAAAAAATAAATAAAGTTGTGGTCGTTTGTTTTAAGGAGGTACGATGTAAAGCCTTTGAAAACCTACATTTTTTTATCGAGACGAGTAATGTATCATATGAAAGGTCTTCATTTCAGCATTATTAAAAAATATATTTTGAAATTTTACACCTCACCATTTTTTGTATAATTTTGAAAAATGACGTTTTCTGGATGTTTTATTGTCCCGAATAACTCCGACCCTACTTCATCGAAAATCTTGAAATATATTTGGAATGATAGAAAATTGAGTAGGTTTTTAATAAAAAATATGAAAAAGTGGCAGATACTCATAACTATATTTATTAAAGGGGTGGGAATGTTAAGGGGTAAAAACATCATTTAAAACCTGGCCATGTGGGGTGTCATTTGAAAGAGCACTTGATTTTAGAAATATTGCTTTTTTTTTGACCCAAGCGAATGGGTATCATTTGAAAGAACACCAAATTTCCAAAATATTGCAATTTTTTTTAGAATTTTGCGGTACACAGTTTTGGAGTTATTTAAAAAAATGTGTAAATTCCAGATCGTTCCCCCCCTACGTTTCGACACTGATAGACAGGAAAAATTTAAAAAATTCATAGAGACAGGAAGTTTGCTATATTTTGAACAAAAATTATAGCGAACTCTCAAATAATTATATTTCTGTGTGTTTAGGGGTGAGTGTGGGGAGGGTAAAAAAAAACCTTTTTTGGAACCAAACGACTGGGGTGTCATTTGAAAGAACACTTAATCTAAGAAACATTGCAACATTTTTTAGAATTCTGCGATGCACAGTTTTTAGTTATTGTTAAAAAAAGTGCTATTTTAAGTGTATTTTTACCACCCTATATTTCGACGCTGATTTATAGAACAAATATTCCCTATTTAGACCATTGAAATACTGGTTAAATCTTTCTTTAGCTAACATAAACAGCTATGGATAAGATTTAACCTCAAGAAACATTTTTGATCAATGTAGATGTGATTGACATTTACGATTGACGTTTACGATTAAACATTTATTCTGTTATGCGTCCATAGCCTGGCGATATAAGAACTTTACAACATAACTTTATGTCCTGTATTTTTGATATTGTGTTCATTTACACTCACGGAACCCTTGGCGAGCGAATTTTATTCGCACTTGTCCGCACTTGTCCACCTCCTACTAATGTAAGATATTACTGGAAAAAAAATTTAACATGTTACATTTTTGTAGTATGAAGGTAACTTTTTTTTACTACCTATGCGGAACCAATTTTTAACTCCATGCTCCCTGAAATACAAATACGCAAAACTAAAAAAGGATATTTTTGTCGGTTCACAGATACGTAAAATAATGCAAAATAAGAACTGTGAAAAGCTTTTATCTACTAAAAAAAATTCTTGGAATTCTTCAATGGTCCACCAAAGGATTTTTAAGAAACCATAAAAATGAAAATTATGAAAAAACTATTGGGTGTGGTCAAGATACATTTTCTCTATTTATACGTGGAAGATTTTTCAGAAAAACGTCTATAAAATGATAAAAATATTAAAAATAAAATCGTTTTAGGCTAAATTAGTAATATTAGGTTTTATGAATAATATCCCGGATGAGTTTTTACTCTATTACAGAAAGCCCAGAAACTGTGGAGTCGCTTAAAAATATATCTTTCGAAAGACGTTCTCTGGCAGTGATCAAGATGTACCAACAAATGCAAAAATAAATTGTTTTTACATTTTTAAATGTTTTATCAGAATTCGTAAAAGGAATCGTTTCGATAAACAGTTTTAAGAATAATAGTGTTTTCACAAAAAAAAAATTCAAATGTGTATTTTTTTTTGCAATTATGAAACGAAAAGTCGACTTAAATATTTGTTCCCGTACTCAGCGCACTAGAATCTAAATAACAAAGGAATCATATGGTTTTTCTATTTAAAATGCACGTTCTAGCCCTAGGTGAGTTTGCATTAGTAATGCATACTCCTTGCTTCTTGGGGTTTTCCAGGCCTTATCGATTTTGTATCGATTTTTGGCTCTTAGTGAATGTCCTGCCCATCACAGCTAATGCTCGTAAAAACAGCAGTGATTACCTGGTCATTGAATGACAATCTGGAGTTTCCACGGTATCACGGATCTAAAGGGAATTCCGACTCGCTTGACCCCGTGACTTCGTAGTTCTCAGTCCATTACAATTGAAGAAATGCACGTGACCATTTTCAATTGGGAACGAAATCAAGAGTGTAAAGATAAGGGATTCTGATTAGCTCAAAAGTTTGAGGAACCAAGACCAGTACCATCACCACATTAAATATAATTAATAAATTTAATACTAAAATTTCAATCACTCCAAGCTCTCAGTGGTTTGAGCACAGTACCAAGCATAGTACAATATAATGGTAACTTTTGGATTTTTATTTTTTTTTTAATATTTAATTTTAACGATCAATAAATTTCTTTTATTGTAGTATAATCACGATGAAAACATACAGATAAATTTTTTAGGTATATTTAATATAATTATTATTAATTAATTTAATTATATTTAAGTATATATTACATTTTTTTCACGTATATTTGGAATTTCATGTTAAGAATAATTACTACATCCTTACTACGCAAAATATTATATTTTTATTTTTTTTTTTTTTTTTTTTTTTTTAATAAAATGTGTTGTGTAATAGGGTTTAGAATATGTGTCACAACAACACATAAATACCTTTTAAGACCTAGGTCTAGACCTGGGTCCCACAACAACTGGCGTTCTGAGGTGTAGATTAACGCTTTTTTTAAACATCTGTGGGTTGAAGCCACCTGAGACTAAGTGTTCCGGCAAACTATTCCATTTGTACGCAGTTCGGACAAAGAAGTCTCTCTGCGATCTGCCAGTATGACAGCGCGGGATCTTTACCGTTTCACTGGTTGCGGCAGCCGATTGCCGAGTGGAACGGGGGTAAGAATAAGTTTGAGGCATGATGCCGCTGATTTCATCTGAGCACTGCTGATGACGATATTTGTAAAAAACAACGAGGTCAGCAACAGTGCGACGATGTTGTAGGGAATCAAGTTTTGATGTCAAAGTTCGATCACCTACAATTCGTATAGCTCGCTTTTGAACAGAGTCCAAGAGGGCCAAGATGGAAACAGAGGCAGCACCCCAAACTTGACAGCAGTACTCCATACAGGGACGAATATAGGACTTATAAACATGGAGCAATTGGTATGGAGTGAAAAATTTTTTGCATCTGAGTTACTCTTGCTTATGAGTTAAACAAATAAATAAATAATCTAAATAATTAAAAAAATAAACCAAAATTAAATAATTTATATAATTTATATGATGAAATATAAATTAAATAGATTTCATTACAATTAATTAATTATAGGGAATTCCTGTTATTCGTGGCATTTAGGCCACGATTTTGTTTTTGATCTCGAGTTAAACTTTTCATTTATTTTATATATAAATTTTGTGACCATATTAAAGTGATACTTTGGTTTGTTATTCATCTTTTCTTTTTGATTACTGTACAAAAAAGAAAATGTCAGTGCTTCCAACTGATCACCCCTTCTTCGGGTTGGAAGATAGCAAATTTGCTGTTGAATGCTTGCTTCAAGGTATCCAAATTGACAGCAGTAGCTAGGTTGAGAAATTGAAAGCAGCTGTACCAATAACACAATCCCATGCATTGGATCTTATCGATTAAAAAGAAGTGATCGTAGCGGCTAGTATATTCTTGTTCGGCAAAGATACTCATTCAACAACATGTTTTGCAGGGCCTAATAAATCGTATCAAGCATTACATGGATCAAACTAAACGATTGGGAACAACTGGCCAAAAGACGGGGTGTTCAACTTTAAAGAATATGAATTCTTTCCAGGAACCATTGATCAACTCCTGTACATTTGGTATTTTTTGGATCCTTGATCTGACTGCGTATTTATTACATATTATACTTTAAACTTTTGTTGGTGGTAAAATATACGACAAGAGATACTTTAACACTGCCGTCTATATGTCCGTAAGTACAAATCTGTCCGGCTTTTCAATGATACAGTTTGCCGAAACAACTTTGCACCAAGGAAAGAACCGTTAGACCCGTTTGACGTGCGTCAACTGAGGTCGTCGGGAGGATCAGAGAAAGTAAAACACTATTTAAATTCAAACTGATTCTGATTTTTATTTGTTCGAAAACTTTCTTTTATACAATTTTTGGATTTGCATTTTCATTTTCCTAATCCCCACTTAAATCAATCAATATATATTTATTTCAAATTAATTATGTAGAAAATGCAATTCTAGCAAAATGTACATATAATATATTTCAGCTTAATTACTTAATATTTCCCCGTAATAAAATCCGTATCATCATAATTATTTACCTTTTGTTTTATTTAAAATTATTTAAAATTAGTTTCAATGTTTTGAAACATGATATATGATGACACACTTTGAGTAATGTATAATTCATAAAGTTCATAAAACTTCGCTTACTTATAATTGTAAACATATGAAATGTTGTTTACTAAATTATTATTATTTTGTTTTGATAAAAAAGAAATTACGTCATGGGAATTCCCTTATAACTTATTGTATGTGTTTTGATTTGGATAGGTACACGTAGTAGTATCTCTACACTAATACAGGGTGTCTCAATTTGAACTTTTTTTTAAATTTTTGAATAAAACATACAATTTGAATGAAAGTTTGGAATATTTTTATTGAAATATGTTGTAGATAGTCTACAATTTAATGTTTAAAAATGATATCATCCAAATGTCCACCGCGAGCACGTTTGCAAACATTGATTCTTTGAGTAAAATTTTCAATGACTTTTTTACATAATTGAGGTTGGATCTCACGAATTTCTTGTTCAATGTTGGTTTTAAGTTCTTGAATTGTTGTTGGATTATTCTTATAAACTTCATCTTTCACATAGCCCCATAAAAAATAGTACAACGGTGTCAAATCACACGATCTTGGTGGGCAATTGACATCACCAAAACGTGAAATTAATCGATCAGGAAATTTTTCATGGATTAATTCCAATGTTTCACGTGCTGTATGGCATGTTGCACCATCCTGTTGGAACCACATGTCTTCAGTATCCATATCATCAATAATAGGCCATAAAAATTCAGTTATCATGTTTCTGTAGCGTATTCCATTGACTGTAACAGCTTCACCTGCATCATTTTCAAAAAATATGGTCCAATGACACCTCCAGCCCATAATCCACACCAAATAGTAACACGAATTGGATACAATGCTTGTTCAACAATTACTCTTGGATTTTCTGAAGCCCATATTCGACACTTTTGCTTGTTAACATAACCATTCAAGTGAAAATGTGCTTCATCTGAAAAGATGATTTTTTCAGCAAATTCGGCACCATGTTCAATGATGAAATCTGCAAAGTTTCGACGGTTGAAATGGTCATTTGCTTTTAGTTCTTGAACCAACTGGACTTTATAAGCCTTTAGAGCCAAATTTTTATGCAAAATTCGCCATGTGGTGGATCGGGATATGCCTAATTGCTGTGAACGTCGTCTAATTGACAAATTTGGTTCATCAGCCACACTTTTACTCACGGCATCAATATTTTGAGTTGAACGACCGCTACGAGTATGTGTTGATGTTCTTGCGTTTTGTACTGAACCAATTGACTCGAATTTATCCACCAAATTCTTAATTGCAGGCTTTGATGGATGATTATAACGACCAAAAATATCAATAATTTAACGAAATGTGGTTTTCACAGATCGACCATTTTCGTAATGGATTTGAATAATTTTAATACGATTTTCAATTGCGAAATTGCGAAATTGCGTTCATTTTAGTTAATGGTAGACTATATACTAACAGAATGTCAAAAAATAAATTGACATATCTTTCGCCGTAGGCGAAAATAGGCCTTCTGAGAAAAAAAGTTCAAATTGAGACACCCTTTACTAATTTGGCTACTGCATTATTATTATTAAAATTAAAAACAGAATTTATTTCGTTTTGATTTATTTTAGGCACAACATGAAATTAATTAAACTATGATTTACATCGATATGTACCGATACGGTACTAAGTGGTTGTAAAATATTTCACTTAACAATACTCAAAACAATAACTTTGGATTACAAAAAAAAAATTATTCAAATTAATTTATATTAAATTAATATTTTCTGGAACCTATCAATATTTTTATTATTTAACATAATTTTCGGTCCCAGAAGTTTATTTCGCACCAAAAGCTAATTACAATCTGATTTAACCAATTGATTTCTATTTTTAATTACAAATTTTCAATCATTATTTGTTTGGTCAAATACCATCACAAATATGCTTAGCTGTAATTTATACGGCAATTTACTCAACTTACATAAAATTGTTAATACATTCCAAAAATTGCCTAAAACGTTACAAACTGCTTCCTTGGGTGGTGGAGCCTCCGTTGGGAGCCTCCATTTCAAGGTCCTTATTACCATCGTCTGTGAGGTACATGGACCACAACTTTGCCAAGTCGCTAGATTTGATTCCTACAGTTAGAAGTGGCCGTATGGCTGGGCTATATATATATATATATATATATATATATATATATATATATATATATATATATATATATATATATATATATATATATATATATATATACATATACGGTACTGGTGAGTCATGATATCCTCTGTTTAAGACCTGTATTCTTCCATGGCTTTGACCTATGGACCTGTGTTGCTGATAACAAAGCAAAGCCAGTTAGGTGGATTTTTTTGGAAATGGACTATTTCATTTGATCCCAGCCTAGTTGGTCCTGTGCAAAGGTCACATAACATCAATGACCTAGGCCACCATGTCATGTGACTATGTAGTGCACGACGTACTATAAAACGTGAAAACAACACGTGTAGTGTAAATCCACGTAAACATGGAAGCGACTAGCAAAGTAACCATAGGATTTATTTAGATGCTAGGTTCGACTGAACTAGGTGGGGTACCGGACAACTTATAAATGTATTTTGTCTTGTTTGCTCCATCATGGGATTGAAATGCTCTTTGGAATAAAAATGGCAACAAATATCACTGAAAACAAAAGTAAGAAAAAATCCAGTTCTATTATTTAAACCAGGAAGGCAGTGTGCGAGCATCTTATCCTTTGGTCAATCACTGATAGCACCGCAGGTATTGCTGCTGAAAATAATACAAAATAATAATCAAGAGCTTCTGACTTTCAACTGATAGATATTTAGGCTTGAGAAGCAAGATGTTCACTTTTATTTATTTACAATTTATTTTTGCTCTTTCCAGATACAACTGAAACAAAACAAAAATTTATTTGGTTTATATTTTACTGATTTTTAATTAATATATCTCCATGTTTTAAAAATAAATTTTCTATATAAATCAAATAAATTAATATTTAAATATAATTTTGAGTGTTATAATTAAGGTTAATTAACTGTAAAACAAACCTATCGACGGGGAATAAAACATATTTTTATGTTTGTTCATTCTATGCTTACATTTTACATCGATATTATATTTTCTATAAAAAAGCATAAATCTATCCATTTAACCTAATTTATTTATATTTATGCAAACAAATTGGGCATTGTGAGTTTTAATTATATTAAAATATGTGTGTGTGGTTCTCTATTAATTTAAAATTGATTTATATCATTAAATGTTCGGTAAAAATCTATATAACGCAAGAGCTTTAAGTTTATTCAAAGTTATTACAACGAAAGCTACAAAACAGAGTAGAAGTTTCGAAAACTTTACTTTATTTCATCTACCAATTTTGTGGTATAAGTGAAATAAAATAAGCAAACAATTGTTTTATAGCAATGTATGTATACTTTGATGGAATGACAAATAAATCCTTTTAAAAAATTGAGCTATAATTGATAACACTTTATTACTTGCTCGAAGAATCAAGAAACTAGCCTAAGTATAACTCTATGTGTGGGATTTAATCATTGTGAAAGACAGTGTGTTACATGATCAAAGAAGATTCAACTATCTGAATTGTTGGACTCATTTTAGTTTTGTTTCTACAAATATTAAGATATTTGCTTTTTGCCTCATATTTTTTTTAATTCTCTATCTAATCATGAAATATTGGCCTTATTATATATTTTTATGTATAATAAGATTTATTGTTTATAGTTATCCATTCTTTGATCTTAAAAGAATTTTATGTATTGTTGTATTGTGACACATTTAAAACAATTAAAAACTGTCAACAAATTTTTTACAAACATCAAATTAATCGATAATCCTTCTTGCCGACGTTCTCTTGATCATATCGTATTGTAAAGAATGCAAATGTTCTTCACACTTTTACTTATAGTAAAGAAAAAAATGTTATGTGACACCTACACTAGCATCTTCATAATTCACCTTCAAACTTTGAACAAAATGCGTAATGCATTTCTCGTAAAGAGACGTAATTGAATCCAATTTGTTATATTAAACGCAAATACGGTACGACTAAAAAGACAGCTACATGTCCGAGACGGTTTTCATGATTTCTCAATTAATTTGTAACGTTCAGTAATGCTAAAAAGTAGCCCAGATGAGAACAGAGATCGGTTTTCGATAACACATATATAATCCTGAAGATGGGCCTAGCCCGAAATATATAGATTTTTTCAACAATAATATCTATATTAATATAAAAAACGGGTTTAATTGAGGATATGCAAATAAAACAAAACAAACTAGAACCAACGAAAAGCTATCCTTAGTTACCTTCATTTTCATTGAACCATGTTCTTACTGCCAATATAAAAAAATTTCAATCAACATCAGAGTAATCGAGCGACCAATTCTATATTGAATGTAGAATAAAGTCACAAAACGTGACGCTCATGACGTGAATCCATTAACATAAAAAAGATAATCAAACAAGTCAATAACAATAGGCATTTAAATAACTGACCAATGAAAAAAATTATACGGATCAAAGCTAGGTACACTCCTGTTTGCAAAAAAATAATAATTATGCCAAATTATTTTTTCATTAAATATGCGATTGCATTTGTAGTTTAAACTTTCTTAATTCTAAAATTACGAAATTGTTATCTATTATTTTTTGTCAATTACAACCATAACCGAAAAAAAATTAAGCAAGAAGAAAACATCCTAACTCAATAAATTAAAAAATGTTATTAACCCACCGAAAGGAATCCGACTTTCCTCGTCCAGTTTATATTCTCGATTTAACTCTCCATCCGCTCTCCTATGGAAATATGCACCTTCCATTTCCAAAAATCAAATCACGGGACCGAGCACCCATTAGTTTTCATGTCTCAGAAGCTAAATGAAGCCCAGAGGAGCAGTTATTGAGTCGGAATGCCTCTCGGCTGTTCTTGCTTTCACGATTATTACATATCACTCAAGCTTCCTTAAAATTTCTTTTCTGAAGCTCTCAACTCACGATTTCTAGACTAAGGATTGCAATAGAGCTCAAATGGTTGATGCTCCCATTCACCTCAATGCAGAGGAAATTCAAAATGCAGTGGAGGATGATCGAAAAACATTTCCGCACATAGATCATTTTTCAAGTCATTTTACAGACCCTGAATATCTTGCATTGTAGACAAGTTTGAAATACAATATTACATACATCGATTCAGAGAAATCCTGATGTCTATTAGTCGCAAAAGCGTTACTCGTTATTACTCTTCCCTTTCGTCTCATATTAGAGAGAAGAGGATTAAAATTGTTTGAAAATTGCTAAAATTCTATTTCGGACGTCCGTAAATATCTTCAAACCTGTGAGCTCTGGCACATCATTAAGCTTGCTAATCCTTCCGTGCGTCTCCGAATAGGAAGGCAGTGGAAAACATTCTTACATTTTCAACGAGTTTGTGTTAATTTTATAAGACCCTACAACCACAGCAAACAAGTGTGACTTATCTTGTGATTGTTTTTTGTTCTACTGAAACCTGTAACGACGGACTATTTTCATTTTTTACTTTGAAAATAATAGTTTTCAAACTCTATAATAATTTTATTAATTTTCTTAAATTGTGGTAATCGTAGCTACATTTTTATGTACTGCTGTTGACGGTTTAGTTACGTCACTCAATTTCAATTAAAAAACATGTTTGGTTAAATGATTTGTTTTAACTTGAAAAAGGGGAATTGTTTATTGTTGCTGGAAGGGGAAACAGAAGATCAATGATACGATATAAAAGATCCAATTGTTTGGATGAAATCGAGTTAGTATAATTTTAAATCTAATCAAATCAATTTATTTAAAACTCAAACAAATATATTATTATAATGTGAAAACAAATTAAAAAAAATGTAAATTTTGATTGAGTAAAGATTAAATTATTTGTTTTTTTTTTAATCGAAGGTTTTTTTTATTTATTTGTGATGTAATAATGCTTAGAGAAAATTGTGTCATGTGTGTGATCGCAAGATGGAAGTTTTATAATGTTCTTATGGAATTCTATAGATCAAATATTCATTCATAAATTGTTTAAACATATATCAATTTTATAACAGACTGTTGAGTTTGTAATTTGTGATGTCTCAAAACCATAATTCGTGTTAGTGGTAATTTGAATTGAGAATTTAATACTAAGGGAAATCTTGATATATATAAATATGACAGAACCAGAAATAAATTGAAGCTTGAGTTTTCTTAAGAACAAAAAAATAATGTTGTCTGGTCGTTTTGTGTTTTATTTGCACATGCAGTGTTAGTATGTGTGTGAGTAGAGCTGCTACCACTAATATTGTGTCGGATGCTGAATTGGATAATAATTATGATCAAAACAAAGTACTCAAACTTAATACCAATAAGCACATCATAGAAATATATGGATTCAAGGATCCTCATCTTCCCTTTTTATCCAACATTTTTCCATGATATTTGTAATCAAGAATTGTAAATAAAGGGAGTTATCACAGCAAATAAACGAAGACGCAAAATGAAACAGCATTGAAGAAATAAAAATTAATGTAAGCGTTTTGTTATGTTTTATTTTGCATAATTCAATTTTTTTGTACTAATTACTTTTCAAATTAATTTAAATTTTGTGTTCTGTTAAGTTATTTTCAAGAATTTATTTTAAAAGTTTTTATAGGAGACTTCCAACTGTAAAATTCTGTTTGCCGTAAATTCAGTATTCCGGTAAGAGAATATAATTTCTATAATTTCGAAAAGTTCATTTTCGTTACATGGAGCTTCGAAACGATGGACCTGGCATAGTTTAGTTTTTTTTAATTATTTTGGCGCAAAATTATGGCGTAGTTTTTGATAAACCCAGTTTTTTTGTGAAAATTTATCATTATATATATTTTTGGCCAAATAATTATGGAAATTTTTGTATATAAATTTCTGGCGAAATCTATTTTTTACACACTTTTATTTAACTTGACATCTGAGAGCTTTGATGGGTGGAATTTTGTGATTCATTTTTCAGTAACTTCCCATTATGTGATTGATCCCAAATTGAAAAGACAAGTTTGTTAAAGCAGTCAGTACGTATTTCTAAAACTTTTAAAGCACAAAACTTTATAAAACTGAAGAAAAAAAATTCAAATTTTTCTTCACTCTGAAAGACTTTAAAGAATTGCACTGAAATCCCCATAAACTGGTTGACTCATTTTGAGCGAAGGAATTTTGGTAATACTGTGTATATCATTATAATGATAGACATCATACATGTTTGTGTCATTTTATATGGATAAAAGTCCTTATAATGAACACAAAACAAAAATAAAAGTATGACATTTGAAAGCTTATAGACCTTTTTTCTTAAAGCTCAAATCGTTATTTTGCTGTATTTGACAGATTACATACAGCAATGATAATTAGAAATCAGTTATTATGTATGAAAATATGAAAATCCATAAGATCTGAATATCCCATTCTCTACGTTGGAATTTCGCTCATACTGAGTATATCATTATAATATATGACATATTACACATTTTTGTTATTTTTATATCGAAAAATCTTTATTATACCAATCTCTCTTATACCGATCGTCAAAATTGGAGGAAACTTCTGGTGGTAAGAATCAGAACTAGTGTACCCATATAAATTTTGACATTTAATTCATTTTGGTATACATTATCAAATTTGTGTTTACATTGGTAAGTTTTCAAGCCGAAAAATAATAATTTAAAATAAATCTAATTGAAATATACATTTATAATACTTGTGTTTTTCCAGGTGTTTTGTTATAATTACAGAAAAACTACCAGAATTGTATATAAAAAGAATATTAAAACAGCCATCACGGCAACACAAAATCCAGTTCACAAAAGAACTTGGATATTACATTGTGGGGTAAAATAAAAATTTTAACTAAATCTAATTGAAATATACATTTATAAAACTTGTGTTTTTCCAGGTGTTTTGTTAAAATTACCAGAATTGTACATAAAAAGAATATTAAATGTATTATCCTGATGAATGGAAAGATGATGTAAGAATCGATGCTTTGTTCGCTCCATTCAGAGTTCGAACATTAAATCCTGTTAATTACGATTCTAAATTAAAATTTTGGAAAAATGCCATAACAAAATATTGTTTGTATAAAGGGGAAAGCAATATAAATATAAAAGAATTGAAAAATACATTTCAGCGTAATATTATAATTCCTTATGTATTTGCAACGGTATTAGAGAATATGTTTCAGAAAGAGGAAGTTAAATTAAAAAATGATTTCATGGAAATTTGACAGTATACATGGAGTTGAAGGAGTTTTAATTCGTTGATAAAAAAGTATTTCAAAGAGTCTCAATAATTTAAAAATTTAATGATACAAACAAAAGATGATTCCACAGAATATGTTTTAATTGAAAGTTTAAAGGTGAGTTTTTATTCAAGATTCTGTTGTCTCGAGGTTTAATTTCTATTCTTATCTGTAGAATGAAGCAACAAAAATCCAAAGGGAAATGGAACATTTAACCGAATCTGTTATGTCCTTAGCCGATGCTATCGAAAAGCTTACCAATTCCAATTTAGAGTTTAAATTAACAAATGAAGGTGCATTGTTAGCAATTCAACAGTTAGAAAACGAACAGAGTTGATAGATAATTACTCAAAAATTATAATAAAATTCGGTGCCACCGCACAAAAAGTCACACCAATCAATGAGCTTGAACGTTCTTTTTATAATCTAGAAAAAACAGAAAAATATTTTGTTAATTTCTTTGAAACTAACTTTTAAGTTTTGATAAATAAAAGAATATTTTAATATGGTACAACTTTATAATTTTAATGTTTTATTTAACATTGACTGCCAACAAACGACTAACTAACAATATAATATCAAATGATGATAATGATACGGACATAATAAAAGTAAGGTAACTGTACAATAATAAATTACAAAACAAGTTGATTAATACAACAACTAAACAAGGTGATTCTAAAGTTTACATCATTATCATCTTAGCATTAATATAATTCATTTTACATATTTTGATTTATCATATTTATTGAAAATTATTGATAAAATTGAAAATGAATTTAAAGATTTAGACACAAAAATATGAGAGTTGATTAGAGATGGCAAACGAAATTCAGCGAAGTTTCATCTTCGTTAGATCATATACAAATACTACAATCTCAAATTCAAGATACAACGAGTGATGCTAAAGTGTTGGAAGCTTTTAAAATTGGTTCTAAAACTATCAAAAAATTGCTTTCTGATTCGGGAATTACGCTGGATAGCGTTGATGAGGCATTGGCGGATGTCCAAGAAAACCATGAGGTACATGATGATATCCAATCAACGTTGGGCGGTGGTAACACATTCAATACAATTGATGATTCTATTCTGGAAAAAGAATTAGAGGAATTGTTATTAGAAGATGCCTTCCCTGATGTTGTACTGTCTGATATTAATAAAAACGACGGAAATGAAAAGGAGAAACCAAAGGATGCAATATTAAATATGGATGACTTGATACAACGTCGTATGAATGAATTAAGAATTGAGTTTGGTGATGGATGTTTTTTTTTAAAAAAATAAAATTCAAAAAACTGACTCAAAAAATGTATATCGCTAAAAACTATAAAATAAAAAAAAATAAAAAAAAATTTTAAAAAACACACTTTTATTGAAAATGAACTAAAAACTAAAAAATAAATTTTGCATTGACACAACACGATGTTCCGAAAAACAAAGGTTATATTCAAACGTTAAATCTTTTATTAATAACTATATGTTTGCTTTCAAACTATAATAAGGAAATAAATATTTAAATATCTTTTTAAACAATTTAGCACAGATGGCAAAATTAGATGTACAGACTAGAATACTATTTAACTAGAAGTTTTGTTAGATAAATAATTTTCCGTTACAGTTTTTTACAAAAAATAAAAGTGGGTGGCGTAGTCAATATAGAAGGGCACTAAATATGTAGAAAGTTTGCTAATTCTTAATCTTAATTAAGTAATAAGTATAAATACTAAAACTTAATTCAACTATTTTAAAGGATTATAAATCACTTATAATACAAGAAATGTGATGTAATACGTTCAATACGCTGACTGCGCCACCCACTTTTATTTTTTGTAAAAAACTGTAACGGAAAATTATTTATCTAACAAAACTTCTAGTTAAATAGTATTCTAGTCTGTACATCTAATTTTGCCATCTGTGTTAAATTGTTTAAAAAGATATTTAAATATTTATTTCCTTATTATAGTTTGAAAGCAAACATATAGTTATTAATAAAAGATTTAACGTTTGAATATAACCTTTGTTTTTCGGAACATCGTGTTGTGTCAATGCAAAATTTATTTTTTAGTTTTTAGTTCATTTTCAATAAAAGTGTGTTTTTTAAAAATTTTTTTTATTTTTTTTTTTCGTTGTTTAAAAAACCAGTTTTCGGTTTGTGTGTTACAAATGATTTTTGATTAAAACCAGTCTAGGGTTTTTTATAATAATGAATTTTTGTAAATTTTTGGTAAAACCTGTTTGGGTTTTTGTTTTCAAAATATTTTAGATAAAACCAGCTTAGTTTTATTTTTGTGAATTTTTTGACTATTATTATAATATAATGTACAATATTTGTACAATTTTTGTGAGTCATTTTTTTTTGTAGTAAATGTTTACTAATTATAAATAAAAACTGAACTGGTAGGCCTAAAAAGCCATCCATGAGGCTTCACCCCTTAACATGATTATGTTCTTAGGTCGCCTCTGGCCATAGGGGTTACGCAATCGACGTTCATTGGATTCTTCTCTTCATTCCAGCGAGGAAGTTCTGACATGACGGGGAGTGATGCTGCTGTGTTTGTACTTAAGTACAAACCAGTAGAAGAATTCTCTGCTCATAGGCTTCTTCGGTGATATGAGGGGAGGAACCAATTAATATTTTTCTTCAGGATCAGAGGCTTTACCTCATACGATTTCATTTTTAATCCTTTATGAATATATTTAGCTTTGCAATAGAACAATGTCTATGGAGTTTGAGACTTGAAGTCTGGCGGTCGGGAGTGTTCTCCAAGAAAACGTCATTAGTTCTAGTAATTTATTTTTAGTTTAGTTTTAGGTAGAGCAACCATGTCTGGGTCAGTAAAATTTAGTTTTATTCCATATCCTGACAGTCATGGTTGTTTCTTTTTAATTGGATGAGAAACCATTCTGTAGAATCTGGTCTTTAGGAACTTATCTAGTCGGTTCTCACATGCATTTTTGGGGAGTGCTCGGGAGCGCAAGAATTCAAGAATAGAATTAGGTGACATTGGACATTTCTATCATATTTTACTTGTTTTTTTTTGTCAACAAACAAATCTTGTCTTGCAAATCTCTTATCTATATTAAATAAAAATAATTTATTTATTTATTTATTCATAATGAACATTACATTAATTTCATACATGTTTTCTTACATTAATTGTTATACTAAATACAAATGTTCATTAGTAGGTGTTATTTAAGAAGTGCAAACGCACTTGTTATATAAAATAACACCGTCAAATTTGTACACTAAAATATAAAATTCAACGTTGTGAGGTGAATAATTAGGATTAAAACAGGATTAGGATTAAGACAGGAATTAAAATAAAATTTGGTGATTAAACATGAATGAATTTAACTTAACTGGAATCGTGTGAGTTAACGTATTGACAAGTATAACTAGACTCTATTGTATAGATACTCGATGTTATCTTGACTTAAAAGCCAAACTTTTAGATTTTTTAGAAATATTTTTTCGGAATGTGACGTTTTGACACAATTGGGCAATACATTAAACAAGAAGGGTGCTATAAAGTAGAATGAACGAAGACAGTATTCCTTTCGTGTAAAAGGAACAACACAATTATAAGCGTTACGCAAAGAGTAAGGCCTATCTATATTTGGAATTATATAGCCACTTCTTGAATAAAATATTTTTAAAACTTTGTAGATAAAAATGTAGCGGAGAGGAAGTATATTTGACAAACGAAACAACGGTAGTGAAGATTCAAAGCGACATTTGAAATTAATTACTCTAATAGCATGTTTTTGAGCAATACTTAGTGGTGCAACATTGTTGTAATAGTTACCACCCCAAACACTGATACCGTACTCTAGTTGAGAATGAAAAAGCGAAAAATACAAAGACCTCAGTAAATTTCTTGGACATACCGATCTTAATATATACAATTTTCTTATAATGCATAGAAGTTTACCTTTTGTTGTTGAGATATGCTGCTTAAATTTTAGCTTTTGGTCGACTAGAATCCCTAAATATTTATAAACTGAGACGTTTTCAATTTTAACACAATTCTCATTGCAATTAAAACCAGGGCAATCAAGCGAATGACTAACATAAACATTTGGTAAGGAGTTTATATGAATGGGTTCATTTTTCATTCTGAAATTTATAAATTTACTTTTTGGACTAAGGACCATATGATGGATATTAAACCATTTTCTAAGTAGAAATAAGTCAGATTGTATTAGATATGGAATGACATTAGGATCAAACGAAGAGTAAGAAAAAGCTGTATCATCGGCAAAGCTTGTCAGCTTCCCAAAAAACTTAAGTTTGCACAAAGAGTTAACATAAATCAAGAACAAAATTGGCCCAATTACTGAACCCTGAGGGACACCAGTATGTAGTGTAACTACAGAACTTTTAAGGTCATTAATTTTTACTTCTTGACTTCTTGATTTTAGGTAAGATATAAACCAGTCTAGGACGATTCCCCGAAAACCAGCCCGTTCTAATTTTTCAATCAAAATCTCATGATCTACTGTATCAAAAGCACCTTTGATATCTATAAAAAGCCCTGTAAGATTTTTGCCCTTATTCAATTCTCGAAAAATGTTGCATATAAAATTTAGAAGTGCATCTTCCGCGCTCATGCCTTTCCGGTATCCAAATTGCACATTACATAGGAAACCAGTACTCTCAAGAAAATCTAATGTTCTTTTTTTAACAATTTTTTCTAATATTTTAGAGAAAACTGGCAGAAGGGATATTGGTCGATAATTGGAGATATCAGAAGTTTTACCTGATTTATGCAAGGGAAGCACAATTGCCCGTTTCATCGATAATGGAACCACACCACTCGATAAACTTAAGTTACAGATATAAGTAAAAGGCTCAACTATATTATGACATACGTTTTTTACTAAAGTGTTTGAAATGTTATCATGGCCAGCTGTATTAGAATTTTGTAAAGTTTGCACCAAATTAAATACTTCTTGCTCATTTGTTGCGGCAAAAAAGCAGCTTTTCATTTCTGAAAGTTTAGAGAACTTAAGATAATCAATTTCATGATTACTATAAAGATAATTAGTGTGGCATGACTCGGAAAGGCATTTTGGGAGGGATGCAAAATAGTCATTAAATAAATTAGCTACTATTTTATCATCGCTTTGCAATATGTTCATTTTATCCAAAACATTTATTTTTTTATTTACCTGACTTCGTTGTTCGCCCAATACTGTATTAACCGTTCGCCATTGAGCTTTTGGGTTGTTCTTATATTTATTAAAGAGCTTTTTATAATATTCCCCCCGGGCTGATGCTATACCTTTTGATACTTTCAGTTTTAATTTACTATAACGATTTTTTAGAGGAAGACTTAAAGGATGCAGTACAACTTTCCTCCCAATACGGTTTTTTAAACTTATTAACTGGCATAGGCTATCCGTATTCCAAACTTTTAATTTCTTAATTGTTTTTTGTTTCCTACAAATAAAAGTTGAACTATTAATAAATGCTTGAAGTTTGAAAATGAAAGTGTCATATGCATCATCTACAGAAGTTTTATTGAAAACATCTAACCACGACTCGTTATCCAAAAGACGATTAAGTGCCAAATAGTCCACACAATGTTTCTCTGCTACATTTACATTGATACATTCATGGTTTGGATCTTTATCTGAAATGAAATTTAATAGTGTAGCGCAATGGTCAGAAACGCCCAGATTTAATACTTTGGGTTCAATATCAAATTTATTATTTATTTTTTGTCTAGCAAATATGTGATCAATACAGGTCTCAGAGGTTTCTGTAATACGAGTTGGTTGATTGATTAAAGAGGTTAGTCCATTCGAAGCTAAAATACTGTTGTACTCCATATTCATGGTGGTATCTTTCATAATATCGATATTAATGTCACCCAGTACAATCAAGTTTTTGACAGAAATGCTTCTTAAAAGGTTTGATAACTCATCGATGAATAACCTATAATCATAAGCATGCAGTCTGTAAAGACAAATAAACACATATGCTTCATTATTAAAAGAACAAGAAACTTTAAGTCCATCAGCACTAGCAAAAGCAAGTTTGGAAAATTCATGTGGAATTATTGATTTAATATATACTGCCACTCCAGCATTTTTATTTGTTGCGTTGCAATTAGCAAAAAGCGTAAAATTATCTATGTTATAATTGTCTAACTCATGTTCCTTAACAAAAATTTCAGTTAAGAATATTAAAGATGGTTGCGTAGTGAAACAATCTAAACTACAAACAAGGTTATCTAAGTTTTTTCGTATGCTATTAATATTTTGTTGGAGGATCCAAAACATAGGTGACTCTACTGGGAAAGCAAAGGAATCTTCATTAAAGGAATCAGATGAAAAAGGATGAATAATATTAAGACTTTGATTAAACATATTAAATTTAGTATAAAAACTTAAAAAATTAAATAAATTCTTACGCTTATAATCTATCAAAGTCTGCCAAAGAGTTTATGACAACAATTTGACTACCATCCACCTTTCTCATCTTGATTTGACCTCTTCGTATCCAGCAATACTTGTATTTTTTTATTTCTTTAAGTTCCTTCGCCTTTTTATGCAGGAGTTGTCTATTGTATGTTAAACTCTCATTTATGTAGATGCGGTTTTCTTTATATGGATGAGTATCACCAAAAAAATGTTTTACTAGTTTAGGCTGCTGCTTTCTTGAATTTATAATTATTTTATTTCTAACTGCTTCACTTTTAAATTTCACTATTATTTTTCCGGGTTTATCTGTGATTTTGTTTTTTATGTAGAAACAATCTTGGATCACATCACAGGTAATTGTTTCATTGCTGACACTTGATAAGATAGAAGAAGTAAATACATCCAATTTCGTATTTGCTGACAATGGAATACCAACAATCTCAAGAGATGATGCTAAATTTTTTTGTTCAAGAGTATCGATCCTTAGCTCTAACGTAGTAATTTTCTCCTTCAAACAAGAATTTTCATTGATCAGCGAATTCACCATTTCCATCATTCGATCTAACCCGTCAAACCTATTTTTTATGTAAACATATAGATTATTTATATTGAGTTCAGGGTCACACTCATTAAGAGATTGGTTAGATTTTACGTCACATTTTTTACATAGCCAATGTTTTTTTTCCTTAGTTATATGCTCTACATCACTTACTTGCAAATTCACACACTTTGCATGATGAAAATTTTTGCAATTACTACAATCTATGTTATTAACTCCATCAATTCTATTTATTTTTAGACCACAAACTGTGCACAACATTTTAAAACTGGGCCTCAATTAAATGAATGTTAATTATTTTGAAATGTTTACTGTTTTTTAGCAACTAGAACTGGTTTTAATATTGTTAAAACGATTTGTGTATTAATTCCTGTTATTAATTCAGATAATTATTTTTTGAACTATTTTTTATGGACGATACAACAAGTAGTTTGACTTACATTTAATACACAATATTGTTACCAAAACTACTAAAATGTTCAAATGTTCGCCTAGTTATTTATTTTACACCTTTAATTTCTCATTTAATCATACACTGAAATAACTCAAATGTTCTGTTAAATTTTTTTTTTGTTCTGAACGAACTCCTGTTGTTAAAATTTACTATGCTGATATTGGAAATGCACTGTTTTAAATGATTAATACGGTTTTCGAATTGTTTTTAAGCCGTTTAATACTAATTATTTATTTTATTTTACAAAATAACTCAAATGTTCGATTAAATTTTTTTGTTTAGCACGAACTACCGTTGTTAAGATTTACTTTACTGATATTGAAAATGCACTGTTTTAAATGACAATTAATAAAAACAATAATTTTTAAAAATGAGTTTTATTAAATTAAATATTTTTTTTTAGAATAATAAATAAATAATTTTAGGAGAAATTAATTAAATAAAATTTTTTATTAATTAAGCAATTTACAACAAGACATAAATCTAACATATATTGAATATCTTTTATTTTTCTTTAAAATAAATAAATTTTTTTTTGAAAGATAAGAGTTACAACCTTAACAATAACTAATTAAATTTTTTTATTTTCAATCTTAAATAAATAAATATTTTAACTATTGTTATAGTCGCATAAATAATTATAAGATTTTACTGGAATTCAGCATATCTGAAATTAAGATATTAAATAAAATAAATAAAAATTATTATATTATATAAAAATATAATTTTAGCTATATAAATTAAACAAATAACTTTTTTTAGAAAATATCATTCAAAAAAAATTTTTTTTGAATAAAATAAATATAAAATAAATTAAAAAGAATGAAAATAATTTTAATATATGTATAGCCGTATTTTTTGGTGTACACCAGACTTTCTGTTTCTGTTTCCTTTTCGGCGCGAAGTCGGTGCTTGTTTTTCTCTTATATTGTCATTCAATAATGAATAATTTATATAATCAAAACAATTTTTGTAGCGAGTCGTAATTGGCGATTATCATAGTCCTTTCTTCTAGGATAAACTACAGATAGGGATGTTAGTTCTATCATCACTATCCTAGTTTCTCCTAGTTTTGAAACGACGGACTATTTTCAATTTTTACTTTGAAAATAATAATTTTCACACTCAATAATAATTTATTAATTTTCTTAAATTGTGGTAATCGTAGCTACATTTTTATGTACTACTGTTAACGGTTTAGTTACGTTACTCAATTTCATTTAATAAACATGTTTTGTTAAATGATTTTTTTAACTTGAAAAGGGGAATGGTTTATTGTTGCTGGAAGGGGAAACAGAAGATCGATGATATGAATAAAAGATCCAATTGTTTGGATGAAATCGAGTTAGTATAATTTTAAATCTAATCAAATCAAATAATATAAAACTAAAACAAATATATTATTATAATGTGAAAACAAATAAAAAAAATGTAAATTTTGATTGTGTAAAGATTAAATTATTTTTTTTTTTTGAATCGAAGGTTTTTTTTTATTTATTTGTGATGTAATAATGTTTTAGAGAAAATTGTGTCATGTGTGTGATCGCAAGAATGAAGTTTTATAATGGTTCTTATGGAATTCTATAGATCAAATATTCATTTATAAATTGTTTAAGCATATATCAATTTTATAACAGACTGTTGAGTTTGTAATTTGTGATGTCTCAAAACCATAATTCGTTTTAGTGATAATTTGAATTGATAATTTAATACTAAAGGAAATCTTGATATATATAAATATGACAGAACCAGAAATAAATTGAAGTTTGAGTTTTCTTAAGAAGAAAAAAATAATGTTGTCCGGTCGTTTTGTGTTTTATTTGCACATGCAGTGTTAGTATGTGTGTGAGTAGAGCTGCTACCACTAATATTGTGTCGGATGCTAAATTGGATGATATTTATGATCAAAACAAAGACTCAGACTTAATACCAATAAGCACATCATAGAAATATATGGATTCAAGGATCCTCATCTTCCCTTTTTATCCAACATTTTTCCATGATATTTGTAATCAAGAATTGTAAATAAAGGGAGTTATCACAGAAAATAAACGAAGATGCAAAATGAAACATGGAGACAGCATTGAAGAAATAAAAATTAATGTAAGCTTTTTGTTATATTTCATTTTGTATAATTCAATTTTTTTGTACTAATTACTTATCAAATTAATTTAAATTTTGTGTTCTGTTAAGTTATTTTCAATAATATATTTTAAAAGTTTTTATAGGAGATTTCCAAGTGTAAAATTCTGTTTGCCGTAAATTCAGTATTCCGGTAATAGAATATAATTTCTATAATTATATTTCGAAAAGTTCAATTTCGTTACATGGCGCTTCGAAACGAAGGACCTGGCATAGTTTAGTTTTTTTTATTATTTTGGCGCAAAATTATGGCGTGGTTTTTGATAAAACCCGTTTTTTTTGTGAAAATTTATGATTATATATATTTTTGGCGCAAATAATTATGGAAATTTTTGTATATAAATTTCTGGCGAAATTTATTTGCTTTGTTGTTTAAAAAACGAGTTTTCGGTTTGTGTGTTACAAATGATTTTTGATTAGAACCAGTCTAGGGTTTTTTATAATAAGGAATTTTTGTAAATTTTTGGTAAAACCAGTGTGGGTTTTTGTTTTCAAAATATTTTGGATAAAACCAGCTTAGTTTTGTTTTTGTGAATTTTTTGAATATTATTATAATATAATGTACAATATTTGTACAATTTTTGTGAGTCATTTTTTTTTGTAGTAAATGTTTACTAGTTATAAATAAAAACTGAACTGGTAGGCCTAAAAAGTCATCCATGGGGCTTCACCCCTTAACATGATTATGTTCTTAGGTCGCCTCTGGTCATAGCGGTTACGCGATCGACGTTCATTGGATTTTTCTCTTCATTCCAGCGAAGGAGTTCTCAGATGACGGGGAGTGATGCTGCTGTGTTTGTACTTAAGTACAAACCAGTAGAACCGTTTTTTGCTCATAGGCTTCTTCGGTGAAATGAGGGGAGGGACCAACTAATATTTTTCTTCAGGATCAGAGGCTTCACCTCATACAATTTCAATTTTAATCCTTTATGAATATATTTAGCTTTGCAATAGAACAATGTCTATGGCGTTTGGGACTTGAAGTCTGGCGCTCGGAAGCGTTCTCCAAGAAAACGTCATTAGTTCTAGTAATTTATTTTTAGTTTAGTTTTAGATAGAGCAGACATGGTCTGGGTCAGTGGAATTCGGTTTTATTCCATATCGTGACAGTAATGGTTGTATCTTTTTAATTGTGGAATTGTGGGAGAAACCATTCTGTAGAATCTGGTCGTTAGGGGCTTATCTAGTCGGTTCTCACATGCATTTTTGGGGAGTGCTCACGAGCGAATTAGATTCTACTCTAATAAAACTTTAAAAAAAAACAATTATTTATTTTAATTTTAATTAAAAAATTTATTTAATTTTAAAAGAAAGAAGTTAACACTTCAAAAGCCACAATAAATCTAAAATCTTATTTCTAAAATATATCTTTCAATAATTATTTGGGTGATGCAATAATATGCATCACGCAAAAAATTAATTTTGTTTATTTGATTTTCAAAACAATTTTTCTTTAGTAACTTAAAGAATAATATGAGAAATGCAAAAGTGCATTTCGATAAAATAAATTTTGTTTTATTTTATTATATTTTGAACTTAATAAATTTATAAGAATTTACTGTTTATAGTTTGTTATAAAAATATTATCTTTTGTTATTTAATCATTTACTGGAATTCAAATATTTAAATGTTTTGGAAATAAAATATGTCTGAGAATCTTGTTGTTTAATAATTGGAAAATTTATTAATAAAATTACTGATAAAGAAACATGCATTATGGTATAACTAATATAACTAACATAACTATCTGGGATTGTGTCATATGACATTGACAGATGCATATGACAGAAATACAAATGACATAATTATTGATGTTATGTTGCAGTCTGCGGATGTAACTAGCGCGAGAATTCAAGAATAGAATTAGGTGAAATTGGACATTTGTATCATATTTTGGTTGTTTTTTTGTCAACAAACAAATCTTGTCTTAGAAATCTCTTATCTATATTAAATAAAAATAAATAAATAAAACAATAACTTTTGAAAATTAAATAAATAAGTTTTATTAAATAATATAATTTTTTTTAGAATAATAAATAAATAATTTTAGGAGAAAGATGAAAGATTTTTGAAAGATGTTATGTCGTCGACTGGTGATCGATGACCCAGTTGTTTAGAGTCTTCAGTTTGGTCAGACACTGTTTTGTTTACGTATAAAAATGGCCTTCGCATAAGATTTGATAGTCGTTTTGCCGTTTGTCCTGGATATATGGTTTTATACTCAATCTATGGTCATCTTTTTTCTATGCATTTTTTTTGCGTGCCACTGATAATTTCCTACCAGAAGAATAGTTGTGAAATATTTCGCCAATATAATTTCCTCGTCCAGTGTATAATTGTTAATCGCTATGAAATTCGTCAAGTCACTGTTAACGAGTTAATATATATTAACCCATGGTTCCGCTATGCACTATATATTTTCTACAACCAATCATCTGTCGATTAATAATATTCCTCCCTGTAGTTTTCGATCAATTGATAAATCGCAGTAAAACTATTATAAAATCGGTTGTTTACTCTCCTTAATCCGTGCTCATGTAATTTACATATTTAATTCATCCAAATGTTTTTTTTTTATAAATAATTTCGTTCGTTGCCAAAAATTTCCCATATACAAACTCTCAGTACGTATTTTCGTACTGGGTAAAATACAATATTTTGAAATAACGAAAAACTACATTATCATTTTCGGTATTAAATAACTTATAAATACCAGGTGTTACCTAGCCTTTTTCTCTTATATTATTATTTACATCATTGTGACTCTTAAGCCGGGCATTCACATACAACAGAAACAGAAATAGAATTTCATACAAATTTGGCAGATAAAAATTCGGTTTCTGTAAAATTTGTATGGAATTCTGCTTCTGTTTCTGTTGTATGTGGTTTCAAGCCTTTATTCTGTCAACCAAATCATATTGTTGTGCTGTAAGGAGTTTTGTTTCTTGTTCGCAAAAAATAGATGATTATTATTTGGTGTGATTGAAAACAACAAAAAGTGGAAAAATTCTGACGCCTGGATGGATGAGTTGGCAGTAAGGATTAGATAAAATTGGCGAACCGAAGAATATTGGATGTGAGTAGCACAATTTTGGTTAAATTAATAGGAAAATAATTACTGAAGTTAATTTGTAGTAACATTAGACTAAGTAGAAAAATTACTTATACTAATAAGTCAAATAAGCTAATGAACCTGGTATCGAAATGGTTTGTATAATATCCATCAAATAAGATAATTTACTATTCGATTTCGGTAATGGCGATCGAGAAATGTATAACCAAAATGAACAACCTTGAGTAAATTGTAACTAGTTGACCTTGAGATAAAATGTATCTTTACAAAATATGGAGATAAATCGGAAGTCGATTTAGTAAACTAAAGCAATCAGTCATGCCAGTTTTTTTTTTGGTTCGGTGGAACGTAAATTTTAAGTGTATTGCCCACAAGACTCTTGTGAATGCGATGTCAATTCGTTGAAAGTAAACCTAAAGATTGTGAGTGATTAGGGACAGAAACTTTGATATTGAGTTGGCAAGTGTCAAACATAGCTACATAAGCTTATTGTTTTTTTATGTGTAATTAGATCCAAATTAGGATAATTTAATTTTTTTTGTTGTTGTTTTATTGAAAATTCATTTTGTGCTACTACGAGTTATAACTTAAATTTAAAAAAAATTAGAACAATCATACTTTAAATTAAAATAAGGTGTATTTAAAAATCTAATTTGGAGAATTTAGTGCTGTTGTTATGGCTTTATTTAAAATAACTATCTAAGTTTGATGATTAGAACAAACATATTTTATATTATAAGAATGGATAGATAAATTCCAAAGAGAAAATATAAGAAAAAATAGAATAAACTAAAAACCAGTATCAATTGAAAGGAAAAAAACTTTAATTTGGCAAATCAAACAAACGGATAGGCAGTCTAACGGTAGAATAATAATAGAAACCGGACTGTATGATATGTGGTGGTAAACGAAACCGTTATATGGTATAATTAAAATTTTTTTCTGGAAATTATATCGAGAGTAAAAGATGATAGCTATGTTGATTAACGAGTAGATATAATTTGTCTAAGTATATAAAATAAGCTACGTATGTGATACTAATAATTGTGTTAAATAAAAAGTAACAAAAAGTAACAACTGTTGTACAACGAATTTTATTTATTTTTCGTGGTATACCACCCACCAATCGACCCGTAACACGCTCAAAATTAGTTTTGATTGTCATTGTGCACGTCTCCAATCCAGTCGATTGATTCCTACAATATCGCCTATGCCGTTGACACGGCTTTTGGACACCGTGTTATATCATCTGTTATTATCTAGCCACATCGCCCGTTCGTGTAGCACAGTGTGTCTAGGAACATATCTAGCCATATTTGCTCCATCCATTATTGTTTAACAACATCGTCTGTACATTGCCGATAGTATATTTGGGAACATATTTAACCATATTATATCATCAGTTGCTGCTTACCAACATCGACTAAACATATGTGACCGCAATTTAGGAAACATCGGTAATACATACTTATCTTATCAATTCTTATTTAACAACACCGTATGTATATTTGCAACGGTATATTTGGGAAACATATTTCGTCATAATTGGCTCATCAGTTTTTTTATCATCTCACCTTGCTTAACCTTGCTCCTGTTCAGCGATTTTATTTGGGACACTATTACAATGGATATGCCAGTAATGGTTGGCTAGGCTGCATGAAGGAAGGCGGAGAGGGATACACGTACATCATGGGGTGAGTGTCTTTTTAGTTTGTTATTCTTTTTTTATTAACGGTGTGAATGAGAATGACTGCTAGTGTGTGTGAGTGTGAGTATGAGGGGTGGGTTCATGGGATGCATGTTTGGTGAACACATTTCTAAATAATGTTTCATTTATATAACAATGTCAAATACAAGAACTTGAACTGTTGAAAGGTAAATGTCGGTCGTCCGAGGTACAAGAATGTTGGCTTTCTCAAACACGTGTTTTATAATGCTTATACCAACGGATGAGAAAAATAAGAATGATTTATCAAATGGGATTAATGAGATATTTAGTCATTGTGACAAGGACCTCCAGTCAAATAGCATCGACTTTTTAAGATCTGTTCCCTTGTATATGGTTTGTGATCCATCTGTTCTACCTGATTGTCGAACAAGAAGGACAGCTTCACTTAAACTAACCAATACAACCAACGATGCCTTAAGTTTATCCACAAATATCTTACCGTGGCTTCGATCTAATTCTTCATCGAAATGCGTTTTAAGCAGTTCATTGATCACCGCAGCGATCCAACAGTTTTTTTGGGACCGATGATAAAACTGCTATAATTGAATTGGTTATTTATTTGTCCTCAGTAATAAAAAGATCTTTGCGAATGTGGATATGATCCTAGGGCAAGCCTAGATTTGTGCTAGAGGACCCTGTACCTGCTGGATGATTCTTATAACTCGTATCAAAATTTATTGTTGGACATATTGGGTCAACTATTGCAGTTAATCTCTCTGGTATGGTTTATTGACTTAATTGGAATATTTGAAAGGTAATAATAATTGTCAAAAATTCGCAACGTAAAAATGAACCAATTTGATAATATTTTTTTTGATTTTTTTTTGCAATGATTTTGTACAACTATTAAGACTAAATAATTAAACATGTAATACTTAACCAGTTTTCTTCTATAGTTCTCCAAATTGTGCCATATAACCGAAGAATAAGTAAGACATGAATCACCAACGATAGAGATACGTTATTTTCAGATTTAAATTGTTTTTTTTATTCATTTTTTGAGATATCAAATTGATATTTTCTTCACTTCTTCCTTAAGAATAATAACAGAGTATATATCATTACAATTTTTTTTTAAATTTAATTTAATAAAATAATTCACGGTGAATAATAACCTATTAATTATATTAACCAAAGTAGGAGAATTATAAATTATATTCACTAATATTGGATTGTTTCGTGTGTGTATGAATGTGGGTATGGATGTGAATAGGGGTGATGGTGTGCATGTGTGGGAGGGTGCGAGTGTATATAAGGTGGGAGAGTGTGAGAGTATGTGAATAAGTGTGGGGTTGGACGTGCTGATCGCGGTTCTTTCGTCTCAGGGGTCGCCAGAGTCGCATCATTTCACTTGCTTTTTCCCATTTCCGTTTGTATCATGTATTTCGCCTACAATTTCCGTAGTTGTGCTGGAGTAGCAGGATTTCCCTTTCGTCCCCACGGAGTAACAGCTAGCTTGGGGCTATTAAAACAATCTCGCTAGGTACGCGGCCTGCTAAGCCACTTCGTTGATTTTCAACGAATCAGCTCTCCATTACAAAGATAGGACTTACAACCTTAACAATAAATAAATAATTTTTTTTATTTTCAATCTTAAATAAATAAATATTTTAACTAGAGGTGTTATAGTCGCATAAATAATTATAAGATTTTACTGGATTTCAGCATATCTGAAATTAAGAAATTAAATAAAATAAATAAAAATTATTATATTATATAAAAATATAATTTTAGGTATATAAATTAAACAAATATCTTTTTTAAAGAAATATCATTCAAAATATTATTTTTTGAATAAAATAAATATAAAATAAATTAAAAAGAATGAAAATAATTTAAATAATTTTAATATATGTATAGCCGTATTTTTTGGTGTGCACCAGATTTTCTGTTTCTGTTTCCTTTTTGACGTGACTTCAGTGTTTGTTTTTCTCTTATATCGTCATTCAATAATGAATAATTTATATGATCAAAACAATTTTTGTAGCGAGTCGTAATTGGCGAGTCCTTTCTTCTAGGATAAACTACAGATAGGGATGTTAGTTCTATCATCACTATGCTAGTTTCTCCTAGTTTTGTAACGACGAACTATTTTCAATTTTTACTTTGAAAATAATAGTTTTCAAACTCAATAATAATTTTATAAATTTTCTTAAATTGTGGTGATCGTAGCTACATTTTTCTGTATTACTGTTGACGGTTTAGTTACGTCACTCAATTTCAATTAATAAACATATTTTGTTAAACGATTTTTTTTAACTTCAAAAAGGGGAATTGTTTATTGTTGTTGGAAGGGGAAACAGAAGATCGATGATACGATATAAAAGATCCAATTGTTTGGATGAAATCGAGTTAGTATAATTTTAAATCTAATCAAATCAATTCATATAAGACTCAAACAAATATATTATTATAATGTAAAAACAAATTAAAAAAAATGTAAATTTTGATTGTGTAAAGATGAAATTATTTGTTTTTTTGAATCGAAAGTTTTTTTTTATTTATTTGTGATGTAATAATGTTTTAGAGAAAATTGTGTGTGATCGCAAGTTTGAAGTTTTATAATGGTTCTTAATGAATTCTATCGATCAAATATTCATTTATAAATTATTTAAACATATATCAATTTTATAACAGACCGTTGAGTTTGTAATTTGTGACGTCTCAAAACCATAATTCGTTTTAGTGATAATTTGAATTGAGATTTTAATACTAAAGGAAATCTTGATATATATAAATATGACAGAACCAGAAATAAATTGAAGCTTGAGTTTTTTAAGAAGAAAAAATTAATGTTGTTTGGTCGTTTTGTGTTTTATTTGCACGCCCTTGTAGAGCCGCTACTACTAATATTGTGTCGGATGCGAAATTGGATAATAATTATGATCAAAACAAAGTACTCAGACTTAATACCAATAAGCTTATCATGGAAATATATGGATTCAGCGATTCTCATCTTCCATTTTTATCCAACATTTTTCCATGATATTTGTAATCAAGAATTGTAAATAAAGGGAGTTATCACAGAAAATAAACGAAGATGCAAAATGAAACATGGAGACAGCATTGAAGAAATAAAAATTAATGTAAGCTTTTTGTTATATTTTATTTGTATAATTCAATTTTTTTGTACTAATTACTTATCAAATTAATTTAAATTTTGTGTTCTGTTAAGTTATTTTCAATAATATATTTTAAAAGTTTTTATAGGAGATTTCCAAGTGTAAAATTCTGTTTGCCGTAAATTCAGTATTCCGGTAATAGAATATAATTTCTATAATTATATTTCGAAAAGTTCAATTTCGTTACATGGCGCTTCGAAACGAAGGACCTGGCATAGTTTAGTTTTTTTTATTATTTTGGCGCAAAATTATGGCGTGGTTTTTGATAAAACCCGTTTTTTTTGTGAAAATTTATGATTATATATATTTTTGGCGCAAATAATTATGGAAATTTTTGTATATAAATTTCTGGCGAAATTTATTTGCTTTGTTGTTTAAAAAACGAGTTTTCGGTTTGTGTGTTACAAATGATTTTTGATTAGAACCAGTCTAGGGTTTTTTATAATAAGGAATTTTTATAAATTTTTGGTAAAACCAGTTTGGGTTTTTGTTTTCAAAATATTTTGGATAAAACCAGCTTAGTTTTGTTTTTGTGAATTTTTTGAATATTATTATAATATAATGTACAATATTTGTACAATTTTTGTGAGTCATTTTTTTTGTAGTAAATGTTTACTAGTTATAAATAAAAACTGAACTGGTAGGCCTAAAAAGCCATCCATGGGGCTTCACCCCTTAACATGATTATGTTCTTAGGTTTCCTCTGACCATAGCGGTTACGCGATCGACGTTCATTGGATTCTTCTCTTCATTCCAGCGAAGGAGTTCTCAGATGACGGGGAGTGATGTTGCTGTGTTTTTACCTAAGTACAAACCAGTAGAACCGTTTTTTGCTCATAGGTTTCTTCGGTGAAATGAGGGAAGGAACCAACTAATATTTGACTTCAGGATCACAGGCTTCACCTCATACAATTTCAATTTTAATCCTTTATGAATATATGTAGCTTTGCCATAGAACAATGTCTATGGCGTTTGAGACTTGAAGTCTGGTGCTCGGGAGCGTTCTCCAAGAAAACGTCATTAGTTCTAGTAATTTATTTTTAGTTTAGTCTTAGGTAGAGCAACCATGTCTGGGTCAGTAGAATTTGGTTTTATTCCATATCGTGACAGTCATGGTTGTTTCTTTTTAATTGGAGGAGAAACCATTCTGTAGAATCTGGTCGTTAGGAACTTATCTAGTCGGTTCTCACATGCACTTTTGGGGAGTGCTCGCAAGCGCGAGAATTCAAAAATAAAATTAGGTGACATTGGACATTCGTATCATATTTTGGTTGTTTTTTTTTGTCAACAAACAAATCTTGTCTTGAAAATCTCTTATCTATATTAAATAAAAATAAATAAATAAAAACAATAATTTTTGAAAATTAAATAAATAAGTTTTATTACATAAAATTATTTTTTTTTAGAATACTAAATAAATAATTTTAGGAGAAATTACATAAATAAAATTTTTTATTAATTGAGCAATTTACATCAAGACATAAATCTAACATATATTGGATATCTTTTATGTTTCTTTAAAATAAATAAGTATTTTTTTTGAAAGATAGGACTTACCACCTTAACAATAAATAATTAAATATTTTTATTTTCAATCTTAAATAAATAAATATTTTAAGTAGAGGTGTTATAGTCGCATAAATAATTATAAGATTTTACTGGAATTCAGCATATCTAAAATTAAGATATTAAATAAAATAAACAAAAATTATTATATTATATAAAAATAAAATTTTAGGTATATAAATTAAACAAATATCTTTTTTAACGAAATATCATTCAAAAAAAATTTTTTTTGAATAAAATAAATATAAAATAAATTAAAAAGAATGAAAATAATTTAAATAATTTTAATATATGTATAGCCGTATTTTTTGGTGTACGCCAGACTTTCTGTTTCTGTTTCCTTTTTGGCGTGACTTCGGTGTTTGTTTTTCTCTTATATCGTCATTCAATAATGAATAATTTATATAATCAAAATAATTTTTGCAGCGAGTCGTAATTGGCGATTATCATAGTCCTTTCTTCTAGGATAAACTACAGATAGGGATGTTAGTTCTATCATCACTATCCTAGTTTTGTAACGGCAAACTATTTTTAATTTTTACTTTGAAAATAATAGTTTTCAAAGTCAATAATAATTTTATTAATTTTCTTAAATTGTGGTATTCGTTGCTACATTTTTATGTACTACTGTTGACGGTTTAGTTACGTCACTCAATTTCAATTCATAAACATGTTTGGTTAAATGATTTTCTTTAGCTTGAAAAAGGGGAATTGTTTATTGTTGCTAGAAAGGTAAACAGAATATCGATGATACGATATAAAAGATCCAATTGTTTGGATGAAATCGAGTTAGTATAATTTTAAATCTAATCAAATTAATTCATTTAAAACTAAAATAAATATATTATTATAATGTGAAAAAAATAAAAAAAAATTTATATTTTGACTGTGTAAAGATTAAATTATTTGTTTTTTTTGAATCGAAGGTTTTTTTTAATATATTTGTGATGTAATAATGCTATGAGAAAATTGTGTCATGTGCGATCACACGATTGAAGTTTTATAATGGTTCTTATGGAATTCTATTGATCAAATATTCATTTATAAATTGTTTAAACATATATCAATTTTATAACAGAATGTTGAGTTTGTAATTTGTGATGTCTCGTTTGAATTTGTGATAATTCGTTTTAGTGATAATTAGAATTGAGAATCTAATACTAAAGGAAATCTTGATATATATAAATATGACAGAACCAGAAATAAATTGAAGCTTGAGTTTTCTTAAGAAGAAAAGAATAATGTCTGGTCGTTTTGTGTTTTATTTGCCCATGCAGTCTTAATTTGTGTCTGTGAGTAGAGCTGCTACCACTAATATTGTGTCGGATGCTGAATTGGATAATAATTATGATCAAAACAAAGTACTCAAACTTAATACCAATAAGCATATCATGGAAATATATGGCTTTAGCGATTCCCATCTTCCTTTTTTATCCAACATTTTTCCATGATTGGAAACAATCAATAATGACTATACAATCATGACTTAGGATGTTAATTGCAATGGAAATGTTCGTCATTCTATGAATTCACACAAAGTATTGTCTAGAAATTTAATGCAACAAATCCCATATAATGTAAAAACATTTCCATAATATGGAGTCTAATTACAGTGGAAAAATTCAACTTAAGTAAAAATAAATAAGTGATGAAGAAGTTCCAACTTTGAAATTGTCATCGCCTCAACGGTGTAATCGTTAGCGTGTCTGTCCAAGGATTCGAGCTGGGCTCTGACGAGGTAGGTTCAAATCCTAACCGAAACACGAAAAATATAAAGTGGAGTTTTTTTCTGAGAAACTTCAAACCATGCCTTTGAATTGAAAATATTCCAATTACTTCTTTACTTACTTGAGTTTAATTGATCTCAATTATTCCAAATTTTTCCATGATATTTATAATCAGGAGTTGTAAATAAAGGGAGTTATCACAGAAAATAAACGAAGACGCAAAACGAAACATGGAGACAGCATTGAAGAAATAAAAATTTATGTAAGCTTTTTGTTATATTTTATTTTGTATAATTCAATTTTTTTGTACTAATTGCTTTTCAAATTAATTTAAATTTTGTGTTCTGTTAAGTTATTTTCAGGAACATATTTTAAAAGTTTTTATAATAGATTTCCAAGTGTAAAATTCTATTTGCCGTAAATTCAGCATTCCGGTAATAGAATATAACTTCTATAATTATATTTCGAAAAGTTAAATTTCGCTACAAACCTTTTCCACAAGATTATGATCTACTCCATCGACTTCTAGAAAATATTATTTTCAATCCTTCCAGCATGCCCAAAGCTTTAGTCTGGCCCAACGGCAAATAATTATGTGCCACTTATTGGTAGATTGCCTTAAATCCTTTGCAGTGACTCATGTATTCACATTAAAATACTCTCCTTCCTCAATCTAGTGCTTTTGAAATGGGAGCATACTCACATTTCTGACTCCCAAATATTGCTTGACATTTCAAGTGTACAAAAAGAATTTAATACGTGATCACTAATATAACATCGATTGCTATAAACTGAGAAGCAGGAGACGAACATTTCTTCGCAAACAATTCAAAAAAACTCACAAAAGAAACATCCCAGTATTTTAAAATATCTTTGTTGATAAAAACTTTGGATTTCAGTTTTTACATAATTTTACCGCAGCTCTAGAAACATAGCGTTCCAGAAATAAAATGAGCTGATAAAATCAAACTAAAAGCTAATCGTTCATATCATTTAATTCTTAGTTATGATTTTAGAAAAGTTATTATAATAAAATCAAACCAAAAGTAAGGTATTGTTTTACTATTCCAACAGTGTTGCATGCCAATGTTCTATGCGTCACTTCCAGTAAACAAGCGTATGTACCCAGTTTCATCTAATTATCATGAACAGATTTTATTAAAGTTTAGAAAAAATATGTGCTTCGGAGGCCTCCATCACTAACTAAATCTACAAATCTATATTAAATTTTAGTATTCGTAGGGTATACAGTTTGATAAAGAGCGAACCCAAGCGAACCCAGACCGAACCGTTGCATCCAATATTGCACCAAATGGTTCATTAAAAACATCTACGTGTAGAGTAACTGCAATGAATAAAATTAACAAACATTGTTTTGAATTAATAAATAATCGATTTCACTTTTCAGAAAAATCACAAAATTCTATTGATTTTGCTTATGGAATTTACAATTTATATGATTACTTTTAACAACGGCAACGAAATTAATAGTGCATGAGCCCTTAATTTTAGGGGCGTCGTTTTGTGCCTCTTATGCGTTTTCTTTGTGGAAAACTGAAATATCTACCATCATAATTGGAATACTATAAGCATTAAATTCGAGTTTCTTTATAACAAAATGGAAAGAAGAGAAATTTCTTTATAAAACCTATTTTTTTCTTCTAATGCCCCTGAATCTAAGCATTTCTATCTGATATCAGAAAACACAGCTCTTGCTTTCAAATACCGTTGAAATCGTTAGAGTTCAATTCATGCAAACTTTCAGGTAAAATAAATAATTTCTCATAAGCTCGATCCTCCGTTTCTATGCTCAGATGATCAAAATAAATTCCAAGAAATGTATTTCAATGGTTTAATATCGATGATGTTATGTATAGCCTGGCATATGGTGACTTAGTGTAGTACAGTCACAGATTCATGTAGTTTCCATTTCCTTACATCTCACAATTTTACATATCACGCGTAGTTCACAACGGTTTCTCGTTCATCCATAATCTATGGTCATATTTTCGTATAGTTTCCGTTACACATATTCCTTCTTAGCATAACACAATTAACAGTAATATTTTATTTTACAATCCCCTATTATTGGTTCACACTGCGGTTTCAACAGCGTTGCTTCACCATGCTGCATGAATTTGAATTCTCCGGACCTTTAACCGTAATTGCTCTAAATATTTTCAAACCTCACATAGCTGTGCATATTTGTCCAATCGTCTTAATATCTAACAATTATTATCCTATAATCAGTTTTGCAATTGTCTTCAAAACGTATTATATTTCTTATATAGGTATTTTTATCAATTTCTCTTTCCGTTATAAATCTAGATTTTACTGTACCACGGTTGTAAGCTATTATTTCGTACTACGTAATCATCATAAAATCAGTTGAACATATGTTTAATCCATTCTAATATCGCAATATATTAATATTTCTTCCAAATGCGTTGTAAATAACTTATTTCATGAAATTATCTTACAATTTGTATCAATCAAAATATCAATCAGTATTTGTTCTAAAACGGAAAATGTACTAACATTGTTCTGTAAGTTTCACTTTCGAAAAACTTTGTAGTTCAATTTTCGATATTAAATTTCTATATAAGAGTTGAAAATATCTCGTTTTCTCTCTCTTATTCGGGAATTTGTTTTTTAATAATCAAATTGGAAATTTTGACAATTCCATTATCTAATTGTCAAAATTTCCAATTTGATTTCCATTCCATTAGATAATGGATGGATGTTGTCATCCGACGAATGTTAAAAAATATTAATTTTCAAGCACTTAATGCTATTAAAATACATGTGTTTTCTGTTTTCTGAGTCTGTTAAGTTCTTCAACCAGTGTTGTGATTTCCCCATCATGGGTTTTTGGTTGTTACTAATAAAAAAATAATATGCCTAAGTGTTCATAGTGATAAGTAAGTCAAATTTATAGTATTAGGTCAATGTTAGATCAATTTAGTTAAAATTATTTCATGGAATTCGAGTAATGTAAGCGAATCTTGTTGCCAAGGAAACAAACAAAAAAAATATAAATTATCTGTGGGTTTGATTCCATAACAAATTAAAAGAAATATTAACAAATCCGTAAAGTAAAATTGAATCTTCAGATAACTATAAATTGTATAAAGTACAAACACAAAAAAAATCTGTGGAAAATTCCATTCATATTCGTTTGTTAAATGGCGGTCACACGTCGATGTTAACAAAAAGAAAGAAAATTTTATTAAGATTAATTGGATGTTTCCTTAAGCAAGGCGGGAATAAAAGAAAAATAGTTTTATTTATGTTTGTACCGGAAAATTGTAAAAAAGAGTAAAATTCTTATTAAGTGTACTGATTATCGGTCATCGTTGGTGATCTCAAAATTACAGACTGGCGTGATTTTATTTTCATTCAACCATTAAATTAATAATTTGCCAAACTTTCGAGTGAGGGAGGGTGTGGGCTGTGATAAATATTCGTGGAACGAGTTGTGTAACATTGAACCACAGTCGAGTGGTGCAGCAGTTGAATGTGATTTGTTGCCTGTAAACTATAAGCAATTGCCTAAGTATTTGCGGTGCAACATTTGTACCACATTTATACAATATTTATCCGCCATCACCTAGTTATAGCAGCGCAACATTTATACCAAATTTATCAGTGGTTATCAGCAATCGCCTTAGTTATCGCGGCGCAACATTTTTACCACATTTATACAATATTTATCCGCAATCACCTAGTTATAGCAGCGCCTCATTTATACAAAATCTATCAGTTTTTATCAATAATCGCCTAGTTATTGCGGCGCAACATTTATTCACTATTCATATAACTTATCAGCTATCGCCTTAGTTATTGCGGTGCAACATTTAGACAACATTTATCAGTAATTGCCTAGTTATAGCAGCGCAATAGTTATACATCATTTATCAGTTCTTATCAACAATCGCCTTAGTTAATGCAGCGCAACTCATTGTTATTATTATCCAACTTACAATACTTTACCTGGTGGGATATCCATCGCTGATGGAGGGCTAAACGGTAGGACTTTGAGGCCTGGAGGATATAACCACGGGATGAGTGAATTTTGATTATTCTTTTTACTTTTTCTAACGTAGAAGTGTGCATACGCGTGAATGGGTGTATATATGGATGAATGCGGGTGTGTGGGTTGATGCGCGTGTGTGAAATCATGTGGGGAATATATGCGAGACAATATAAATGGAAATTAAAGACGATTGTAATTAAAATATTTTTGCTTCTAATGTAATATCTTATTGTGGAATTGTTGCTTGAATCCTGATGGGTTCTATGCCATCTGTACTGGCTAGGAAGTCATTCAAGCGTTGTAATCGTAACCGGACGTACTATATCACTGCTGATCCGCTGTGAAATAATTGGCCTGGAACTTCTGTGTATGCAATCAGAACACCAGCTGTGGCTCCCTGGAAATTATGAACGGATGTTGTCGATATGCATTTATATGGGCTATTAACTATAGCGTGTGATGTTTTCCACGTACTACACGATTTGATCGTCAGGTTACAAGTACTAGCATTATTTTACGAACTGGATCCAAATGGATCCATTACGAACTGGATCCGAATAATCAACTGGCGGCAATACCACCTCTTTTAACTACTACCATTTGCTATAATTATTACATTTCTTAGAACTTACTTGTCTTGCTTCGCCATATGAGTGTGTATGTGGACATGGATGGTTGTAAGATAGTGTGAGTGTGTGGGAGGATGTGAGCGTGAATGAGGTGTGAGAGTGTGGGCGTATGGGAATGTGGGGGTTGAACGTGCTGATCGCGGTTCTTTCGCAAAAGGGGTCGCCAGAGTCTCATTTTCTCATTCGTATTTTATCCATTTCTGTATATTCACGTAATTCGCGTACATTTCTGTATTTGTGTTGAAGCAGCAGGTATTAATCTATATCAAATCCACGATGACTGAGCTTTAGTCGATTCGGCGTTATTAATCTCAAGGTACGCAGCCTGCTATGCCGCTTCATTGGTTCGCCAATGGAGAAGCTCTTCATTACAATGATGTTATCGATGGTATCGATGATACCCAGTGGGGGATTCCATAATCATCGAAAATTTGTGTAACTACAGGGTGGGCCAAAAGTCACCATGGGATTTAAACATTTAATAACTTTTTCGTTTATTTATTTTTATTTACATTATAAAATAAACAAAAGGGAAAGTTGTTTACACTAAGTATGGAAAATAATGTCACTTAAATGACTACCGTTTTCAGTTTCTCAATTATGGGCTCGTTTTACAGCATTTTCCATAATATTTTTTAAAGTTTGTAGCTGCAGCGCTCGAATTTCTGCAACAATGTTGGCCTAGAGTTCAAGGATTGTCTTAGGCTTGTTCACATATACTCACTTCTTCAAATATCTCCATAGAAAATATTAGGGTGTGGACAAATCTGGCGAACGGCGCGGCGCGTTCATTTCCACTTATGTTCCGAATTTCTGGAAATTATTCGCTTATCTGAACGAACTTAAGCCCCATGACTTAAGCGCCATGTCTTAAGCCCCGTGACTTTTGACCCACCCTGTTATTAAATCGATGAAATACATTTGCAAATATGAACAAAAGTCGTGCCATGACAAAATTTTTCGTACAAGCGATTGCACAGTAACAGGCTGTTAGATAAAGTAATCGTCAAGGACACTTTAGGGCGTGTTTTTTCATTATGTATTAGATTTAGAAAATAAACAGTCCGTTTATTTCGCAGGTGTCAATATGCAACAAAAATGCTCGTTTTTGCGCACTCAAAAAACACATTTTCACGATGCAAATGTGAATAATTTGTTCACACAGAACCTGAAATAGTGAAAGCACCTACGATGGATGGACTGTGCTGGTTGAGAAAAATGACGTTTACGATCAAATCTCAAAAACGGAAATCTTTTCCTTCGATGCGGAGGAGTTAGTAAAATATCATAAATGAGATTCATTCTGAGAGCAATTCTTAATGACAGAGTCTTACCTATTGAGTTGTCCGAAAAAGCAGCGGAAACGCACTTTCCGGGTTGAAATTGCTATTAAAAATTCAAATTTATGGACAATGGACAATAACTAACAAAAAATCGCTAGAGACTATTGATCATTACATAGTTTGTTTGGAAAAACCGGACCATTCGGAAAGCGTTGATTTTGTTTCCAGGAGATCTCAGACGAACATTACCTAAAGTGTCACAAACAACACCAGCAAACGCATTAAATTCTTGCCAGAAAGACGTTGTTCCTTTGGGACAACGCGTGAGCATGTATATAGCTAATATATATTATAAAAGTTATTTTCAAAATTTACGTAAAAGTCGTAAAAGTCTAATAAAAGCATTCAAACTAAGTTTTATTACCTGTTCTATACGTGAGACACCATAAAATCGATAAGCTGAATAATGCATGAAAATTTGTTTGAATTTTTACTTTTGTTTTGTTTCCTATTATTTTTTGTTTCGATTTTGATGCTAAAATCAATTAGTTTACTTTCCATGTCTCATTATGGCCCGAAAAAAAATAATTTTATTTTTTACCACAGAATCTGGAATCAATTGGAAATGTTTAACAGATAAAACAGATCGTTGAAAAGTGTTTAGATTATCACGTTTCCATTCCTTAATTTGACCAAAATTGCAATGAAATCGATTTTTTTTGTTATCTTGTTATAACCAGCTCAGCGTTAAAAAGAAAGTTAACACAAAAAAAGTTTTTAGCAAACATAATACTTTTAAGAAAACAAATTTTCCAAAAATCTATCAAAAACAAAATTATATAAAAAAATTTGTCGTACATTAAATTGTCTTTTTATCTGTTCGTGTTACTTTGGAATAAAGAAAATTTTGATTGGATTAATTGAAATTTATCACGTTTTAATATTTTTTATGATGATATCGATATGTGGTGCTTCTAAGAAAGAAAAAATTTGGCAGGTTTTTTTATTGGTCCTTGGAGATAGAATTCGTTTTTCATACAAAAACTTACTAAATTTTTGTTTCCCTCTACACTACGAATGTTGAATATTTATTACTTTTTCAAACAGCTTTTTTGAAATTCAAAGTGAGTGTCATTTATTTGAAACAGTTTGTTAGGAGGCGTTAACGAGGATTTTGACGTTATTGTGATTTTGTACCAAGTGGTCGGGGGTCACCCGATTTTATGCTTCATGTGTAAATATAACCGTAAATAGTTTTTTTCACTCTGAATACATAGCCTGAAATATATTACAGTAACCAGAGGTCACCCACTAGGGTACCTCCACTTAAAAGCACTAAATAGCAAGCATCAGACCCGATGCGATTTTGAAGGATCTCAATTTTCCAACACATAACCGTACAAAACACCTATTTCAACTCATTTCAACTTGTTTTGCAGACTATATTTTTACCGTTTGGTTCAATCTATATTTTTAATACAATCAATCTTATACCAAACACAAACAACTGTAACAAACACAACAACAAAAATAAAGAAAATTCAAGAAGAAAAATTATTTAATTCAATAATTTTTCCGTCTTTCCTTTAACTAAAATAAAATTGTTAATTCAAGTAGAAAATAGTTTTAAGAAAAGTCTTCCATGTAAAAACATTTTTAACATTTCGTAATTTTCTTATAAATTGGTTTTCTTTTGCCTTAAAATATTCATTGACATAGTTATAAGTACACTTGAATAAATTTGTCTCTTTGTTTACAACAAAACTAATGGAAAACAACAAAAGAAAAAGAAAGGTTTAAAGACAGAAATTATCTTGTTATTGATACAATTTTTTTTTTCTTTGCTGCAGTTTTTTGTTTCCTTTGACTTAAGATTAAGTTTATTTAATCTAAAAGAGAATCTTGTTGATAAAAACAAAATCCTTAACTATAGTGCATGATTGCATTGTGCATTAAAATTGAATAATATCGTAATGGAAATTATTTAAAATTTTGGTTTTCTAGAAAGATTTAAGTTATCGTTGTTCAGGAGTATATAGAGTTAAGTTATCGAAAGAGATTCGATATTGTTGGTAAAAATTAATTTTCCGCATTATTCTCCGACATCATACGTCTTATTAAAAGGAAAATGGGGAAAACGAAATAAGATACAAAATAAAATACTCATTCAAATTCCACTCAGAAAATCTCTTCATTCTTTTTAATAATTACACGTGTTGTGAGAAACCCACATTGAATAAGCCAAAACCTGGGATTTCCTACTGCTCAGAAGTAGTTGATGGTGGATTCACCCAGAAAAATACTTTTTAGTTATATTTCATGTCGTTCAAATAATAACTTTTATGTATTAAATGTCCCGTGCTATGTTTGTCAAACAATTTGATAGCAAAATGTATGGAAATAATCTTTTGACAAATTTAACAATTTTTGTTGACACACTCAGTGATTTTGAGTTTACAATACTGTAAAATACCACGAATAATAAGGCCAGAGCAACCACAATCCCAAGCAAACGCGAACAGCAAATCTTGAGAGAAGATTATCCCTGGATCATTCTAACACATATGATCTGCTCAAGATCAAATAACCTCTGGTGTAATTAATTTGAAAATACGTGGAAACCAGGTTTGGATGAACGAATTGGAGCACTTTTTAGAACGCAGCTATGCCCAGCATTCAATTAAAAGCCTCGAGCAGTCTTACGTAAAGCTGAGGTAATTTTGAATTTTCTATATGAGCAATTTCACGAAGATTCAACAACGTTTTGACTTGACCCCTTTTAATTTTGAATATTTTTTGTTTATAGATAGTCTTTGATAAATAAAAAATACAATTTCTCTTAGAATTTTTTTTTTCGACCAGGGGTCTTCACAGGGTGCCCCTCAATTTTTGTTATTTTGTGATGTGAGTGCATTTTGACGAGCGATTGTAGAAAAACTACTGAATCGATTTTCATAAATGATATGTCGTTAAATAGGTATTAGAACAAAGTTTTTAAAAATGTACATTGTTAATTTTTTGAAATAATTTTTAACGGTGTAACATAAGAAAAAAATGGTGTAATTGAAAAAAAGATGGCATAGCCTTTTTTTTTTTTTTTTAACTAAATTGAAGATTATTTTATATCTAACAACTTGTGAAAGTTTAGGAGTAGTGTCATTTTTTGTTTTAGAGATAAAATTCGTTGTGCATATGACTGTCGGGAATCAGTTTTTTTTGTTCTGAAGGAAAATTATAAAAATGGCGATTTTTAGATTCAGATTTTTTTTTTATGTTAAATATCAAATATTTTATTATTAAATGAACTTTTTAAAAAGCAATTTCAGTCAAGTTCAGCAAAATTTTGCGACATTTTTACTCGACCCTTTTTAATTTGGTTTATTTAGGTCTATATTTAAAAAAATTCTACTTGAAGCCGTATTTTTCATTTATCAAAGGCTATCTATAAACTAAAAATAAACCAAATTAAAAAGGGTCGAGTCAAAATGTCGCAAAATTTTGCTGAACTTGACTGAAATTGCTTTTTAAAAAGTTCATTTAATAATAAAATATTTGATATTTAACATAAAAAAAATCTGAATCTAAAAATCGCCATTTTTATAATTTTCCTTCAGAACAAAAAAACTGATTCCCGACAGTCATATGCACAACGAATTTTATCTCTAAAACAAAAAATGACACTAGTCCCAAACTTTCACAAGTTGTTAGATATAAAATAAGCTTCAATTTAGTTAAAAAAAAAAAAAAAGGCTATGCCATCTTTTTTTCAATTACACCATTTTTACTTCACCACAATTTTAAATTGTGTGAAGTAATGCAATCTATCGTGAAAAAAAAAATCTTACATACCCCAAATTTTATTTTTTCTTTTGTTTTGGACCATCCTCTATCTAAATAGCCAAAAAAAAATTTGGTGTACGTCTGTGTGTGGGTGGGTGGGTGGGTGAGCTTTCTGCATAGGATCTTGATGAAACTTTGGCAAATGATACAGGTTCACTTGAAAATGGAAGATCTGGATTCATTTCAAATTTGGACAAAATGGCGGGGGGTCTCCCAAACACCTCTAAGTTTAAATCTTAAATAACTTCTGATCCTGGGCTATGATCTTATTGAAACTTAGTATATAAGGTTTTAGTACTGTTTCCAATATTTCTGCATACCAACTTCCGGTTTGTCACTTCCGGTTAAAAAGTTTTTTTTTCAGGTGTTTATCCCTACTGTAGCCTACAATTACCGATCGATTTTCATGAAACGTTGCGAAAAGCTTTTAAATATCATGAGAAAGATTTTATCAGCTTTTGGAGCACATTGGATAAAGGGTTGGGGGGTCCACCATACAACAGGTGGTTTTTTTCCACAAAGTTTTTATGTTTGTTGGGAGCATAAAACATTCATTCGCTAATGAAATTTGATGACACTTTGGAAAAAGACGCAAACATGTATGACAAAGAACTGATTAGTTTTTGAGCGATAGTGAACAAAGTGGTGGGGGGTCCCTGGAGCACCTGTTTTTTTGAAAGCTCTATAACTTCTGTACCTGATAAGCGAATTGGATGAAACTTGGTACATGAGTATGTAGTACGGTTTACAATAGTTCTGCATCCCAACTTCCGGTTTTTCACTTCCGGTAAAAAAAATTTTTTTGTACTTTTTTGAAGTTTTTTCAGTGTCCTTATGCACACTACAGCCTACAATAATGAAGTGATTATGATGAAACTTATGGAATAGGGTTCCAATTAGTGTGAAAAGATAATTATCATGTTTTGGGACACATTGATCAAAGTGGTGGGGGGTCTACCATACAAATGCTGACTTTTCACACTTTGTTTTTTAAGTTTGTTGGGAGCATACAGACTTCATTCATTAATTTATTTTAATGACACTTTGGAAAAAGATGGAGACTTAAGTAACAAAGAACTGATTAGTTTTTGGATAATATTGGAATAAGTGTTGGGGATCCTCCCGAACACCTGTTTAATGTGTCACACTTTTTTCAATGTTTGTTGGGAGCACACAGCATTCGTTCGTAAACGAATTTTGATGACACTTTGGAAAAAGATGCAAACATGTATGGCAAAGAACTGATTAGTTTTTGAGCGATAGTGAACAAAGTGGTGGGGGGTCCCTGGAGCACCTGTTTTTTTGAAAGCTCTATAACTTCTGTACCTGATAAGCGAATTGGATGAAACTTGGTACATGAGTATGTAGTACGGTTTAAAATAGTTCTGCATCCCAACTTCCTGTTTTTCACTTCCGGTAAAAAAAAATTTTTTGTACTTTTTTGAAGTTTTTTCAGTGTCTTTATGCACACTACAGCCTACAATAATGAAGTGATTACGATGAAACTTATGGAATAGGCTTCCAATTAGTGTGAAAAGATAATTATCTTGTTTTGGGACACATTGATCAAAGTGGTGGGGGGTCTACCATACAAATGCTGACTTTTCACACTTTGTTTTTAAAGTTTGTTGGGAGCATACAGACTTCATTCATTAATTTATTTTAATGACACTTTGGAAAAAGATGGAGACTTAAGTAACAAAGAACTGATTAGTTTTTGGATAATATTGGAATAAGTGTTGGGGGTCCTCCCGAACACCTGTTTAATGTGTCACGCTTTTTTCAATGTTTGTTGGGAGCACACAGCATTCGTTCGTAAACGAATTTTGATGACACTTTGGAAAAAGATGCAAACATGTATGGCAAAGAACTGATTAGTTTTTGAGCGATAGTGAACAAAGTGGTGGGGGGTCCCTGGAGCACCTGTTTTTTTGAAAGCTCTATAACTTCTGTACCTGATAAGCGAATTGGATGAAACTTGGTACATGAGTATGTAGTACGGTTTAAAATAGTTCTGCATCCCAACTTCCGGTTTTTCACTTCCGGTAAAAAAATTTTTTTTGTACTTTTTTGAAGTTTTTTCAGTGTCTTTATGCACACTACAGCCTACAATAATGAAGTGATTACGATGAAACTTATGGAATAGGCTTCCAATTAGTGTGAAAAGATAATTATCTTGTTTTGGGACACATTGATCAAAGTGGTGGGGGGTCTACCATACAAATGCTGACTTTTCAGACTTTGTTTTTTAAGTTTGTTGGGAGCATACAGACTTCATTCATTAATTTATTTTAATGACACTTTGGAAAAAGATGGAGACTTAAGTAACAAAAAACTGATTAGTTTTTGGATAATATTGGAATAAGTGTTGGGGGTCCTCCCGAACACCTGTTTAATGTGTCACACTTTTTTCAATGTTTGTTGGGAGCACACAGCATTCGTTCGTAAACGAATTTTGATGACACTTTGGAAAAAGATGCAAACATGTATGGCAAAGAACTGATTAGTTTTTGAGCGATAGTGAACAAAGTGGTGGGGGGTCCCTGGAGCACCTGTTTTTTTGAAAGCTCTATAACTTCTGTACCTGATAAACGAATTGGATGAAACTTGGTACATGAGTATGTAGTACGGTTTACAATAGTTCTGCATCCCAACTTCCGGTTTTTCACTTCCGGTAAAAAAAAATTTTTTTGTACTTTTTTTAAGTTTTTTCAGTGTCTTTATGCACACTACAGCCTACAATAATGAAGTGATTATGATGAAACTTATGGAATAGGCTTCCAATTAGTGTGAAAAGATAATAATCATCTTTTGGGACACATTGATCAAAGTGGCGGGGGATCTACCATACAACTGCTGACTTTTCACACTTTGTTTTTAAAGTTTTTTGGGAGCATACAGACTCCATTCATTAATCAATTCTAATGACACTTTGGAAAAAGATGGAAACTTAAATGACAAGGAAGTGATTAGTTTTTGGACAATATTGGGATAAGTGGTACGGGGTCTCCCGAACACCTATTTACTGTGTCATCATTTTTTCAATGTTTGTTGGGAGCACACAGCATTCGTTCGTGAACCAATTTTGATTACACTTTGAAAAAGATGCAAATATGTATGGCAAGGAACTGATTAGTTTTTTAGCGATAGTGAACAAAGTGGTAGGGGGTCCTCCAAGCACCTGTTATTTTGGAAGCTCAATAACTTCTGTACCTGATAATCGAGTTGTATGAAATTTGGTACATACACATTTAGTACGGTTTACAACAGTTCTGCATCCCAACTTCCGCTTTGTCACTTCCGATAAAAGTTTTGTTTACTTTTTCTCGTACAACAGAATTTATGTTTGTTGGGATACTACTGCCTGCTTTAATATTTTTATTATTAGAACTACGAAGTCCATAATATTGGTTAGCTTTTAATTAAAGTATTTTATGGATATTAGCTCATTATATATCCAGAACACTTTGTTTCCAGAGCTGTGGTGAAGTCAGCCTATGCATCAGCGTCGCAATATTTTTTTTCTTATGTTACACCGTTAAAAATTATTTAAAAAAATTAACAATGTACATTTTTAAAAATTTTGTTCTAATACCTATTCAACGACATATCATTTATGAAAATCGGTTGAGTGGTTTTTCTACAATCGCTCGTCAAAATGCACTCACATCACAAAATAACAAAAATTGAGGGGCACCCTGTGAAGACCCCTGGTCGAAAAAAAAAATTCTAAGAGAACTTGTATTTTTCATTTATCAAAGACTATCTATAAACAAAAAATAATCAAAATTAAAAGGGGTCAAGTCAAAACGTTGTTGAATCTTCGTGAAATTGCTCATATAGAGACAAGATTAGAATACGAAATTGCAGTTAGCAAGTATAAAAGTAAGCGATTGATAATACATTAATACTCCCTTGGATTGGGCAGGCTTGAATCAAATCATTCGTATCGATAAAATCTCAAAAACAAAGAACTTTTTTAAAAATTTAAAGATGTCTAGGTGTTGGCAAATGTAAGTTGAACTAACAAATAAATCATCTCAATAGCTGCGTAAGAGCAACGCAGGAAGGACGGCAGAAATGGAAAATTTAAAAGAACCTACATACCCCGCAAAAAGTTAGTGCCATTTGTGATTAACATAGCGAGCTTAAACATCCCTTTGAAAAGAGAATTTAACAGCCCTTTTCAGTTTTAAGGGGTTTTAAAAGCTCCTTCTTGAGTGGTGAATTTTTTCAAATACAGGAATAAAAATAAAAAAAAATATTGTTTTACTCCTAAATCGAAAACAGTATTTTCTTTCAAATATGATGATCTCATTCGTTTTAAAAATAAAAATAGGATATTTGTCTGAATATTTTGTTGAATTATGAAAATAAATAAAATATAGTTGCAAAATATTACCTGTCGATGATCTGCATCAGATTATACTGAAGCTGTAATTCATTCTTCGTAATTTCGAGTCACATTACTTTCCCACGCGCTTTGAATTTACATTGTCAAAGGCTTTCGTAGTTGTTTTCGCCTTTTCAACCCTAACTTCTTATATTCAGATCTTAACCGTCTATCGCAATTGTTTGTGTTTGAAATTATCATAAAACAGTTGTGCAATATCATTAATTCGTAATCGCGCTGTTTCCATATATAATTTCTTGCAATCGTTTCGTAATCGGTGTTTTTTTCTTATAATTCTTTTCCAATTTTTTCTCTTGTTTCGATTATTTGTCCAAAACAGTAACATCCGTTTTGTTTTGTTTTTGACATCTTCTTGCTGTGTGGCCATTTTTTTTGCTGTGATTATGGATTGGATATAATCAAAAAAAAATAACTGAAAGCAAATTAAATAGGTGAGATCAAACGATTTTGAAATTATTCATATGGAATTTAGTTATTGAAAACAAACAAAAAATCACAATTATCTCCCATGGAGATTATGTTAGAAACCACTATCAAAGAAAAGAAAAATTAATTGCATGTTTGTGTGTATTGCCAGAAGACTGATCAAAAATCGTGCTAATCAAACAAAAAGAATTAAATATATATTGTTGAATAAAAGAGCATGTTGCGGAAAATTTACAGTCGACATGAAGGTGATTTTGTTTTGGTTGTGTGATCTTGCCAGTCATCGTGAACGATGCATCAAGATTAAGGTTAATTATTTAGCGCAGCTGGGATCGATGAGTGGAATCTTTTTTTGTGGAAGTAATGTTACGGTTTGAGCATAACTGAATAATAATTGGAGCAGTTTGTGATATCTTTAGTTTCACCCAACGGTGAATGATATTTAAACAAACCTTTGTTTGGCGAATTGAATTGAATATTATCGTGATTTCCGGATCATTTTTGTTTGTGGACGTCTGGTATCTATAGCAACCAACCCACTTCAGGAAGATTGAAATTGTGTTGCGACGGTGTGAATCTCATCTAGTTATGATGTTTAATGTCCAGCCATGAATCGCTAGACGAGAAAAAGGATATGGAGCTGGTTTAGACAGTACTATGGGGTGAGTCTCTTTTATTATATATATAAATGAGTATGTATGTCGGTATGAATGTGGGCGTGAGTGTATATACGTGTGTGTGTGTGTGCATGAGGTGCTTATGTGGGGGTGAATGAGTCTGTAAATAAAGTCTCGATTGTTAATATCTTTTTTTTTTTTGAGTATAGCCAGTGATCATTTTGACAGTAAAGTTAAAAAGTTCAATGTTTAATTCAATATTTAACTAGCGATTACTAACTCAAATTTTAAACTGTAAGCCAACGTTATTTTTCTTTTATCAAAACGAATATATCATGATGTCAGGAATCAAGCTCTCAGATGTGGTTTCCGTATTTAATGAGTTTGCTGTTGAAAAATTAGCCCAACAATGGGATAATGTTAGATTGTTGATCGAACCTTATACCCAAGATTAGTACAGATGAAACTCCTTAACAATGATTTAAATGAGCCGGCTGTACTAGATGCAATAGAAAAAAAGAACCTACTGATTTATTTATTTCTTATCCTACACCAATATTTTCAACGAGTTATACCAACCGCACGGAAAGAACGAACAGTGGCGTTTTGTTTCGTCAATCGAATCGCTTTATATTTACCTCATACGTCTTGGGAGAGGGTACAAGGTGGCTCAACTGATTGGCTTATAAAAGTCATACCAATTTCTGATTCTAAACCAACAACGGAAGATCCAACTCAAATCCGATTATAGATCTGGACGAATTGCTAAATTAAGTCAAACAATTACAGTATGGAAATCAGTTGACTTAATATAAGCATATACTGGTGTCACTAATTTACAAGTTTCTGTTGCAAATAATGATAGTTTTGATTCTGAAACCAAGTCCGTGGCTGCATATACCGGATCGGGAGCATCGGTGTTAAGAGGTATTGAAGCGAATTTATATTTAATGGGCGAGATGTCACATCATGAAGTTCAGGATGTTGGTCATAAGAGCAGCCAGGCTATTCTGTGTAACCACTGCAACTTTAAAAGAGGTTTCTTTTTTTTCAATTTTATTTTGAAATCTGTGGCATACTAACAATATCGAGATTTTGATGTCAGAAAGGGATGCAGATACATTGAAAAATCATGGATTTGCGTACAATTACACTGACTATATTTTTATTTTATTAGGCATTTATCAAATAAAACTTTCACCTTAATAATATAATATTACACTGTCTAAAAATTTTATATACAAACGTTACAGTAAAAATTACTCCTTACATTCTCAAAGGAAAAAGAAACTAAATCTGGACAGGATAAAATATAGTTTATAATTACGTGGGAGTATGTATGTATGTGGGTGTGTGTGTGTATGAATGGGTGGATGAAGCACGAGAGCGTGTGATCGTGTCAGTGAATGCTATATAATGTGGGGGGGGGAGGGTTGGACGTGGTGATCGCGGTTTTTTCCACGTAAGAGGGTCGCCAGAGTCTACTCATTTCACTTAGTTTTTTTTCTTTATCCGTTCTCATCTTTCAGTACGTGTACCATTGTTTATTTGTGCTGGAGCAGCAGGATTTCTCTCTCGTCCTCACAGATTGCAACTAGTTTGGGGCTAAATAAATCTCGCTAGGTACGCGGCCTGATATGCCACTTCGTTGATTCGTCACCGAAGAGCGCTTCACTACAAGATTGAAATGCGTAGTAAAATAAAAATTAGATAAAAAATAAAAATCAAATCAATTTTGTTTTATTTTTTTTATTTTTAAAGTGAATTATTTTTGGTGCTAGTGTAACTACAAAATATCATATATTAAAATGGATAATTTACGTCACTCCAAAATTGTTTTTCGTATTATGAAAATATTGCTATAAATATAAATAAAAAGGATGGTAAAACAGAAAAACAATTCTTTTTTCTTCTTCGCCTTTAGGATGAAAACAGTAAAATTATAATCGTTTTCAAAGGAGGGAAATAAAAAAATTAAAATTTTACTCCTTCGAGTAAGAATAAAATGAAAAAAAAAATTTTGCTTGAGAATAATATTTTGAGGAGTGCAAAGTGCGCTCAGATAAAATAAAATTGTAAACTGTTTTTTTTAAACAGAGTGTAGTGTTGTAGAAATTACACACCTATTCGCTATTTGTTAGTCCATATTCTTTATTACCATATTCACCACCAAAATTTCACCAAACAAGATTTTCATTCTTATAAACTTTATTCGTATAAACGTATCCTGTTTTATTTTCATTCTGTATTTTGCTTTTATCAACATAAGCCTGTTGTTAAACGCAAACTCTTTATTTTATGAAATATTTGTGTTTTGTAAATTTGTAACAAATCGTTTAGAAAATTTTTCATCTAGTTTCTAAGTCAACTTTAACCTTCTAAATATTTTCAGGTTTTGCTTAAAAAACTATATTTCAATTGTATGTATTAAAAACTTACTTAATTTGAAATAATTTCATTGAATTTTTTATGTGTTAATTTAGAGTGTTTATGATGAAGATGCCTCTTTAATTATTTTCAGAGATATCTGGGTTAAAATGCAGATAAATATATTTGTTGGCGTTGGCTATTTGTTCACGACCGAATGCTGATCCTAAAATTAAAAATCATAATATTAAAATTAAAATTCATTATATTAGACTATTGTGACTATTGACTAATAATTTTCCTTAAATTTGTTGATATCTGTTTGTAAATATTGACATGTCAATCTGACAGATAAAATGATTATGCTAATAAATTATTGATTGTGTCATCAACGTCATCAATATGTGAATTTAATAAATTCGTATAATGTATTAGTTATACAAGTTTGGGTGCATCATGTTTTCGAGAAGATAACGTTACTGGCATTCGAGTTGTTATGAGATTTGTTACATCCATGTTGGGTGTGGTTTTTTAAAGAAGAGTTTGGAGAAATTTATTATAAAATAAGTCCTATTGTTAGAACCTTAGATTGGTTAGGATTGTGCATTATTTCTTTTAAAAAATGAATAATTTAAACAAAAATTAAAATTACTATTTCTGTGTATCTATTATAAATTGTTTGGAGCATAGAATAATTGTTCCTTGGATTGGGTGAGAAGTCATGCACGTCTGGCGGAGCAGGCCATTATTTTAGACATCAGTGCCTAGTTAGGCGTATAATAGAAGACATCAGTGCCATGGTAGGCGTTTGGCTTATATTGTTAATACTTTGGTAGGCGTATTACATGAGACATCAATGCCATATTGGGCATTAATATTTATTAGTCGTATAACATCAATTTATCATTGTCGTGTTATACGTATTGCTGATATCATAAATGCCTTGTTGAACGTTTTATTTATTACACTATTCATCAGTGCCTTGTTAGGTGTATTAAATGAGGCAGCAATACCTTGTTAGGCGTATCATTCATATCGTCAGGGGTTTTAGTATCTCAACCATCATCTGGCTGTGTTTGTGAAGTACTGCTATTTTTCTTTTGTTTATTACAAGCGTAAAGCTGAGCGGCTTTCTGGATTAGTATCGCGAACTTTTTTGTGCATTTACCGAAATAGTCAATAATCAATTGCACATATTTTTTTGTTAAAAATTTGTTGGAAATGTTACTACCACATATATTCTGATTTCTTTTTTATGATGCACTAAAGTTATGCTTCCTTATTTTCCTATTTTTTGCGGTTCCTTCTACAGCAGCATCTCTGACACCATTTTACATCTGGTAAGCAGGTTTGTTAATTCCAAAATCCTATTCTTTTTTAATACAGGCATTTTGTCTGTTCCTCAGAACCACTGTGAGAAACTGTTTTATCTCCTTCAAATGAAGATAGTCCCCTATTTTTGATTACTAGTTCACTTCCTGAAATCAGTTATTTGTTGATTGTCTGGATCTTGTAGCTTACCTATCCTTTTCCATAGTTGAACATTTTTGATAATCTTCTTATTTCCGAAATTGATTTTTGACTCCTGTTATGTTGCATAATCTAAATGACATGCAGTTAAAATGCCACAACCTATTACCAACACTAAAAGCACTTTTCTTTCGGACTAATTGGCTTAGTCAGTGGTGGCATCCGAATACAGCAGTCAGGCAACTGTCTATTAGGTTCTCTGCTCATTTTTGCATGAGTTGAATTACTATCAACTTTTTTTATTTTGTGTCTAACGCTGATATATCTGTGCTCGCATTTTATAATTCTGACTAACTCTATCATCTCTATAAATGGGTGTATTCTACAAAACAGGTTCAAAAAAATAAATTTTGTAGCACCAACTTAAACTTATTATAATTGACCATACGTTTTTAGCGTTTGACAAAGCTTTTTAAACGTTAAAATTAGTTGGTCGATTGTGCTAAATTTTAGTTGATGCTTCAAAATTAATTTTGTTGAACCAATTTATTGGATGCCATCTGCTAATGCTTCAATGTTCGTAACTGTGCCTGCATATTAAAGTTTGTTAGATGTATAAAATGCTCTTTTGTTGATGAAGACCCTTAGAGTCTTTCACCATGTGGAACGAGTTATTTCTCGAACTGCACTACAAAGGAATGATTTGTTGCAATCTATTTAATGGGTCTGGAAAATCAACATTCTGACGCAACCGATTTAAAAATAATTTTATGTGAAGCAAACAACATTTTTGATAACTTAAACTTTAACACAAATTGTTTATTGCATAAAATATTTATTGTTTTGATACTAAATCAGATTATCTGTAACGCTTCTCGCCAAGTTTCCAAAACAAGTGCATCTTGAACGCGAGTTTACTTCTTATGTAAAATTTTTTTTTTGTATGTCATTTTGTTGTTAAATCGATAAGTTAATAAGATTAGCAAAGAATCATATGCGAATTCAAAAGTTGTGTCATAACCATTCCTGGACAGGATGAAAGAAGGAATCCCATGGACTAAATTTGTCCTGAAAATTATTATTTTAGGGAAGATTGCTGTTCAGATAGGCAATGATTCCAAACCCAGAGATAAATAGTCTCATGCTCTCTTGACCAAGCTAGCCGAGCATAAATCTAGTCACCAGGTGGTGAGCACTCAACAAGAGCGAGAACTCCTCAATATTGTGAGTAAGTCAACTAAAGGTTAGCAGTATAAGAGTACAAAACTGTTTGAGCGAGATACGATAGTGCTCACCGAAGTTTAAGGCATCGTTTTCAAATGCATTCAGTTAAATGCCGTAAACTCATTGAAAAGGGAAGTAAATTGGTGATGCATTCAAGGAAGAACAGAAACACTACAGAAATAAAGGCATATGAGATCGGATTCTTATAAATAAATGTCAATACTTATGATGCTTCATATATAGAAATGGAAGATCAGCAACTTCAAAGAGAGAAGGAAAAGAATAAGCGGTTCGATTCCTATAAGGATTACCGCTATTTTACCCCAGTTGATAAAGCTTTGGTCTTGTAGTTCAACGGTACCAGGTCTGATGCCTGACGGCGGCCACTTTTCCTATATATTCTTCAGAATCTGTGTTTTCAGAATTGGTTAACTATAATTATTGTGAATGTATAAAAAAACGGTCAATATGATAGCTGGGGCTATTCAAAACTATTAAGTTAAAATTAAAGATTGAATGCTAAACATGTTTTTTGATTCGTAAAAAATAGAAATACCGATAACGTATTGATGACGTTCCTATAAGGAAATGGAAGATCAGAAACTTCAAAGTGAGAGGAAAAATATTGATTCGATTCCTATAAAGATGCAAATACAATAATTATGGTAATGTCTATAACTATGATATATAAGCAAACTCACCGAAAACAATATAATAAGGTGTCCGATTTCTTATAAGAAATACAACTAAAACCAGTGGTAGGATTCATATGAAGAATCACGGTGAACAAGTTTGTCGCTAATCGTACTTATTTCCGTTTACACACCTGGTGGACGACCTTAGAATGATATATGTTAAACCATCGTTTAATTAAATCCTCTAGTTGGGAGGAAGCGTTATTTCACGCAAGTTCAGCAAACTTTTGGGAAATTTTGACTTGACCCCTTTTAATTTTGATTATTGTTTGTTTATAGATAGTCTTTCATAAATAAAAAATAGAAGTTCTCTTAGAATTTTTTTTTCGATCAGGGGTCTTCACAGGGTGCCCCTTAATTTTTTGTTATTTTGTGATGTGAGTGCATTTTGACGAGCGATTGTAGAGTTCTTCTGAAACTGAATCGATTTTCATAAATGGTAAGTCGTTGAATAGGTATTAGAACAAAGTTTTTAAAAGTGTACACAGTTAATTTTTTGAAATAATTTTTAACCGTGTAGCATAAGAAAAAACCGGTATAATTGAAGAAAAGATGGCGCTACACCTTTTTTTTTTGTTTAAACTAAATTGAAGCTCATTTTATATCTAACCACTTGTGAAAGTTTAGGACTAGCATTATATTTTGTTTTAAAGATAAAATTCGTTGTGCATATGACTGTCGGGAATCAGTTTTTTTTGTTCTGCAGGAAAGTTATAAAAATGGCGTTATAAACTAAGAAATTTTTTTATGTTAAATATCAAATATTTTATTATTAAATGAAATTTTGAAAATATTATAAAAATTATATATGTAGTACAATAAATAAAATAAATACAATTGTTAAAAATGATATTCTTATTTTACAAACAGAGGTTTCTTTTGAATAGGAAAACACTTCTGCACTCATTTTCTTTGTATTAGGTGGCATAAAAAAATGAAATGTTTATTTATCACTTTTTGTAATCACTTGTCACTCTTATAAAAAATAATTTGACAGTCACGACTGCAAACAAAAAAACCGTATAAATAACTAAATCTATTTAGGAACTTTTGACTGGAGAAGTATTATGTTCGTATTATGTTATTATGGAATCATAAAGTAAAAGATTGTATTTTAACATTAAATTACAAATATTTTATTATTGAATAAACTTTTTAAAGTATCATACAAATTATATATGTAGGTTAAAGAAAAAAAATATAGTTATTAAAAATTATTTACTTATCTTACATTTAAAAGTTTCTTTTGAGTTGGAAAACTTTTTTGCATATATTGTCTTAGTATCTAATGGTACAAAAGAATGAAATTTTTGAGTTCCACTTATAGTAATCGCATTTTTATATCGATTTTGTAATTTTTCTTTTGTTAATTGATATTCATTTTTATCGGCGTATCCAAAGTTCATGGTAGATTCCCATTGGTAGATTCCCACCAAAGTTTTTTTGGTGTATCAATAATATTATCTTCGCTCGCCATACTATAACGGTGTGCAGCACGCTTCAGTGTACGTACCACCAATCTCATCGCAAGGGCCCTTTCCATGGCTGTTAGCATGAAAATGCCATTCTGCATCAACCTTAAAGTCTTTTTTATGGTGGTTTATTTTTGTATTGAGAAGGTGCACCGTGGGTGTTAGAAATTATATTCCTAATATTAGAATTTATATGCGTTCTGATGAATTCAATAAGTTTTGTAATGAAAAGATGGACTGTAGTACTGTTGTGATATCCGAAATTAGTATAACACTTCGGTGCTGTATATATTAACCTGCGGCACTTTTAAAATAAATGACAAATGGATGAACTGTAGCTTGTGAATTATTATAATGATAACCTTGAACCGAAACCTGAATTATGAAGGCGTAGGTTTCAGAAAAATCCCCTTGAACGAAGCACTCTCCAGGTTCTAATTTTTATTCTATCCTCAATGAATGTAGATTGCTGTTTTGCTATAAAGTTGTGTGGTATCAAAATTTGTAAACGGTAGACAAATTTTTTCATAAATTCTTCTACAGTTTCTATTAAAGTATCCAAATTGCATCGATCAGTGGTATTCCATTGTTGATATTTGACTTGAAGGATTCCTTCAACGTCAAAATCATCTAGTAATTTTTCTTCCAGTTGTTGAAGTTTTTCTAAACATTTATTGCACTTCAAAGTATGACAATTTTCTGTTAATTCACCACATGAAACAAAGTCCATTAATGTTTTATAATTCTGGAAAGCAGCATCAGTAATCCAAGACATTTTAGAGTGTTGAATCATTAGTTTCATATTTTGATGTATGGTACACACACATTATGAACTCCTTGGGATAATTTTAAACATTCTTGTGGTCAAAGGGACGTGAATTTAGTAAATCCTATTTTCACAACGCGAAACTTATTTTTAAACTCCTATAAGCTTCATTTAATGTACATAGCAATAAGCGCTTTTGTGGATTTATGCTGAAATTGCTCATATTTTCTTTATTGTACATTTATAATTTTTATAATATTTTAAAAAGTTCATTTAATAATAAAATATTTGATATTTAACATAAAAAAAATCTCTTAGTTTATAACGCCATTTTTATAATTTTCCTTCAGAACAAAAAAAACTGATTCCCGACAGTCATATGCACAACGAATTTTATCTTTAAAACAAAAAATAATGCATCTCCCAAACTTTCACAAGTTGTTACATATAAAATAAGCTTTAATTTAGTTCAAACAAAAAAAGGTGTAGCGCCATCTTTTCTTCAATTACACCGTTTTTTTCTTATGTTACACCGTTAAAAATTATTTCAAAAAATTAACAGTGTACATTTTTAAAAACTTTGTTCTAATACCTATATCATCATTTATGAAATTCGATTCAGTAGTTTTTCTACAATCGCTCGTCAAAATGCACTCACAACACAAAATAACAAAAAATTATTGGGCACGCTGTGAAGAACCCTGGTCGAAAAAAAAAATTCTAAGAGAACTAGTATTTTTTATTTATGAAAGACTATCTATAAAAAAAAAATCAAAATTAAAAATGGTCAAGTCAAAATTTCCCAAAAGTATTGGGACAATAAATGGGGGGGAAACTTTTGAAGCTCTTTTTTTGTCGGTTCTACCGCGCCCATAGTAGAAGGATGTTTTGAATTGTTTTTCTCCATAGGAGTTTCCCATCTAAAACTACTCCAAAATATTTTGTCTCCTAATTTTATTACGGAACTTCTCATGGTGATGGGTTTTATGTTGAGCTTTCTTTTTTGGTGAACGTTACTAAGGACTCAGGATGAATCTTAGTTGCACTGATGTCCATCATCTGTCTAACAGATTACGTTCCATTTTTGTCATTTCATAGATTGTTATATCGAACTTACATCTGGCGGCAGTGACTGTGTCATCCACAAACCCAAGACATTTAATGCAATGATTACCTAAGATAGCCAGAATTTTATCCATCACTAGATGTATCATGAGAAGTGATAAGACCCTAACCTGTGGACAACCACAATTGTGGTACCAAAGCTAATTAAACAATTTCCAGCTTTATTTTCTGCTAGTCTAGTTTTTAGCATTTCACACACTGAGTTGGATGAGGTGATGGTGCTGTCAACGTTTTTTTAATTTGGAGTCTTCTTGACCACTCCATATGAGCTGTTGTCGAAAGTTCCATCAATGAAATACTTTTCAAATCAACTACAGATATAAGCACATCAAGTTTTTCTGTTTAGAAGAAGTCAATCCCACCTTTCCTAATATAACAACATTCCATTCCTTTTACTTATTAGTGTTATAAATTAGTTTTAAATCACAAATCTAATAGATCTTCCTACCAACAAAATGACAAACAAAATACCTGTTTCGTTGATTTGTTAATCAACATTAATTTTGAATGAAAAGGTAAAATTTTCATTTCATATTGTGGTAGGTATCTAGCGAGGTATGTAAATAATTTATTGAATTTTCTTCGTATTTATATTGTTATATGTTGGATAAAAAAGAACAAAATATATAGAGGAAAATAAAAATGAAAATTTGTTATGTTAACTAGCTGTCAATTCTACAAACTAATAAGCACATGGGTTAATTAAATATTCATGGTATGTTAAGAATACTTAGCTAATTTATGTATATACATTTCAATGTTGATGGTTAATGAAAGTGGTTTTTAATCCATTTTAACTGTTTTAAAATTCAATAAAAGTCTAAAATAGATTTTAATGGAAGATTAATTATATGTAGTTTATAACACATTAACTGAAATATTTATACTTAATTACTTTAAAGTATGAACACTATTGTGCTGGTAGATTAACAAATATTACGTGGTTGTGGTTAGAATTTTTATTTTATAAAAAAAGCCTAATACAAAGAAAACGACCTGCAGCAACGACAACAATAAAAGATGTCATCTTCCTACAAACTAAAATTATTATTATACAATACAAATCTTTTCAACCCGAAAATTACAACCCATAAAGCACATTGTTGTGAAAAGAAAATATAAATAGAAATATTCCCTTATATCGTGATAATAAAAGTAAATGACATTTCAATCTAAGATTATCAGATTTAAAAAGAAAATAATGTTTTTTTCTTTGTCATAGAATGTTAGCAGTTGACAGGTAATTATACACTTTAATGATATCCCCATCGCTTTTATAATCTATTAACGTTATTTTTGTGTTTTTCATTCTATGGGCAAAAATAAACTAAATGCAATCATCTTATTATCAATAGTGAAACAAGAAACAAAATATGTGTCAAAAGGTTTGCTAGGCTTCAATGTATCAATAGATTCCACTTCGCAGTAATATTCCCATTCAAGCTTTTATTACAACAGTAAAACTATTTTCTTCATTTTAATACTCAAAAATTAATCCAAAGAATCCCAAAAACATTTCAATTTGTATTAAAAAACACATTTCAAGCTTCAGATTATCCATTAGAAAGTGGTTTAGACTTCACGACCAGACAGTTTTGTTTACATGTGGAATCTATCCTATTACTTTAAAGAAAAAACTAATTACAAACAGATATTATTTCGTACGTCATTGCTAAATAAAAGTTTCTTCTATGTAATACATTATAGAACATTATGATGCAAGGACGTAAAGCTAAGGTTTTTGGACGTATGTATAGTTTGCGATTCGAGGTGCCAGCCGAGATTTGCACCCACATTAAGTCCGAAATGGCTTGCGTCCGTGCATCATGTACTATTAAAAAATTGTTTAATCTAAATCATAATTAAAAGTTTTATAAATTTTGAAATATAAATATGTTGGACAAGTAGCCTTTGACCAATGTATTTGATGTTTTTTTTCATACAAATCTTATAACTATGACAACAAAGAATAACAAATATTTTAATTGGATTAGGAAATTTGGTATCGATAGGTTGCTTTGATAAACATTTCTATTTTTTATAGCATTTAAACAAAAGTGTAAATGAGCAATTTCACGCAAGTTCAGCAAATTTTTGGGAAATTTTGACTTGACCCTTTTTAATTTTGATTATTTTTTGTTTATAGATAGTCTTTCATAAATAAAAAATAGAAGTTCTCCTAGAATTTTTTTTTTCGACCAGGGTTCTTCACAGGGTGCCTCTCATTTTTTTGCTAATTTGTGATGTGAGTGCATTTTGACGAGCGATTGTAGAAAAACTACTGAATCGATTTTGTTAAGTGATATGTCGTTGAATAGGTATTAGAACAAAGTTTTTAAAAATGTACACTGTTAAATAATGTTTAACGGTGTAACATAAGAAAAAAACGGTGTTATTGAAGAAAAGATGGCACTACGCCGTTTTTTTTTAAACTAAATTGAAGCTTATTTTATATCTAACTACTTGTGAAAGTTTAGTACTAGTGATGTTTTTTGTTTTAAAGATAAAATTCGTTGTGTATATGACTGTCGGGAATCAGTTTTTTTTTTTCTGAAGGAAAATTATAAAAATAACGTGCTTAGTGCGCACTTATTTTTAAACTCCACATAAGCTTCATTTAATGTACATAGCAATAAATGCTTTTGTGGATTTATGCTAAAATTGCTCATATTTTCTTTATTGTACATATTTAATTTTTATAATATTTTAAAAAGTTCATCTAATAATAAAATATTTGATATTTAACATAAAAAAAAAATCTCTTAGCTTATAACGCCATTTTTATAATTTTCCTTCAGATCAAAAAAAAACTGATTCCCGACAGTCATATGCACAACGAATTTTATCTTTAAAACAAAAAATATCACGTAGTCCTAAACTTTCACAAGTAGTTAGATATAAAATAAGCTTCAATTTAGTTTAAAAAAAAAGGTGTAGCTATATCTTTTCTTCAATTACACCGATTTTTTCATATGTTACACCGTTAAAAACTATTTCAAAAAAATAGCTGTGTTTATTTTTAAAAAATTTTTTCTTTGTTCTAATACCTATTCAACGACATATCACTTATGAAAATCGATTCAGTAGTTTTTCTACAATCGCTCATCAAAATGCACTCACATCACAAAATAGCAAAAATTTGAGGGGCACCCTGTGAAGCCCCTGGTCGAAAAAAAAAATTCTAAAAGAACTGGTATTTTTTATTTATGAAAGACTATCTATAAACAAAAATTAATCAAAATTAAATGGGGTCAAGTCAAAACGATGTTGAATCTGCGTGAAATTGCTCAAATGTTTTGCAAATCACAGTAATAAAATCAGGGCTGGAAACCATTAACTACACTAGTTTACAAGAAAAATCTCCCGAAATAAAACCCCACTTTTCTCATAAATTTGGACCTCCTGAATACGAATATCATGTTCATTTTTTTTGGTTAGCTCTTGTTTTTGAGATATTCACGAAAAACCAAATTTTTTGGTGATCAAAAATGTTGTTTCGGTTTTTGGGTCTCATATTTTACAAAACAAACAAATTAAATATATTAATAAAACAAGTGCATAGTAAATATGCCAACAAACATTTTGAGTTATATTTTGTAAAAATCCGTTAAGGATTCTGGAAGTTACAGTCAGAAAAAAGTTGAAAAAATACGAAAAATTCACGTTTTTTTTAAATTTTTCCATTTCCAACACCATAAATTTTGAACAAATAAAGACACTAATTTTTTTTAATTTCTTGGAACCTATAGTAGTTTCAATTTTCTTTCTTTTAAGCTAAAAGATACGAATCTTGGTGGTGCAGTTTGCACCAAGTTATTCAAGTTTTCCCAAAAAAAGTCAAAACTCAAAATTTGGAAAAAATAGTTTTTTACCTAATTTATTGTGCCATAAATAATAATTTTAAATGTTCAGTCGTTCTCAAACATCAGTAAAGATTTATTTTAAAATAGTAAAGTATAATTTTTATTTTTGTTTTCGAAGTTGGGAATTGGATCGATATGAGATGTATAGAGAAAAATATAAACAAAAGATAATGAATTGTGAGGAGAGGCAAAACATCATAACATCAGAACTATTTAAACTAGTTCAAGCACCATAAAGTTAAGCCCCTATTTATGTCTATTAATACCTGCAAGGTTTGTTTCTTTTCAGTTTTTGGTTTTTTGATAATGTAAATTTTTTTCTATCACCGCCCACCTTGTGTTACTCCTTACGTTTATGATCATTTTAAGTTTAATTTAAGAAAGCAATTACTTCTCTTTTTTAATAGTTTTTCGGTTTTGCCACATTTTGTTTTATTAGTTTAATTTCTTTTTAAGTAGATAGTTGTCGTATGATTAGTTGCAAATATAATCTCTCTGAGGATAAATTTAATTAAAAACATTCAAGTGAAAATATTAATTAAAAACGAAAAAATATTACAAATATAAATTTTAAATAGTGTATTGTTTTTAAAAATCAATAAATCAATAGTGATAGGCAGCTATAAGCAAAACAACATAAATTGTTAGTAAAGTGTAAGGTCAAGTTTATTTAAATGGCGTCATCAAGAAGTTTCAAGTGTAAAAATAGCTCAAATTCATTTTGTTTTATTTGTGGAAGTAACATAATACATACTGCTAAAAGAATCTATCTTCATTACAAACTGATATTTTCCAACTCCTAAAATAAATCCGAGGTGGGAGGAGCTAGATCATGTCAAAAAACTTCACAAAAAATCTCAATTTCGAGAAAAACCATATAAAAATTAAATATATCTTTTGTCCAAAAAAGACATTTCATAATCAACTGATATTTGTCAACTCCTAAAATAAGTTCGAGGTGTGAGGAGCTAGATCATGTTAAAAAACTTCACAAAAAAATCTCAATTTCGAGAAAAATCATATAAAAATAAAATACAACTTTTGTAAAAAACAGACATTTCATAATCAACTAGCTGATATTTTCCAACTCCTAAAATAAGTCCGACGTAGAAGGAGCTAGATCATGTCAAAAAATTTCACAAAAAAAATCTCAATTTCGAGAAAAATAAAATACAACTTTTGTCAAAAAAAGACATTTCATAATCAACTAACTGATATTTTCCAGCTCCTAAAATAATCCCGAAGTAGGAGGAGTTAGATCTAATACGAAAGCAACCTTTATATAAATCAATTATGTTGCAGAGTTTAAATTATTCTTATAGTTAAATTTTTTTTCCAAATTTTGAGTTTTGACTTTCTTTGGGAAAACTTGAATAATTTGGTGAAAACTGCACCAATATTCGTATCTTTTAGCTTAAAAGAAAGAAAATTGAAGCTACTATAGTCTTCAAGAAATTAAAAAAAATTAGTGTCTTTATTTGTTCAAAATTTATGGTGTTGGAAATGGAAAAATTTAAAAAAAACGTGAATTTTTCGTATTTTTTCAACTTTTTTCGACTGTAACTTCCTTAACGGATTTTTACAAAATATAACTCAAAATTTTTGTTGGCATATTTACTATGCACTTGTTTTATTAATATGTTTAATTTGTTTGTTGTGTAAAATATGAGATCCAAAAACCGAAACAACATTTTTGATCACCGAAAAAATTGGTTTTTCGTGAATATCTCAAAAACAAGAGCTAACCAAAAAAATGAATATGATATTCGTGTTCAGAAGGTCCGAATCCATAAGAAAAGTTGGGTTTTATTCAGGGAGACAAAAAAAGTTCAAAATTTGTAAACTAGTGTTATTTGTTATGGTTTGGTTTTTGGTTTTTCTCAATGGCCAATTATGGTTTTGGTTTCGGTATTGGTTTTACTAGATAATAAATCTTGGTTTTGCTTTCGGTTTTGGTTTTACTATGCAACATGTTTTGGTTTTGGTTTCGGTTTTGGTTTTTCCAAACGTCAAAATTTGGTTTTGGTTTCGGTTTTGGTTTATAGCTTAAAAATTTTTGTTTGAGTATTCGTCAGAAAATTGATTAAAAATTACAACATTTGTCAACAATGCCAATGCCAATTCTCAGTAAAAAATGTTGAGCTAATTTAAGATACATTACATGCCCAGGGGAAAGTGTTTCATTTCTGCGTAGCACCTAGAGCATTTCAAGATATGAAAAGAAGAACTTGCTACCGTGGTTTGTTTACTATTTTATGCATTGCTATTCAAATAAAAGAATTTAAAATAAATTTAAAACATGAACTTTAAATTTATATTTGAAATGTTATATCTAACAACAATAAATTACAAAGCCAAATTAATGAAATTTTAATCATATTTTGGGTTGGAAAGCTACCGAAGGACAGTATAATAACTTGTAATGGATAGTCTGGGCTAATGTCTGAACCCAGTGTACTATAGTCTCAGAATTATTGGTTTTCATTTTTTTTTTATTCACATGTACCGCGCGTAATAGTTTCCCATCCATTCACCTTCAATAGCCATAATTTTATAGTCCCCGTAACTCATCGTTTTCTTATTTTTCTCAAAATTTAACTAAATTTTCATTAGCTGGACGGACATGTTTGAAGAGAGTTGAACTCCTTGCACTAATTGATTTTAAATTGTAATTAATTAAAAGTTATCATTACCTATAGTAAACTTTCATCTTGATCGAAAATTGTATGAATGTAAAAGTTTTCCTTAAATTTTGTCTCTATAAACATTGCTATTTAATTTTGCAATTCACTAAAATTAACTCATACTATATTTCCATTCACTTTGGTTCACTCTATTACTTCAATGTGAATGATCTAAACATCAAACGTAACTTACACAACGAAGTTTTCAAAACCTTACAACGGCTGTGCGTTTATTTTTACAGTCATTAACATGCAAAGAAGTATTACCTTGCTTTGTTATGCGTTCAATCTTTTTTCTCTTTGCATGAGAAGAAGAAAATTTACTTCAAACAATCTTTCCGATTTAAAACCGAACTTCACTGTACTGATATAGTAGATGGTAGTTTAATAAATGTCTAAACATCATAACATTGATCGAACTTGCATTTAATTCATTTTGAATTCAAAGATAAATGTTATGGATGTGTCGGAAATATTTTGTGTCACAACCTTGTTTTCGTACCATAATATCTAATTTCGAACCGTTTGGTTTAACTATAAAAATTTCCTAACACTTGATTTGAATTAATTGTTTTACATCTGAAACCATATTCGAGGTTTTTCGATTTTCAAAAAGGAATTTATTTTGGTATATATTGGATCTACTGTAATTTTTTTGTGCAGTTGGTTCTATTACATTTTTGTGACGGCGATGATATACACTGTGTGGTTCTGTCAAATTAACTTGTTCTAAATTGTTACAAAAGAAATGGAAATGGCGATGATGATCTTTCATGGAATAAAACCAACACGAAAAGCAATTTAAAGAGGATTTTGGTTTGGCGCTTAGTATAGGGAGTATACACAAACCCGGCTATTTGTTTGGGGGAAAAATTGAAGCCGTAAAACGAAAGAAAGAAGGCCCAAGATCGAGTTTTGTGAGTATCCATTTTTGATTGAATATCACCGAAGACGATGACAAAACAAAAAGATGGCGAGATTAATAGAAAAGGTATGACGGATCATATTTTAAATTTATATTTTTTTTCGTGTGTTAAATAACTACCTCCAACTTATGGAAATTATTGAATAGTGATAATAGAGGGACTTGAGTGTAATGATTACGTAAGCCATCCGATTCGTCTAAAAGTGTGATAATTAATTGTATCTGTGTGTAAATTGATGAATCAAATGGAACCTTGAATGAAGGGTAAATTACTAAGTTCCATTGAGACTCTAAAATTATTATGAAAGTGGAAATTAAGTGATCTATAGGCGACAAGTAATTCATTACGTCGGGCAGGAGCTATCTTCTAAACTTTCGGGCTTTAGAGTCCTTTGTATAGTTAATTCCTGTAGCGTGCTAAAAATAGAGGTGCATTGATTACTTATACGAAGGTGAATACGATACGAACTATACGCCGTGCCCTTAAAGCTTGCATGATTAGAACATTTTGTATATTAGTGCTAGTAATGTCCTTATTTATTATAGTGTGAATAAATTAAATTTTTAGAATCTACATTAAGTTAAATTTTAAATTAAATCTTTAGAAGTTACCTAATTTAAATCAAATTAACCTTCGGGTTGACCTTGTATAAACTTTATGCCGTATATAACGCCATAGAATTTGCATGTCATATTAGAAATTTTTTTTTGTGTGTAGCGTAATTATATTGTTCCGTAACTATTTATTATAGTACAATCCAAGCTGTAAAGCAAGTTGTTGTCAATAGAATTGTTGGGATAAGAACAGTAAACTGTATTTGAGTATTTAATACGCACGATAATGCAATCCCGTTTAGCAAAATATTAAGTAATATTAATTTATGTGTAATTTGTTGTTTTTTGTGTGCTTATTGAAACCTAGACTAAACATGATTAGATCTATTGTAAATTGTAAATAAAGGATGTGCACAATAAATTATGATTAATTAGTGAAGTACGGTTCGTACGATTTAGCAAAATTTTTTTTTTTTCTCACACATTACATCTTTAGTGGCGAATAATGAATAATACCTGCATCCTAGCCACTATTTGGGGTGAAGCCACCCTCTGAAACAAAAAAAAAAAAAGGAAAAAAAAATTGTATATGTTGTGTTTGTCTTATGCTCGGAATAAGCGGATTAGTGAAAGCAGTGACGGAAAGGTAAACGGAATTGAAACTTGTTCTCCACCACGAATTTTTGGCACCACAGTTATTTCATCAGTGGCAGCTCCTACACCATAATTCGGTACCAGTGATATATACGTATACCATCTTATCATCTTTTATCACCTATTTATATGCAATATTTGCTTCCTCGGTGTCAGCTGTTTCAACTTATTTTTGGTACAATATTTGTATCCTTACTGCCGATAATTGTTGCGACGTTTGGTACAAGCTTTAAATTTTTCCATTGGATTTTGGACATTGGAGTTTCCTGTATCCAGCCTTATTTTCACCGACAATTGTAAATCGAGTCAACGATTAGTTATACCAATTGCTGCTGCATATTGTTTTTCCACCTATCATTTTTGATTCAACGATATTTTGCATCAATTACAACATTTTTTGATTCAACAATATTTTACATCAATTACAACATTTTTGATGCAACAAAATTATACAAGTTGACATACGTTCCTACTTACCATTTTCGATTCAACAATATTTTACATCAATTACATCATTTTTGATCCCACAAAATTTTACACCAATTACAATATTTTTGATTCAACAAAACTTTACATCAATTACAATATTTTTTGGATTCAACAACATTTTACAAAATTTATATAACGTTTCTACCTATCGTTTTTGATTCAACAATATTCTACATCAAATACAATACTTTTTTGCGATTCAACAAAATTTTACGAAGTTACATAACGTTTCTACCTAGCATTTTTTGATTCAACAATATTTTACATCAATTACATCATTCTTGATTCAACGATATTTTGCATCAATTACAACATTTTTTGATTAGACAAAATTTTACAAATTTATATAACGTTCCTACTTACCATTTCTGATTCAACAATATTTTACATCAATTACATCATTTTTGATTCACCAAAATTTTACATCAATTACAATATTTTTTTTTGATCCAACAAAATTTTACAAATTTATATAACGTTTCTGCTTACCATTTTTGATTCAACAAAATTTTACATCAATTACAATATTTTTTCGATTCAACAAAATTTTACGAATATACATAACGTTTCTTCTTAACATTTCGTACCACGTTTTTACGTGCAACTTCATTCAACATTGCTATCATACAAAATATTTTCGAGAGATTCCTAACGTGATCCACGTGCGGATGGAGGGCTGATGGAAGCAGAATAGGAGGACGAGGTTTAATCATGGGGTGAGTAAATTTATTTTTATTACTTAGGTCATAATGATAAAGGGGTGTGAATGTGTGTGTGTGTGTGTGTGTGGGCGTATGTGAGTGAACGTGGGGGTTGGACGTGTTGATCGTGGGTCTTTCGCAACAGGGGTCGCCAGAGTCTCCGTTTTTCCACTTGTATTTTTTTTTTCATTTCTGCAAATTTTCGTGAATAGCGTACATTTCGGTATTTGTGCTGAAGTAGCAGGGTTACTTTATCGTTCCCATGGGCTGAAGCTAGCTTGGGGCAAGAAAATCAATCTCGCTAGGTACGCTTCCTGCTATGTCCTTCTCATTGGTTCGCCAATGAGAAAGCGCTTCATTACAAACTGTAAGACAGTAAAGTTACGACCGAAACAGCTTAGGAATTGATAGATATAGCTAATTGTTATAGTAATTGACAAATATTAAGATACGACATCTTTATAGAGTAATTTTTTAATGAAAAAAGAAAATATGTAAATGTTTTAATTATATGAAAAAAATATCCATCGACTATTTTTAGCATTTTTATATCATGTTAGACTCGTAACTGATTTTTGACAAAAAAGTAAGCTACCACCTCTGTGTTTAGCACGGCAGTATTTCTTGTTGCATTTTATTGTTGTCTTAATTTTTTAACAATATTATTGAGCTTGACTAAATTTTTAGATTTGATTTTGGTTTCGTTTATTTTAAAATTTGGTTTTTGGTTCGGTTTTGGTTTGATGATTTTTAAAATTTGGTTTCGGTTATGGTTTTGGTTTTGATAATTTTTAAAACGTGGTTTTGGTTTTGCTTCTGGTTTTGATCTATTTCAGAATGTGGTTATGGTTTTGGTTTTGGTTTTTCTGATTTAGTGTGGTTTTCTGGTTTTGCGGTTTTGGTTTTGGTTTTCAAAAACCGGTTTCCAGCCCTGAATGAAATAACACTTGTATATGTAGGCGAATAAAAATCTTTTTTCTACTAATGTTTTTTCTACCAACTTAAAAAATCTGCTTTCGACGTTTGTTCATTGCATCGAAAATTTCTTTACCAGTGATAAAAAAACCTATACAAATTACTTTGGTACCTAGTGACGAAAGCAATTTTTTAAAAGCCATCTATTTTCTAATTTCTTAACTAGAATAAATTAGCCTAGAACACCCGTTAAGAGAATCAATTGATTGAATGAAATAATTTTGTTAGTGTTAATTTGTCATTCTTGGGAAGATGACGTTAATTAATTTTAGAATTATTTACGGGCAATTTATATTAAAAATGTAAAAATATTATAATAGTTAACTATATAAGATTCATATATTCTTTTTAAATAGTATGGTAACAAACAGTTGGTATTAAAATATTTAAAAAAAAAATGATTTCACCTATTTATTAAAACGAATAACGAAACGAATAACGAAATTAAAACGAATAACGAAAAAAAATATTTATTTACATAAAATATTTTACGTTGTTTTAAAATATATCAGGAATTTACGTAGCGTCATCCCCACACAAACACTAAATCAAAACTGTTGTTTTTATTTTAGAAATCATGGTGGTTATTTTGTAGCATTATCTCACTAGGTAAGATAAAAAGTGAGATAAAATATTTGTCTTTGATCGATAATATTAGATAACATAAATCATTTAAAAATAATTTTTTTATCTCACTATTTATCTCACCTCAACGCTATAAAATAACCACCCATATTTCATAATAAAATTTTTAAGCTTGACTTTGTTTATTAGAAAACCGTCTTTAGTTATAAGCCTACTAGACGCGAAATGCAAAAAACAATAAACTTTTAAAGATGTGTTATTTAATGATTTTAGGGACTTTATAGACCAAATAGAATAAAATTATAGAATTTTGTAGTGTAAATAGAATAAATATATGTATATGTATACAGTTGACGATTTTTTTGTACGAAAGGACAATCAGGCTTGTAACTAAAGACGGTTTTATTTATAACATAGAAATTGGATAATTTATTCATATTGAGTCATCTATATTTGAATAGCAGAAATATAAATTTAAAGATTCTGTTTTGGATGTTTATATGTTTGAAAATTTGAATTGTATGTAATTTTAAATGAAAAGGTTTAATAATTAATAATAATTTTTAAAAAAGTAGTAGAAAAAGTACAGTTTTCTACTCGCCGAAAATCATGTTTTGAATCTCGCGACCATTACCAACCTCGGCTATCGCCTCGGCTGATAAACTGTCCTCTTGCTTCAAAATATGTTGTTGTCGGCATCGTTGGAAAATATACTATTTTCGTTCTTTTCATTCTTTTTTATTGTTTGTTTTTACGTGGTTATGACGTACTATATTATACAAACATTTTTTTTTTGGTTTAGAGGTTTTTGTTGAAGCAAATTGCCCAGGAATCTCTCAATGCAGAGATCTATATTTTAAAGTCATTGATAGAAATATTTTCAAAGACTCCAAAACTAAGAATTTTTTTTAAAAATTTTGATCCAAAAGCCCTTTATAACAGTTTGAAAAATTCGATTTCTTGTAGTCTCTAGTTTCCTAAATAATTGTCAGATTTCTTGAAAGACATAAATAGAACACATATTTCTAGAAAAAGTTTTTGATCTAGCTCAACAAATGCGACCGTGAGTGTAAACATGAAATTTTTCAAGTTGTTTTTGTTAATATAAACTTGAAAAAATATAATCCGTAAACTGTGGCCATTTTCCAGTTCTCCGAAAACTGGTGTCCAGTTCGTATGGCGAGATATCTTCGTATACACTCACAGAAATAAATAGTTAAACTTTTACTATTTTCAATAGTCAACGGTCATTTTTGTCAAAATAACTATTTAATGCCGAAATATATGTAAAATAATTCAAATATAGTTACAAAAAATAAAAAAAATTGTTATAACAATTCTATTGGTTAAAAATAGTAAGTTATGACAATTTAAAATAATATTTTCGTTCGTATTCGTTTAGAGTTTTTACACACGTTTTCAGGCACAGTCAATTACTATTTAATAGTCGTTTTTTACTATAAAATTAGTCAGTCTTAATAATTTAACTTAAAAAAAAAACAACACAAAACGGTACTGAATCAATTTCAGTACATGCTTGTTCTTCATAAGAAAATGTTTGAAAGTGAAAAATTAATTGTGATTAAATTTAAAAATTATAAAATTAAAAATTGTGATTACATTTATTAAATTAATGTAATTATCTTCATGAAATTGCTAAATATATACATTATAGTTAGTGAAAAGAATAATTTTAAGGCACAGTCATTTACTATTTAATAGTCGTTTTTTACTACAAAATTAGTCAGTCTAAATAATTTAACTTAAAAAAAAAACAAAACAAAACGGTACTGAATCAAGTTCAGTACATGCTTGTTCTTCATAAGTAAATGTTTAAAAGTGAATAATTAATTGTGATTAAATTTAAAATTATAAAATTAAAAATTGTGATTAAATTTATTAAATTAATGTAATTATCTTTATTTCATGAAATTACTAAATATAAACATTATAGTTAGTGAAAAGAATAATTTTATTAATTTTATAAGGTGTTTTCAAACTTTGCAAGTTTGTATGAAATATAAAGACTAAATTATTTAAAAACTAGTTTTAAGAAGGGTCCATTTATGTTGAAGCTTCGATAATCGAACCTTATAGCATCGAGCAAGCAGTGATAAAAGCGTTGAAACGGCGAGCGCTATTCTTTCTGTGTGTTTATGTTAGAGCTTCGAGAATTACAATAAAATTTACAAAAATATATACAATAAAAATAATTAATTTAATAATTGATTTTCCATAAACCTCATAAATTTAAATTAATTACAAGTAATATTTTTATTTTTTTGTATTTTTTATAAAATAAATTATAGCTTCCATAGTAGCTTTGCAAAAGAACAAATTGTTTATCGATGCTTGACCCTATTATAGAAGTTACAACATAAACGCATCCTAACGTATTTGTGCATGTGTTATATTTATATTGTGCTTGTTTTTAATTATTGGTTTTTTGAATTCCTAGATGAGCTCAGACAAAACTATATTTTTTACCGAAAATGGAGAACCAGTTGAAATAAATATTATTGAAGATAAAAATTTACTATTTAATTACATTCAGCCTGTAGAATATGAACATGAAAATGTTTTAGCTTCTACTCCTAATTCGCCAACTGAAATTCAAAATGCAGAAGATGACCCTCTGTACAATATTTTAAAAATTTGGAAATTGTCACACTTGCATAATAAATTTTTAGGTAAGTAAAATTAAACTAACATAACTAACTTACAGATAACTTATATTAATTGTCTACACATTTTCTCATGAAATTTTAAAAAAATTTTAAGTCAAGCCTGCGTTATGGAATTCAAACAAATTAAAATGAAAAGTAATAAAACCTTGATTTATGTTAGTTTTGAGTGTAGGTAGACTGAAGAGTAAAAGAAATTTCTATACAAATCTAACCTCTAACCTAAGTAAATTTATTTTGGCAGAGTTGTTTTATGGAAGCTAGTTCATGAAACCAACATTTTTGTGTAATATGTACTTATGAATGCTAATTTTATGTAATTTATCTATTCTATGAGTAGGTTTGGGACTTAACTTTGAATCATTAAAGTTTTTGGATTTAGACGACATTTTGAAAATAACTGGGGAATCAGATAGTTCCTATGGCTCATTTGTTAAATTAAAAGGGAATTTAAGATTGTGGAGAAAAGAACAGGTGGTAACTTCCGATATTTAAAGAAATATTTCCTTTATAAAATTCCAATTTTTGTTGTTATAGGGTTTTGACGAACTGTTGCAATACAATGTTGCCACCACTGATACCCTCTCAATGACCTCCAAAGTAGCGTCTTGGCTGACAACGACTGAACATTCTGAAAACGACTGCTTGCCAGTTTCCCCGTGTTCCTCAGCATCATCAACACGTTTAGAAAAAATAGTAAGAAATTTATCAATTGCCTTAAGCACGTGATTATATTATAATTAAAACAAATCAACACAATTTTAAATTATGAATAGAAGCTTATACAAGCCTTTTTATAGAACTTACAGCAGATTTTGTCCTCAACAAATGGCAAAAATATTAAAGATTTTTACAATCTCAACAAAAAATTAGATGACGCGCACAGAAACAGATTGGTGAATTTAATTTTGGATCATGTTTTCATAAGAGACCTAAGGCTACAACTAAAAGAAATAGACCAAATTTCAGACGTTATCATTGCTGAATTTCCGGCTGAAAAAAAAGTAAGTAATATAAGTTGTAACTTATAACTATAACGAGTAGGACAGATGATAAACTGCAAATGATCCAAACTTTTAAAACCTGTCAGCGTTTTAATTTCTTAAGTCTTTTTAAAAGTTTTCTCATTTTAGATATAATAATACATCAGCACTTTTCAAATAGACGCCTTATTATATAGGTATACACGAAATGATTTGTTTTTATTTTATCATCTATATTCTAAGGCTCATGTATCTATATTTTAAGGCTCATTTTTCAATCGTACCATATCATATTACATATATAGAAATGTAGATCCTGTAGTTTCTAACAAAACTTTTTGATTTAGGCTATATTTTACACACCACGAATCGAAAATATACCTCCAAGTGGCATATTTTATCATCGGTACAACAACCGTTTAAAACGTTTACGACAAAAACAAGTGCTTTCACCCTCATCGTTCAAAAAAAGAAAATTATCCAATATTGAGATTAGAAATAAGTTGCCAGATAATACAGATAAAACAACCAAGCAAATACTTGACGGTAAACAAATTAAAATGTATTTAAAATTCATTAGTTTAAGATATTTTATATGTGTACATATTTTTATATTCAAACTTTTAATTATTTATATTAAAGTTGTCAATTAAAAACATAAACAATTAAGCAAATTACTTTTACAGATGAACAAATAGAATCAGACAAAAATTTTTTGAAGTATAACCAGGACGATTGGATGACATGTGTCAAAAAATGGGAGGATTTATTTATGTATCGAACCAAAAAATTTAAGGAAACAACGGATTCAAATCTAAAATCTATATTTGAGGATTGGCCCATCTTGACACATTCTCTCGGACACACTTTGGTAAGATCAATTATTTGTTTGTGTTTGCTCAATACTTTCTCAAGACTTGCATTTAAAAATAAGCTTAATAAATTTTACAATTTTTTATAAATATACAACACAAAATTTTTGTAAGTTCAATAAAACTAAATATTAATTGCAAAAAAAATTATTTGCAAAAACTAATTAATTTTAATTAATTTTTGATTACAAATTAATTTTGGATCAACAAGTTTTGTGTGTTGTACATAATATGTTTATTTTTTGAGTGTAAGTCTTACAATGTAGTCTAAAATAGTATACTTAAAAATAAGTATGCAAGAATAAATTCTCTATATAACTTATTTTTAACAGATCTCCAAAGACTTTGCTACAATTTTTGGTGAAAAAAAATCAATGGGACTGTTTGATAACTGGTCAAATTTTGTATTAAAATTTCCAATAATTGTGTCTCAAATTAAAGACAAAAAAAGTCAAGAGAGATTTAAAGAAGTGAACCAAAAAACACCTAACGGTAAAAATATTTAACAACTATTGTTGAACTTTTTATTCTAACTTCTTTTTTGTAGATTCTAGAGATGCGATTTTGTCATTGTTGTTGCACAGTATGTTACAACCAGTTCGTCGTATTGAAATCAAAAATAAAAATGAAGGCAAAAAATTTTGGAGACCCAGCATTTCCGCATCTCAAGATAGTTTCCTAATTCATGTTTACACCGAAGGAGATGTTGTGCCTACAACTATAAAGCGCGCGAATATGTACAACGAAATGGGATTAGGATGTCAACCATATAAAATAGCTGTTGGTGATAACATTTTTAATTTAAATATATTTTTTATTTCGTTAGATAATATTTTATATAAATTTGATAGCTTCTTAAAAGCATTAGATGGCTGTTTTAAAATATATACGGTTTTGAATTTGAAATATGCATTAGAAAGCGGAGTTGTATGGACATTTTTCCAAGTATTATTTTATGATATTACTAATAATAAAGCAACACTGCCAAGTAAAATTTTACGATTAATTGAAGACTTAAAAGCCTAATAAACATATATCTTTTTTATATACATCGTACACATTTCGTGGATTTCAGTTTATCTTTTTTCTTTTCTATGCTCCGATATTCATTCACTCCGATTTCACAATTTTTGTTTGTTTTATTTGTCGTAAATCTTTTACAGATTTAAACGTATTGATTAATCATTTAAAATTTTTGCACAGTCTTTCTGCAACAAGCAGATATATTTGTGCGCAAGGTCAGTGTCCTCAAGTTTTTGACAGTATTAACTCCTTTAAGAAGCATTTGAAAATTTGCTGTGAAAAAGAATTTGCTAGCAATAGTACAAATTTAAGAACCAATAATTTTGAACTTTCAAACGACTTTATTTTAAGTTCAGAATCAAAACAAGAACAGAATTTTTCTCAAGCACTTGAACAGTCAATTGAGTCTATTGAAAATTCTGCTTTAACATTTTTATGCAAACAACATAGTAAAATGAATTTATCGCGGCAAGTTATAACAGAAATTTCCTTAGATATTAAAAATGTTCTCATGTCTGTAATTTCAAAAACACTAGAAAACTTGTTTTCATCTGAGCTGCCATTAAATAGTCAACCAATTTCAAAGCTCTAATTGATATTATTTCATCACCATTTGAGAACTTTGGTACTGAATATAAATTATTAAAATTGTTGCAGAGCAAAAACTTAATAGCTTTGCCTATTCAATACATTATACATGATGAAGTAAATTGTATAGTTCAACGTTCTAGCGGGGTTTTAGGAACTAAAAAATCGAATGGAGTTATGATACCTATACAATTTCAGATTAAACAATTTTTTGAATTGCCTAAGGTGCTAAGTCGTACACTTGAAAATATGGCTACTTTAAATAGAAATACCGATAATCATAACTTCATTAATGGCAAACTGTGGAAGGAGAAACGCCAAAACTATAACGACACTGACATAGTTATCCCATACTTTATATTCGTTGATGATTTTGGAATAAACAATCCTTTAGGCTCGCATAAAGGAGATCATAAATTGACTGCAGTATATTATTCCTTTCCCACATTACCTTCAGAATTTCTTTCAATGCTAGAAAACATATTTGTGGCAATGCTTTTTGAATCGAAATCTAATTCAATGTATGGAAACGATATGTGCTTCTCGCCACTCATTAAAGAAATTGAAGATTTAGCAAATAATGGAATTAATTTTAATTTAAGTGGCGTTAATTGTAAAGTTTATTTTGTTCTTGGTCTTATTTTAGGTGACAATTTAGGTTTGAACACTGCTTTAGGTTTTGTGAAGTCTTTTAATGCAGGATATTATTTCCGATTTTGTAATCGCCACAAATCTCTTCTTGCCCAAGATTTAGTAGAGCATAACGATAATCTTCGTAAAAGACGAAAGTATGATTTAGATGTTATTGAAAAAGATCCTTCCAATACCGGAATAGTAGAATGTTCAATATTTAACAAAATAAAAAGTTTTCATGTTGTTAAAAATTTTGCAGTAGACATAATGCACGATATCTTCGAAGGTGTTTGTCATTATATATTTTGCAAGTCAATATTGTACTTTGTGCAAGATGCTAAATTATTTTCTCTTGATATATTGAATGCACGGATTCAAGTCTTTGCATATGGTGAATTGGAAATTGGCTATATTCCACCAACCATAACAATGAACCATTTGCAGTCAAATCATATGAATATGTCAGCTAGAGAAATGTGGTGCTTTTTACACCATTTTACATTTTTCATAGGAGATTTAGTTCCTGAAGATAATGAAGTATGGCTCTTTCTTATCAAATTTTTAAAACTAGTAGATATTATCTTACAGCCAATTTTCAACCATAACAAAATTTTATTGGTCAAAACGTTGGTTTCTGAAATGAATGAAATGTATATACATCTATTTAATGAAACTTTAAAACCTAAATTTCATTTCTTAGTTCATTACCCCACAATTATTGAACAGAGTGGTCCATTAAAATATTTGAGCTGTTTTAGGTTTGAATCAAAACACCAATCTTTAAAATCATATTCAAATAATGTTAATAATCGAATCAATATCGCATGGTCATTAGCTCTTAAATTACAAATAAGTAGCGCATATAGAACTCTCAAACAAAGAGGATTTGAAAAAAGATGTAAAAGTTCATGTTTTGTAAAAATTGATATAAATAACGAACCTTATCAGACTTTATTAAACAAAACCAATTTTCCAAGTTCTCTTTGTATATCGGCATATGAAGCTAAAGAAGTTGAACTAAATGGAACCATATATAAAAAAAACTTTTATATCACTCAATGTGATACTGACCTGAAAGTTTTTAGAATAGATTTAATTTTAAAAAATGATGAAAATTTATTTTTTTTTTTATGTTATGAATTAGAGATTCAGTATTTCGATGAGCATTTACAGGCGTATGTTATTGGCAAGGAAATTGAAATTCCCTTAATTATCCTGAGTGAAAATTTCACTTCTCTTCCAATTCATATGCATATCACTGCCAACAATAAAAATGTTATTAGACTGAAATATTTTTGATATATAATATTATTTATTATTTGAAATCATATAATAAGTGTGTTCGTCTTGACTAAAATAACTGAATTTGTGAAAAAATGTATGTTGTTTTTAATAAAATTCAGTTAATTCAGCCTTATCGAGCACACCTAGTATATTTATATTATAATTTTTTTTTCAAAATTCTGTTTTATTTACAATTTATTTAATATTATAATAATATAATTTATAAATAATATAACACTGAAGTTCCTTTTTTAAGAAATAATAATTAGAAAGAAATAATTGTTAACTGTATTTTAAATAACTGTATTTGATGTTTTATTATCAAAAGGCAATAAAAAAAAATTACTAAAATATGTACAGTTTTTTATTTAGTATTCAAAGAGTACTACTAACTATTCAAATAGTTAAATAAGTAAATGACTATCAGAAATAGTCAGTCTAGAAGTGAAACTAAATTAACTATGTAATAGTGAAAATGATTATCAATGTAGGCAATATAGACTATATTCTAATCACAGCTAGTGACTATTTAAATAACTATGTATAACTATTCTACTAGTCAGCAACGACTATATTCTATTAAAAATAAGTGACTATTTATATAATGATTACCAACCATTTTACTCAGTCAGTAAAGACTATTTAATAGTCAAACTAAGTAATTATTTAATAATAATTATCAGCTATATTACTAGTCAAAAACGCCTATTTTTTACCATTTTATAGTTAATTTATGGATAACTATTTTTTTATTGAAAATGACTACATACCGACTATTTAAAATAGTGTTCCCGATTTTAAATATTAAAATAGTTGAAAAATAATTGATTTTGACTATATTTTTCTAAGAGTGTATAATAAATTGCAGCATTTGTAGCCACTGTTTGAATTTTGATCATTAATCGAATGTCGATTGTTAAAATGTCGAGTCAAATGTTAAAAAATTCAAACGTCAAAATTAATTCGAATTTAAAGTGAAAATATGGAGGGACTGAAATCTCACAGCTCTGAGATATTAAGACATTGGTCTGGGTTAAGGATTTTGATATAGTTTTCGGCAAAAAACTTTTATGAGGACATGGTTTTTAGTTTTGGGCAGCGATGTATATCAAACATAACTCTTTGTTAAAGTACAAGTATTTTTTATCTCTGTTTAAAAATTTATTACAAAACTAACACGAAACATCAATACGTTGCCGGAAAATTATAATCAAAATTCCAAAAATATTGTTAAATTAAATAAAATCAAACTTTTTCAAAATTCAAAAAATATTCCAAAAATTAGAATAAAATCAAATATTTAAATTTTTTCTAAATTCCAATAATATTTCAAAAATTCTTACAAAATTCAAACTTTTCCAAAATTCTAAAAATATTGCAAAAATTATTACAAAATCGAAAATACAAACTTTTTCAACATGTCAAAAATATTTCAAAAACTATAACAAATTCAAAAATTTCCATGTTCAATTTCATTTTAAAATTACATTTACGTCATAAAAACAGCTACATTTTTTTTCCAAAAATTGGCTAGAAAAAATAAATGAAATCATTTTTGACACACTTGACATTATTTTTTGACAAACTTATAATGCCATAATTCTCAATAATAATAATAAAATTTAATTTCAAAGAAACAATTTTATTTTTTCCCAAAAAATTGGGTAAAAAACTAAATAAAAATCTTTTGACACACTTGACAACATTTTTTTGACAAACTTATAATGCAATAATCTAGTTTTTGATCTCACATACCAGTTCCCGACCATCAAGATTTCTCCAAATTTAATGTTCCTACTCGTAATCACATAAAATGAACGTGTTTTAAGCCAAAAATATGAAAATTTGCTATTTTTGACACACATAATGATTTCTTTGAAACACTTCTGGTACAGTTGTCGAACACAGCGTCCTTTCGGACCTGTCCCTTTTGAATACCTATTTTTAGAAAAAAAAACTTGAAATCCCTCCAGCCGTTTTCCCTGCAGCGTAGGTAATGACGGCCGGCCGGACGGCCGGCCAGCCGGCAGACATTATTTTTTTTTGCTTTTTTAGAATCAGTAGGTCTAAAACGTTGAGAAATGCCAAAAAAAAGTGGGGGTAAAAATTTCATTTTTGGCTCATGAATATAATACTTAGGTCTTTCAGACCGAAGTAATTTGATTTTATAAGTGGATTGAATTCGAACAATGGATTTTATTAAAATATCCGTTCCAAGATAAATAGGTCAGACAGGTAGAGTACGACGACGAGCATGCAGTTGACTATCTTATGTCTGTACTAAAAAGGGAAGAATGTACCCAATTGATTTTGATGAGATTGGGAGATGATATCTCGACTCCCAACAAGGCTACCGTCTTTCTCGTGAGAAGTGCTGGTCAGACCAGCAAAAAAAAAGCTGACGCAAAAAAAACTCTGCCAAAAGCTACAGGCCTACTTCTGATTCTCGGGTTAGAAGAAAATATCAAGTGAGGTGGAGATGAGGGCAGGTTCACTTTAACTAAGTACAGTCGTTTATCCCACCAGCATCGCAGATGTCCCGTAGAGGAACAGTAATTATTATACAAAGGGTCACAGATAACCTAAACTTGCTAACAATTCAGAAAAAGAAGCAGTAAGTAAATATTCACCACGCTATATCAGCGTTTGGTTTTCAGAACATTCACTAAAAACATCTAGGACTCATGAAGAGACAAGAACCTTGGCCTAACAAAAACATGTTGAAGACCTGGAAAAAAGCGATTCTAAGACACTATTGGATACAAACGAAAACCCGTCGAGGACATGCATTAAGCTTACTTGAAAACTTATTTCATCGCTAATTTTTCATATATCCGAACTGATCAGCTAGAGTTCTGATTATTTTTCATTCATATATTTAAAAGAAAAATTAAAAATTATATGCTAGCATTTCTCATTACCACTTTTTGAAATCATTGCTTCTACGTCAACAAAATGTCTACGCAAAAACTTTATTTATAAGCGTAGCGAAGCACGCCGGGCCCTCCTAGTATTTATAAGAAGACTAAAATAAAATACCAATTACAATGTATAAAAGAATAACAAAATAACATCGTATCGTTAATGTAATTTTTCTTAATCCATCGTTTTCAAACAAAATTTCAAACGCTATCATAGCCGAACATAAGGTGTTCCTAAAGTAATTTAATATGATTAAAATTTGTGTTGTATGGATAATTAAAAATATTTATATTTGGAAATATAAGGAAATATTTTATTGAAACATCTTAGGCTTTTAAATTTATATGTAACATTTATTATTTCTTTTATTTGTTTTGTGAAATGAGAATATAAATATGCAAATTGTAAACAGTACCACCCAGCTAGAATGCAAACACTATCAAACTTCACCAATACTATTACTTTTCCTTAGATATTTAAAAGAAGACTAAAATAAAATACCAATTACAATGTATAAAAGAATAACAAAATAACATCGTATCGTTTTTGTGAAAAAAAAAATATAAAAAACAGAACAAAATTTTCACATGCATTCACATTCATTTCATTTTCGTTCACAACCACATAAGAAGACTAAAATAAAATGTATAAAAGAATAAAAAAATAACATCGTATCGTTTTTGTGAAAAAAAAAATATATGATTTGGGCAAGTCCGTTTCATATTGTATGGAGGGGGGCCGTTAAATTCAAAAATACATTTTAATTCGTCTATCACTTTTTTATTTATGATCCGATTTGTGTGAAAAATCTTTAAAATCTATGTTACACTAATATCAGTTAGCAGTGAAAATTTGAAATGAATCCATTTGCGAATAAAAAAGCCTTAGGCTCCTCAAAGTTTTTTAGCGTATTAATATATAACATTATTAAGAAATAAAATTAAAAAGATTATAATAATGAAAAAAATAATAATTGGAATAATTGGAATAATTGGAATAATTAGAATAATTGGAATAATTCCTGGGTTGAAAGAAAATTCCTGGGTTGAATAATATTATTTTGCAATAAATCGTTAACAATTTCATGCAATTTCTCTTCTTCATAAAACGATAATCTCCTTCGAGCATAATTAAAAGGTTCATTTTTAGAAAGTTTAATCTTCATAACATAATCCATTTTTGAGGAATTATTTCTTCCTGACTTTGTAATGTATGTCAACGAAGTGGCATAGCAGGTCGCGCACCTAGATGAGATTTATTTAGCCCCAAGCCAGCTGTAATCCGTGGGGGCGAGAAAGAAATACTGCTGCTTCAGCACAAATACTGATATTGTACGCGAATCTCATGAATGAAAACGGATTAAATTTTAAAAAAAGGACTAAGTGAAATGATTTGACTCTGGCGACCTCCATATACGAACAAACTGCGGACACCCCGTCAACTCCGCGTTCACTCACACATTCACACGCTCTCGTACTTTATCCACTCATTCATACACATACACACACCCATACAGATACCCACATGCACACTTCCATGCCCACACTTCCACGCTCATTCACACTACTTAATATAGCCAAGCTACCACATTCTAACAAACTGATTATCCCGATATCATTCTCACGATGGATGGTACGTATCATAGGAGACATGCACCCAGCATGCAAACTATTTGGATGACAAAAAAAATGAACAGAACTTCATATTGAACCCAAAATTAAAGCATGACTTCGTTGAGAGAATGGATCTTGAAGTAACCCTTCGGTAACCGATTGTACTGCGTTCAATACAATACTTCCTACACCAGAATTTACTAAAAGCTGTTCAACTGCTTTTACCAGAAAAGACGGATCATACTGATATCACTCACTCCATGAATTAATCGACGATGACAATATATCGCCACGTTTAGGAATTGTTTTTACCAAGAACACACACACGTAGGTTTAACAATCGGGAGGCGTATCCCTAAATGCCGTTATAACTATGCCGCGGTTTTTGTTCCACGCTTAATAAAAAACATGCCCTGCAAAAAAAATTCTTCTTCAAAAAAAAAACCGGAAATAATATGGGAATCAGTTCTATTCTCGCAATGTAGTACAAGACTTATCGAGTTGACATAACTTTGTCCGTAGAGGCGCAATAAGTGGACTACACCTGTGTGTAATCAAAGATCATCGACCTAATTCGTAAGTGGTTTTGCATAAAGGCACTCTTTCATTCTGATGCAGTTATAGGCTTTCCAAAATATGGACATACAATAAATCTCGGATAATCAAAATTACCTTCAAACTTAAAATATTCTTTTAATAATTCAACAATAGTAATATTATTTCTTTTGGTGTTAATTTTTTTTTGTTTGTTGGTTTCATCACAGGCTAAATTACAATTATTGATAACATATTTACGTACGTTATCTTGAAATCTTATTAATCGGATCGGTGTTGTAGGTTCATTTAGATTTTGCCAAAAAATATAATTGCAAAAGAAACAAAAGCATAATTTGTTATCTTCCCATTACCTATAAATTGATATGTTTTGCTCCAATGGTTTAATATAGTTGTCAGAGGATGAATTATAGAATCAAATTTCATTAAATATTTTAATATTCGTGTTTAATGTACGGCCGCTTCATGACTAGACATTGCTTGTATGTTAAAAAAAATTATTACAAACATTGCAGCTAACTTGACCTTTAAACTTCTTCTTCTCTCTTCGTATGTTAGTAGACATTTTGTCGAGTTTTAAAGTTAAATTAATTAACGAATTTACCAAATTATCAAAATTCAGTTCTGAAACCAACAAACAATTACGTGACGATATTAAAAATTGGGTCGTACTTTATTTAAATTGCACTTTTATAAGTTTGCGTTCCCAATACAATATAATATGATATTTACAAATCCAAATAGCATTTAACAACAAGCCCAGATGTTTAGATTAATATAGACGCGGGAGCGTCTTCTTGTCTTCAAAATTCCTGTTGGCATGTTTCCAATTAGAATTGGACAGACCCACGTGCGTGCAACAAACATACTCGCTCTAACGTACACACATCCACACGTCCATATATACACACTCATGCACCTACACACACATCCATAATCATTCATACGTATAGACAAAACAATATTACATATGACTCACCCCATGATTAGTCCAGACCCCACTCCGAAAAATTCAATTACGCATTCATTCCAGTCCAGGTCATTGATCGTGATGTCAGCAATCCGGATGTCGACAGTGTTAGAGATTTGTGACAATAAACAAATGGGTTGCTGATATCCGTATTGGTAGGTGTTACCGCAAATGTATACAGAAACTCCGCATGCAGGTAGTAATTGTAGCTGTCGGGCAATGGCTGGCACTGAGATAAACCAAATATCAATAAAAGACTTGAAGTATAATTAGATAGCCGGCTGGATGGTTTATTATTACAATTACTTTTCTTTAAACTAATATTAGATATCACAGCCACGAATACAATAAGGATTTACTCATTAATAGTTAATTGTAACATTAATTGATCTCACCATAATTTAATGTAAATGAAAATTATAATGATTAACAGTTATTTTAACCTTAATTGATATCACAGAAATTTGATGTAAAAGTAAATTGTAATGATTAACTGATATTTACCACACTAAATGATATCACAGTAATTTTTAGGTGAATGTAACTTATAATTATTAACAGTTATTTACAACACAAATGGTTAACACAGTAATTTGACATGATAGTGAAATGCGGTTTTTCGATTAACAGCTAATTAATAATTCTTTTTTTTTCTTGAGCATACATTTGTTATCCCAGTAATTCAATAGTAATCTAACTAGGATTCCTCTTTTTTTCATTTTCATTTCACATATTTAATGCACAATAAAATAAATATTATTTTTTTTTTGTTAAATTTCAATTTAACACACACGTCAAGATGAACAGATGTCATTTGCCAGACAATTAATCGAAATAAGAGACCGAGGCCATCTGCTGGTTATTATTTATATCACACTAATGATCGTTTACAACCAATAACAAAACGATAAGTTTGTTTCTTGGGCATTTTCTTTCGTTGATCATTTGCACCGACTGAAGAGTCTACACAACTAACTTGTATCAAAATTGGAAAAGAATTATAAAAAAATATTGATTACGAAATGATTGAAAGAAATTATATAGGGAAATAGCGCGATTCCGAATTAATGAGATTGCACAACTGTTTTATGATAATTTTAAACAGAAATTATTGCGATAGACGATCACGAATAAGAAATTATGTTTAAAAAAAACAACAATAACTACAAAAGTTTTTGGCTAATGTGAACTTAATGCGTGTGGGAAAGCAGGGCGAGTCCAAATTACGACGATTGTTTTATAGCCTTATAACAATTACGAAGATCGAATAATAGCTTCGTTATAATTTTTAATAGTTTTAAAAAATAAAAATAGAATGAAATTTGTTTTTGTGGATAATACTGTATTCGGGTTTTAATTTTAAATTAATATTAAATATCCTCGTTTTTATCTAAATAATATATCGACATTATCACTTTAATGTAATTTTCTATAATTTTTTTATCCTGTTACGACGCAGTTTTCTATAGCGTTGAAGCGGTTGTTGTTTATTGACGGTGTGGATAGACAATAAAAGCTCTGCCGCAATATTTTTTGAAGAAACTACAGGGAGGTTCAGAAGTGAATGAAACCTAACATTGATAATTTTTTTTGTTATTGATAGGAAAAAGATCATAAGTTAGGGTTAGGTTAGGTTTATTTCTCGTAAATTGGTGTTGATTTGGGTCCTCCAGGAAGGTCCCGTTAGTTTTGTAATATTTTTATCTTTTTATGAACTAGGTTTAATTCATAAGTCCTGATTTCGGGACAAATATCACATTTTCGAAAACAATTCGAAAACTGTAATTTCGAAAATTACAAACATAATTGTTTTGAACTGCAACAAAAATCACCTTTCATATAACACCCAAAATGTTAAGGTCAAAAATATTTTTTGTTTTTCAAAATACTGTCTCTCAACCCTATCAAATAAAATTTTAAAAGATATGCCTACCGCTATAGTTTTCATTCTATCTTTACAATATTTCCTACCACCTTGAATTTGTTCAATTTTTGTCCTTTTTAATGTTCATAGTAAAGGGTAGAAACAGGAAAAAAACACATGTTTGTGGCAATAACTTAAAAACTAAGCAGTCGATAATTCATTGAATATATTTTATTTCATACTGATATCTAAAACGACATTTTTCGGATTATTTGTGGTACAAAAAGTTGAACTTTAATGTCCTAGGGCTTTATAAAATTTTATAAAATCCTAGGACGTTAAATTTTAATTTTTTGAGCAAGATTTAAAATTCATTTCTTTCTATTTTAATAAATTTCCAGTATGAAATAAAATTTTGTATTTACCTCAAACGAAAAGTGTTTTTAAAGGTACTCACTAGTAATTTTGGTCTCGGTTAGACGCCTCGGCCGTAAACAACTACCTCGTACTTTAAAGTTTCGCTTTTCGTTCTAGATAAATAAATAAATATTATTGAAATATAATGATTTTTTGTGATTTTTAAAGTAGGCGTGGAAAATTAGATTTTATAACTGTACAAGTTAATAGCACTTATAGTTTTTGAAAAACCCGATTATGCAAAAATTTGGACGGACACCGAAGTCTCACCAATAGGGTACCGTTTCCGTAGAACAATTTTGAAAAAAATCGTGCAATGTGCAATTATTTATGTGCATGTTACAAAATCCCCATGCAAAAAATTGTGCATAATACATGTCATGCACATGAGGTTCACCATACCGTGCACATGTCGTAAAACGCCATAGCACATATATGGTCACAAATGATAGCCGCATGTTCCACGAATAATTAAAAAAATTAAGCGAACCGAAATTTATTTATTTATAAGAATAATAAACAAAGAATAAAAAAAATGGAGAGTGAAAAGTAGTCTAACGTTGTCTAAAATGACTGGTTTCATATAACTTTTTAATGCGATAATATGACTTTCGTAATAAAAAATTGATAAATTTTATTTTCATCTAATCATATGCGAAAGAAATTTTTTGTGAAGTTTATTAAAACGTACTCATAAAACCAACGGACTCTTTGGATAATTAATTTTAGTGATTCAAAAATATTATAACATATATTTTTTTAGTATATTTTCTTTATTTGGGATTTTTTTTCTTTATAATTTTTCATGTTAGTAGACCGTAATATTTAAATTTATTTTTTATAATTATAAGAAAATTGTGGAAAATTATTATTATTTTTTATATATAAGCTAAGTATTTAATTTTTTATTATTATCTGGTGGTTTTTCATTTAAATTGTATCGGTGAAAAAAATGACGAAAAAATGTAAACTCCCACATTTTGATTTTACAACTTAAAAATACGGTTGCAATCTTCATTTGTCGTAATGAAGTTATCAAAAATATAAGTCTAGAATAAATTCGTAGCGTATTAGAAGTTCCTAGTCATAAGAGTCATTAGTACTCATGTACTACATCTTGTACTACATCTTAAATGTAAATACTATCTTATAGATAAAACAATCATTAAACGAAAAACAACAAACATAACAATAAATCAACAATTACTCATAGTAGTAAATTTAAATTCATTTTTACACGTGACGTAAAAACAATATTGAAATACTATAAATCTAATTTTTTATAATCGTCACAACCTACCATAACATATGTATTCAAAGAAAAGATATGTAAACAAAAGCAACAACTCGATCAGATATTATTTCATAACATTAAAATAAATGTGTGAAGAAAATATAAAACGAAAGATATTATATTACATTTTAATTAACTTATTATGTAATAATAATAATGTAATAAATTTTTACTATTAAACATAAGTTAAATGAAAAACGATTACAAGCAATAGATCAAAGAACACTTGGTTCTTTTTATGGTCTTTTCAGATATTTCGGGGATTTCATGTCCCCCTCCTCAGTGTTCTTTCTATACATGAAATCCCCGAAATATCTAAAAAGACAATAAAAAAACCAAGTGTTCATTGATCTATTGCTTGTAATCGTTTTTCATTTAACTTATGTTTAATAGTAAAAATAAAAAACGATACAAACGATACAACGAGCATACAGACTTTATTCATTAATCAATTCAAAAACTGTTAAAGCTATTCAACTCAAACTTGCTGTGTTTACTTCCGTCTACCAGAGCTGTCATTTTAATAAGTTTCTGTCCAATCGAATCAGCGCTTTAGGAGTAAGGAAGCTGAATTTTCGTCTCTTAGAATCTCTTTATATATGGCTTAAATAAAAGTTAATGTTGTGTTAATGCCTCCACAGCAAGTTTTAGCTAGTCGTTTTCATTTTACTTGCATTTAAAGGTTTTTGCGATTTTCCATCTACTAAATAAGCAGAAATCGAAGTAACAGGCAAACAACAACTGGAAGATGTATATTATTAATAAAACATTACAAAACAAGTGGACTCGACCAGCCATCGAGAACTCGTGAACTTTTGATCCACAGTCCGCCACCTTAACCACTACACCACCGAGTTATATATTTGTTTATCGTTGGAAGTTCATCATACCTTACCTAAAATAAGATGTAAAAAATAAAAGCGTCTACCAGAATAAAAGGGAATTAATTAATGAAAAGAAATAGGTCAAACGAATGGATGAGAATGTCACTGTGAATGTGTCGTTAATGGGGAAGAATTTGAGATATCCGAGTGAAAGCTTGGTGAAATAATGAGATCCAGGACTGGTATGAAAAGAAACGGATGCCTTCACGCAATTTTAACGGGTACATTTGCATCGAAAACAGAATAGAGTCTGTTTAGAACGACAGCAAAGTTAAAGAAAGCCATTCGCAGTGTGAAGAGACATAATTATGTGCCAGAAATGACACATAGGACGACTACACTGGATGTATGACAAAAGTTCAATAGAGTGAAAGGAATGAAAGTTGGTGCAAGGAATGTGGTATTGGATGACCGTAAAAAAGGGATTGTATTTATGAGAATGATGGGTAACGTGAATAATGCTTTGAATGAGATTCTCCAAGATGATCATAGAAGTGCAAGTAATGATATGAGTGGCCCTTTTGAATGGAGTGAGTTCATAAAGGTATTTAACAAGTTTTAGTCTACTACCCCAGGAAAAAACAGAGTGAGTTATATAATGATTCAGAAATTGAGCATGGAAGCAAACATAATTTGTTTTCTGTGCTCAATAATGAATAGATGGAAAATGAAAAAATGGAGGGCCTGAAATCTGACAGCTCTGAGATATCAGGACTTCAGTCTGGGTTAAGGATTTTGATATAGTTTTCGGCAGAATACTTTCACGAGGACATGGTTTTTAGTTTTGGGCAGCGATGTATATCAAACCTAACTCTTTGTTAAAGTACAAGCATTTTTTATCTCTGTTTAAAAATTTATTACAAAACTAACACGAAACATCAATACGATGCCGGAAGATGATAACAGATCATGAATTAACATAGATTAGTGAAAAGATTAATCAGCAAACTACTCATAACCTTTCCATTTAGCGTTTCGAGAAAATATTTCAAAATCACAAATTCATATATCTTTCAAAATTCCAAAAATATTGTAAAAATTAAATAAAATCAAAATTCAAACTTTTTTCAAACAAAATTCTACAAATATTTCAAAAACTATTACAAAATCAAAGATTAAAACTTTTTTCAAAAACTCTAAAAATATTGCATAAATTGTAACAAAATCAAAATTTTTAACTTTTTCCAAAATTATAAAAATTAAAATAAAATCAAAAATTTAAAATTTTTATTCCAAAATTCCAAAAATATTTCAACAACTATAACAAATTCAAAAATTTCCCTGTTCAATTATATTTTACGTAAACAAACAGCTAAAGACTTTTCCAAAAACTTATCTAAAAAAATAAATGAAATCATTTTCTTGACACACTTGACAACATTTTTTGGACAAACTTATAATGCCATAATTCTCAATTTAATAATAATAAAATTTCATATCAAACAAATGAATTTTATTTTTTTCCAAAAAATTGGGTCAAAAAATAAACAAAATTCTTCCTCTTGACACACTTAACAACATTTTTTGACAAACTTATAATGCAATAATCTACTTTTTGGTCTCATATACCAATCCCGACCATCAAGATTTCTACAAATTCAATGTTTCTACTCGTAATCACTTAAAATGAACGTTTTTTAAGCAAAAATTATGCAAATTTCCTTGTTTTGACACACTTGACGATTTTTTTGACACACTTCCGGTACAGTTATCGAGCACATCGTCCTTTCGGCTCTTTCCATTGAGCAAACCTATTTCTAAAAAAAAATTTTTCAAATCCGTCCAGCGGCTTTCTAGATTTCGTCGGCCTACAGACAGACATACATTTTTTTTTTGCGTTTTTAGAATCAGTAGGTCCTAAAACGTCGAGAAATGCCAATAAAAGTGGGGATAAGAATTTCACTTTGACCTCATGAATGTAATACTTAGGTCTTTCAGACCGAAGTAAATGACTTATATCAAAATCTAATCAAAGCAAATATGATAATTAGTGTTAGTAGTTAAAAAAAATTCTATATATACCTCGGTTGAGTCGACTAATATAGACCTCGAAAATTATATAAAAATTCTCGGTCACTAATAGCTTACTTCTCATCCTTGTTATATAATGTACTATTATTATTACAACTACAAAGTCTATAACATTGGTTAGCTTTTAATTGAAGTATTTGATGGATATAAGCTCATTATATGTCCAGAAAACTATGCTTCCAGAGCTGTGGTGAAGTCAGCCTATGCATCAGCGTCGCAATATTTTTTTTTACGATTTTGCTTACGAATAATTTATATTAATATTTTTATTATTTTATTTTAAAAGAATAAATTTAATTTCCATATTTTAGAACTTTTTTATTTTATTTTTACCCGGTATCGGGTAATGGAAAAATTGCCGGTTCTGGGTAAAAACCGGGTATTTCCAAATTTGGCCGAGTAAACTGGGTACCGGGTAATTGCCGGGTACTCGGTACATCACTAATATACAACAAACTGCTTCTTTCTCGTCAGATGGCAGACCTACTCCACTATAAATTATATTTCCCTAATATATGAGGAAATTTATTCCGGTCCACCACTGTTTGTTGTTTTTTGACAAAAGACAAAAAAAAACAGTAATTTTAATTTATTTTGGTAAGTTTCATTCTGTATCAAATTTTACTAATTATATATTATTTCCTTGTAATGACTGCAACGTCAATGTTACAATTTCTGTACAATCAAAAACAATTTGCCAAATAAATTTTCTTAAGAATATTTAAATTATTAATACAAATTGTTACATCCGTTTGGATCCGATTAGTAAAACCAATATGACTTTTCCTAGATAAGTTTCAATGTTTCGGTGTCTATCAAATCCAACACCTCAGACAAATGAAGGAGATATCTTGGATGATGTCTTAAGTAATATGATATTTTAATGCAACTAACCTTTATGCAAGGATTGGAGAGGCTGAATCTCAAGTAACATGGTGGAGTGAGGCAGGCGGAAATATTTAAGAGTTTGATGGAGACTACGTATAAACCAGAAATGTGAGTTTCTGTTAGAATGCTTAATATAACAAAACCTAAATGTGTTCAACGTTGGAAACACACCTAATTTTATCTCACCAGGTCAATACAGGTGGTGATGGACCTTATGGTATAGCCAGCAAAAGAGTGGGACAGTTTATATAAAGAACTGGAGAGACTCAAATAAACCTTCTTGTCAGATCACAGAACTTTTGTATTTCGGGGAAAGGGGAATCTGCTACCCACCACCCTCTGTTCAAAACCACCGCATAATAGGTAGAAAATATTTGAAGAAAACCTTAAAGAAGGTATGTACCAAGTAACAGTTAGAGTGACTGTTAAACATTATAGTTCACATGAATAAGCTGTAGCGGAGATATATGTGTTATTTTGTCTACGAGTGGGACGACCCTGCGTATACGTTTCATATATATATTATATATATATATATATATATATATATATATATATATATATATATATATATATATATATATATATATATATATATATATATATATATATATATATATATATATATATATATATATATATATATATATATATATATATATATATATATATATATATATATATATATATATATATATATATATATATATATATATATTAGACTGGTCGTTAAAAACTAAATTTTTCGAGACGCCCCCTAGAAAAATTCTTTGTGGTCAAAAAACCACAATGGCACTATTTTTTTTTTTTTTAAATCAAAAGAACACGTGCAGCAAAATCGTCGAAGTTAATTTTTTGAAAAATTCGTAGATTTTTTCAAATATCTCATAAAATATGCAGATGTCAAAAAAAATCACATATTCATTTTTGTAGGCAATTTAATTTTCTTCAAAAAAGGTCTAAGTCATTTTTTCCCGAAAAGGTATAGTTCTCATGATATTTTGAAAATGAACTTGTAAGTTTTCGTAATTTTTGAAAAACATAAAAAATAAAGATGACGAAAAAGTCCTAATTTTCTTCTTATGCTATAGAATGAAATGTATTAAAAAATAATCGTGACAAAAAAATCTAAAATTAGTACTTTTTCGTCGAAATTTTCATCATTTGGTTTTACGAGTTTTGAAGAATTTCAAGTTTTATTTCAAAATATCATCAGAAATATAGGTTTTAGGAAAAAAATGACTTGGACCTTTTTTGTAGAGATTTAAATTTCCTACAAAAATGATCCATGTGATTTTTTTTGACATCTGCATATTTTATGAGATATTAACAATTTTATCCAAAAATAAACTTCGATGATTTTGCGGCACGTGTTCTTTTGACTTTAAAAAAAAAAAATAGTGCCGTTGTGGTTTTTTGACCACAAAGAATTTTTCTAGGGGGCATCTCGGAAAATTTAGTTTTTAACGACCAGTCTAATATATATATATATATATATATATATATATATATATATATATATATATATATATATATATATATATATATATATATATATATATATATATATATATATATATATATATATATATATATATATATATATATATATATATATATATATATATATATATATATATATATATATATATATATATATATATATATATATATATATATATATATATATATATATATATATATATAAATATATATATATATATATATATATATATATATATATATATATATATATATATATATATATATTATATATATATATATATATATATATATATATATATAAATATATATATATTATATATATATATATATATATATATATATATATATATATATATATATATATATATATATATATATACATATATATATATATATATATACATATATATTAAATATTAAACTTAAATCTGTGTTTAAGACTATAAACATGCTGTAAATGCTTCTTATAAAATTAAAACATTCAAAAGAAAATAATTCATTAAAACTTCATGAAACTTAATCACTTTCCAAGCATAAAACTCCTAAAAACATTGAAAGCACCTGTTCAACCAAGTTATTCATAAAATAATAATTTTATTTTTATTAAAATTAAAATATTAACAAGAAACATAATAATACTAACATTTCCAACATCACTGAAATTGTCAGAGTTTTCTCAAAGAAACCACATAAAGCAAGTTCATATACATTAAACAAGTCCAAAATAAGACAACTTTGTTAATCTTTATGAGACGAGTATGAAGCCGTTTTTAAATATTTGTTGACTTGGGGATTAATAAAATTTATTGATACTAAAAATGAAACAATTTAAAGCTTATTCAGCAGGAAAATTAAAAGTTGAATTCTTTTATAAATTTTACAATTAAAATGAAATAAACTGAACTGAAAATTGCAAGATATAAAACTAACACAAATAAAAAGTGAAAATTTTGAGAAAAGAAAAGTTTACATAAAATCAAATTATACGAAAATGTTGTTGATATACTTATTATAGTTGAGTTTTCTCAAGATTTTCTAGTTAATTTTATTAATAAGTTACCCAATTTGGGTTGGGTGAGCATGGTCACGCTTACCTAAGGTATAAAGTTAAGGCAGAGTTCGCTTGGCTATTTATTATCCTGCTATCTTGAATCTATTTTGGACGTCCTTTGAATCCTATAGATGCGTACACCTTTTTGAGGTTGATGCAGTATCCATACATCATAGCCTAGCTTGCAACATTAGAAAGTGATAGTATCCTTTAGTAGTACTTTTTCACAAAACAACAAGTAAGCGTTCAAGTCTTCCTATTTTCGGATGTCACTCTTGAAAATGCCGGTTTCCATTTCATCTCATTTCAAATTCAACAAATTTTTCTAAGTAAATTCAAACATTTAATTAATCCAAACAACGTCAAAATCCTATTACGCCAAATAAAATTATGTAAAAAAAAAACAACAAATCAGAAATTTGTTGAAATGATTCCAATGTACAAAGCAGCTAAATAGATTTGGGCTTTAGCCTGAATTTCAATGAAAATTTTCAATGATTTTTTTTTATTCTGGTAAAATTTGCTGTTGATAAACCGCAGAACATTCGATTTCGTTTTCGTTATAGGATTTTTTTTTTCGATTAAATTTTCAATTTTGTAAAAATAAATTAATTTGCGGTTTATAAAAATCGAATAATTTCAACAAATGTGTGGGATGTGTATTTCCAGCTTATGTGTGTAATTGGTATATGCTTATATGAAAGTTTGATTTCATTTATATAAAACTGAATAAATTATGTTTGGTTTTAATGTTTGTTAACGACAAATGATGAATGTAATAAAATTATCCAGTTTGGTAGTAATTAGTTGTTTTATTGGTTCAATTAATTTCATCATGGTCGTAGCATGCCTACAGCAAAAGCATACAAAGCGCTTTAACTCATAACTTTAAACGTTATCTGGTGGCAAATTTGATGTATGAGGCAGTTGAAAATTCAATCGCTCTCATGCTGGAACCCTGAGTAAACCAATTTAGACTTAAAATGAGGGCAATAAAAAAATATGGTTTTGAGCTCAGTGTAGTTTCAAAAAGAGGAACTGGAATATGTAACAGCCCTTTAAAGTAGTTTGTCTTACCGTGTAGGAGGACTCTGCCATTGTAGACTGTCATTTTAGAAGTTTACAAACCGAAAAGTGCGAAGTACCACCTATATAATATATGCTATAATATTGTTTTGTTAATAAAATCATTTATTGGTGGTCACTGGTGAGTTTGGTTGATCAATTTAGTATGATAAAATCAATGACATTTTCAATTTTGGTTAATTTTTTCTAGTTTACCAAGCAAACCATGATAAGAAAATGACAAGAACATAAACAAAAAATATGGAGGGGCTGACATCTCAAGCTCTGAGATATCAAGACTTCGGTCTGGGTTAAGGATTTTGATATAGTTTTCGGCAAAAAACTTTTGTGAAGTCATGGTTTTTAGTTTTGGGCAGCGATGTATATCAAACATAACTTTTTGTTAAAGTACATGTATTTTTTTTTCTCTGTTTGATATGTATTACAAAACTAACACGAAACATCTATACGTTGTTGGAAAATTATAACAGATCATATATTAACATAATTTAGTGAAAAGATTATAAAAGTGAAAAGATTATATTAGAATAAAGCAGGCCGGTTTTGAAGAAGTCAAAGTTTTTTCGCTCCGCGTATTTAATTCTTTTACCGCTAGCCCGCAAGACGAAATTGGACATCGTTTGGGTGAAAATGTCCACGTAGCTCTCGCTGACACAAGAAAAGTCAGAAAATGCGGAAAAAGAGTAAAAATGCATCATAATTCTTCGTCTCAAGTTTCAACGTTCGAACAATGTCAACTGAAAATCACCTAAGAAGATTCGACGAGGCTCTAAGATCAATTAAATATGACATAATCGGATTAAGTGTAGTGAAAATAAAAGATGAAGAGCTTCTAATAAGAAGAGATTACATACTTTACACAATCACAGAAACTAGAAAAAGAGGATCCGTTGGAATTTTGATCAAGAAGAATTTGAGTGAAAAGGTGAAAAATTTCAAAATTTCAATTTTTTGCTAGATCTAACAATCTGATAATCACAAATACAATGTTCAAAAAAAGAGAAACAAGACGCTTCACATGGTGTATGAACAACACAAAAAATGAAATTGATTTTATCATGGTGAAGTCGGAAATGAAAAACATGATAAAGAATGTAGAAGTGATTAACAAGTTTGATTACTATTCATATCACAGATTATTGAGAATGACAATGAATCTAAGTGTAAAACCTAAGAAATTCTCATTCAGTCCAAGAATTCAATTAACTGGTAAAATAAGTGAAGAAAGAGAATTTAAAAGGATTCAACACATAAAACTCTTGGATCATCAATCAAAAAGTCACATCGAATTACAAGAAGATTACAATTCACTTCAAGACTGTATAATCTCTCCAGCTGATATCTTTAGGAAAAGAAAGCCACAGGAAAAAATAATTTCTAGTGAAACGAAAGAAATTATTAATCAAAGAGAAATACTAAAATCCAAAAGACATGAGAGTAATGAAATGAATGAAGAATTCGTGAAAATAAGAAAATTGGCTAATAAGATGATTCAAATGGATATCAGGAAGAGAGAGATAAACAAAGTGATGTTATGCCGCAATCTGAGGTATTATCTAACCAAAAGTATTTATAAGAGAGTCTACCCCCACTCCAGAACGAGTTCAGGTTCAGGTATTGGTAGATTGAAGGAAATGTATGCCTTGGTAGTGAGATTTAACGATCAACGAACAGTCAAGGATACATTCTCTTCAGTTGCCACACTGTTCTATTTTTTCTCTCCCTTATAAACTGACTACTTGGTAATCCTAAAATTCAACGTCCATTACTACATAAAACAACAACTTAACTACATAAAACAACAACAATTTCTATTAAAAAACTATCAATTTCACAATTAGCATCGCTTAAATTCGTAAACATTCTTCTACCTTGTTTTAATTAAACAAAAGTAAATCTCACATAGTTGTAATTGCATTTTTTTATTTTTTTTGTTGATACTATCAGATACAATCTCATGTTGAAATGTTTGGGGTTATAATAGTGGTAGTTATCAGATGTTCTATCAAATTGTCATTCCATTCTCTTTATAATTTTTAATAACTGCAACGTAAACAAACACAAATTAATTATGATTGTCTGTTTCTATTCATGATCGACGTGAATCAAATAAAACAGAGTTGAAATGATATATGAGTTTTGTAATGCGTTTGTTGAGACAGTATGATAATGATCGTGATTGATTTTTTTTCTTTTGAAAAGGGATAATACCAAAACAACGGAAAGAGGTATACAAAATTATTGAATAACCATCTCGCTTCTACTCCTTTGTTTAAAATTATATTTATAGAATGTATTTTTGCATAATTGGTCAGTTCAATTTTGGATTTTTTCAAGATCAAAAATATTTAATTAAAACTGCGCGATCGATGATTGAAAAAGTAATCTTTGAATTAATTACACATCTGATACGAATTTCAAAATCAGAATTTTTGTGCGATTACGCGTTTTTATTTTTAAATTTCTAAAACTAAAAATTAAAATAAAAACGCAGCTCACCGGTGGATGTTTTGATACGAAATCGGGAAAATATTTGATAGTTACCGTGATCGCTCCCGATAAATAAAAGATAGTGTGTTGTTTTGTTTTAATGAAAAATGTTATAAAATCGATAATCCAAAATGGAGTGACATCGAAAAGATTAAAAAAAAGCCAATTCCGTTATCGTGCTTTAGTAAAAATAAAAATAAAAGAAATTATTTTAGTAAAACAAAATTGATATTACTGAAGATTAAAAAAATTATATGTGTTGCTTTTGATTTAATTTTCTTTTGGAAAAAGTGCATTGCGTGAAATAAATAGAAGAATTAAAGATATTTTGTTTGTTATGTCATATGAGAATTTGGTCTTTGACTACAAAAAAAGGGGAATTTATGAGAACAAAAAGAAAAGGAATCATAACAAGTAATTCTTTGTTTTGGTGTGGTTGGTTTGGGTGAAGTTAGACGAGTCGGAATAAATTTCACATATAAAAGGGAGTCTGGAGCTTCCAAAGCCTGATTGAAGGATTAAATTAAATGTGTTACATGTTCGTCGTAATCGAACTCCAAATAATAATCAACAAAAAGAATATATTAACCAAAAAAGCGCAAGGAAAAATTTAGTACACACGACAGATTGGAAGAACCTTGAAGACCGAATTGAGGAAACGGTCGATATGACCTGTTAGATACTTATCGTTGGAGATTTTTCGTGGTGAAAGACCAGATTGATTTTTTTATTTTTATAATATCCTGGCATAACGGAATCTTTCGAGATCCCAATCGCAATCCCGCGCAATCGCAAAGAATAAATCTTGGAATTTAACAAGAAACGGAACTAATAAGGGGAATAATCTCATTCCAAGACTCAAAAATCAGAATGGAGTCATGATCAACGATAGAGATGGAATAATTGAGATTGCAACAGAATTTTATGAAAATCTCTATTACAGCAAAATAACAAAAGAAATGAGAGATTCACTGACACCCATCCTCAACAATTTTTCTAATGTAGAAGAGTTTTCATTTGACGAAATAGTGAGTGCTCTAAAAATGTTGAAAAATAACAAAGGGACGGTAGAAGATGAAATATCATCAGAAAACTTAAAGTTGAGTGAATCGAGTTTACCAGAGATTAGAAATGTTTTCAACAGAATTTTGAAAGAAGAGAAAGTTCCGAATCAATGGCTCAGGTCAGAGATTATTCTGATCCATAGGGTGATAAAGGTGATAAAGGAGACATCAAAAATTACAGACCGATCACAAAGACAGACAAGCCAAATGAACAAGTTATTCGCGAAAGTTATTCTAAACCGCATCAATTATGATCTCGATAATAGTCAGACAGTCAATCAAGCAGGTTTCAGACCACGATTCTCAACAATGGATCATGTTTTTGTAATAAAACAATTGAGAGAAAAGTGTCATGAATATAAAATCCCGATCTTCATCGCTTTTGTTGACTACAATAAGGCGTTTGACTCGGTAGAACACGCATATCTATGGAGAGCTTTAAAAGATCAAGGAATTCATGATAAGTACATAAGTATCTTGAAAGTTATCTATGAAAGTTCAGTCAGCCAAATTAAGATCGATAAGAAAAGAATTTCAAATCAAAAGGGGAATAAAACAAGGGTGGCAGAAAAAGCGGCAACCCTGGATGTGTCAAAAGCGAAAAAAAATAGCTCGTGGAAATAAAAGTAAAAAATTAAAAAAAAGTATTGAAAATATAGAAAAATAAATTTTAAAAAAATAAATAATATCATACAAATAAGAAAAATTTAACAAAACATAAGGAAAGATCTTTTTCTTTTCTTTTGCTTTGGGAGTGGAAAAATCAATGGTCATTCAAAATTACATAACCTTACATTGAAAACAACAAATGAGTGATAGTGAAATAAAAAATATAAAAAGAACAAGATCACAATTATCAAAAATATTAGCACAAAATCCCGATTTTTCAATTTCTACTGTAAAGGCTGCAGGTACTTTGTATGTAATAGAAACAAAAAATAAAATGTCACCAGAGGAGCAAAAGGCTATGCTTGAGGCAATACAAGGGATTGTGAAGCAGGAAAATTGCAATTTAGCCACAAAAGATGACGTGGAAGAGATAAAAAAAGAAATGGGTATCATAAAGAAGGAACATTTAGAAACAAATGAAACGATTAAAGCTTCAGTGCAGGCTGTCTGAAAACGAAAAAAAAATGGATTTTTTTGAAAAAACTCTATGCGAAAAAAAAACTTGTCATAAGGGGTATCGAAAAGAAAACCGATATGGTGACGGTAGTTAGAGACTTGTGCAGCCAAATTCTGGAATTGTCACTAGTAGAGGTGGAAAAAGTTGCAGAGCGCAGAGATGGTAAAGGTAAAGCATTTTTTATTGTGGAATTTGGAAGAAAATCTAATGTGCATAATATTTTAAAAAATACAAAAAAGCTTAAAGACACACAAATTAGTGTGAATAGGCAATTGACTAAGCTAGCTTCAATTCGAAAAAATAAACTGCTAATTGTAAAAAAGCTAATTGCTAAGGTCGATAATACAAAGAAAATTAAAGTTATGATTATGATTATGAAAGTGAATGGAGAAACATTGTATTGGCGTGAAGGTAAATTATGGTATGGGAAAGAGGATGGAGTAACAAAATTAAACAACATGTACGGAAAAGAATTTGGAAATCTGTATGGGGAAATAGAAAAGATTGAAACGGAAAGGCGAACAAAGGAGAAAGCATAGCAACGAACCGCATATCAGGAGGAAAGGGTTAATAGTTTAAATTTTTTCTAATATGTAAATGGTTTTGATGTGCTCTGTCTTTACGAATCTCATGTTATGGAGAAGGATTTCAATGTGTATAATAAATATTTTAGTAAATTTCATCTTAAATGGCAAGCTGCTATAAGAACTGCGAATAGAGGCCGCGCTAAAGGAGGAATTTTAATTGGAATAAAAAAAGATATAAGCACTGGTATGACTAGTTTGGAGAATATGTTAAATGTCGAACTTTTGCGACTGAATATTCTGGAAAAAATACATTATCTGTTGCCTACGTATTTAAATAGCACCTGCTGGAACGAATGCTTTGAGAATTTACGGACATTTGTGGAGAGCTGTAATAAAAAGGTTTCTATCATCGGAGACCTTAACGTGCAAATAGGAGAAAATCAAGTCATTAGTGACGACATTACAAGTTTAAATTCCTCAATCTCTAAGGAAAGAAAATCGCAGGATAAAAATGTAAATACAAACGGCTGGCGCTTATTGGATTTTATCGAGGATATAGGAGGAGTTATTTTAAATGGAAGAATTAAAGGGGATTTGGAAGGGAAGGTGACATTTATAGGAGTGATGGGGACATCTGTAAATGACCTGTTAGTAGTTAGTACAGATATTTTACACTGGGTATATGAGGTCAGGGTCCACGATATTATATAAACACCTCAACTGACAGGGAAATTCAACTACTACCCAAACTTAAATGGTTTCCAGCAAGAGAGATGATATATAGAAGAAATATGATTAGTGAACTACAGCAGTTAGAGGAAAGGGGGACTCTGGAAAGTTTAACGGCAAAAGGACTGATAGAGATTATATATGAATCGGAAGCAAGAATTCAACAGGGAACGCACTACAAAATGGAACGTAAGCAGAAATGGCTCAGTACGGCATGTGAGAACGCAAGAAATCTGTCCTTTAAATGGCTGAAAATGTACAGAAGGTCACTTAAGAGGGGAATAGAAAACTCTTTAATAAAAGACTACTATCTTGGAGCTAATAAAAATTACAAAGAAATATGCAACACAGAAAAGAGGAAATTTTATGATGAAATAGGTAACAAACTAGTGATGGTAAGAGACTCAAAATCGCGATGGCGATGGGTAAATGAGCTTAAGAATAGGCCCTTTGCAGTAGGAAATGCACTGACAAGCTCCACACTAAAAAGATATTTTGCAGCGGCGCTTAATATTAATGAAATACAAACCTTCGATGAACTACCTGTGATGAAAACCACAATACCAGAACTCGATAGAGCATTTAGCCTCCAAGAGGTTAAAGAGGTGGTTCAATCGTTAAAAAACAGTAAAGCTCCGGGAAAGATCGTGTGCCCACTGAATTCTTTATGTATTCTCCAGAAATTCTAATACGTGCTCTGACAAAAATTTTAAATAAGATTTTTGAGGGAGAAAGCATGGGTGAAAATTTTAAAAATTCAATTTTATTCCCGATTTATAAAAAGGGAGACAAGAATGAGCCCGCAAATTACAGGGGAATATCGTTTTTAAATAGCATTGCAAAAATTTTATCCGCACTAGTGTACCATAGATTATCGGATTGGGTAGAGGAGAGGGGGGGTGTTAGGAGAATACCAGGCTGGTTTCCGGAAGGGATACTCCACGTTCGACAACATTTTTAACCTTTTCAGTGCTGTAAGACTGATGTGGAAATCGGGAACAAAAAAATTGTATTTATTCTTCGTGGATTTTTCTTCTGCTTTTGATGCAGTTAATCGTCAAGCTCTTTTTCACAAGTTGAATCAAATTGGTGTATCTTCAAAAATCATTAGGCTCCTAAGGAACATGTACAGCGGCACGAAGACATATGTATGGGATGGGGATCCATCGGATGGTTTTAAAACCATAAGCGGGGTTAAACAAGGCTGTATTTTAAGTCCTTTACTGTTCTCGCTTTTTTTGTGGGACCTATATGATACAATAGGGGGGGAGGGGCTTGGAAATTGAAGGCATTATTCTGAGGTTACTAGCATACGTAGATGATATTGTCCTAATGTCAGATACCGTCAAAGGTCTACAAGATATGATCAATAAGCTGGAGATTTACTGCAGAAAATGGGGATTAAAAATTAATCTCGATAAGTCAAACATTATGGTTATGAGGCAGGGAGGGGGGAGAAGATGAAATGTGGAAAAATGGACATATGAGGCAACAGAAATAGAACTGGTAAAAAGTTACAAATATCTAGGCATAAATATCACGCCGAGTCTAAATTTATACGAGGGACTAGCAGATAGAATAAAAAATAGTAAAACATGTATCAATCTAACATGGAGAAATTTTATAGATAAAAAAGAAGTTACTTTCAAACACAAAATGGATTTTTTTAATGCAGTAGCAAGAACAAGCGCATGCTATGCAGCACAAGTATGGGGAGGGGAAAAGTTTGAATGCCTAGAAAAATTTTTAAGATATTTTCTAAAGCGACTGCTGTATGTACCGCAGAACACTCCTAGTTACATCCTACGCCTTGAATCAGGGGAAAAATCAATCTTCAGCTATACACTAAAATGTCATTTTGAATACATATCAAAAGTGCTGTTTCAATACGATAACCGGCGACTACCTAGAAAGATGGCAATAATATCAATTGAAAAAAATATTGATTGGGTCGAAAATTTAAATAATTTGGCACAGGAGTTTGGGATTTCGCTTGGCCCCTGGCAAAATAGAAAACACCATTGGAAAGTTTCTTTTGAAGGTATTTGGAAAGGTGTAGTTGAACAGGAAAAGAGCAGTGATCTTGAAAAGGCTTATAGAACATCTACAAATGGAATATATCATATGCTAAATTTTAATGAGGGCAGAAGTTATTTTGAACAGAATATTCAGTCCAGGACCAGAAGCTGGGTCTTTAAAGTTAGAGCAGGACTCCTTAGTCTAAATGCCAGTGACGACAGGGTGGGGCAACAAAGATTTTGTGCGATGTGTAATCTCAGAGACAGCAAAACGGTGGTACATTTTGTTGGAATTTGCCCGTTTCTGGGGTACTGGCGGACGCAGTTTTTTGGAAAAGATAGACTGACAGAACGCGAAGTAATTGACATTTTAAACAACCAAAATGAAATCAGTGCTGTAAGTAGGTACGTCTTTCAAACTTGGAATTATAGAAAAACCCTTTTAGAACAATTTAATTACTGGACATGAGTTTCGTGAGGATAGTCACTACCTGGCCAGTTGCGATTTAATACTGGACATAGTTTTTTGGCCTGTGGCATGGAGTCGGAAATTATAACAGAATGTAAGTGCTTTGATTTCGGACTGTATGTTTTCGGGCCGGGAGTTGTGTTGGTTGTTGGATTGTAAATGGTTTTAATAGTAAATGTTAAATAAAAAAAAAATATATAAGTTAAATTATGTAACATTATATTTTATAGTAAAATGAAATAATCAAAATTATGCTATGCAAAGGGGTGAAAAAATATAAAAAGAAAAAAAAGGAAAAGTAAAATTAATGTATAAAAAAAAGAAAAAAGAAAAAAGTAATGTAAGAGATAGGAATACAAGAATATAAAATAAGCGTAAAATATGTATGAATGTAAAAGTAGGATAAAAGAAAAAGAAGGGAGAAAAAAATAGAATGAAACAAAATAAAATAATAATAAAAAAAAAAGGAAAATTATGTAATTAGATAATATGTCACTCCTGGTAGATGACAATAAGTCAATACCGGACGGTTTATGAATTTACATACAGTATATTTAAGAATTATATTTTCTTTATAATATAACATAATGGATTGTCTAAAAGATTGGAAATGAACTTAATAATAAATAATAATACATAATAATAATAACAAGGCTGCTACATTTCACCAAACTGTTCAATGGAGCATTACAAAAAATAATCAATTCGATTAATTGGTCACAGGAAGAAGTCAAAATAAAAAATAGGTCTGTGAATGAATTGAGATTCGCTGATGATACTGTCATAATATCGAATCAAAAGAGGAATTAATATCGATGCCGGAGAAGCTAATGGAAGAATCAAGAAAAGCGGGTCTGACGATCAATGTTGAAAAAACTCAAATAATGACAAACACCGACGAAGATAACTTTCTAGTTGACAGCACAATAATGAAGAAAGTGGATCACTACAAGTATGTAGGAGTAACTTTATCATTCGAAAGTGATGAACAAGAAAGAGAGATTGATATAAGGATTACAAATTCGTGGAAAGCTTTCTGGTCTTCAAAGGAAATTGTCCGGTACACTATAAGAAACGATTAATGGATAGTTATGTTTTGCCGGTGCTGAGTTATGGTTCGACATGTTGGAGCCTCACACAAGAGCAAAGAAAGAGAATAGCAGTATCCCAGAGGAAAATGGAGAGAAGCTTACTAAACATCAAACTGAATGACGAGCTATCCAATATTACGAGAAAAAAAAAGGTGATTGACGTTACTAGGTTTACGAGATCAAGCAAATGGCAATTTGCTGGACACATACAAAGGACAACAGATGGAAGGTGGACAAAGTATATTGAAGACTGGTTCCCGAATACGAGAAGAAGAGTAGGACGTTCAAGAAGGAAGTGGAAAGACGAGATTTATGATGCTGACAACTTTTGAAGAAGAACGGCCCTAAACAGAGAAAAATGAAAACGAAGGGAGAATTCTTTTGTTCTTATCAACTGAATACAGAATAAATAATAATAATTATACAATCAGCAAACTACTCAAAAACTTCTCCATTTAGCGTTTTGTAAAATAAAAAATTCAAACTGTTTTCAAACAAAATTCTAAAAATATTTCAAAAATTATTACAAAATCACAGATTAAAACTTTTTTCAAAAATTCTGAAATTATTGCAAAAATTATAACAAAATCAAAAATTGTAATTTTTTCCAAAATTATAAAATTATAATAAAATCAAATATTTAAAATTTTTCCAAAAATATTCCAAAAATTCTTACAAAATCAAAAATTGAAACTTTTTTCAAAATTCTAAAAATATTGCAAAAATTATAACAATATCAAAAATTGAAACTTTTTCCATAATTATAAAAATTATAATAAAATCAAAAATTTAAAATTGTCCAAAATTCCAAAAATATTTCAAAAACTATAACAAATTCGAACGTAAACAAACAGCTGAATTTATTTTTCCAAAAACAATAAATGATATAATTTTTTTGACACATTTGACATTATTTTTTTGACTAATTTATAATTCTCAATAATAATAATAAAATTTCATGTCGTACAAACAATTAATTTTATTTTTCCAAAAAATTGGGTAAAAAAATAAATAAAAATCTTTCTTTTGACACACTTGACAACATTTTTTTGACAAACTTATAATACAAAAATCTAGTTTTTGATCTTACATACCAATCCCGACCATCAAAATTTCTCCAAACTCAATGTTCCTCGTAATCTCTTAAAATGAACGTTTTTAGCAAAATATATGCAAATTTCCTTGTTTTGACACACTTGACGATTTTTTTGACACACTCCGGTACAGTCATCGAACACATCGTCCTTTCGGCTCTTCCCATTGAGTAAACCTATTTTTTGGAAAAATAAAATTTTCAAATCCGTCCAGCGGTTTTCTAGATTTCGTAGGTTGTGACGGCCGAACGGACGGACGGCTGGCCAGCCTGCAGACAGACATACATTTTTTTTTTTGCTTTTTTAGAGTCAGTAGCTCCTAAAACGTCGAGAAATGCCAAAAAAAGTGAGGGTAAGAATTTCACTTTGAGCTCTGTTATGTAGACTGGAGTATGTTAATGTAGAGTGGTAAAGTTCCGATTTATTTAATGTTCGTTTTCTCATAATTCACAATTTTGCTTACCATACGTAGTTCATAATAATTTCTCATTCATCCACAATCTATAGTCATATTTTCATATAGTCTCCGTTACATAAATTTGTTCTTAGCATAAAACAATTAACAATAATATTTCCTTTACAATCCCCTATTATTGACTCACACTACGTTTTCACCCGCATTACTCCACCATACTACTAAAGTTTGAGTTCTCCGGACACTAACCATACTTGCTCAACAAAATTTTCAAACCTCAAACGGCTGTGCTTATTTGTCCAATCGTCGCAATAGAAAAAATTATTATCCTACAATCCGTTTTGTATTCGATTTCTTATATGGTTATTTTTAGCAATTTATCTTTCCGTTATAGATCTAAATTTTACTGTAATGCTGTTGTAAGCTGTTGTTTCGTAACACATAAACATCATAAAATCGGTTAAACTTACGTTTAATCTATTTTAATATTTTTTATAAATGCGTTGGAAATAACTTATTTCGTGAAATCATCTTGCAATGTTATGTATTGCAAAATAACAAACAGTTTTTTTTTGAAACGGAGAATGTACTAACATTTATTAACATAACATAAATTAATATAAATTTCCTTTCAACAGAAACACTTTGTCGAATTTTTCGATATTAAAAATTGCTATAAAAGAGATGACTATACGATTTTGTGTCTCTTAGTCTATTACATTTTGATTTGTTTGTTTGACGTCTTTTAGTCGATCATTTTATCTTATTGGATTGGATTAATTTTTTTGACGTTTCGTTTTGCAATACATGGATTTTTGTTGGATAGTCATGTGCAACAAAGTGCCAGTTTGTATTACTTTAAAAATTTTGAATTCATGTTTTTTTTTGGCGATGTGTTAATTCTACTGTCGATATACCTAAGCTGGAATTGGAAAATATTGGTGAATTATTTGGCTGTTTGTGAGAAAAAGGAAGTAAATCAACCATTTTCATATGTAGTTGGCGTATCACTATTGCGGATAAATACCCAAAAGGACCACATGTATTCCCATCCGCTGTGCATGAATTCACGTGGATACACTTCGGCTTTATATGAAGGTAAAATGCATTTCTGTTTTTGTATATTATCGTTAGCATTGATCATCAACCTATCGAATTAACGCTTAATAAAATGAGTTAATTTCAAGAAAGTAAACCATTAATACGCGAAAATTGTGCTCATGTGAAATAATTTTCTTTTTTGTTGATAATAAGCGTAGTTGGACACTCGATCCAGTGGACATTTATTTCTAAGTGCTAATGATTGTGAACCGGTGAAAAACTTTTTTTATAGTCTTCATAGTCATTTTCAAAATTCGCCATTTCCATAGCTTTATTGTTCGTATTACTGGCAATATGCGGGGATCATTGAACTAACAACTGTGTATGGTCTTTCTAGCAAGATTAACAATTAGTGCTATTAGTATACTAACGCACTTTGTTATACCTGAACTATCTAGTGAAAGTCAATTGATATTATGTTAGCTTGTCCTCCGTTATTGAAATTAATTATTATAAGTTACTTAGAATATTAGTGTAACAGTCGGTTCGTTGAATCAAGAACTATTTATTTCGTTATATCAATGTCCTTCAATCGTATTATTTGTATACTAACTTATTTTCATACACTGGAACTGTTTATTTTACGATCAATTAATAATACACTAGGATGTATTCCGGTAATAAAGCTTTGTATTTAAATTTAAGTAATGTGATATTAGTATGTTTTATTGTGTGTAAACTATTCATGTGAACTTAAATTAGTGTTAGATGTACATGTTTTCTCGTCGTTTCTAGAACTAAGTCGTTTAAATTAATTAGTGCTATCCTAACCTATTTGCTTATATTGAGAATAGTTAATCATCATTTATCAGTGTTGTTAGGTTAATAATTATTTATCGAACTAAAATCATTTATATAATATTAAATAAATCACTGAATGGAAACATTTTGTTTAAAATAAATTACAAAAGAATATATAAATGTTTGTCCGTCCAAACAAAGTAAATATACAACAAAAAAACAAGGAAGGAATGGATCATTTTTTTTAACTTATCAGCACTCGCCTCGGTTCTTGTGGTGTAACTTCCATGCAATATCTGTGCAATATTTATATAGTGTTTATCAGTAATAGCCTGGGTTATTCCAACGCATCATTTGTATCAAAGTTTTGCTGTTATTATCGTGTATTATTTCAACGCAGCATTGGTATCAAAGTTTTGCTATTATTACCGTATATTATTCAACTTTCAACGCATCATCTATACCAAACTTTGGCTATTACTATCGTATTGCAACGCAACAGTGATATCCAATTTTGGTGTGACTACAACTGAAGTTCAACTCAACATTGATATACAATTGGCTTGTGTTATTACCACCGAATTTCGGCGCAACATTGATATACTTTTTGTGCTATTTCAACCGCGTTTCAACGCAACATTCAAGTATTATTCATTCAATTTTATCCGTAATATTGTACCTGTTGGATTATTCATCGCTGATGGAGGGCTAAGGCCGTTAGACTCTGAAGCCTGGAGGATTAAACATGGGGTGAGTGAACTTGGTTTATTTTAATTACTTGTTTTAACGTAGAAGTGTGAATGCGTGTGAAAGGGTGTACAAGTGATTGAATGAGGGCTTACTTGTCGATGCGTGTGTGTGTGTGAACTGACGATGCGTGTAGCGAGACACATTCAGTCGAAATTGGAACGGATTCTAATCAAAATAGTTTTGCTCCTAGGTAGTATTTAGTATTCCAAATACCTTTTCTTTTATTATATTACCTAAATTTATGAATTTATATTTTTAAGTAAATCCAAAAATCAACCTCGAATAACCTGTAATACAAACAAGAAAAAAAAACAAATCCTTGCCATGTTTTATGTTGATTAACCATATTATACATTAACCAACTGTAAACTACAGGTAGTGAAACAAACTTGTTTGGACATGTTTATTCAAATTACAAATCAAATTATAATTTTTTTTGCTGTAAATATTTGTTTTTGGGAATTACGTTTGGTTTTATATTTTTTTTTTAAACCTGATATTAATAAAGAAAAAGGGAAATAATTAATAAAGACTTTCAATGCAGCGTGTGACGCTCTCCCGTGCTCGAAGAGTTGATTCTCGAGTTACCAGCAATGGCAGTGGTGTGCAAGCTGTATCATATTGATCAGATAACAGCAATACAACTTATGTTTGATTACTACCAGTTGCAGTACTTGCTGTGGGTCTTTGAGCTTGATTGTCTTGCCTCGCAGTCTGAGTGTGCGGGTGAATGTTAGCATGTATGAAGCGTGAGTGTGTGGGCGCATGGGAGTGATTGTGGGGGTTGGATGTGCTGATCGTGGTTCTTTCACCAAAGGGGTCACCAGAGTCTCCTTTTTTCACTTGTATTGTTTTTCCATTTCTGTATATATTCGTAAATTGCGTACATTTCTGCATTTGTGTTGAAGCAGCAGGTAAAAATCTATCAAATCCACGATGGCTGAGCTTTAGTCGTTACGGCGTTAAATTACTCTAGGTACGCCTCCTGCTACGCCATTCTCATTGGTTCGCCAATGAGAAAGCTCTTCATTACAGCTCATGAATGTAATACTTAGGTCTTCCAGACCGAAGCAATTTGGCAATTCATTTTATTATTATATGAGAGAAAAAAATTCGATTTGTGATACCGTTTGAATTAAAAAAACGAAGATGCTCTCGAGTCAGTCGGAAGGTTAAACAAATTTAATAATCAGTTTAATTAAAAACGGATATTTTTTTATTTCAGTATGTTTACACAGAAAATTGTTTGCCTTAGTTTTATTTTAATTTAAACCAATGAAATTCTCTAAAATGTGATGACATCATTCAATTTCACCAATAAAATTTGAATTATACTAATAAAAAAATTTATACGTCTGGCCTACTGGGATATTAAAAATTATCATTCTAATGTTGAAATAATTCACTGTTATCAAAGTAGGCCAACGTATAATTCATAAAAAATATATGAATAAATGAAAAATGGCAAAAAAATTTCTAAACGAATTCCCCTGGTTCGTTGATAAATTCTCATAATTTTTTGAAAAATTCCTCAAGCAAGTGGTCAATATACTTGCTTTCGAAATTTTTGGCAAAAAATTATTTGGAATTATCACCGCCCTTGGGAAATTACAACTGAAATTTTTTTGCCTTAGTTTTATTTTAACCCAATGAAATCCCTACATTGTAATAACATCATTCAATTTCACCAATAACATTTGAACTATACTAATAACAAATACTTATACGTCTGGCCTACTGGGATATTAAAAATTATCAGTCTAATTTTAAAATAATTAACTGATATCGTCGCTTTAATAATGAAACAACGTATTCGCAAAAGTGTAGTTTCGAGATAATTGAGTTTAAAGATTTTACGCACAAACGAATCGTAAAACACATTTTACATCCTAGTTATTGTGACTGAAAATATTCATAAAATTAGAACAAACAAATAAATTATTGTATGAAGTTTAAAGAGAAAATCATGGCATGTTTAGCATAATTTTCAAAATGTCTAGCGAGTTTAAAAAATTCAAAAATTGATTTATACTACAATAATGTTGTGCAGTTGTGTGTGAAACGTTGCACATATACTCAGGCTGAAAGGAAGATTACGCCCTTGGTTCAATAAAAGCTCTCGCTTCGCTCCGGGCTTCAATATGAACCGCTGGCGTAATTTTCTACTTTCAGCCCTCGATATGTAAATAACTATTTCGATTTTCTGATTTTCGTCAACTCAGCAGCACTATTGAATAAATAAGAATATTGGAAAAATAATTTCTACCAATTACTCTTGACTAATCTCCCCACAGCATATTAAAATTTCACATTGGTACCTGCTGGTTTTTCTAGCTAAAAAAAGGTGAAAACTCAATCAGGTACCTTATACGTTATTTCATATTTCATATACGTTGTTTCATTTTGCCTGGAAGTACGATTAAGCCAGAAACTAACTATTATTGAAATAAAGCATGATATTCTTACATATTTTTATTAATATGAACCGGCTCATCATGCAGTCATGAATGATGCTTATACAATATTTTAGATTTACCATTTCGTGTGGCGATCGTAATGTATGTCAAATATTCGACACTGATTTTACTCAATTTATTATTCTGTAAGAATTGGAATATCGTACATGCGTTTAGGCTGTTTCAATATTTAACCAAATCCAAATTTGCATGTACGTTAATTACCAAATATTTATTTTCTTACCCAGTTATAAAATAATTGGAAAATGTTAAAATTCCACTTTATAGACATCCTTATGGGGCATGCACCGCACCCATTATATAACAACAACTTATAAATGGTATACGTTATTTCATTATTAAGGCGACGATATCAAAGTAGGCGAACGTATAAGATTTCTAAACGAATTCCCCTTGTTCGTTGATAAATTCTTATAATTTTTTGGAAAAATCCTCAAGCAAGTGTGTTGATAAAACCCTCGGCTACGCCCTCGTGCTTTTATCAATATACTTGCTTTCAAAATGTTTGCAACAAATTATTTCGAATTATCGCCGCCCTTAGGAAACTACACATAATTAAGTTTTTTACCCTCAACGATCAAAATGTTTAAGAAAGTAGAAGACATATATTTTTTAATATAATTCAAATATTCGTTTTCCGAATTTGTTTATTTTGCAATTATTTTGATTTTGCGTATTGAAAAAACCTCTGGACGAGTGGAATTAAATGCGAAGTATTTTGATAACCAAAGAGTGTGGTAAGCATGCCGTAAAACAGTTTTGAAATAAATGCATGCAATTTGCATTAATTGTGCATGATACAAAATCCCCGTGCCGAAAATTGTGCATAACCCATGTATGGACATTGTTCACGCATTATCGTGAATTGTTAAATAGTTTACCTGAAAAATCAAAATATTTTAAATTAGGATCAAAACAAAACCAATTAAAGATTTATAAAATTATGCAAAACATTACCAAAACAATCCTTTTGAAATGTCAACGAAACTTTCAATTTTGAATTGACGTGTTCGGTATATTTTGATCATTCATTCGATATTTTCAATTTTCACATTGAATTTATGTGTTCGTTATTCTATATTATTAATTCGATAGTTTCGAGATCGTTGGTAAACTTGACAGCTGTGATTTGTAGAGTTTTGGCTTTCTATAAAATGGACTGTTTTTGGTAGTTTTGCTCTCTTATTTCTTACGAATTTATATCTGAATAGTATAGTCAGTAAAAAGTGTTTTTGTGTTATATCATGTAGTTGGTTGAGTATGAGCTAAGCTCTCTCTTTGTTATTTTTAAGTGAATTTTAAATGTTTTGTATTCCCATGTGTTAAAATTAGTAATTGTAAAATCAATAAATGAAGTTTTTATAAAGTTGTGTGCATCAGGTCAGTTGTTTTAATGTATATAAATTAACCAAACAGTTTTTTCTTGTTTCTCTGACAAATATTCGTCGAGTGTGCATGCAGTAAAAAAAACCTCGTATAAGTTTCATCGATTGGAACGGGTGATGTGTCCATGACATTTTCATTTCATATGTACATAACTTCAACTATTATATGAGCTGATATTTTCATCATTGCATAGTTCATCTCATATGTACATAATCTCAACTATTATATGATCTGATGTTTTCGTCATTACTTCAGTGAATCATCGCAATTACATAACTTCAAATATTAAACGAGCTGATATTTTCATTTCATATGTACATAACTTCAACTATTATATGAGCTGATATTTTCATCATTGCATAGTTCATCTCATATGTACATAATCTCAACTATTATATGATCAGATGTTTTCGTCATTACTTCAGTGAATCATCGCAATTACATAACTTCAAATATTAAACGAGCTGATATTTTCATTTCATATGTGCATAACTTCAACTATTATATGAGCTGATATTTTCATCATTGCATAGTTCATCTCATATGTACATAATCTCAACTATTATATGATCTGATATTTTCGTCATTACTTCAGTGAATCATCGCATTTACATAACTTCAAATATTAAACGAGCTGATATTTTCATTTCATATGTGCATAACTTCAACTATTATATGAGCTGATAGTTTCATCATTGCATAGTTTATCTCATATGTACATAATCTCAACTATTATATGATCTGATATTTTCGTCATTACTTCAGTGAATCATCGCAATTACATAACTTCAACTATTAAACGAGCTGATATTTTCATTTCATATGTGCATAACTTCAACTATTATATGAGCTGATATTTTCATCATTGCATCGTTCATCTCATACGTACATAATCTCAACTATTATATGATCTGATATTTTCGTCATTACTTCTGTTAATCATCTCGTTTGCATAACTTCAATTATTATATGAGCTGAGATATTTTCATCATTGCATCATTCATCTCACTTACATAATTTCAACTATTATATGAGCTGAGACATTTTCGTCATTGCTTCAATCAAAACATCTCATATGTACATGATTTTCAACTATTATATGAGTCGATATTAGTCTCTGTATTTCTCTGGGTCTCACATTACCTTGATATTTGCATCACGGTGTTGGAAGTTGATGTGCCAACCAACTCACATCAAAATATATCGTCAGGAAAAAAATACAGTCCACCTCTCATCGACGCCGCATCATTTGGTCCTTCGAGACGGATATATACGCAGCTCGTCTCAAAATAACTTCGGAAGAAAAAAGACCAAGCAACGTTTTTGGATAATTTAAGGTACCATTTAGTATAATTTATAAGTAACTTAATTATTTAAATTTTCGTCAAATATCATTAACATTATGCATTTCTCTAGCATTTATATTGTCATTGTTTATTAACACGACTTGCGTGATCAGATAATCGTGATTTTTTTGAGACATTCACTACTACGGGGTGTACAATGTCGCTTAGTCGATTGTTTAATTGTCTATGGTGGATGACTTGTCGGATTGTTCCATTCTATTGACATATTCCGTTCTGAACAATGTTCATCCGTTTTTCTCTTCGATATTAATTTTCCATAGGTTAACATGCCGGATTCCCCTGACGTACACCTCTTGAAAAAACAACGTCGTACAAAATCTCGTCATACCTGAATGGAATTTGAATTCCAAAATAATTTTGTTGTCATCGTTAATATTTTTAAAAAAATCTTTATACATCTCGTCGTATTCTAATGGAATTTGAATTCCAAAATAAATTTCTTATTTTCATTAATATTTTAATTCAGTTCGTCGTACTTTAATGGAATTTGAGTTCCAAATAAATTTGTTGTCGTCGCTACTATGTTGCAAATCGTCATTCATTTTTCGTCGTGCCTTATTGGAATTCGATTGTTCGTTAATAATTGGAGTCATTATTCGTTTCGTCGTACTTAGTAGAATGTGATCTCCAGATATAATTGTTGTCTTCGTTAATATGTTCAAAATCGTTATTCGTTTTTCGTCGTACCTTGTTGGAATGCGATTTTTCGTTAATAGTTGGAGTCACTATTCGTTTTCGTCGTACTTAGTAGAATGTGATTTCCAGATACAATTGTTGTCTTCGTTAATATTTTAGAAAACCGTTCTGTCGTATTTTTAAATCATTCGTCGTACCTGATTAGATTAATTGTTATTTTTAGGATTCTGTTATATTATGTATTATATTCATCGGATTCTAGTAGATTAAATAGCATATTCATCGGATGTTCCAATATTAAATTACCAATTTATTCATCGGATCATTTCAAAATCACCGTTTTTAGGTGTCGAGTAATTAATTATTTAATCCACATCGTTCGTCAATCAACATGGAAGTTTTGATATTGGTTTGTCCAACATTCGCTGGTATTTGGATGTGTTAGCTTCATTAATTTTTCGTCGTTCTCCTTGTTGCTATCATAATTCCAACAGATGTTCACTCTTGTCTCATTCTTCGTTGCCTTGGCAGAGTGTGCCTCACAGCCCACCTTCGTCGTATAGTCGTTGAGACAAAATCAAACAAATTTCTTCAATGTGAATTAGCTCTGACCTTGCTAATAGGCATACATGCCTCATTTGTAGTAATTGGTTATTCGTCATATCTTACTAGAATTCGTTTCTCAATTTAATGTTCATCAATAGTTGTAGTCATTATTCGTTTCGTCGTACTTAGTAGAATGTGATTTCCGAATAAAATTGTTGTTCGTTTATATTTTAGATATTTTTCTCGTACGTTTCGCCGTACCCTAACACCATTCATCGTATTTTATTAGTTTGATTGTTATATTTTTAGGAACCTGTTAAATTATTTTATACCCATTAAATTCTAGTAGATTAAATACTATTCATCGCATGTTACATTATTGAATTACCAACTCATTCATCAAATCCTGTCAAATTCATCGTTATTAGATGTGAAATAATTAGTTATTCAATTCACATCGGTCATCAGTTAACATGGAAGGTTTTATATTGGTTCGTCGAACATCCGCTGGTATCTGGATGTGTTAGCTTCATTAATGTTTCGCCGTTCTCCTTGTTGCTATCATAATTCCTACAGATGTTCGCTCTTGTCTCGTTCTTCGTTACCTTGGCAGAGTGTGTCTGACAGCCCACTTTCGTCATATAGTCGTTGAGACAAAATCAAACAATTTTTCCAATGTTAACCAATGTGTCCTTGCAAAATGGCTAACATGCCTCATTTGTATTTAGTAGTATTCGTCATTAGAATTCGTTTTAATTCAATATTTGGTAGTTAATGGTTCGGTAGTATCTTAAGCCGTTATAGGTTTAATTATAATTTAATAAAATGTTTGTCTTCAGTACGAATTAAAGTCATTAGTTATTTTCACGCGTCTTTCGTCTAGTTTATGTTACAAACCGAAAATGATTTCGTTTGAATTAGAATTTTATATTTTGTCATTTCCGTCTGCCAAATTGATAATTCAGGTTGTAGCACCGAGCTTTAATCGTTGACATTTAACTTTTGCAGGTCCCCTCTATTAGCTCAAGATGCGTGCTCAAATACAACTGACAAATGGTTCATATGCATGTTCGCGTATTTCGTCTCAAAGCAGTCCAGTTGGAAATCGGTATTAACTCATCAGCTGATCCTTTTAGAGCTTGGTTTCGTCGTATGTATGGTATCACGTAACGGATTGTGATGTTTTTAAAAATTCTGCTTCCACAACATTGCCAACTTCATTGAAGCTCGTAATCTTCAGCATATCCAACAAGCAGCATTCATGTGGTCTACTCTTCGTCACAGAGTGTGTCCGACAACCCAATTTCGTTGTACAATCGTTGTGTCATTTTAAATTGAGCCTATTGTCATTTCCATTAACCCAGCTGAATCCATTCTGAAACGCTCAGTAGCACGAATCAGCGTAATCTCACATCTTGATGTTGAAGATTTGCAGCAGTTTGTTGTATCAAGTAATTACAAACTAGTGGTGGTTTATATTTCACTAATTAATATTTGCAATCGTCCACGTAACTCAAGCAACAATGTTCTGCGACCAGTCTGTTCAGTCTGACAAGTCACTCACCTCGACTACAGTGATCCCTGAATATTCATACACTTAAAATTTACTTTAGTTGCTGTCCGTAACTGGTTTTAAGGGATTACGTAATTGCAACCATGTCGCAGCCTGGACCGTTTCATTTTGTTAAAGTAAATACTTTAAGGTCGCCAGTATGTTCACGCATTATCGTGAATTGTTAAATAGTTTACCTGAAAAATCAAAATATTTTAAATTAGGATCAAAACAAAACCAATTAAAGATTTATAAAATTATGCAAAACATTACCAAAACAATCCTTTTGAAATGTCAACGAAACTTTCAATTTTGAATTGACGTGTTCGGTATATTTTGATCATTCATTCGATATTTTCAATTTTCACATTGAATTTATGTGTTCGTTATTCTATATTATTAATTCGATAGTTTCGAGATCGTTGGTAAACTTGACAGCTGTGATTTGTAGAGTTTTGGCTTTCTATAAAATGGACTGTTTTTGGTAGTTTTGCTCTCTTATTTCTTACGAATTTATATCTGAATAGTATAGTCAGTAAAAAGTGTTTTTGTGTTATATCATGTAGTTGGTTGAGTATGAGCTAAGCTCTCTCTTTGTTATTTTTAAGTGAATTTTAAATGTTTTGTATTCCCATGTGTTAAAATTAGTAATTGTAAAATTAATAAATGAAGTTTTTATAAAGTTGTGTGCATCAGGTCAGTTGTTTTAATGTATATAAATTAACCAAACAGTTTTTTCTTGTTTCTCTGACAAATATTCGTCGAGTGTGCATGCAGTAAAAAAAACCTCGTATAAGTTTCATCGATTGGAACGGGTGATGTGTCCATGACATTTTCATTTCATATGTACATAACTTCAACTATTATATGAGCTGATATTTTCATCATTGCATAGTTCATCTCATATGTACATAATCTCAACTATTATATGATCTGATGTTTTCGTCATTACTTCAGTGAATCATCGCAATTACATAACTTCAAATATTAAACGAGCTGATATTTTCATTTCATATGTACATAACTTCAACTATTATATGAGCTGATATTTTCATCATTGCATAGTTCATCTCATATGTACATAATCTCAACTATTATATGATCAGATGTTTTCGTCATTACTTCAGTGAATCATCGCAATTACATAACTTCAAATATTAAACGAGCTGATATTTTCATTTCATATGTGCATAACTTCAACTATTATATGAGCTGATATTTTCATCATTGCATAGTTCATCTCATATGTACATAATCTCAACTATTATATGATCTGATATTTTCGTCATTACTTCAGTGAATCATCGCATTTACATAACTTCAAATATTAAACCAGCTGATATTTTCATTTCATATGTGCATAACTTCAACTATTATATGAGCTGATAGTTTCATCATTGCATAGTTTATCTCATATGTACATAATCTCAACTATTATATGATCTGATATTTTCGTCATTACTTCAGTGAATCATCGCAATTACATAACTTCAACTATTAAACGAGCTGATATTTTCATTTCATATGTGCATAACTTCAACTATTATATGAGCTGATATTTTCATCATTGCATCGTTCATCTCATACGTACATAATCTCAACTATTATATGATCTGATATTTTCGTCATTACTTCTGTTAATCATCTCGTTTGCATAACTTCAATTATTATATGAGCTGAGATATTTTCATCATTGCATCATTCATCTCACTTACATAATTTCAACTATTATATGAGCTGAGACATTTTCGTCATTGCTTCAATCAAAACATCTCATATGTACATGATTTTCAACTATTATATGAGTCGATATTAGTCTCTGTATTTCTCTGGGTCTCACATTACCTTGATATTTGCATCACGGTGTTGGAAGTTGATGTGCCAACCAACTCACATCAAAATATATCGTCAAGAAAAAAATACAGTCCACCTCTCATCGACGCCGCATCAGACATGGTGGGCACCATACCGTAGATTTGTCACATGATGGGCACCATACCGTAGACACATGTCTTACGAATAGTAAAAACCAAAGCAAAAGATTTACTTAATGACAATAAGAATAAACAAAATAATAACGAGAGAATAAAGAATGAAAACGAGAACTAAGAATAAAAATAGCTAGTTTTATTTTTAACTTATGAGATAATATGTCTTTCGATATATTAAATTGATGAATTTTATCTTATTCACATCTAAAATTATTGAAAACAAACACAAAAAACCGACGTGCATTTTGAATAATTAATTTTAGTGATTTAAAAATACTATTTTATTTTTTTAATATTTTTGTTTGCCTTGTTTCATGTCGGTTTACGGTAATTAAAATTAATTTTTTATATTATTAAGAAAATTATGCAAAATTTATAATATTTTTTATGTGTAAGTCAAATATTTAAATATTTGGGATTCCGACATTTTTTCTTATAAATTGTATCAATAAAAAAATGCAGCACAAAAAGGACGCATCATTTATAAATACAATCATACAAACACATTTTCAATTGACAACTTAAAATATGACCGATATCTCCATCTCTTGTCCTCTCCTTAGGTGGAACCACACAAACCAGGTTAAACCATCCAACACCCCTGTAAATTTTTCTGGTCATTGATTAATGCCTCAGATGATCGATTTGGTAAGTGATGAGTAGAACTTCGAATAATGGATTAAGTAACTTGTCAATTTTTTTTCTTTTTGGTAGGATGTACTCAAATCTATTTTTGTTCTTGGGAGCTACTAGTCTCCATGAATCGAAATAAATTCTTGTCTTTTAGGTCTTCCGTCGTTTTTGCTTCTAAAGTAACTCTGCTAAGACACTTACCTCTACTGAACGTTAATGCACTAGACATTTGATTATTAAATTAAATAATTGACTGATCTACATCTCATATTTGTGTCGCAACATAATCTCCCTAAATTAAACAAATTTCTCTAAAATTATTTATAGATGATCCAACTAACAAACAGATGATCGAACTAAGACAAAGACAATCGTAAGACTATTGTGTGAAATCGTTGCCATTGTCTTAACATTGATAGATTTTAGTTAAAGCCTTGGTAGCTACTATGAAGTATTTTTTGGAACCAGCTTTCTCTTTGTTTCCAAAGAAAGATTGGGAGGTTTTTGTTAGTTATTTTTAATTTCTAATATTTTTTGCCTAGAGGACCGAAGACGCTTAAACGACGAAATATATTCACTTACCTTGAAAAAATGAACACATGAACAAAAAATGAACATCATAGGCTTCTAATTCTTTTTGGAATAAATCTCGTTCCTTCCAAAGGAATGTTATATCTGAGCTGCCTGTCTTATTTGTTTGAAAATCTTTTATCTCTTTGTTGAAAAATTTGAAATTTTTTGCTGTACACTAAAGCAATGTTATTCTACTGATTTCATGCTACGGACCAATAAATATTTTAAGATGCTATTGCGGATCTTGCAAAATATTTCATATTATACGGGTGAAAGTGCAGGTTATTTCTTGCTCACACTACCATACATAATGTAATTTAAAATAACAGGAATGAACAAAATACAGTTTAAAGAAACCAAAAAAAGAACAGATATTGATGCGTAATAATCCGAGCTTAAGGCGCGCTATACACCTGAGCTAAACTATGCGAACTATGTTTTTAAAAAAATAATGTTTTAATATTGCGAATAATGTTTTAAAAAAAAATCTGATATATCCGTTTTTATTTAATTTTTTAAATGTTTTGTTTCCGTAATGTTTTTTTCTATAATTACGTTATATACATTATTTTTTTAAAAGCATAGTTCGCATAGTTTAGCTCAGGTGTATAGTAGGCCTAAAACGCTTCTTATATCACTAGTTTACTCCATTCTTTCACAGCGACTAAAGCCGGGCATTCACATACAACGGAAACAGAAACCGAATTTCATACAAATTTGACAGATAAAAATTCGGTTTCTGTAAAATTTGTATGAAATTCGGTTTCGGTTTCTGTTTCCGTTGTATGTGGTTTCAAGCCTTAAACCAAAATATAAAATATATATTTTTTTTGACAATGGAAATTTTATTCAATTTAATCATAGTAGCCTAAAAACTTTATATTTGCCGGAAGGATAAATTGTTTTATCCTTCCGGCAACTATAGATATTGATTTCTTTTTGTTCATTTTTAGAACCATATATGTGTGCGTAATTAATCTAAATAGAATGAAATAAACAGCCTTTAATTTTATTTAATTGCGTGAATGCGAAATACAATAAAACAATTTATTTGATTTTATTGAACTCTGAAATAAATTGTGATTATATTTCATTAATAACTGGATTGTGATTTATAAAAAAATAAACAAAAACATTTTCGCTCTGATTACATAAAAATAATAAATTCAAACTAATGCGCATGTCCCTCTCTCAAATATTGAAAAAAGCAAGGGTTACTACGATTAAATTGAATTGAATTTCCATTGCGAAAAAAATATGTTTGTTCATTTTTGGTTTCCCAATTCTCATTAGTATAAAATTTAAAGTCCTTTGTTGTAAGTCATTCCATTTTAAAAATACCTAACAATTACACAGGTTTCAAAATTGAATAAAATTTATTTAATTATTTGGAATTAATAGGACAAAAAAAGTAAAAGAAAATTTAGTGTTATAGTTGTTTTACTTTTTTACCAATGAACTTTAAAATAATTTAAATTAAATTAAAACATATTACTCCGTTGGAAGAAAAATACGTTATATTAGATTCGTGCTTATTAAATTTTATTCTCTCGCAAATTTGCAAATTTGTCATAATTTTGTTCGAAAAATAAAATATGTCATTAAACACTAACCCAATATAATACTAATATTGTGTTTCGCAGCAATCGCGCCACAGAATAAAATTAACAACTGTTTATTTTATTCTATAAAGACAAATTACGCACACAAATATTATTTTAAAAAAAACAAAAATAAACTTATACATTATGTAGTTGGATGGATGATTTTTTTTTTCAAACTTTCACACATCTAATTTTTGCTTTAAATTTGATATGAATGTTAGAACCTCTTGATGATGTCAGGTGTTGTAGTACTCTTTTCCCAACACTTACACGGCCTCTCGTTTGACGACAAAACAAATTAAAATTTGTTTCATTCACCCAAACAACTTGTTTCTCTTGCTGTATGTACTGGTTCAAGGATTGTAAGTATTCAGCTCGTTTTGTTACGTTCGCATCAGAATCCATTGTAACAAGTTAACGTGTAATTGTGTCCGTCAAATGAATAAAAATTACCAAAATGTAACCGACAAAAACATCATCTAATATCTGAAATATAACCATCATTATATCCGTCAATTACCAAACATAACCGAAACGTAACCAACGAAAAGGAAGAGCGACGGGAGATTTGCTGTCTTTTGTCACTCATATCTGGAACAAGTCGCTTGAAAACTTTGGAGAAACATTCGGTGTTGCTCTTGATATTTCCAAGGCATTTGACAAAGTCTGGCATAACAACCTTATATGCAAATTGAGATCCTATGGTTTAGACGAGCAGCTTATATCTTGGACACAGAGCTTTATATCTGATCGAAAATTTCGAGTCAATGTTGACGGTGTATCATCGAATACTTTTTCAACTAATGCAGGAGTTCCTCAGGGTTCCGCTTTGTCACCAACTCTTTTTCTTATCTATATTAATGATTTGTTGGACTCAACGGTTCATCCTATACATAGTTTTGCTGATGATAGCACGCTTCATGCGTCTCATGAAGCACCTAAACTATATACACCCTTAGCGCTTAGTGAGTGTAGGTCAAAATTGATAGATTCCCTTAACACTGATCTTAAAACAATTATGGATTGGGGTATTGCTAACAGTGTTGAATTCAATACAGGCAAAACTCAGGTTTGTCATTTTTCTAGGATAACGACACCCAATCCTTTTCCATTAACGTTTGGCCCCAAAAATCTTTTAGAGAATGAGTCTGTCAGACTTCTAGGAGTTGAGATTGAAAATAATATGAAGTGGAATTCTCATATTTTTAATCTGGCTAAGAATGCTGTTCAAAAGTTAGGATTTTTGGGGCGATGTCGTAAGTTTTTCGATAGCGAACAACTCCTTTTAGTTTATAAATCTTTTATACGTCCCTGCATGGAATACTGTTCTCACATATGGGGTGGAGCTTACTTGAGTAGTCTCAACTGCCTTGATTCTGTACAGCGTAGAGCTATTAAACTCATTGGTAACCCAAGTCTTACTAACGGTCTTGATTCCTTGCAGCACAGAAGAAATGTTGCTGATTTGACTATATTTTATAAATATATTATGGATGAACGAGCTTCTGAAGAGATCAAATCGATTTTACCTAAATCATCAAACCTTTCGCGTCACACCAGAGCAAACGTAGCAGCGCATCCCTCTACCGTTCAAATAATTAGGTGTAGAACTGTAGCCTTCCAACGTGACTTTTTCAACAGAGTATCTCATCTTTGGAATGCCTTACCTTCCTGGGTTTTCCCTGATGAATTTAATCCTCAAGGCTTTAAAGTTAACGTTCATAAATTTCTCAGAGAATCTTAATTTGCATTCCATTCTTATCCCTAGTTGGCATGGTATCTTCGGATATTCAGAGACGTTAATTTATAATTTATTATAATTAACACTAAACATGCCTAACTTTGAATAAAAAAAAAAAAAAAACACAAATACCATCTAATAACTGAAATATTATACCGTAATTGTGCCCGTCAAATTAATAAAATCAATTGAAAATTTACTCAAATAATAATCATATGAATACTGAAATATAACCGACACGGTGCTCGCTCGGTAACCCTTACCACCTATTGTCTGACCAAAATACTATAATAAATCAGTTACGCACAAGTGGTAAGTGCCCGATAACAGTTACCGGTAACATTTCGGTCTTTTTACTGTAACAAATAGAGAAATTGTTTGTCGGGTTATGTACCTATGGTCTGGCAATATAAAAACTCTACAATACAACTTTATGTAAATTGTTTTTGTCAGTTTGTTCTTCTACATTCACGGAACCCTAGGTGAGGGAATTTTATTCCACTTGATCGGCTTTTATTTATTACGATTGACGTTTTTTGAATTACAATTGACGTTTTCTAAATTATAACTGACGTTTTTTGAATTACAATTCATTAATCTGAATTACAATTGTCGTTTTCTGAATTACAATTGACTAATCTGAATTACAATTGAAGCTGTCTGAATTACAATTGAGGTTTCCTGAATTAGCATTGACGCTTTCTGAATTACAATTAGAAAAGGTGCAGAGCTTCTAACGAAAAAAGTTTAGAGTAAAAGTTGTAGGTAAAGAAAGGTCTATAGCTTTTATACCGACCATTTTTTCACATAACCTAAAATTTGCCGTGAAAAAAGAAAAACCGAGAAAAAAATATCTTTTTGTTTTTAATTTTTATCTCCCACAATCAAATTTTTTGTTAACACAATTTAGTGAAAACGTACTTTATTAGAGAAATTCCACGTTACCGCAACATCGATGTTCCAGACCCCTCTCATATCCATGAAATTTCATATACAGATAGCCAATGAAAAAATAAAAACACTATTTCTTTCAAAAAATTAAATTGCGCTCTGGAGATGACACAGGGTGGCGGCATAGTTTCAGGGGTTTGCGAAACATGACTATCTTTGAATATCGATTGCTAACGATTGACTTAACCGATTTAAGTCATTTATAGCTCATTAGAAAGGTAATTGATAGGAATTATAAAAAAAATTACTTAAAATTTTTTAACAATTTTTTAAAAATGTGTTAAACTTAAAAAAATTCAAAGATGGCGCTGTTGAGGGTACTCTCACTTTTACCACTTTTTTTCAGAAAAAAAATGTTTTATTAGTTCGTCATCTGAAACGTAAGTTTCCCAGGTACATAATTTCTCGTTTTAAAAATAAAATTTATGCAAAATTTACATATCCGTTTTTTTTTCAATTTTTTTTTTAGCCAATGTAGTGAATCATCTATTTAACTCAACCCACCGGAATTCTTGTTTTATAATAATTTAATGACCATTTAATTATTTTAAGAATACAAATTAAGTATTTGAAGGTGTGAATGCTTTTTACATAATTTATCTTTTCATCCATTTATACCCGTTCAAAATTAATTATTAATACATTTACCTGAAATATGTTAAAACTCATTCAAAGAAGTAAATAGTGGAGAAAATGATGCGAAATAAAATGCATGTTATATTGAATTCATATAATAATTCACTTTTTATTCTAGGTTATGTAATAAAAAACAATATACATTAATTATAAATATTAAATAAATTTACATAGCATATTAACGGCTTAAGGTAAAAAGTACAGATTTAACGGAATTAGAGTATATTTTTGTGAGCAATGTTTTTTCATCTATAGGTATGAACGTATGAAATGATTCTGTACCTTTCCCGGTAAACCATAAAGTCTAAAATATTGAAAATGTAAGTCAAACGATTGACATTGTTGCCGATATTGTTAATTTGACTTCTTTGCCTGTTCATTGACTATTTATAAGTAACGCAAAAGTAAAATTTATGTTTTAGTCTTTAATGCTGGAGATATAACTAAAACGAAAGTCATTTTTGTAAATTCTGACTTAAAAGTCAGTCTTACCGTGAGACTAAATATGTTTTTAAAATTTTCAACTTGAATTTCTATCATTCGATATCCAAAAACGACAGTTACAGAACTTTGGCGCAGAGGTTCATTATTTGTCGAATATTAAGAAGTCAGTTACAGAACACCGACATAATCGACCTATTATTCGATGGGCTCAAAAGCTAATTACTCAAATTTGATTTTGAAGTCAGTAGTATGGTCGAATATTGAAGATAAATAAAGAAAGCAAAGAATTACTCTGAACTTTGGCTTTGGGGCTCGTTATATGGTGAATGTTTAAGTGAATTACAAAACACAAACCTAATCCGTCTATTATTCGACAGGCTTAACTGTTAGTTACACTAATATGATCTTGAAACCAGTAGTGCTGTCAGCTTATAGTAAACAAATAAGTGACTTCCATTTGTGTTTTACCATATTACAAATAAGCGCATGTAATTAGGCGCATAGTCAAGGTACATCTTGTGGTAGCAAGTAAGTACATTTATTTTATTATGTGTGGTAATAGCGTATAGTTTTAGCGTGGCGTAGAAAAGTGAGTTATAACAATTATTCCAAATAAAAAATGTGTTCTTTGATAAACAATAATAAAATTAGAATTAAAGCAATAAATAATTTAAAATATAAAATTAAAAAAATTAATAAAGAAAAGTTTAAAAAAATTTTAGAGGAAAAAGAAAAAAGTTTTCAAAATAACCAAACATTTGGTGAATCAAGTGATGTTAAATATAATTATTGTGCATCTGATGAAGATAGTGATATGTTAATCGGAGATGGTACTTGTGATATTCCAGCCGTTGCAAAAGCAAATATTTTATCGGAATCAAACGATAGTAATGGCGGGTCTAATAAGTGTGTGCTTGTTTGTGAAATTGGTGAAGATGATGTTTGCGATCGACCTAACAAATTAAATGATAATAATTCTGCAAATAACGCTGACAATTTTAATGTTATAAGTTTCATTGGACCATATAACAACTTATGTTAAGTGTTTTTTACAAAGATGGGCGATTGAACACAACATAAACAAGAATTCAATATCCGAATTATTAAAATTTTTCAAAGCGTTTTTTCGGGATTTACCAATGGACTACAGAACCTTATTACAAACACCTCGAAAATTAGAGAAAATTACAGTTTATCCAGGAGAATACGTACATGTCGGTCTAGACAATAATTTGCTGAGCGATGCCTACTTTAAATCTGCTGATGATATTTCCTAATTATTTTGTTCAGTCCCACAAATACAAAAATTTATAAATGTTACAATGTTCTTGTTTATTAATTTACTAGGCTTACGCATACACACAATATGCATTCAAAGGTGATGCCAAAAAAAAGTTAATGGGTTCACCAAATCCGTTCACCAAATATAGACTATCATATGTTATTGAGCGATTATTTAGTTCCGGTATTTGCTGCAATGGCACTGCAAAAGGGGGAAAAGAAACGAAATTCAATAAAATTTATATGGGATTTCATACAAAACACAACTTGAATAATTTTAAAAATTATCTATGAAATTTCTCATTTTGCTACAATTAAATAATTTAAATTTCTTTTGGCGCTGCAAAAGGGGGAAAAGAGAATAAATTCAATAAAATTTATATATGGGATTTCATTTCAAAACACAACTTGAATAATTTTAAAAATTATCGGTTGTAATACCACGAGTCATTGAAATTTTTTCGAAAATTTTTTGATTTTACGAATTAAATTATTTAGCAACACTGCGAATCAAAGCGCACAATAAACCACGAGTCCGAAGGACGAGTGGCTTAAGTAGTGGTTTGATTGAGCAGTGTTGCTTAAAAATAATTTAATGAGTAAAATTGAAAAATTTTAGACAAAAATTTCAATGAAGAGTGGTATTTAATGAGATAATTTTTTTTAATTATAATTTTGTTTAAAAGATAATTATTAGTTTCTAAATAAAATTTTTCTACAAATTATTTAATAATACAAAATTATGTAAAAATGCAAATAATAAAAATGTCCGTTTTCATTCATAAATATTTGCATGTTTGTTTATTTGTCAAAAATAAATTACAAATTTATGCGCCTACTAAGATGAAATTATATTTCATTTTGTTAGAAGAAAAAATGACAACAAAGAATTTTCATAACGACAAAGCAAAATTATCGACGACAAGAAGAATTGCCGACAGTTAAAGCAAAGCCTACTGTTTAAATATCATAGTTTGTATGAATGAAAAATAAAATTTCTGACAGCAAAAAAAAATTATCTATGAAATTTCTCATTATACTACAATTAAATAATTTAAGTTTCTTTATGATCTATTACTGACAATTACTGACAATATTGAGCATAATATATAAAATACTTTATTTTCTTCTGTCCGTAAAAGAAATACGAAAATAGGTTAAATTTTTCATACAAGTTTGTATGGTAAATTTTGGCAATTTTCATGTTTGAGCGACTTAAGAATAATCTTATATATATAAAAATCACGTGTCACGATGTTTGTCCGCGATGAACTCCGTAACAACGTAACCAATCTTAGTGAAATTTTGTACAATGTGTGTATGATCAGCTTGAGAGATAGGATAGTTATTATCTTGATTAAATGCCTAAATATTTTTTAATTGTATATTAAATGTTAAATATGAATTGTTCATATGCCAACTTTCAGATGGCAGCGTAAATCAATTTATTCAATTGATAGTAAACTTCAGGCGTGCTATACACCTGAGCTAAACTATGCGAAATATGCGAACTATGTTTTTAAAAAAGTAATGTTTTAATGCGAATAAAGCTTTTTCAAAAAAATGTAATGTTTCCGTTTTTCTTTTCTTTTTTAAATATTTTGTTTCGGTAATGTTTTTTTCTATAATTACGTTATATACATTATTTTTTAAAAACATAGTTCGCTTTTTTTATAGTTTCGCTCAGGTGTATAGCGCTTAACTTCGTATAAGGCCATTATTAGACTATCAAATTTGTTTTAGTAAAAAAGTTTTGTTTTATATTTGATAATAAACGAAAAGCATATTATGCTATGTCAAATACGTTACCAAAGATTATTAACAATTTTGTGGAGGTTACATATTAATTATAGTAGTGTATAAAGTAACGAAATCTGTAAAAAATTAGGGTATTGGTTTTTATAAAGTTTGAATAAAAATAAGAGTAAAAATAAAGAAAACAATAATTTAAATTTATTTTTTTATTTTTTAAATTTTTCATTGGTCTTCAATGTTAATTTACAAAAATCATTATCAAATTGAAAAATACTCTTATACGTATTGCTAATTAAAATAGAACGATTAGAGGTAAAAAAATTGTCATCAAAACTGGATGAAATACTAGCAAAGTTTATTTTACAACCTTTATGCTTGATTTATTGTCGGTAACTTTAACTTAACGTAAAGTACAAATGTATGAAAATGCACTAGAACATTTATAGTCGGTACGTAAACTTAACGTTAACTTAACGTAAAGTTCATTTCATTCTATCTTAAGGATTTTTTGACGTTTAGTATAAAAACTGAAGAAAACTAATATTTAATTGCAAGTGTCCATAAAAATAAAATTTTATTTATTAAAAAATGCAAAAGATATAAAAAGAGCGACTTTAATTAAAGCCAAATATTAGCATGAAATTAATATGAAAATAAATTTTTTTATTTTTAAATTTTGTATCAAATGTTTATTTCGAAATTTATTATTTTAAATTTTGATTGTGAAATCAGTTTGTTACTTTTAAAGCATTGATTGATTTATAAAATTGATTACAAAACCAAAATTAATATCAAATCAAACGTCAAAGAATACCTAATTTCTTACCAACCTTAAATCAAAATTTTGTACAGAGTCTTAAGTTACGGTTAAGTTAAAATTAACGTCAGCTCTCCAATTTCATGTCAAATTTTTTTTATTGACCAATATATAGATAGTGTGATATACGCCTCATAAATTTGGGTTAGCCAATAGATGGTGCCGTATTTGTATTTAAAAAATTGGTTTTAATGTTAAAGTCTTCCAAATACACAACGCTTGCTTTTTCCAACTGTCGTGTATTATTTTTTCATTGGTGATTGATTGGTGATAATTATTTTAATTGGTTTTTTTTAAATATCGGTTTATGCGCGTAGCTTGCTTTGATCAATGTTTTTTTTCGTTGAATATAATTTTATGAAATAGAAAAATGAATGTATAATATTTTATTAAAATAATATGTCAAATATTTTGAAATAGCACATTTTTTTGGAAATTTTAGGTGAAAAAGATGATGAACAATGTCGTTGAAGCTACAATTTTGAATGGAAAATTCAAAGTGGAAGATGTACTGTTGCTACGTATTTCAATGATCGCAACAGATATGGCATTTGAATTCAAACGTTTAGTTTCCAATGCCACTCGCTTTTGCAATGACCATCAACAACTCAAGACGAGTTTTCTTGAATTTTCTTTCTTATGAGATACCGACAATATGCGACGGGTTATAATGTTAAATAAACAAAAGGTTTACACTATTTGGTGTAAAATAAATAGTTTTTAGAGATTTTTAGAGTGATTAAGCTAAAGTAATTATTTTAATTCACATGAGTTTTGCAATTTTGAAGCATTTTTTATTTTCTCTCAGAAAAACTTCTTTAAAACAGTTTTTGTGTGTTTCGTGTCGGGAACAAATACAATTTACAATTGTATAATCACAGATGAAGAATTCAATTTAAATAAATATGCGATAATGAAGTTTCAATTTAGAAATTATCTGAACATGAAAATTGAAATATGTTTCGTTGTTGTTTCATCCACTGTGGCTGAGTCTGTAAGATGGCTTTGAACTATGATGTCTCTGATGAGCGTGAGTTCAATCCCGACAATAATTACTTATTATCGGGAATAATACTTTTAATAATTACTTTGAGCAATAATTACTCAATTCGCTTAAAAATTAATATTCCATTAATGTTGTCCATATATGGAACATTTATGCCAATATATTGACCGTGTGTAAGATATTAGTTTCGCATTGATTTGCAACATTCAATAATAATGACTTTAAAATGACTTAAAATGTTGACTAAATAGAAATATTTCTCATCCTATGAATTCAAATCCTATGAATTCATATACAAAAACTTCCAAATAATTTTGATTTTTTTTGCATCACTTCTTTTATTCCTTTTTTGCATCACTTCTTCTATACCTTCATCGAATGTATTGTCGCTATTCTTACTGCACTTGCTTGCCTACCGGTAAAGAAAGCGTATATTAAACCGCATGAGCACTGTGAAAATTTGTGAATCGATTTTTTTTCCGTTTAATGTTCTAA